>JAJPGS010000636.1:322500-925301 GCA_028654335.1 Alnus rubra
ATAATATGCTCCAAGCTAGGAGGCTCCAATACCACTGAGAAAGGATTGGCTGAAATAGCAAGTACTAGGACATCAATAATGGAACCGATAAGCCGAGGGACGATTCAGATAATGTGCCCACGGACTATAGTTTGAAGAATGATCCCACTGTCATCATCCTGAACAACCTGCATGTACCTAGAAAAATCATGCACTAGCCAGGGATACACCAGGCATACAAACAACTAAAAAGGTATCCCTAGTGATTGGCCTGGATCATCTGAGCAATAAAATCTAGAGGAGCCACCATAATATCTGCTTTGACAATATTCCTCTCAAGGATGACCAACGGATTTTCCATGCGATCCCTTGTGGCAGCAATTCCTTCTTCTGTCCTCTGTCTAACCCTGTACTGAGAGCTGCTTGAAGATATATTTCTGAAACAAATGCAAAGAAATATATTCCCGAAAATACCACAAACCGTTAAAACTTGTTAGTCCAAAAAAAAAATCAGCATTATAACAACAATAAAATGGACTTCCCAAAAATCATGTAAAAAAACAGCCCAAAACAGTTCAAGCAGATCAATAAACCCAATCTCAGCAACAGAAGATCCTCAAATAATATTTTATCTCAAAAATATTCCTAAGATAATCCTAATATTCTAACAGTTAAAATAAACTGAAAAGAATATAAAAAGACATAGCAAAATACTTGGAAATGAGACAGTATGTAGAAAAGGATGAAATATGATGAGAACTAGTGAGAAAATCACACAAAACTGCAAGAAAACTTCAGAGAAATCAAAGAAAAATTGGACAAGAAGCAAAGGGCTATGCAGCGCAGGAGAGAAAAGACTAGATTTTAAACCTGTAGGGTACGCGTCCGGATGTGTCACTTAACCGTCCGGATGGCTACTACCAAGTCAGCATTTGGCAAGGCTGTGCACGTCTGGATCCAGAATAGGTTCGTCTGGACGCTCCACACAGAAAATTTGAAACAAGAGGAAAATTTGCAGAAAAATAATTTTTCCTAAAAATAGCTTTAAAACACACATGTATAATTAACTGATAAGACAGTCAAATAGCAATTCAAAAAAAATGCAAAGATATAATTGAGAGTTAAGTATTCAATAAGCACAAATTTCCCTGTAGATAGAAATTTTAGATAGATTACTCGACTCATGCTATGCGTTTGTGTGTGTGTGTGTGTGTGAAAGCTTTCTCAATAAGGTATGATATTTGCTGATATGATTTATAGCAACTGAATTAAACAAGAGAGAAAATTAACGTTAGATCAAACCTTATTTTACTAGGGCCTAGCCACCCTCATTTGATACACTCCCCTTAAGATGCAGCACTTTTCTTTTTCTTAGTCCTTTAGTGATCATCTATTTCCGTAATGAATTGGTCACTGACTGTTTCTATAGGGACAAGTTTAAGAACAGATTTATAGCATAATAAGCAGTGGATCTTTTTAATTATCCATAATTACTAAAATTTAAATGCCTTTTATCACTTGGTGCTACAACCTAGAAAGAGTGGCAGGATTTATGGGTTCTAGGTTCAACTAGTGAGTTGGTCAATTTGACAATCTTAGCAAAAAAATCTCTCACATCAGAATTTTAAGAAGCTAAAAAATTAGAGAGTAAAAAAAAAAATGTACCTTAGGGGAGCTTTGGATAGTGCACAATTTTTCATCGCATGAGAAAAGTAACTATCTAGCATTAAGATGCACATGAAAACTTAGAAGATATCAAGCATAAACTCTCAACCATATATAAGCATATTCAAGCAATGCATAATGAACTGAGATATCAGGCAAAAAGACATGCAATATCTGAAAAGCTATTAAAAAAAATAAAAATAAATTTTTTGCATCTTCTCCCTTTTTTTTATTTTTTATTTTTAAAAAATGTAGAAAAAACGAGACAAAAACAACAAAAGCATGCTCTATGGTAATGAACCAGAATCTAAGCCAAGAATGTGTGGTAAGATCAAACCTGTCCTCAAGGAGAGAGGTTCAGAATTACTAAAATAGAAAAGCAGCCGCCCAACGTGCTTTTTCTATCATTCCTAAATAGTACCAGCAGAGGTTTCTCAAGACAACACGAGAAAAAAAATCAGGGAGAAATCAATGCAATGCAATCAAACTTGATATGCTCTAGGATTAGGAACCAAATCCTAGGCATGTGTAACATATCTATCTAGGTGAGTCCACTCCCCCTAAAGGGGTGAATGACTTCATCCTTTCTGACCCATACCTGCCTTACCTATGGTGGCTGTTGGCAGGCCTTCAATTGAGTTTCCATCTATCTTATCACGCTATGCATCAAAATAGGCAAATCCTTATAAAATTGATCGCTTTCAGGCTTTTGCAGCTTCTTCTTGTAGTGCCTTGATTTGTTCGTCTTGGGTTTGCCATTCTGATTGGCAGAAACAAATCCCTGCTGTTGCCGCTGATGCTGTGGAGCCTGATGCCTTGCTAACGGTCTAGTACCAGATCTAGCTTGTATTGGTAGCTCCTTCTTGACCTTTGATTTCTGAGCCTTGAGAAGTGAACACTGTGTTGGATGTGACCACTTAAACCACAGTGGTGGCATAGAGGAGGCTTTCTAATTGTACGAGGCTTTTAAGTGGCTTTTGCAATAGCCGGAACATATCTACCAATGACAGCCTTTCCTTTATCCATGTAGGTGGTTGGGAGGCTACATACCCGAGTTCTGTCTTGTCTGTTGGGCTTTTCTGGATTGATAGCATATGAGTAAGCTTCTCATCAGTAACTCTCTCCAACTACAGCTGTGCCTCCAACAACTTTTCCTCCAAATCTTGGATCTTAATGAGCAACGTCCTTCTTTCAGTCTTCAGGCTGTTTAGTTCCTGCACATGTTGTTGGCACGTCTCCTTCAACTTCAAGTACTTTGCATAGAGGACTTGATAGGCCTCCTTGAGTTCTTCCTTGTCTTCATCGCTACTCTTTGAGTAGTAGGATTGGGAATCCTTCTGGTCTTCATGTAGAGCCACAAAGGCTAGAAATTTCTGATCTTGAGCAGGAGTTTCTTCTTTTTCTTCTGACTCATCGTTGAGAGTCACATTGTAGGCCTTCCCTTTAGCCTGCTTGAGATTCCCACAGTCAGCCCGAATATGCCCATAGCCTAAGCACTCAAAACATCTAGGACTTATTGGATCCTTCTTCTGGCTCAAATTCTCTAGGTGCCTTCTTCAGTCTTTCAGTGGACTTCTTCTTGAATTTATCATTCTTCATCAGTCTCCCGAAGTTCTTGGCCAGCATTGCCACTGCATCTTCTTCATTATCAAAGTCTTCCTTAGATGAGACTCTGGCCTTCTTCTTAGATGCCTTGAGGGCAATCGACTTTGCCTTCTTGACTGGAGGCAGGGAATACTCATAAGTTTGAAGAGATCCCACCAACTCTTCAATCTTCATCTCATCTAGATCCTTGCTTTCTTCAATTGTAGTCACTTTTATTTTGAAACGCTCAAGCAAAGATCTTAGAATTTTTTGGATGAGTTTTATATCTGAGACTGATTTCCCGAGACTCACCATCTAGTTTCTCAGGTTGCTGATCTTAGTGTTAAACTCCCCGAATGTCTCATCTTCAAGCATCATAATTTCTTCAAATCTAGAAATCAACATATGGAGCTTGGCAAATTTAACAAGTTTTGTGCCCTAATATGTTGTTTCTAAGATTTTCCATGCTTCTTGAGTGGATTCACAGTTTGAAATTCTTGCGAATTCAGATGGTGAAAGAGCTTGACATAGAGCTTGGAGGACTTTATCATTGGAAAGTTGTACGTTTTTTGAGCAGTTGGTTCAATAGCTGTAGCCTCTGGCTTAGTCCAACCAGATTCTACAATCTGCCAAACATCAATGGATTTTAAAAAGAAGCCCATACGTAATTAAGAGTTTGAGACATGATAGAGTAGTTAGAAGTCAATGATCACAGTCAAGAAATTAATCTAAAAAGGGTATACTAACTCTGATACCAATTGAAAAATAAAGAGACTTCTAATTTACGGTGTGTGTGAACAATGTGTAACAAAATATCGTAAGTGCAGAATTTAAATGAGACAAATATTTTGTTAACGAAGTGGAAACTCAATTAAGAGAAAAACCACTCCAAGACAGCCAAACCTAGGAATTCCACTATTTAGAAGACAAAGCTAGTAATAAGACAGTAACACTCACATACCTTTATGCAGCGATCGTAACTTGCACTCTGACACATAACCCAACGTGAACGCCATCCAACCAAGTCTCCTACTTGAAGGGGTCTTCAATGGATTCCTTTAGCTTAGGGCTCCTCTTTAAGCTTGACTTCATACAAACAAAGTAACCATATACCGGCAACAGCTAGAGAGCCAGCAGATCTTCACAATATCTCTATAAATACCCTCTCTAAGCTATAGATTCAATACTAAATTCTATAAAAAATACATGCTTAGAGGCCTCTATTTATAGGCTTAGAAAACCTAAATTGCCACTAATTCAGATTTCTCTAGGCAGCGTTCGGACGGAGTCATAGAGCGTCGGGACGTTGAAATGTGCAACTGCCTTTCCATAACGTGGTTCATGCGTTTCCATATTAAGGCTGCATCTGGAAGTTGTTGCCCTAGCATCCGGACGGTTGAAAGCTATCTTTCTTGATCTGTGTTTGCAAAGGAAAATTGGATTCTTCTCGAACATTGAAGAGCGTTCGGACATTTTGCCTTGACGTCCAGACGGATGCAACACTGAGCTTTTCAAAATCTTCTAGACACTATAGGGCGTCCGAATGGAAACAAGGGATCCGACTTTTGCTGAGTTGTCAGCTGAGTAGAATCTTCCTGTAACTTCTGAAATTGCCTTTTGATGCATGTGACACTGAACTTGTCATAATAAGGCTCTTTATATCTTTGAGAAATAAACTCTAATAAACTGGAGATTTTGAATAATACGGTAACCCTGTTTAAGATAGCATCTTTACAAAATAGTAATGTTGTCAACAGAATGAAGCCAATAAAACTAACAAATTCGAAGTTGAGCATTAGACTTCATGAGAGTCTAACTACCAAGAGCATCTTGAACTCTCACCTTGGGCATAGTCTCAGCAATATCCGTCACAGAACGGAGATAAATCTTCGTGGCAAGGTACGCAAAAGGAAGACTTGTAGCATGTTCATCTCTCATCTCGAGCATGATCTGCAGAATGTGCTTGCAGAGACAGAAAGGCATCCTCATGACCAGGGCATAAAGAAATCTAGCCCTCTTCAGTACTAGCTCACTCCTACGAGCTGTGGGCCATAAATTGTGTAAAACAATCTTTGCGAGCAGGCGGTGCGGGGGAGAGAATGCATCGATCTTGATGTGTGAGTGTGCTCGCTCGTCACACTGAGGATGGGCATCAAAGAAGTCCAGAATATGCTCCAAGCTAGGACGCTCCAATATCTCTGAGAATGGACTGGCTAAAATGGCACGCACTGGTACATCAATGATGGAGCTCATCAGCTGGGGGTTAATTTGAATGGTGTGCCCTCGAATAGTAGTCTGTAGCATGATACCACTCTCATCATCCTGTATCACCTCCAAGTGCCCATAAAAGTCTCGTACTAGTCTGGGGTACACCAGGCAAGCACAGCTGTTGAGATATCCTCAGTGATTGTCCTGAATCATATGGGCAATGAAGTTCAGTGGAGCAACCATAATATCTGCTCGGAGAATATTCCTCTCGGGGATGACCTGCCTATTCTCTATACGAGCCCTGGTGGCAGCAATTCCTTATTCTGTCCTCTGTTTGACCCTGCGCTGAGAGCCACTTGAAGACATTTTTCCGAAACAACATCCAAAGAAAATATTTCCAAAAATACCAAGAAAATGTCAAATCCCGTTAGTTCAAACAAAAAATGGGCATTATAGTTGTAGTAAAATGGACTTCCCAAAATTACATACAATGCAATAAATAGCCCAAATCAGTACAACCAGAAGACATAAAATATAACCCAATCTTAGCAATAGAGAATCCTCAAGCAATATTTATCTCAAAAATATTCCAAACATAATCTTAATATTCTAACAGTTAAAATAAACTGAAAAGAATATAAAAGACATAGAAAAATACCTGAAAAGGAGACAATATCCAGAAAATGACAAAATATGATGAGAACTTGTGAGAAAATCACAAGAAAAATCAGAAAATTGTTGAGCTGTGCGGCATAGGAGAGAAAAGAACACAATTTTAAACCTGTGGGGTACCCGTCCGGATGTATCACTCAACCGTCCGGACGGCTACTGCCATGTCAGCATTCGGCAAGGCCGCTCGCGTTCGGACGCAAGAATAGGTCATTCTGGACGCTCCACACTGAAAATCTGAAACTAGAGGAAAATTTGCAGAAAACTAATTTTCCCTAAAATTAGCTTCAGAACATGCATACAAAATTAACTGATAAGACAATCAAATAACAATTCAAAAATATGCAAAGATATAATTGAGAGTTAAGTATTCAATAAGCACAAATTTTCCTGCAAATAGGAATTTTAAATAGATTATTCAACTCATGCTATGCGTGTGTGTGTGTATGAAAGCTTTCTCAATAAGGTATGATGTTTGGTAATATGATTTAAAGCAACTAAATTTTCTAAACAAGAGAGAAAATCAATGTTAGATGAGTCAAAAGTCAAACCTTATTTTACTAGGGCCTAGCCACCCTCATCTGGTACACTCCCCCTAAGATGCTGTACTTTTCTTTTACTTAGTCCTTTAGTGACCGTCTATTTCCACAATGAATTAGTCACTGACTGTTTCTATAGGGACAAGTTTAAGAACAGATTTATATAGCACAATAAGTAGTGGATCTTTTTAATTTATGAGTTCTAGGTTCAACTAGCAAGTTGGTCAATTTGACCATTTTAGCAAAAAAAATCTCTCTCATCAGAATTTTTAGGAGCTAAAAATCAGAGAGTAAAAAAAATGTACCTTAGGGGAGCTTTGAATAGTGTACAATTTTTTCATCACATGAGAAAGGCAACTATCTAGTATTAAGATGCAACAGGAAAACTTAGCAGATATCAGGTATAAACTCTCAATTATAGATAAGCATATTCAATCAATGCACAATGAACTGAGATATTAGGCAAAAATAAATACAATATCTGAAAATCTATCAGAAGAAAAAATATAAATTCTGCATCTTCTTTCCCAATTTTTTTTATGTTAAAAAGATAAGACAGAAAAACAAAAAAAACATGTGTTGTGAGTTTTAAATTACTCCCAAGCGCACGAATCATTTGCAATATAGTGTATGTGCAAGTGCGAGGTTGAATCCATAGGGAATTGTGTTGCGAAAATTAATCTCTATTTAAACAAGTTCTATTTTAACCTAGTTCCAATTTTTTTTGGGATTTTGTTGTACAAAATAATAAACTAAAATAAAACAGAATAAGAACAATTAATAAAAAGCACTATGGTTTTAGAATCCACCTAACCAAATCAAAAAACACATTCTTTTATTTTACCCATACACCCGATAAACAAATAAGCCACATTCAATATTGTTCAAGGTTCCACAAAAATGTTTGTTAAATAATTCAATAAATCCAACTCAATAACAAATCACAACGAATATCCAATTGAAATCAAATCATCTAATGTATCCATTTTGACAAACAAATCATAATGGATATCCTTTTTCAACCAAATCATTCGGTGTATCCATCGGTTGAAACACATCAAATATTCAACTTTTAATAAATAATCATTCAATCAAAAGACATACACCAATTAATTGAATATTGGACTTGAACAATTATTTTGATAAACATTGGGATTGCATAAAACAAAATAACAAGAATTAAATTGTTATAAATGGCAAGGTTTCATCTTCAACCTTAGTTGAAGATTTAGCCTCTTATAATTGAAAATAAAAAACTAACTTTTATTAAGAACATAAACATAAAGGAACTTGCAAATGAGAAAACGCTGCAAGAAATAAACATGCAACTAGAACATCACAAATGGCGTAAGGTGTGGCTGAATGGCTTTTGCCTCTCACCCCACCCACACTTACAAGAGAAAACAGAAAAATATAAATAGTGCAAGTTCTAGGGCTTCAGCCATCTCTCAATCACGTGTTTTCTCTTGCTAATTTTGGAAAGTGCTTGTCTTTAGCAAATGTGGCGCCCCGAATTTGAGCCAGCAAATTTGTAAGCAGAAACCTCCAGTTTCCACATGACATTACTACATTAGGGATAAACTCTCACAGCGGAATATATTTTTTCTTCTAAAGTCTTAGGAATTGATATGTTTATTAAAATTTACTTAGGTTTATCTTTACATTCCATATGCACACTAGGTGCATCATAATTAGTGCCACAGGCGGTACTTAAGCATATAATATAAAACGCGCCAAACATGACATCATTATACATATTTACATGCCATAAAACAAAACACACATAAATACGACTAGCAATTTCTAAGCTAGCACATATTACTTTGGTAATGGTTTCAAAAACCATCGAAACTGGCATATGTGTCCATGCCTTCAAACTCCTGATCTGCATCAGTAACTATGCAAATATGGCGTTATCATATTTGCATAGACAAACAAGTGAGTCATCCATTTTATATCTAAGTTACCATCAATCTAAAACAGTTCATAAAGAATGCAAATGCAAGGGTTGTATGAATATGCATCGTAGTAACTATTTAGTTTGGTGTTTTATGATCATCTTTCTTCATACCTCTCGTTCAAGGTTATCTGAACCCGTTCATGTCCTTTGCCTCCCACTTAAAGTCTTACCTGTTTGTACTGGAATCCTACCGGTCCCAGCATTAGTTATATATTAGGACTTTGGACACACCCTGGGTCACTATGAACCCCCTGGGTCCACTGACTAGCCTTCCTTCCCTTGCCACTACATCAGCTTGTTGATGACTATCTCCTCAACCATTTTATTAATTGGACACAACATGCAATGCATGAACAACCACATGCAATGAACACACACCACACAGTCCTAATGAAACGTAAAATCATTCCTCAGTAAGTAACTTCGTACTTACCCTCTTCTCCGCGTAGTTCCTTAGACTTCTTTTTTGCATAAAAATCCATCCATACAATAATATAAATATCAATTATCTATCGAACAAATCATTTTTTATAGACCCTCATCTCTTTATATTTATTAATATCCATCACTTTATTATGTTTGAGACGCACTTATAACAATCTTAAAACCTTGGTTCATCATTTGATGACCAGGCTATATGACCAATACCACAAAATATGAACTTGAAGGGTTTAAAATATATCATAAGGACAATAAGAGTAAATACGATCAACTCATGAAAATCATGAGGACAATGAAATATAAAAGGAAATATAAATACGATCAACTTATGAAAGTCATGAGGACAATAAAATGTAAAAAGAAATATAAACGATCAACTCATGGAGTCATGAGGACATTGAAATGTAAAAGGAAATGTAAATACAATCGACTCATGAAGTCATGAGGACAATGAAATGTAAAAGCAGTTTATATAACTCTTTACTTTAATTCTTTATCTCTTAAGTTTATTGGGTCTTTAAACAACTCCAAAAAACGAGAAATGAAATCAAATAATAAGAAGGAGATGCCAAGTGGTTCATAAGATATTCCTTTGAAAGTTTCACGATCAAACTATATCCTTTGAGTTTTTGGACTCGATATAGCTGAAGCGAATTAAACACTTTCTTAGGAATACCCAAGAAGTCACTCCATGAATCAAGATCACTTACCAAGTTGATTTGGAGAGAAAAGCCTTCAAGAACACCAAAGTGGCCATGTGGTAGAAGGAGAAAAAAAGGGAGAGAAAACCAAAGCCAAAAGCCTTCATGAAAGTTGTCTATGATTTGTGTGTAAAAAAACCAAGACCCTTGCATGCTTATTTATAGAAGGAAAGTAGGGGTATAAGGTCCAAAATGTAATAAAAGAATTAACTTATTAGATAATATCTTGCAAAGTAGTCCTTACTTTATTATCTATTTGAATTTAGGATTTTCGTCCAAATGGAGGGCAGCTTACTCCGACCTACTTTTTGATGGTCAAACCGACTCCGATTGACATGAAATTTTGAGGGTAGATAGTAGACTTCAAGACAAACACTTTCTCTTTTCAGTTTGACTCATTTTGAGTTCGTTTTGACTTAGTTCTGGTCAAGTCAAAGTTTCTATCTATTAAGCCAAAATATCTTTAAACTACCTTCTGCGTTCACACTTGCTTTATTGGTTTTTCTTTCTTGTCATGATTACTCTTGTGATATTCTGAGATCTTTTATTCTTTCATCATAAATCTTGAATTCTACCCAAAAATGTTCTAGACCCATGGTGATATTTTTCTCTAACAGATTTTCGTTTAATTTCGATAGTTGGGTTATTTAGGCTCGGGTCAAAAACTCAACTGGTGGACATTTTTACTAACTTTTTCCATATGATAGATCTTTCTTTTGTGAGCACAATGGTCTTTGAATTAACTACATCTGAGTTCATTTGACTTGTTTTCGGTTCAGTAAAAGTTTAAAGCTTAAATGTAACTGTTAGGTTTTCAAGGGTTTTTAGGGTTTGATCTTTAAGTTTTCAAAACAACTTTAGGTTTCCTTATAAAAACTTATGGATATTGTTTCCTCAACAATATCAATGATTTTTTAAGAGCTTGAATTTGATGGGCGTTACAGCAAAACACACGCATGGGTTAGGTCTAAGGTCGCGCCTCCACACTCTTAAGGAAAAATGTTAGTTCCCTGCTGGCACTTTTTGGAGAGAATAGCGTGTCGGTGCTACCTAGAGAGACAAAAGATTATTCTTTCTATATCTACATGGCGCCACACCACTAAAAACAAAGTGAATGTGTGTTTCAGTTCTTGCCATCTTTTGGAAAGACGCCTGTTTCAGCTGCTGCCTTGTATATATGGGAATAAATGTGTGTGCTCGGCAGTTATTGGAGAGAATCTAGTGCTGCCAGGTTATGGAAAGAATCACCAGTTCCACACACTTCCACGTTCGGCTACAAGTCTTACAAAATACTACACCATATATCACGCCGTACGACCTGCTAGTCTTTCCTTGTTTCTGCGAATCCACGTGCATGTACACCGCCAGTTCTGATCTTCTTTGGTTAATCTCCACGTGATTTGTGCTACAAGTTTTGCATGGGAAGAATTGGGTGCTACCTGGTCTCTAGAATAAATCATGCACCCCTTGTTGCCAGATATGGAAATTCGGTGCCCAAGTCTTTAGTTTCACGTGTCTTTGATTCAATATATGCTACCGACTGCCTAGCTGAGGAAAGCATCATGTGTCTCTCAAATATTCGTGCTGCATAGCTTTCCAAAATAATCACGATGAAAGTGAGCCAAACTGAGACGGTTTTTTTGCTTCTTTGCAATTTCACATAAAATACCGCCATTTTATCTCAATGACCTGTAAAACACTAAAATACCAAAACTAGCCAAAAACATCAGAAAATAACAAAACTAAAGATTTAATAAATGCAAATTAAGGGGTCCAAATATACAATATTTGGCACTCATCAACAAGCTATGAGGAAAAGAAAAAAATATCTAGTCCTAGCATGTGAGGTAAAATCAAACCTTTCCTCAGGGAGAGAGGTTTAGAAATAGCAAGACATAAAAGCAGCCGCCTGATGTGCTTTTTCTGTCATCCCCATTAAATACCTGCAAAATATTTTCACAAGGCAAACAAGAGAAAATATGGGGATAGAAAATATATGGTTCCACAAACAGAATGCAAAGCATTGGCAAGATATGGCAAGATAAACAATGCAATGCAACCATACCTGAGATGCACTAAGATTTAGGAACCAAAATCCTAGGCTATGTGAGACTTCACCTTCATTAGGTGAGTCCACTCCCCCTCAAGGGGTGGTCTCTTCCTTCCTTACCCAGACCTTATTTACCTGAGAGGTAGGGTTGTCAGCCATGTCCAAATTCAGTCTGACTAGGACACTCTTCATCATATTGACAAGCCCTTCATAGATCTAATTCTTCTTGGGCTTGTGAGGCTTCACTCTAAAGCATTCAGCCTTGGTGTGGCCATACTTACCACAGTGACGGCATGAGGGAGAACCCCTTTGAGGATATTGCCGTTTTTGCCGAAAGGCATGATGAGGCATGAAAGGTTTAGAGCTAAACTTACCTATCTTTGGCTCTTGTTTCTTGATTCGAGGCTTTTGATGTCGAATCTGATGACAATGTGGCCTAATGTGTCCTGTGACACCACAATGATGGCAAGTAGGCTGACTTCATTTGCTGAAATGCTTCTTGGTAGGATTTGCAATTTTAAGGTTAACATTCTTACACAAAACAAAGTTCTTACCTTCTTGAGATAACTGTCTCCTATTGGGCGAGACATATTTATTAGAAGAACGTGTAACAACCCGCTTTTTACAAAAAAGCGTAAGTAATTTTATCTGGATAATTACATGTCATTAACCTTTTAGAGACAATAAATCTGGCAACAGAATAATACAAATATCTTTCTTTCTTTTTTTTCTTTTCAAACATCAGGGACAATTCCCTTACAATACATTTAGAGATTTAATTGAAATCCTCTAGAAATACATTAAAAGTTCTTTACACTAATTACAAAGAAAAATGTGTCACATAAGACTTGAAAGCATACATGGAAACTTACTAAATACAAGTAAATTCCTAAACATGTTACATACAAAACAATACAAACATTGTTAAGTACAAAGCACTAAAATCCTAACTACAATAGCTTTAAATCTCTTAAGCTAGCAGTTAATCCAATCCATAATCTTCAGAATCTGCACAAACATCTATGAGACGGTGGTTATAACCACAACCTCATAGTTCCATAAGTGAGCTAATTGTCATTCAACAAAATTATGATTTATGCATTATTTAAGGAATAGAGATGACATGATGATTAGGTGACAGTTTTCTATGCAAAGTTTAACAATTTAATATGGTCATTGCACTCCTTTCGTTTAGAGCCGTTACCCGTCAATTTCGCCTTATTTGGGACGTTCGACGACGTGTCCCCTTACATTACATTATATTAGCATCTTTTTGCACTAGCAGAGTACGTTCCACGTCACTCTATTAGCACTTTGAAGGACAATAGCAATCAATATGAATTATTGGGTTTTCGATTTCTGGCACTATTCCCATCCTGAACCTTTGGGAGACGTTGCGCCTAATATTAATAGGTTGATTATGCACAATATGCAATAATCAGTCACAAGCATCCAATTAAAATAAAACATAAACACAACACTATTGAAATCTAGTACTACCCTCAGTAAGTAATTTATACTTACAACCCTTTTTGTGCAGTCACAGTTCATCATCTGCATCAAATACATATACATGTGCATAGAAGGTTAATATCATTACTTTTAGAGACTTATGCCTAAACATGAGTTCTATTTTTATACATAGAGATATGTTTACCATCACGTTCCCATCATAGTAAACAGAACAATCATAAAAGGAACACAACCAAAATACCAAGCTTAATTTATAAAGCATAGATCAATTAGTCATAAAGAAACCTATACATGTTTCTAGTAAGCTATTAAAATCACACAGCCAATTTAAAGGTCTAACTAATCTCACACTAAATCAACTATCAGAACATCTGTTTAAAAACATATTAATTCTAACAATTATTTCAACCAACATATATTAAAGAAATCACAGTAAAACAGTATACTCAATTTCCATAATTAATTTCATATCAAACTATATAACAACTCAACAACAATAATCATATATTTTCCTTATATTATATTCTAACCATTGCCTATTAAGAAGAATTCCTTTTAAAAACACCATTAGCAAACTATTAACATCTTTAGGATAAAACACCAAATAATCAAATTGAAAAATTATTGGACTTCTAATTTTAACAAGTGTGTGTGAACAGTGTGCAACAAAATATTAAATGCGGAAATTAAAGGAGACAAATATTTTGTTGACGAAGTGGAAACTCAATTAAGAGAAAAACCACTCCGGGGCAGCCAAACCCAGGATATCCACTATTCAGAAGACAAAGCTAGATACAAGATAGTAACACTCACATATACCCGATGCAGTAGTCGTACCTTACTCTCTAACGTGTAACCCAACACGAACGCCTCCCAACCAAGTCTCTTACCTGAAGGGGTGTTCAATGGAATCCTTTACCTTAGGGCCACCCACTAAGATAGACTTCACAGCTGATCAAATCATACACTGGAAAAGCTAGAGAGCTAGCAGATATTCAATATCTCCCCCTAAACACCCTCTCTAAGCTGTAGAGAATTCACCACCGAATTCTATGTCGAAAGCATGCCTCAAGCCTCTTATTTATAGGCTTAGGAAACCCTATTTTGAGTCAAAAACGGAGTCTGAGGCACGCGCGTCCTGACGGGCCAAGTTTTTCTTGTCCGAAAAGTATTATGGAATTTTCTGCAGGGCCGTCCGGATGGGCAAACCTTTCCGTCCGGATAGAGGCCTTCCGGACGCTATTAATGGCCGTCCAGATGTTTAAATTATAGAACTCTTTCTTATCTTTCCAATGAAGCTGATTTTGTCCCAATCCGATATTTGAGTAAAATGTTATGACCAAAATACCCGAGGGTGTCCGGACGGCTTGACCGAGCGTCCAGACGGTCAACTGCAACCGCCTTTCCAAAGTAGCACTGAAAGCTTCCATACAAGGCCGCGTCCGGACGGTGATGCCCTACCGTCCGGATGGTTTCACTTCGGCTGCACGTTATTTCCATATAAAGGCTTTGACCGTCCGGACCCAAAAGGCTGACGTCCGGACGATTGAACTGGTGCACGCAATTTCCATATATGATGCTTGATCGTCCGAACCATGAAGGCTGACGTCCGGACGGTTGAACTTGGTATGAACGTTCTTTCCTTATAGAGAACATCGTCCGGACGGGATCACACATCGTCCGGACGATTGAACTGGTGCACGCAATTTCCATATATGATGCTTGATCGTCCGAACCATGAAGGCTGACGTCCGGACGGTTGAACTTGGTATGAACGTTCTTTCCTTATAGAGAACATCGTCCGGACGGGATCACACATCGTCCGGACGGTAGCAGCCGTCTTCCCATAACTGTGTCTTGAGGCAGAAACCCTAATACTTGTCAAACACTGAATGGCGTCCGGACGGTATAACCACGTCGTCCGGACGGATGCACTGGAACACTGGGATATTCTCGAACTCTGAAGAGCGTCCGGACGAATGAAACCTTGAACTGTTCAAAGCATCTAGACACTGATGGGCATTCGGGCGGAAAGATCTCGTCGTCCGGACGGATGTTGCTGACTGATGAGCGTCCGGACGGAATACCACATCGTCCGGACGGCTGACAGGGAACTGAAATAAATCCTTGAAAACTTCACAGAATCTTCTCGAAGAACATTGCTGAAGAGTAGACTCTGGATAAAGCAGCATCCATGTGAAAGCAGTAACATTCCATAGAAGTGATTTTGTCCAACAGAATGCAGCCAACACAAAAACTAACAAACTCCCCCTATGGCCATTCTAGGACAAAAATCACTTGACCGGTTAAAAATACAATCCCGGTCCAAATAAAAAATGACTCCCCCTTTTTGTCACAAATGGACAAAGGGTAAAATAGAGTAATGAGAAAAACCACACAACAATTACTCCCCCTCAAAGTCTCAAAAGTACAAGGTAAACAGAGTAATATCATCCACAGACAAAAAAATTTCTAAAATCCAAAACAATAGGAAAATAGAGAAAAGTATGCAAGTGGCTCAAACGGGAGGAACAGAAATCCTCCAAGTGCCAAATCCTGTTGATCCACTGAAATCAAGTAACGGAGAGAAATCCGTAAAAGCTGGATTTGTACTACTTCGGCTTCTAGCTCAGGAAGTCGGGAACCACGAACTAAAAATCCTTCAATCTCTTGATTTTGCAAAGCCTGAAACTAGTTATCTGCAGATTGATATCCTCTAAGCAACAGGTCTGTAAGATAACTGAGGAGAGTCACCACTGAACCTCAAACTGATGCAAATCTAAGGGAATGCTACGGATGGCTCTGCATGAGCTAGGGGGAAAAGCTCATCTTAATCCTGAGACCTTTGGAATTTTAACATCTAACTTCAACAACAATCAGTTTTCCAAAGGATCCATCTGTCAAACATTGTGCTGGGAGCCGCTGGATGTCATATTCCTGAATCAAAACCAACCAGAAATACTTCCAAAAATACCATTAGATCCTATTAGTTCAAAAAATAATGTGGTATTTAAGATGGCTGTCAAATGGATGCCAAAGAGAAATATAAGCAATGCAGCTACTCATAAGGCATAAATATATCAAGATCAGCCCAACACATAGACATAGAAGGATTTTCATGCACACTATCTCAAGAATATATCCCAACAAATATTCCAAATATTCTAAAAGCACAAAGACTTAAAAGAATAACGGAAGACACAATGAAGATCATGGGATGAAAAGAGATTTCCAAAAAATGCCAAAATCTCGGGAGAAATCCACGAGAAAAACACACAATATGCCATGATAAATCAATAAAAATGCAAAGATGTGTGTATGGCAGAGAAAGAGACGCAAGTCTTAAACCTATAGAGATCCTGTCTGGATGTGTCACTTAACCATCCGGATGGCAACTGCTAGGTCAGCATATGGTAAGACTGCGCTTGTCCGGACGAAGAAGAGGTCCGTCCGAATGCTTCACACTTGAAAATCTGAAACTTGAGGAAAATATGCAAAAAAATATTTTTCCCAAAAGTTAGCTTCAGAACATGCATGTATAATCATCAACTGATAAAGCAGTCAAATAGCATTGAAAAAATATGCAAAGATATAAATGAGAGTTAAGTATTCATTAAGCACAAATTTCCCTGCAGATAGAAATTTTAAATAGATTACTCAACTCATGCAATGCGTGTGTGTGTGTGAAGACTTTCTCAATAAGGTATGAAATTCACTTATATGACAAAAAGCAACCAGATTTTCCAAACAAGAGAGAAAATCAATGAAAGATCAGCCAAAAGTCAAACCTTATCTTACTAGGGCCTAGCCACCCTCATCTGATACACTCCCCCTAAGATGTAGCACCTAATTGTTTTACTTGTACCATGAAGGACAAAGTAAATGTTTTACTTGCATGTAGAGGGCAAGACATAAATCAAATTCAGCACATAAGCAGTGAATAATTAAAGCACAGAATTCATATGATTTACTGCTTGATTCTTATGGTGCTGCAACCTAAAGAGTGCCAGAATTTTTAGGCTCTAGGTTCAACTAGCATGTGGTCAATTTGACCATCTTAATCAAAGACCTCTTCTCTTATTTAGAATTTCTAGAGGCAAAAAGTCAGAGAAGGAAAAGAAGTACCTTAGGGGAGTCTTAAATAGTGCACATTTTCATCGCATGAGGAAAGTAACTATCTATCATTAAGATGTAACAGGAAAACTTAGCAGATATCATGCATAAACTCTCAATCATATATAAGCATATTTAATCAATGCACAATGAACTGAGATATTAGGCAAAACCACATGCAATATCTGAAAAGCTATCAAAAGAAAGAAATAAAGTTTCGCATCTTCTCCCCAAATTTTTTTTTTTTGTTGAAAAATGAGACAAAAAAAACAACAAAGACATGCTTATGGAAAAGGAAATGACATCTAAAACCAGCATGTAAGGTAAAACCAAACCTGTCCTCATGGAGAGAGGTTTAGAAATACCAAGACAGAAAAGCAGCCGCCCGACGTGCTTTAACTGTCATCCCCCAAAAAAAAATATCTTCAGATGTTTCTCAAGAAAACCAGAGAAAATATGGGGATAGAATAAAAAGGTTCCTCAAATAGAATGCAAGGCATGAATAAGATATGACATGATAAACGATGCAATGCAAACATACCTGACATGCACTAGGATTTAGGAACCAAAATCCTAGGCATGGGAAGACTTCACATTTACTAGGTGAGTCCACTCCCCCTCAAGGGGTGAATGGTCTCATCCTTCTTGACCCATACCTGCTTGACTCGTGGCGGTAGCTTGCAGGTCTTGCCCATGTTGTCCATTCTCCTTAGCATACCTTGCATAAAGCTCAGAAACCCTTCATAGTCATGGTAGCTAATGGGCTTCTGCGGCTTTCTCTTGTAGCGCCTTGATTTGTTCTTCTTTGATTTGCCACTATGATAGGCAGGAACAAACTGATGCTAATGCCGTGGAGCCTGAAGTACCGTAGGAGGTAGAGTGCCTGATGTAGCTCTAGTTGGCAGCTTCCTCTGAACCTTCAACTTTTGGAGTTGTGGGCATTTGGATCGGATGTGACTGGTGATGTCGCAGTGATGACAGGTAGGCAAGATTCTTTTGTTTGAATGCTTCTTTGTATTCTCTGCAAAATTATGATTAGCATTCTTACAAATAACATTGCCTTTACCTTTTATATGTCTCATATGCGGAGGGACATATTTTGCTGAGGAAGAATCTTCAACTTCACTTTTCCTCAGAGCATCCTGCTTAATCCAAGGCTTGTGGGATTTCAAAAAATAACAATTTGGCCTAATATGACCAATCTTCCCACAATTATGACAAGTAGGGACAAACTTACCATGAGCTTGTGTACTTGTATCTTTGGATTTTGGCATCACTTGATTAGTTAAGCAAGAATTTTCTAAACAAGCTGTATCTACTATCACAAGCTTAATATCAATAGAATCTATTTCAGAATCAGAAGCATGTGAAGTAGAAGTACTCATATCATCAACAATTGAAGCAGGCTTGTCAGAAATATCTGAATGAATACAAAGCATGCTTTTCAAATTATCACTTGAGAATTTTTTCAAGAGATCCTCAGATTCTTTTAATTTATTCTCAAGTGTATCAATAATGTTAAATAGCATAGTATTCTCAGATCTCAAAGATTCAATCAAAGCATGTGATTTAGATAACTGAACAATCAAAGACTCTTTTTTCTTGCTTCACCTTTTTGAGCTCTTTTGGAGAAACAATTTTATCTATTTTAGCAAAAACCTGAGAGAGCTCAACATCATGATTTTCTTCAGATAACTGAGAGAAATCCATGATAAAAGGTGTAATAAAAAAAATAGAAGTCACAAGAGATGAGGATCACACTCAGGAAATAAATCCTTTCAACGGAGTGTGCCTGCTATGATACCAATTGAAAAATTATTGGACTTCTAATTTTAACAAGTGTGTGTGAACAGTGTACAACAAAATATTAAATGCGAAAATTAAAGGAGACAAATATTTTGTTGACGAAGTGGAAACTAAATTAAGAGAAAAACCACTCCTGGGCAGCCAAACCCAGGATATCCACTATTCAGAAGACAAAGCTAGATACAAGATAGTAACACTCACATATACCTGATGCAGTGGTCGTACCTTGCTCTCTAACGTGTTGCCCAACACAAACGCCTCCCAACCAGGTCTCCTACCTGAAGGGGTCTTCAATGGAATCATTTACCTTAGAGCCAACCCCTAAGATAGACTTCACAGCTGATCAAATCACACACTAGCAAAGTTAGAGAGCTAGCAGATCTTCAATATCTCCCTAAACACCCTCTCTAAGCTGTAAAGAATTCACCACCGAATTCTATGTTGAAAGCATGCCTCAAGCCTCTTATTTATAGGCTTAGAAAACCCTATTTTGAGTAAAAAATGGAGTCTGAGGCATGCGCGTCCGGACGGGAACCTTTAGCCGTCCGGACGGGCCAAGTTTTTCTTGTCTGAAAAGTATTCTAAAATTTTCTGCAGGGCCGTCCGGACGGGCAAAACTTTCCATCCGGACGGATGCCGTCCGGACGCTATTAATGGTTGTCCGGATGCTCAAATTACAAAACTTTTTCTTAGCTTTCCAATGAAGCCAATTTTGTCCCAATCCGATATTTGAGTAAAACGTTATGACCAAAATACCCGAGGGTGTCCGGACGGCTTGACCGATCGTCCGGACAGTCAACTGCAACCGCCTTTCCAAAGTAGCATTGAAAGCTTCCATACAAGGCTGCGTCTGGAAGGTGATGCCCTATCATCCGGATGGTTGCACTTCGGCTGCATGTCATTACCATATAAAGGCTTTGAACGTCCGGACGGTTGAACTGGTGCACGCAATTTCCAAATATGAAGCTTGATCGTCCGGACCATGAAGGCTGACGTCCAGACAGTTGATCTTGGTATGCACGTTCTTACCTTATAGAGAACATCGTCCGGATGGGACACACATCGTCCGGACGGGACACACATCGTCCGGACGGTAGCAGCCGTCTTCCTATAATTGTGTCTTGAGGCAGAAACCCTAATACTTGTCAAACACTGAATGGCGTCCGGACGGTATAACCACGTCGTCCGCACGGATGCGCTGGAACATTGGGATCTTCTCGAAGTCTGAAGAGCGTCCGGACGATTTGCCATTACGTCCGGACGGATGAAACCTTGAACTGTTCGAAGCATCTAGACACTGATGGGCGTTCGGACGGAAAGATCTCGTCGTCCGGACGTATGTTGCTGACTGATGAGCGTCCGGAAGGAATACCACGTCGTCCGGACGGCTGACAGGGAACCGAAATAAATCCTTGAAAACTTCACAGAATCTTCTCGAAGAACATAGCTGAAGAGTAGACTCTCGATAAAGCAGCATCCCCGCGAAAGCAGCAACATTATATAGAAGTGATTTTGTCCAACAGAATGCCGCCAACACAAAAACTATAGTCAACACTCAACTCTAGGAATCACAAGCACCCGAGTAAAATATCACATATTAATTATCACTCACACTTACACTTCCAGTAAACCCCTTTCCAAAGGACTATTAATGCTAACTCAAAACACTCATAATACAGGGGATATAAACAACATCAAAAATACCCAATCATTAATCAATACAAGATCATTTGGCCAATAAATAGAGAACCCCCAAAAATCATTAAACCCTAATTCAGCAATTAGCAAATCAATCCACCAAATTATAGGATTTATATACCTTGGGAATTTTCCTGAAAAATCTATTAGAAATCGCCTCTGATTCCGCTGAAAAACTCGCCGAAAATCGCGCCAAAAATCAATCAGGAAATCGGGTCTCACCGATCGGGTTACGGGGTTGCATCGGGTTCTCTCTCTTTCAGGTTCGGTCTGGCTGGTTGCTCGGGTCTACGGGCCGTTGGCTCATCGAAAATCGGCTTCTGGCTGCCGGACATGGAGGATCGTACCTCCCCTAGGCTACCGGTACTCCGGTTCTCCAACTCTCTCTCTATCTCTCCTTCTCTCCTGATCTCTCGGTCTCATTTCTCTGTCTCCCTCTCAATCTCTCGATCTCACTCTCCACTCTCAACTCTCTCCCTCTCTGATCTCATCTCTCTCACAATCTCTCCGTTCTCTCTTGGTTTCTATTCGGGTGAGAAGAACAGAAAAGAAGGAAGAAGAATCGAAGAAAGAAGAAGAAATAGAAAGATAAGGAAGAGAGGTGCGGTTCTTTTTAATAGAAAAAAGAAGATATTTTTTTTCTTAATCATTAAGTTTAGTAAAATATCCACTGATATTTTGCACAAAACTTAGTAGATAAGTCTTGTAAAGATATTTTACAAAACTTATTATATACATTTTTACCATAGATATTTTTCATATCGGATCTTTACCATTTTAATCTAACTCATTAAAGTTATAGTATAAGTCCGTTTTGAGTCTAGTTCGTTTCATTGATAATATTATTATCTCGATAATATTATAATACCATAATATATATACCAAATATATATATATTGCACAATATTATTAAACATAATAAATATTACACAATAATATTATTATATCAATTAGTCCACTAAATAATTCAGTCTGTCTATTTATTAATCCTGTAATATTATTAAAGTCTAATAACATTATTCTTTATTCATAAAATTACGGTTTATAAATAATAAGACCAATGAATATTTATTTTCATAAATATTCATGTATTCCTTATTATTTATCGGGGATTAAAATATCGTGTTTAAAGCCACATATTTTATTAATAGCTTAGCGTGAATATTGTTTCCTACAAAATTAAGCCGTTCGAGCCTCAAGTCTTGAGAATCAAACGTCAATTCTAAACTTGTCTATTTTATTCAGTCTTAAATTCCAATTTAAGATATTTTATTTAATTACTTAAAATCTGGGGTGCTACAAAAGGTTTCTCTATATTGTCCTTTTTAGGAGCAACCTGATTATTTCAAGACCTGTGGGATTTCAATAAATAACAATTTGGTATAGTATGACCAGTCTTCCTACAATAATGACAAGTAAGAACAAACTTACCTTGTGTTCCTGATTCCTTGGACTTAGGCTTCACACTGTCAATTAAGCAATAATTTTTAGAATTATCTAAACAAGCTGTATCTACTATCACAGGCTTAATAACTATAGAATCTAATTCAGAATCAGAAGCATGTGAAGTAGAAGCATTCAAATCATCAATAATTAAGTTAGGCTTGTTAGAAATATTGTATGAAAACAAAGCATGCCTTTTAAATTATCACTAGAGAATTTTTTTTAAGAGATCTTCAATTCTTTTAATTTATTCTCAAGTGTATCAATAGTGTTAAACTGCATGGTATTCTTAGATTTCAAAGTGTAGCGCCCCAGATTTTAAGTAATTAAATAAATGTCTTAAATGAGAATTTAAGACCGAATAAAATAGACAAGTCTAGAATTGACGTTCAACTCTAGAGACTCGAAGCTCGAACGGCTTAATATTGTTGGAAACAATATTCAGATAGATCAGTTAATAAAATACGTGACTTTAAACACCGTATTTTAATCCCCGATAAATAATAAGGAATACATGGATATTTATGAAAATAGATTTTCATTGGTCTTATTATTTATAAACTGTAATTTTATAAATGAAGAATAATATTATTGTACTCTAATAATATTACGAGACTAATTAATAGACAGATTGAATTAATCAGTGGATTAATTGATGCGATAATATTATCAAATAATATTAATGTGTAATATTCACTGCGTGTAATATTACTATGCAATATATATTTAGTTTATAATTTATGATGTTAAAATATTATTGAGATGATAATATTGACAATGAAACGAACTAGAATCAAAATGGACTTAGTGCATAATTTTAATGAATTATACATAATGGTAAAGACCAATGTAAAAATATCTAGAGAGATATTTCTATGAGAGATTTTTATAAGAGATATTTTTATAAAACTTAATTACTAAGTTATGTTCAAAATATCGAGTGATATTTTACTGAGATAATGATTACAAGAAAAATAATATCCTAATTATTTTATAAAATCAAACCACTCTCTCTCTTCAGTGATTCGCAACCGGTTCCTATTTCTTCTATTCTTCTTTCTTCCTTCTTCGTTTCTTCTCTGTTCTGTTGCCCGAAAACAGAGACAGCGAGAGGGAGAGAGTGAGACTGAGATGAGAGATCGAGTGAGAGAGAGATGCGATAGATTGAGAGAGATGAGAACCGAGAGAGAGAGAGAGTGGCGGAGAAGAGAGGATCCGATGGATTCGTGGGGTGCAACCCGCCGAACCTAGGGAGCTCCGATCCTCCATGATCGGCGGCTGGGATTGAAATCTGGCGTTGGAGGAGCTTCGGCAAAACTCAGGGGTTCGAATCCACGACCCGTTAGCCCAAAAAACCCATTAGACCCGGGAGTGAAATCAGCGACCCGATCCTTCAGTAGTGAAGTCCAGCACGATCCCGGCGAAGCAAAGCCGAAATCCGACAGATTGAAGGCCGATTTCCGGCGGGCCATGTGTTTTCCTGCCAAACCACGAAGACCCGTGCAACCCAGCCAAAGACCCGAAGCCATGAACCAGAACCCGACCCTATGACCCGAAGACCCGAGAGGAAGACCCGGTTCTTCCTGTACACTTTCCGGCGACTTTTCCGGCGGAATCAGTGGCGTTTTCCGATGGATTTGCTATGAAAAATCCTTGGGGTAAATTTCTAACAACCTATGATGATTTATTTTGGGATTGATTTGATTATTGTGAAATTAGGGTTTGGTTGGATTATGATTTTGGGGGTTCTCTACTGTTGGCCAATTGAGTGTATATTTATGGATATTGTGCTATTCGATCAGTATACAATGTTGATGATTTGAGGAATTATTGTAGTTGGTTGGGTGTCTTGGATTCTTGATCGGTTAAGTGGTGTGTGTGCACTGTTTGGCTAGGTACTGATTTGGGCTGATTATTGATGTTTGATTGAGTGTGTGTATTCGGATATTGTTTACCTTGCTGGACAGTGAGTGCGTGTGTTCTTGGTGGGTGATTTTCCTAGCCAATGATATGTTGATTTTAGTTGATAAATTATGGATTGAGGGATTGCTATTTGATGTTGACCGAATGGTTTTTGTATGGGATCCTTTGTTTTGTGTTGTTTGGCCTTTGGTGATTCGGTCATGTATATTGGAGAAACTATATGTTGATTTATTTGGCTATCCTTGTGTATATAGGAGAATATTTTTGAGATCTGAATATGTTACCCCTGTTTTGTTGATGGCCGATTATTGATGAATTTCAGTGGGTTTGGGTTATATGCAATTTTGGATATTTGATTTGTAGACTTGGGTTATTGAACTATGTGTTAAGTGTGGAGATGTTGGATTAGTTGAACCATGATTTTATGTTTAGCATTTTCTGTTTCGTGGTTGGACTGGTTCACTTATTGTGAGATAGATATTGGAATGCCATTTGGAGATTCTAGGGATTATAGAAAGTGTTGGGACTGGTTAGTTAAACCAATAATGGTCATGTTTTCCCTGTTTCGATTAAAGCTAAAGGTATTAGGGATTATGTCTAATTGTCAATAATTAATATATGATATTTTACTTGAGTGCTTGTAATTTCTAGAATTGGATATATGCAAGTGATATTGGTATTTTGGTTCACTTGTCAGATATAATTGATTTGTGGTGTTTAAAGGGGTTGAACATTATGTTAATAAGTTTTATAATCTAAGGAAAATATATATATGATTTGTTATTGAGTTGTTATATGGTTTAAATATGAAAACATGTTCGTAAGTTAAGTTCTCTTTAATTATAATTATGTTCAAACATCTTTTCTGTTTGTTTGTGTATTATGGTTGAAAGCTTCTAAAATTAACACTGTGATGTTAATATCTTACTAGAGATATGCATAGGTTTCTTTATGACTGATTTATCTGTACTTTAGAAATTAAGTTTGGTATGTTGGCTGTGTTCCTTTTTATGATGGTATTAATGTTTGGAAGTTAACATGTTGAATTCTAGTTATGATGATTGCTTCTATGTATGTATGTATGTGACTTTGGGGATTTATGTTTAGGCATGAGTTTCTAAAAGAAATGTTATTGACCTTGTATGCACATGTATATGTATTTGATGCAGATGATGAACTGTGACTGCACAAAAGGGCTGTAAGTATAAATTACTTACTGAGGGTAGTACTGGATTTCAGTAGCGTTGTGTTTATGTTTTATTTTAATTGGATGCGCATGATTGATTATTGCATACTGTTAATAATCAACCTATTAATATTGGGCGCGACGTCTCCCAAAGGTTCAGGATGGTAAATGTGCCTGAAACCGGAAACCATAATAATCATATTGATTGGGACGTCTTTCAAAGTACTAGAGGAGGGATGTCTCCGATAGTGCGAAAATTAGTTAATTAAAATGTAATGTAGAGGGGACGGCCTCGAGAATAGCCGCTGATCGGGGGGACGACCCTTATAAGAGAGGAGTGTAATGACTATATTGAACTGTTAAACTTTGCATGAAAACTATCACTACATCATTATGTCATATCTCTGTTCCTTAAATAACGCATAAATCATGATGTTGTTGAATGACAGTTAGCTCACTTATGGAACTATGGGATTGTGGCGGTAACCACCTTCTCATAGATGTTTGCGCAGGTTCTGAAGATTATGGATTGGATTAACTGCTAGCTTAAGAGATTTAAAGCTGTGTAGTTAGGATTTTAGTACTTTGTACTCATAAATGTTTGTACTATTTGCGTGTAACATGTTTAGACATTTACTTGTATTTATTAAGTTCCATGTATGTTTTAGTGTCATATGTGACACATGTTTCTTTGTAAATAGTGTAAAGACTAATAATGTATTTCTAGAGGATATTAGTTAAAGCTCTGAATGTTTTGTAAGGGAATTGTCCCTGATGTTTGAAAAAAAAAAAGATATTCGTATTTTCCGCTGCCAGATTTATCATCTCTAAATGGTTAATGACACGTAATTATCCAGATATAATTACTTACGTTTTTGTAAAAAGCGGGTCGTTACACAAAGCGTCAATCAAGGCATGTGATTCAAACAATTTAATGATTAAAGACTCTTTTTCTTGCTTAATCTTTTTGAGCCCATTATTAGAATTGTTAGAATTTTTACTCAATTTAAGAAAATCCTTAAGAAGCTCATTATCAGAATTCTTTTCAGATAACGTAGAAGAATTCATGATAAAAGAAGTCAACAAAAATATGGATCACACTCAGGAAATTAATCCAAACACGAGTGTACCTGCTTTTAATACCAATTGAAAAATAAAGAAGACTTCTAATTTACGATGTGTGTGTGAACAATGTGTAACAAAATATTAAAGTGCGGAATTTAAATGAGATAGATATCTTGTTAACGAAGTGGAAACTCAATTAAGAGAAAAATCACTCCGAGGCAGCGAAACCTAGGAATTTCACTATTCAGAAGACAAAGCTATTGAAAAATAGATGAACAGACTAACAACTAGTAACAAAGCAATAACACTCACATACCCCGGTGTAGCGATCGTACCTTGCACTTTAACACATAACCCAACGTGAACACTTCCTAACCAAGTCTTCTACCTGAAGGGATCTTTGATGGATTCCTTTAACTTAGAGCTCCTCCCAAATCTTGACTTCGCACAAACAAGAACCACACACCGGGCAGTACTTAGAGAGCTAGTAAATCTTCACAAATTCTACCTAAATACCCTCTCTAAGCTCTAGAGAATTTAATACCGAATTGTGTAAATAATATATGCCTAGAGGCCTCTATTTATAGGCTTAGAAGACCTAAATCGTCACTGATTCAGTTTTCTCTAGGTGGCATATGGACGGAGGCAAATAGCTTCCAAACGGTGAACTGTCCAACCGCCTTTCCATAACGTGCTTCACACGTTTCCATATTAAGGCCGCGTCTAGACGGTGTTGCCCTAGCGTCCAGATGGTTGCAAGCTGTCTTTCCCGATCCGTGTCTACAAAGGAAATTTGGATTCTTCTTGAACACTAAAGAGCGTCCGGACGGGTGCAATGCTAAGCTGACAGAATCTTCTAGACACAGAAGGGCATCTAGATGCTTCACTGGACTATCCAGATGGGAACAAGGGATCCGACTTTTGCTGAGTTGGAAACTCTGCAAAATCTTCCTGGAACTCTGAAATTGCCTTCTTGAAGCTTGTGACACTGATACTTGTCATACTAAGGCTCTTTCCATATTAAAAAAATAAACTCTGAATATCTGCACACTCTGAAATAAACAATATCCCTGTTGAGACACCATCATTACATGATAGTGATTTTGTCAACAAAACAAAGCCAATAAAACTAACACTATTCTTGCCACTGCCTGGACCACATCCTGATGAGCTAAATGGTGATGGTCGAAATGGCCATGCTGAGGGGGATGCAAATGTTGAAGGAAATGCTGGCCATCCAGAGGGGGGGTGCCAAAAATGCTGAGGGGGATGCAAATGTTGAGGGAAATGTTGGCCATGCTAGGGGGATGTTGGCCATGTTGAGGGGGATGATACTTATGTGGATGTTGAAGCGGAAGAGACCGCCAGACGTCCAAAAAAGACAGCTGCCAGACGTTCAAAAAAGAAGGCTTCTGTGAGAAAACCTAAGGCTGTGGGGAAAAAAAGGGGGGCTACGAATGCTGCTGGGGCTGGCACTAGTAAAGAAAGAAAAATGGGTTGCCACTGCTAGAAGGGGTCAAGATAGTGGTTTGACAGATGTAATAGATGAAGAAGAACTATAGTTGAGTGATTTCGAGATAACTAATGATGATGAGGATTTGTTTGCAGATCGTGTCCCCATTAAAGATGACTACATGGATGCTTAGTGGGGAAAGTTTGTAGATTATGAGCATCATGCAAAAATTCCACATGAAGATGATGAAGAGTACTACGATAGTGAAGATTTGGTGAGTTTGGATGGGTCGAGTGATGAGGGGACAGGCTGAAGAAAGAAAAGGTATCACGAGTTCAATGAGAAACATGACATGTGAAGATCAATTGTGTTAGATAAGGGGGATATGTTTACTGATACTAGTGTCTTTAAAAATTGCACTAAAATGGTATGTTGTGCAAAATGGGTTTGATTTCAAATACAAGCACAATGATAGTGTGAGGGTGATCGCAGTTTGCAAGGAGCAAGATTGTACTTGGAGGGTTCATGCATCTTTAGATACGAAGAAAGAAGCAATACATATTAAAACCTTTGTACCAGACCATCAATGCAGGAACCAAAATGAGAACAAAAGGGCTGGAGTTTCTTGCCACAAAGTATAAGCCTGATTTCAAGGATGATCCCACATGGACCTCATATGCATTGCAACAAAGGGTGAGGGACCACAACATTGATGTTCCCTTAGGTCGATGCTAGAGAGCAAAAAAAATGGCATTGAAGGCAATCTTTGGATCTCATACGAAGCAATACCGTCATGCAAGGGATTACTGTGAGGACATTTTGAGTTCAAATCCCTGTAGTAATGGTAAGGGCCTTGGTCTTTGTGGTAGTCCCATGAGGTCTAAGGTTCGAATCCCCTTGGGTGCAAACAATTCTTTGGGGCCAACCCACCGACAATGCCGGAGTATTACCATATCCGTGTGGAGGGGGCCCTGTACATGGATCCGAGGTTTACCTGACAAGGGTGGGTACACAAAATGACCCTGCCTTGTAATGGTTCCTCGTCATAAAAAAGAAAAAAGAAAAGTAGTGCATATGTGCAAATGGATGGACCCTGCTTCTAGCGGATGTATGTATGCTTAGATGCATGCAAGAAGGGTTTCAAGTATGGTTGTAGACCAATCTTGAGATTGGATGCTTGCCATCTCAAAGGGGAATATGGGGGTCAGTTGTTGTGTGCCGTTGGGAAGGACATGAATGATTATATGTTCCCCATTGCGTACACGGTATCAGAGGCTGAGACCAGGGCTTCTTGGGAGTGGTTTAAACTTATTCTTGTTGATGATATTTATGGTCGTAGTGGCGAAGGTCACGGCTGGACTATTATGTATGACCAACAAAATGCAGTTAGCATCAATCATGTTTACATGTGAAAAATAAATGAACTTCTAAATTTAACAGTGTGTGTAAACAATGTCCAAAAAAATATTAAATGCGGAATTTAAAGGAGACAAATATTTTGTTGACGAAGTGGAAACTCAATTAAGAGAAAAACCACTCCGGGGCAGCCAAACCCAGGATATCCACTATTCAGAATACAAAGCTAGATACAAAGCAGTAACACTCACATACCCCTGATGCAGTGGTCGTAACTTGCTCTCTAACATGTAACCCAACATGAACGCTTCCCAAGCAGGTCTCCTACTTGAAGGGGTCTTCAATGGAATCCTTTACCTTAGGGCCAACCCTTAAGATAGACTTCACAGCTGATCAAATCACACACTTGGCAAGGCTTTAGAGGAAATATCACACCTCTAAGCTGTAAAGAATTCACCACCGAATTCTATGTTGAAAGCATGCCTAGATCCTCTTATTTATAGGCTTAGGAAACCCAAAATCTACTCAAAAACGGATTCTGAGACATGCGCGTCCGGAAGGGAGCCAGGGCCGTCCGGACGGGCAACTATTTCTTTCCGGACGGTTCTTGTAGCCATCTGGATAGTCAGTTGACATTATTTTTTTTCAGCTTTCCAACGACGTCAATTTTGTCCAAATCCGATATTTGAGTAAAAAGTTATGTCCAAAATACCAGAGGGCGTCCGGACGGCTTGACCGAGCGTACGGACGGTCAACTGCAACCGCCTTTCCAAAATAGTACTGAAAGCTCCCATAACAAAGCCACATCCGGACGGTGTTGCCCTAGCATCCGGACGGTTGCACTTCAGCTGCATGAAATTACCATAATAAGGCTTGGAGCGTCAGGACCTTGAAGGCTAACGTCAGGACGGTTGAATTGGTGCACGCAATTTCCATATATGAAGCTTGATCATCCGGACCATGAAGGCTGACGTCCGGACGGTTGAACTTGGTATGCACGTTCTTGCCTTATAGAGGACATCGTCCGGACGGGATCACACATCGTCCGGACGGCAGCAGCCGTCTTCCCATAACTGTGTCTTGAGGCAGAAACCCTAATTCTTGTCAAACACTAAATGGCGTCCGAACGGTATAACCACGTCATCCAGACGGATGCACTGAAACACTGGGATTTTCTCGAACTCTGAAGAGCGTCCGGATGATTTGCCATTATGTCCGGACGGATGCAATCTTGAACTGTTCGAAGCTTCTAGACACTGATGGGCGTCCGAACGGAAAGATCTCGTCGTCCGGACTGATGTTGCTGACTGATGAGCGTCCGGACGGAATACCACATCGTCCGGACAGCTGACAGGGAACCGAAATAAATCCTTGAAAACTTCACAGAATCTTCGCAAAGAACATAGCTGAAGAGTAGACTCTGGATAAAGCAGCATCCCTGTGAAAGCAGCAACATTACATAAAAGTGATTTTGTCCAACAGAATGCAGCCAACACAAAAACTAACAAACTCCCCCTTTGGCCATTCTGGGACAAAAATCAGTTGACCGGTTAAAAATACAATCCCGGTCTAAATCAAAAATTACTCCCCTTTTTGTCACAAAGGGACAAAGAGTAAAAACATAGTAATGAGAAAAACCACACAAAAATTACTCCCCCTTAATGTTTCAGAAGTACAAGGGTAAATAGAGTAATAATATCCACAAACAAAAACTTTCTAAAATCCAAAACAATAGGAGAATAGAGAAAAGTCTGCAAGTGGCCCAAAAGAGAGGAATAGAAATCCTCCAAGTATCAAATCCCAAGACTTTTGGAAATTGAACATCCGACTTCAACAATAGTCCGTTTTCCAAAGGATGCATCTGTCAAACATTGTGCTAGGTGTCGCTGGATGTCATATTCCTGAATCAAAACCAACCAGAAATACTTCCAACAAAACCATTAGATCCTGTTAGTTCCAAAAATAATGTGGTATTTAAGACGGCTGTCAAATGGATGCCTAAGAGAAATATAAGCAATGCAGCTATTCATAAGGCATAAAAGATCAGCCCAGCACACAGACATAAAAGGATTTTCATGCACAATATCTCAAGAAAATATCCCAACAAATTTTCCAATATTCTAAAAGCACAAAGACTTAAAAGAATAACGGAAGACACAATGAAGATCATGGGATGAGAAGAGATGTGCACAGAATGCCAAAATCTCGGGAGAAATCTACGAGAAAAACACACAACATGCCATGATAAATCAATAAAAATGCAAAGATGTGTGTATGGCAGAAAAAGAGATGCAAGTCTTAAACCTGTAGAGATCCCATCCGGACTTGTCACTTAACCATTTGGACGGCTACTGCTAGGCAAGACTGCGCTCGTCCGGACATAAGATTAGGTCCGTTCGGACGCTTCACACTGAAAATCTGAAACTTGAGGAAAATTTGCAGAAAATATTTTTTCCTAAAGTTAGCTTCAGAACAAGCATGTATAATCAACTGATAAAACAGTCAAATAGCATTGCAAAAATATGCAAAGATATAAATGAGAGTTAAGTATTTAATAAGCACAAATTTCCCTGCAGATAGAAATTTTAAATAGATTACTCAACTCATGCAATGCGTGTGTGTGTGAAGACTTTCTCAATAAGGTATGAAATTCACTGATATGACAAAAAGCAACCATATTTTCAAACAAGAGAGAAAATCAGTGAAAGATCAGCCAAAAGTCAAACCTTATCTTACTAGGGCCTAGCCACCCTCATTTGATACACTCCCCCTAAGATGCAGCATCTAATTGTTTTACTTGTACCATGAAGGACAAGGTAAAATTTTACTTGCACATGAATGGCAAGGCATATTTCAAATTCAGCACATAAGCAGCGAATAAACAATGAAAGCGCAGAATTCATATGATTTACAGCTTGATTCTTTTGATGCTGCAATCTAGAGAAAGTGCCAGACTTTTTTAGGTTCTAGTTTCAACTAGTATGCGGTCAATTTGGCCATCTTATCAAAAACCTCTTCTCTTCTTTAGAATTTCTAGAAGCAAAAAGTCAGAGAATGAAAAGTTGTACCTTAGGGGAGTCTTAGATAGTGCACATTTTCATCGCATGAGGAAAGTAACTATCTATCATTAAGATGCAACAGGAAAACTTAGCAGATATCATGCATAAACTCTCAATCATATATAAGCATATTTAATCAATGCACAATGAACTAAGATATCAGGCAAAAACACATGCAAAATCTGAAAAGCTATAAAGAAATAAATTTCCGCATCTTTTCCCCAAATATTTTTTTTTTTGTTGAAAAACAACAAAGACATGCTTATGGAAAATGAAATGACATCTAATCCCAGCATGTAAGGTAAACCAAACATGTCCTCATGGAGAGAGGTTTAAGAAATACCAAGACAGAAAAACAGCCGCCCGACGTGCTTCAACCGTCATCCCCAAAAGAAAATTCTGCAGATGTTTCTCAAGACAACAAGAGAAAATATGGGGATAAAATAAACGGTTCCTCAAACAGAATGCAAGGCATGAGTACGATATGACAAGATAAACAATGCAATGCAAACATACCTGACATGCACTAGGATTTAGGAACCAAAATTCTAGGCATGGGAGACCTCACCTACTAGGTGAGTCCACTCCCCCTTAAGGGGTGAATTGTCTCATCCTTCCTTACCCATACCTTCTTTACCTGTGAGGCAGGGGTGTGAGCCATGTCCCAATTGATTAGTTTGACTAGGACATTCTTCATCATGTTGACAAGCCCTTCATTGTTCTGATTCTTCTTGGGCTTGTGAGGCTTCACTTTGAAGCATTTGGCTTTGATGTGGCCATACTTACCACAGTGATAGCATGAGGGAGAATCCCTTTGAGGATAATGCCGTTGTTGCCGTAAAACATGATGAGGCTTAGAAGGTTTAGAGCTAGACTTACCTGTCTTTTGCTCTGTTTTCCTAATCCGAGGCTGCTGATGTCGGATTTGAGGATAGAGTGGCCTGATGTGTCCAGAGACACCGCAATGATAGCAGGTAGGCTGACTTCGTTTGCTGAAATGCTTCTTGAAGGGCTCTGCAAATTTAAGATTAGCATTTTCACAAACAACAAAATCCTTACCTCTATGGGGCGGGACATATTTATCTGAAGAGGTTTTCCCAATAACCCCCTTTTTGGAGTCCTCCTTCTTCTTCCAAGGTCTGTGAGATTTTAACACAACACAATTTGGTCTAATATGACCAATTTTCCCACAATTATGACAAATAGGAACAAACTTACCTTGTGTTCTTGAATCCTTGGAGTTAGGCATAACACATTTATCTAAGCAGGAATTTTTAAAACAAGCTGCATCTACTATCAAATGCTTAATACCAACAGAGTCTAATTCAGAATCAGAAGAATATGAAGTAGAAGTATTTAAATCAGCAGTCAAATCAGGCTTGTTCTAAATATCTGAATGAATACATAGCATGCTTTTCAAATTATCACTTAAGAATTTTTTTCAGGAGATCTTCAGATTCTTTTAATTTATTCTCAAGTGTATCAATAATGTCAAACAACATGGTATTCTCAGATCTCAAAGAGTCAATCAAAGCATGAGATTCAGATAACTGAACAATCAAAGACTCTTTTTCTTGCTTCACCTTTTTAAGCTCTTTAGAATGTTGAGCATTCTTCAATTTATTAAAAACCTTAAAGAGCTTAATATCAGAATCTTCATTAGAAAACTGAGAAGAATTCATGATAAAGGTGTAAAAAAATAGAAGTCATAAGAGATGAGGATCACACTCAGGAAATAAATCCTAAACAGAGTGTACCTGCTCTGATACCAATTGAAAAATAAATGGACTTCTAAATTTAACAGTGTGTGTGAACAGTGTGCAACAAAATATTAAATGCGGAATTTAAAGGAGACAAATATTTTGTTGACGAAGTGGAAAGTCAATTAAGAGAAAAACCACTCCGGGGCAGCCAAACCCAGGATATCCACTATTCAGAAGACAAAGCTAGATACAAAGCAGTAACACTCACATACCACTGATGCAGTGGTCGTACCTTCCTCTCTAACGCGTAACCCAACATGAACGCTTCCCAACCAGGTCTCCTACCTGAAGGGGTCTTCAATGGAATCCTTTACCTTAGGGCCAACCCCTAAGATAGACTTCACAGCTGATCAAATCACACACTTGGCAAGGCTTTAGAGGAAATATCATGTCTCTAAGCTGTAGAGAATTCACCACCGAATTCTGTGTTGAAAGCATGCCTAGAGCCTCTTATTTATAGGCTTAGGAAACCCAAAATCGACTCAAAAACGGATTCTGGACGGGTCAAGTTTTTCTTGTCCAGAAAGTAATTCTGGAATTTTCTACAGGTCCGTCCGGATGGGAAAATATTTCCGTCCAGACGGGGTCCGTCCGGACGCTTCTTGTGGCCGTCCGGACAGTCAGTTGACAGCATTTTTTGCCAGCTTTCCAACGACGTCGATTTCATCCCATCCGATATTTGAGTAAAAAGTTATGTCCAAAATACTAGAGGGCATCCGGACGGTCAACTGCAACCGCCTTTCCAAAATAGTACTGAAAGCTCCCATAACAAGGCCACGTCCGGACGGTGTTGCCCTAGCGTCTGGACAGTTGCACTTCGGCTGCACGAAATTACCATAATAAGGCTTGGAGCGTCCGAACCTTGAAGGCTAACGTCCGGACGGTTGAACTGGTGTATGCAATTTCCGTATATGACTGCTGAACTTGGTATGCACGTTCTTGCCTTATAGAGGACATCGTCCGGACAGGATCACACATCGTCTGGACGGTAGTAGCCGTCTTCCCATAATTGTGTCTTGAGGCAGAAACCCTAATTCTTGTCAAACACTGAATGGCGTCCGGACGGTATAACCACGTCGTCCGGACGGAAGCACTGAAACACTAGGATTTTCTCGAACTCTGAAGAGCGTCAGAACGATTTTCCATTACGTCCGGACGGATGCAATCTTGAAATGTTCGAAGCTTCTAGACACTGATGGGCGTCCTGACGGAAATATCTAGTCGCCCGGACTGATGTTGCTGACTGATGAGCGTCCGGACGTAATACCACGTAGTCCAGACGGCTGACAGGGAACCGAAATAAATCCTTGAAAACTTCACAGAATCTTCTCAAAGAACATAGCTGAAGAGTAGACTTCGAATAAAGAAGCATCCCTGTGAAAGCAGCAACATTACATAAAAGTGATTTTGTCCAACAGAATGCAGCCAACACAAAACCTAACAACATGTTTATTAATTTTTTATTTTATTCTTTTTGATGTTGTTAACTTTATTCATATATTTTTGCTTGCATATGTGTAGGGTCTTGGCGGCATGATAGACCATGCTGAGCATCGATTTTGTGTGCGTCACTTGCATGCAAACTTCAAGAGAAAGGGATTCAAGGGAAAAGCATTCAAGGATAAATTGTGGGTAGCTACACGGGCATCCAATGCAACAGTTTTTAAGCATCACATGAAAGTGATTGAAGGTATGGATGCTCGTGCCTATAAATACCTCGACAATGTCAACCTTGCTTCGTGGTTGAAAAATTAAATGGACTTCTAATTTTAACAAGTGTGCGTGAATAGTGTGCAACAAAATATTAAATGCGGAATTAAAGGAGACAAATATTTTGTTGACGAAGTGGAAACTCAATTAAGAGAAAACCACTCCGGGGCAGCCAAACCCAGGATATCCACTTTTCAGAAGACAAGACTAGATACAAAGTAGTAACATTCACATACCCCTGATGCAGTGGTCCTACCTTGCTCTCTAACATGTAACCCAACACGAACGTCTCCCAACCAGGTCTCCTACCTGAAGGGGTCTTCAATGGAATCCTTTACCTTATGGCCAACTCCTAAGATAGACATCACAGCTGATCAAATCACACACTGGCAAAGCTAGAGAGCTAGCAGATCTTCAATATCTCCCTAAACACCCTCTCTAAGCTGTAGAGAATTCACCACCGAATTCTTGCAGTTCTCAATGCCCATGGCTGGGGGCTCAAATGGGCGTTAGGCAAAATATAGCTGGGCGCCGTCCGGACGGTGGACATGGGCTGTCCTGAGGGACAACTGTGCGACAGGATTTTTCAAAAATTTCGCTGAGAAATCTTTCCTGTTTAAGAGCCACGTCCAGACGGGATGGCACATCGTCCGGACGGTCGTACGTCCACTGCAATTAATTTCCTTATAAGGCTTCATGCGTTTGGACCATGGGGGATGAGCGTCCGGGCGGCTGAACTTCAACACGCAATTTCCATATCTGCTATGCACGCGTTCAAACCATGAGAGGCAGTCGTCCGGACGGTTGAAGTCGAATGGACAATTTACATATTAGTGGCACGCGCGTCAGGACCAAGGCTGACGAATGTTCGGATGGTGATATTTGAATTGCGATTCTTGCCTTAAGGAGACGCGCTTCCGGATGGGATACCACATCGTCTAGACGGTTGATCGATCTTTCCTTTATCGAAACTTAGAAAGAATCTGAGACTGGTCGAGTACCGAGAGGCGTTCGGACAGGCTGTTGAGACGTCCGGATGAATGCAAGCTAGATAGAAACTTCTCGACATAGTGGAGGGTCCGGACGGAAATGCACGTCGTCTGGACGGATGATGCTTGGTATGACTGGCGTCTGGACGGTATGGCACGTCGTCCAGACGAATGGAACAATGGTCAGATGGGCGTCCAGACGGGATGGCTCGATCATCCGGACGGCTGACAGGGAACCGAAATCAGTACAAAGTCTTCTGAGAGTGCTCTGAATAGTGAAATCCCTGTTTACAGCATCTTTACACATTCAAGTGATTTTGTCCAAACACAGAATGAGGCCAAAATACTAACAGTGGTCTAGACATGCCTTTTCTACCCAGTCCAAGAACGATATGCTTCTGAATAATCTTGTGGAAACATTCAATGCATGGATCAAAGAATCTAGGGACAAGCTGCTCTTGACAATGCTGGAAATGATTCTGCGGTAGCTGATGACAACATTCCAGCAAAAAAGAGACGGAATCCGATCCGCTACGTACAAAATATGTCCCAAGATTCAGAAGAAATTGGAAAGATCAAAGGATGAAGTAAGGAACTGTATATGTAGGTGGTAAATTGAGCTGGAGTTCGATGTTGACCACATGTATGATGCACGTCGAATAGTTAAGTTGCATGAATGTACATGCACATGTGGGAGATGGCAGATCAACGGTGTACCTTGTGCACATGCTTGTGCTGCCACTTACATGCACAAACATGAGCCTGAGCAATATTTAGACCGTTATTACATGATGGCGAAGTATATGCAGGCATACGAACCACAAATACGTGTTATGCTAGGTCCTGAAGAGTGGCCAACTACTGATGGATGTGATGAAATTATGCTCCCAATTGTCATAGTTCAACCTAGACATCCGAAAAAAGGTAGGAGATGGGCACCCAATGAGCCTACTAACCCATACAAGATCAGCCGTAATGGGTGTGTGGTCACGTGTGTGAACTGTGGGGTTCGAGGTCACAATTACAAGGGTTGCCATCTACCTCTAAACCCTATTCGAAAGAGATGGAACCCAAAGAAGAGGAAGACTACTAGAATTTCTTCAAATGTAAGTGTAATATATTGATATTTGACTATTACCAATTTTAGTGTTAACAAAGTTCTTACTCCTTTCTATGTTCGAGGAACCCCAAAATGAAGATGCATCTCAATCTGCAAAGACCATTAATAGAAGAAGGAGGAGCTGAACGATATATGTTGGTTCCCTGTACTTGTGATGATCAACCCTATATTTTGTGAATTCTACCTAAACACTTATTTTGTTGGTTTGTTGGACAAGATATGTATTTTGTTAATGATCTAAACACCTTATACTAAAATAAACGTTGGTATTTTCGATAAATACCTTAATGTATTTTGTGAATGTGTTGGAAGCGTTGTAAAGATTTTATAATGCTCTCAATCTTGTGTTGTGCTTGAAATATTGTATTCGAGAAAATGTTTTCAATTTACTAAGCAGGGTATTGTGTTTGTGCATATATAAGGATATGTTCACAACTGTGAATGTGTTGGAAGTGTTGTACCAATTTTATAATGCTCTCAATATTGTGTTGTGCTTGAAATATTGCATTTGAGACAATATTTTCAATTCACTAAGCAGGATGTTTGTTTGTGCAAATATAAGGATATGTTCACCAATGGAGATATCACTAAGCAGGTTGTTTGTTGGCATTGTATTACCTATTGCAAATGCAAATGCATTTAATTGTGACCTTGATATTCATTGAACCAAAATATTTTTTGAATACAAATTCTGTCCACCAACTTTCAAAATTCCAACATCAAAGTAGCCACCAAAATGTCATTACCAACATAAAAATAAACTTTTTTAAATCTCTGGCTATGCTATTTGTTGGAGAAATAATCTGCTCCAAAAACACGTGGGCCAAGCCCATCGGGTCGGCCCAGCAAGATCAGACCCAATTTATATGACCATTCGTTATCTCCAAAAACACGTATATCCGAGTATATAAAGATAGACTTTTATCTCATCAAATATGGGATAAGGTACCTAATAGTATGGCATCAGCTGAAGAGGTAGTGTCCTATCCAGTTTGAACTCTACTACCCAATTGAAATAGACTATGTGATCTAGGACTCAGACTCCTAATCAAATTATGCTCCAAGTATTCTAGCAGTTTTATAACTGTGAATAAGACTACTACGCCAGGTATTTTGGAACACAGGCAGATTCTCTAAGCTCTAAGATTATTGATACTCTCCAAAAAATAAATAGTTTGAACTTAGGCATCGGAGAGGGTATAGTCGGCACCCCCACGAGCCGACGAGCCGTTTATTATTTTGCAGATTACGAGGAGAGCGAATATCAAGGAAGGCAACGAATAACAAGGCAACATGTTACCGTACCGGAAACTATACCAACAGTTTGGTGCCATCTATGGGAACGACATTGTTCCTTCAAAAAATAAATCCGTAACGGTGACTGCGCGATCAAATAGAGTTTGAAATCTTAGATCGGAATCTAATCACACCAAATCAGTGCTAGCAATATACAGATGTGGTATCATCTAGATCTACGCTCAGAGGCTCGGAGGTAACAATTTTACACGGGTGTGCTGGTGCAAATTCATGGTGGGTCCAATTTTGTTCCTAAAAAAGAAAAGAAGCATCGTTGCTTCTTCCCCCAAAGAGAAAGGAAAAAGGCGGTCGATTGGCTTAGGCTTGGGGGGATTGAGCCTAGTCCAATTCGCTCCAATGGATTGGCCTAGAGAGAAAATATATATATATATATATATATATGGAGAAGAAATGGGGCCCAACCGATCTGGATCCTCCCCTCCGAACTTGAGAGCACCTTCGTGAACCTCCGAGGCAGCGGTGAAGGAGAGACTCCTCCTCTGAACCTCTGAGGCAGCGACGACAGGAAGATCCACACCGAGTCACCTCGGTTCAAGTTAAGATCCACACCGGCGACACCAAGTCAGGTGACGAAGGATCCGCAACCGTGAAGGTACAGCTCGGGATCCTCCCCTCTGACTCCGAGACCATCGACCAGTGCCGCTACCACCGGATCCATTGCGGCCACCCTGCAAGACGGCTCTACCAGAGCAGGTGACATCGAGGATCCCGATCGCGATCCTTAGAACGTCAGAACGCAAATCCTCGGTACTTCGGGTTTTGCCCAGTAGGACATTGGAGCCCCGAATGGAGAGGCTTTCTTCTTTATAGATCTGGACCTCCGAGGCGGCGACAATGCTCCACTCCACTCAGAATCCACCGAGTCAAGAAGGCCCTTAAATCCTTCGAGGCCGACTGATCGATCAATCCTCCGACACACAGCCCCGATTGGTGTCCGTCGAGCTCATGGACTCCCAGAGGTCCCAGTAATGGCCACGTGGAGCCTGTGAACTCCCCGGCACTTCGGGTCTTCTGCCAGTGAGACGTTGGAGCCCGGACGGTATTGTTTTCTTCTGGTTCTCAAAGCTTGGCAGAGAAATAAGATCGAAAAGAATGGAGGGGAGTTATTATAGTTCATGTATGAAGAAATTGATGAACTCCTTTGACAGAAAGGGTCTAAGGCGATCTAGTGGCTGGTTCTACCAAGATTCAGACAGAACCGAGAAGCATCTATTTCCACTGAGGCCCAAAACAAGGTCCTCAAAATTTTCGCTTTTAAAAAAAAAGTCCCGAAAAGAAGGAAGAGACAAGACACGTGGGAGATATCAATGGAAGGCTGTAACACTTTTGAAGTGGACCTCTGCTGGTGGGATACCTTTCATATGTTATAATATTGATTAGCAAATGAGAACAACATAATGTTTCGGTCCAGGAGATAAAAGGAACAAAGTAAACTCCAAGGTGTTTAATATCGAGGACTTCACTCTCAAAGTTTTGAACGACATATGTCTATATTCAAAGATTTTATATTTAACAACAAACCAAGAAGTAATCGAGCTTTGGCTGTGACCCGCCGAAGCCTGAACCAGATCTGGGACCGCCAGTGTCTTGAAGAGATCGGACAGCGAGAGATTTTTGGAAGATCAAGGAAGATGCTCTTATTAAAGTAGGACAGAAAGAAGAGCAGGCTCGAAAAAGGAGAGAGAAGAGCTGGACAAGATGCTAGAAGAGAATAGAAGGAGATGTGGAACATATCAGAGGTATCTGTGTCTAATGGATGGCGCTAGAAGGAGGGGAAAGAGTACTTAATGTGAGTTGTGTAAATGACTTGTGGGTCTTGAGAAGGACAAGCATACAACAACTAATAAGAAGATGATTGACCGAGTTATAAACGAACTTCAACAATAAGGGTTCACGTCAAGAAGAATAAAGAAGAAGATATTCTAGAAGTCCCCACCTTAGATAAGTTCCTAGTGAAACGTGTCTCGAGAACTGAAAGGAGGTCTGGTCTCCCCAGCCGCCCAGAAGGTCGTCTGAAGCTTGATTTTTTGCTTCAGTCCGATCTTCGTCTGAAGATCCAACCTAGAGCACTTTAAGGCCATAAACGTCTCAAGCATGTAGGACAGATCCCAGAAGTCAGTGTTCATCCTCACCGATCGATGGTGTAACGTAAAGCACTGCCACAGTAGTTCAACCCAAAAGCTTCTGGTTCTCATCCAGGGCTCGGCCGAAGGAGATTTGAGCCTTTGTGAAGAAGGAGGGCCATTGTTAGATCTAGTTCCCTCTTTGTCAATATCAGTTTGAGTTTCAGAGCTTGGCAGAACAATCATCTGCAGGTACTCTCAGTGGTGTGTTCGGTTTGTTTACTTACCTGTATTTCCTTTAGACGTGGGAAAACATGTGTTGCTAGTAAGACATCGATTCCGAGGAATGAATGGGCTCCCAAAATTGCCCATCGGTGGATACAAAGGACATGGGGCTTACGCCCCGGTCTGTCTTGATACACGCCGTCGGGGCTTATTTGATTTCCCTTTGAGACTTTGAGAGCTTACTGATGTGATTTTTTTCTTACTTCAATAATAATACCACCCGCAATAGAACGAATCGTTGTAGGATGGTGTCTATATCGAGGGTGTCGATCCACAGAGAATGTATTGGTTGCATGCGTCAAGCTTTAATAAAATCGGTCCAAATTTATCCTTTGGAAAGTATGTTGTTTTTGTGATTTTCAAGTTGTAAACTACTAACAGAAATTAAATTCTACAAAGTAAATTAAAGTTGTATGAAATGATATGGGAAACTAGGGAATTGATTTCACCACTATCCTTGTACCAATGGCCATCCTATTAACATGGGACATTCTTTCTAGGCATGATATTACCCGTGTGCGGTTGTCAAGCGCTCAACAAGGTGTCAAGAAAATACCATCATTAAAAATAAGCATACCCCATCCTAAGATTAGTACGGATCATCTACCTAAGCTAGGGTGTAGCATCATCCGTCTATCCTAGGCATGAGGTATCAAATTTATTAAATTAGTTACATGCAAACAATGACTAAGTGTAGCCCATCCTAAGATTAGTAGAAATCATCTACCTAAGCTAGGGTGTAGCATCATTTGTCTATCCTAGGCATGAACTATCAAAATCTCTTGTTGCATGTTCAAAATAATACCATTGCATAACCATTACATTTATCATCTTTTGAACAATAAACATAATTTGAGCACAATCAAAATGATAAGCTTTCTAGATAAACATTTCATCATGATTGCATTTAACTTTAAAACCAATTACAAAAATGTAATTCTCATAGTTATACAATCATCAATGCCCAAAATAAATATCCCAAAATAAAACACAATTAAGTCATTGATACTTGGATAGGGTTTATCAAAACCCTAGGGAGAGCTTTAGCTATGCATGGAGAACCTTTGAGAATTTGGTGTTGAAAACCCTTCCATCCCCTTGTTGTCCACCGAAAGTTTCTGCCCAATAATGTTGCTGGAACTCCCCCCCTTTTTCTCTCCCCTTTTTCTTCGTATTTTCCGGATGGTCTTTTTCTTTTTCAAGCTCTCTCCTCCCCTTTTGTCCTTGCTGCCAGCTTGGGGAAAACTCAGAATTGGTGCTGTTCCTCCAGTGGAGTGTCTGCCCATGCTGCTGCCTTGAAGATGCTGCTGGTGAGGTGGACAGGTGCAGCCCATGCTACTGTCCAGCAGAGGTTCTGCCCCTTGCAGGTGCTGCCAGAAGCTGCAGGAGCTGAATGAGTTGTCCAGCAGCTGTCCAGCAGCTGCAGGAGGCGTGGTAGTGAGGAGAAGCTGCTGTCCAGTTGAGAGGAAAAGGTGCAGGAGCTGCTGTGCGAAAGTGTGCTGCAGGCAAGGTGGAGTGTTGCAGGTGCTGTCCAGCTTTGGGGAATTGTGCAGACCATGCTGCTGCTGTCCAGCAGGTTCAGCTTTTCCATTCCATGTTGCTGCCCTTGGTGCTTTGTGTAAAGTGGAGCTGCTGTCTTGCAGGTGAAACAGGCGTGCATTGCTGCTTGGAGCTGCTGCTGGCTGGGGGAAGGTGCTGCCCATGCTGTCCATGCTGTCCAGGTGCTGCAGGTGCTGCAGGAGCTGCAGGTCACATGTATGTGCTGCATTGTCTTGGAAGGGGGGACACGCAAGGGGAGACAAGAGGGAGAGGTGCTGCTAGGCTGCCTAACAATGAAAACAAGGAATGGGACAAAAATAAGAAAGATGAACAAAATTTCGGATTTTCGGGATGATCCAACGACTAAACTTAAAATGGTGATATCTTTTTGTATGTATCTCCAAATAGGCTGAAATTTGTTGGAAACGCTCAAAAAGAATATCGTTTGGTCCTGTTATGATAGGTCTAAATCCAATAGGCTGCTACATCCGAATTTCCATGTATTTTGCTTGAATTATGTCATTTCTCTCTTATTGTCCTACAAAACATAAAAACACTAAAACTAGCCAAAACATTAGAAAATAACATAGCTAAAGATCTAACTAATGTAGATTAAGGGGTCTAAATATATAATAATTTGGACACATCACTTACAGCCTATAGGTGTCATACCGAATGAGTTCACTAACTTGAGGAACTTGATGAAGATTGATCTAAAAAAAAAAAAAAAAAAAGAAGAAGAAAAAGAAAAAGGTATACCCCGAGAAGTTTAATACCGAGGAGAAAGGATAGATCCGAAGGTGTTCTACCAAGGTGAAAAGATAGACCCGAGGGTGTTCTACCGAGGAGAAAAGTATGTACCGAGATGACACATACCGAGAGTATTATTCCGAGGGTATTATCCCGAGGACCCTATACCCGAGCTTCTAGTTCCAAATGGCACACTCCGAGGACCCCTCCAGATTTGCCATCCTCTGAAGTGCATAGTCACATGCCGAGGGACCAATCCGAATCGAGGGTCCAGTTTGAGGAACTCTCCCAAAGAGCCCCATATCGAGTGGCGTGCAAGATAAGGAACTCCAAGTAAGACAGTTCATCAAATTCACCAGATAAGTTCATACTCTTCTTTTACAAACATGATTCATGTTAAAGTAAGGATAAATGTTGGTTTTTATTTTATCAACCAGAAAAAAAAAAAAAATATATATATATATATATGCATGCACTTGTACGCTTTGCCAAAAAATATATATATTTTGATAAAATAGACTCATGTGTTGAGGCCTCACTCCTGCCACGAGTGAAAGGATCACAAAATCATCCCGACAGATGAAAAGAATATACGGTGCTACTGTGCATTCTGCTATTTTGTTTTAGTATATGTAGTGCTTTGTTAACCCTTTTCGCATAAAAGATATGGGGAGACAACCCCTACAACAAATTATACAAGGAAAGTCTCTTGGTTAGTCCAACACTGAGAGCCAGGGAGACAACCCTGCACAGAAAACAAGGAAAGTCTCTCAGTTAGTCCAACACCGAAAGCAAGGAAGAACAGACAGTCCCTAGGTATTGATTGATCTCTGCTAAGAATAAAGCAGCAGTCTGGAACAGACTAAAAGCACTTCTTCACCAAACTTCTCCAAAGATGATCAAGCTACATCAACATCCACCCGACTCCCCCCCTCGAACAACTCGAAAGGTTATGGTGGGGATGCTCAGGGAAGAATCTGCCCGAATCCTTTCCTCGGACAACCCGAAAGGGCCATGGAAAGGATTCAATGGGAAGAAACCCCTCGGTTGTGGGTTTCCGAAGGGATGAGGATTAGAATCCGCCCAATTCCTTTCCTCGGACAACCCGAAAGGGTCATGGAAAGGAAACAGAGGGAAGAAACCCCTCGGTTGGGGGTTTCCGAAGGGATAAGGCTAAGGATATCCAGAAAAGAATCCGCCCGAATCCTTTCCTCGAACAACCCAAAAGGGTCATGGAAAGGATACAAAGGGAAGAAACCTCCCGGTTGGGGGTTTCCGAAGGGATAAGCCTAAGGATATCCCGATAAGAATCCGCCAGAATCCTTTCCTCGGACAATCCGAAGGGGTCATGGAAAGGATTCAATGGGAAGAAACCCCTCGGTTGGGGGTTTTCGAAGGGATAAGGTTAAGAATTGGCCCGAGTCCTTTCCTCGGATGACCCGAAAGGGTTATGGAAAGGATACCAAGGCGAGATTGGAGATTTCAGAAAGATAAAGAGAAAGATAAAGCTTCAGGAAAGATTCAGGAAGATAAAGCTGCTGCAAAGGAAGGTAAAACTCAGCGACCTGACTACGCACCTCGAACAACTTAGCCTGTGGTCGCAGACTAAAGTTATGGGGGGTAGCTCAGGAAGGTAAAGCTTCAGTATGACAGAGCTTCAGGAAAGATTCAGAATGATAAAGCTTCAGGAAAGATTCAGGAAGATACAGCTGCTGCAAAGGAAGGTAAAGCTCAGCGACCTGACTACCCACCTCGAACAACTTAGCCTGCAGTCGCAGACTAAAGTTATGAGGGGTAGCTCAGGAAGGTAAAGCTTCAGTAAGACAGAGCTTCGGGAAGGTAAAGCTTTAGGAAGATAAAGCTTCAGAAAGGCAAAGATTCTGGAAGATAAAGCTGCTGCAAAGGAAGGTAAAGCTCAGCGACCTGACTACCCACCTCGAACAACTTAGCCTGCAGTCGCAGACTAAAGTTATGGGGGGTAGCTCAGGAAGGTAAAGCTTCAGTATGACAGAGCTTCAGGAAAGATTCAGAATGATAAAGCTTCAGGAAGATAAATTTTTTAGAATGTAAAGCTTCAGAAAGATAAAGCTTCCAGAAGGTAAAGCTTTAGAATGATAAAGCTTCAGGAAAGATCTAGGAAGATAAAGATTCAGGAAGATAAAGAGTCAGGAAGGTAAAGCTTCAGGAAGGTAAAGCTTCAGGAAGATAAAGCTTCAGAAAGATAAAGCTTCAGAAAGGTAAAGCTTCAGAATGATAAAGCTTCAGGATGATAAAGCTTCAGGAAGATAAAATTTCATGAAGGTAAAGCTCAGTGACCTGACTACCCACCTCGAATGACTTAGCCTGCAGTCGCAACTAAAGTTATGGGGGGCAGCTCAGTAAGATAAACAGGAAGGTAGAGCTTTAGGAAGACAGAGCTTCAGGAAGACAGATCTCTAGGAAGATAAAGGTTTAGAAAGGTAAAGCTTCAGAATGATAAAGCTTTAGGATGATAAAGCTTCAGGAAGATAAAATTTCAGGAAGGTAAAGCTCAGCGACCTAACTACCCACCTCGAACGACTTAGCATGCGGTCGCAACTAAAGTTATGGGGGGTAGCTCAGTAAGATAAACATGAAGGTAGAGCTTCAGGATGACAGAGCTTCAGGATGACAAAGCTTTAGGATGACAAAGCTTCAGGAAGATAAAGCTTCAGGATGACAGAACTTTAGGAAAGATTCAAAAAGATAAAGAGGATGTAAAGCTTCAGGAAGGTATGAGGATAAAACCTCTTTAAAAAATCATCAAGTAAGACTCAACACTTCGATGCAAATAGTATTTTCTATTCTCCTTTGTAAAAAATTTCAACAAACCGATTGTTTGTTCAAAATTTTTAGGGGTAGCCTAAATTTTTTACAAAAAGTAGACCGATTCTTCCCTCGGAAAAAACTCACACAAATCGATTGTTTGTCAAGTTTTGGGGGGTAACTCTAGTATAAAAAGTAAGATTTATAAGGAATCGAGATATGTCTCAGAAAAGGTTTTTAAGTGAGAAACACTTCAGAACTAGTAAGATAAGGAAAGTGAAAGTCAAAATGTCCAAGACTTCCATTCATTAACATTGAAATTTTGTTCATTACAAAAATTTTTACATGAAAAAGAAAAGATACATTTGAAAAGGAAAGTTCAAGTATTTACAGGCTGAAGCCCCGAGACTCACTCCGAACTCCAAGATCTCTTTTACAACATCGTCCAGGATACCAAGAGAACTTGACTATCTGCCTCAAACGACTTAGCCCGCGGTCGCGGACTAAAGTTATGGGGGGTAGCTCAACAAAGTTAAAGCTTCTGCAAAGGGAAAATCACTGAAGCTGTACCAAGCTCTTAAATTAAGTTCTCTCAAGAGCAACTGGGACAAAGATATGGGGAGAGAACCCCTACAACAAACCTTATGGGATACAACCCCTATAACAAACCATAAGGGGATACCACCTCTACAAAAAAAAAAAACCAAGTGAGACCAATCTAGATGGTGTTCAGATTAGAAGATTCGGTACACCAAGCACAGAACCTCGGGCCACCAGAAGCCCCTAGCCGTTGTAAGTCTCGGACAACCAAAGCCTCAGTGCCAGTCTGAGCCTCCAAAGCCGCCAAGAGAGATTTTTGTGGAAGCAGTCTGCGAAGGACTACCGATGAAGAAGCTTTGGTGTTCTCTCAGAGTGGCATTTCACTACGATCTTGGTGAAATCAACTACATCAGTCCGATCCATCTCCTACCGAGAGTAGGAGATCATCTTCACAACTTTGGCCCGACCGACAATATTATGTAGAGGCACTTATGTAGAAGATATTTATGGGGAGTTGCTATTAGTACTTTGACAAATCATAAGTGCCCAAGATTTGAATTGGCATCCATCAGGTCAGACGCCACTCCAATCCAGAGATTCGAGGCACAATTCACCATAATTACTTTGAAAGAGGCAACAATTGTCGGATACAGATTATGGAAGATCCAAATTCATAAATTGAGGTACTTAATTCTCTTACATTCTAAATTCAAATAAGAGAATTAGGGGGGTAACTGTTGGAGAAATAATCAGCTCCAAAGACACGTGGGCCGAGCCCATCGGGTCGGCCCAGCAAGATCAGACCCAATTTATAAGACCATTCGTTATCTCCAAAAAGACGTATATCCCGAGTATATCAAGATAGACTTTTATCTCATCAAATATGGGATAAGGTACGTAATAGTATGGCATCAGCTGAAGAGGTAGTGTCCTATCCAGTTTGACCTCTACTACCCAATTCAAATTCTATGAAGATAAGATTAAAGACTCTGTGATCTAGGACTTAGACTCCTAATCAAATTATGCTCCAAGTATTCTAGCAGTTTTATAACTGTGAACTGTGAGCCTATAAATAAGACTACTACGCTAGGTATTTTGGAACATAGGCAGATTCTCTAAGCTTTGAGATTATTAATACTCTCCAGAAAATAAATAGTTTGAACTGACTTAGGCATCGGAGTAGGGGTATGGTCGGCACCCCCACGAGCCGACGAGCCGTTTATTATTTTGCAGATTATGAGGAGAGCGAATATCAAGGAAGGCAACGAATCACAAGGCAACACGTCACCGTACCAAAAATTGAACCAACACTATTGTTGATCCACATGCCTTGAACATAACCTTTTACTCTCATTTGACATTCTCTTATTCTTGAGCCTCTTAGCCTACAAAAAAAACAAAGAAGACAGAAGCTGCAAGCCTTGTTGCTTTGAATGACCCCCATAACAAATTAAAATAACACTATATATATACAATGCTTCAACGTGTCCATTTTATGAAGCTTTCTCCAAGAACTTAAGCCCTAGTTCTGGATTCTTCAAAGTGAAGTACCAATATATGCCTTCTCTAAATAATGTATATGGGTTTTCACACTCTTTGCAACGTCTTAAGAACAAAACCTCGACTTTTGTACACCAAAATAACGAAATCTTCTCCAACGATACTTGTTGGAAGATATGATCCTCCTCTGCCAACCCACAGAAATCCTTGCAAATTAGTTTGGCCTTGAAGAGGTCGACGAAGGAAGATGAAGCAACCTTTGTAAGAACTTCCATCAACATGTTGTTTGGAAGAGAAATAATGCCAACCTTGTGCTCCTCCGCATCGTTACCCTCAGCATTATTCCTACCATCCCCATCTCCCACATTCAAATCAACCTTCACATCTCCCACATTCAAATCAGTTTTCACCCCAACATTTAAATCAGCCACATTGATCAACATATCTCCCATATTCAAATTAGTTACCTTCAAGTGTTGATTTCGTAGGAAACTCTTCTTATATATACACACCGTATTAGGGATGATTCTAGAATTGTATGTGAAGAGGTGTCCGTCTAGTTTCCGCCATATTCCCACCAAAGCAATTAATAAACACAACTGAAAAATACAACAACATAATGGGATTAGGGTATTATACAATGTTCCAAATTCACCAAAATAGGAGTGGTAGATTCACTCCATCAAACATGCAAAATGCTAGAGCAGATGAAACCCTAACAAACACACTACCATTGCATACACTGTAAATGCATGTCAATGCATGGCCTTACTCCCCATCCCTATCAACCATAAACCCACCAAAGCAATAAATACAACAGATAAAGACACCAACATTTTAGTAAGCTGCCTCTTCCGTGCTCTAAGTTGTACAACCTTTTCCTTCAAGTGCACCAATTCACTACGCAATGAAGGAAGTAATCCCTTTCCATGGGGACATGTCTCTTTGTCAAACCAATGGAAAAAATGACATTACCCTGCTTTCTAACAAAAAAAATAAAAATAATAATAATTACAAAAAATGGTTATACATACAACCACATAGGTTTTACTCTTTAAGGAATATCATCAAACAATTGGGTTACGGTTAGTTCACCTTTGATGGGTCTTATATGGCACACCCAAAGAAACGCCTCCCAGGATTTGATGTCGTCCACGAGGTCCTCATTGGAGATCGAAGGCCGCATTTGCATGTGGGTGCATCAACACCCACATCATCTCTCACAGACGACATCGAAGAAGACAACATTGAAGAACCCTAAACAGTCAGATCAGGGAACTTTCAACAACAAAACCCTAACTTAAACTACCCATAAACACAACTTACCGATACTCAACCTTATTTGCCTTCCCTATGGAGGGGTCTTCCATTTCACCAGCTCCGGCTCCTTCTTCCAACTTTGTTGCTTTTCGCATCATTCTTCCCCAATGTTCACAAAATGCTCAGGAACATGTTTAAAGTGCCACCCATTTCCAATAGAGCCTATTTGGGGCTGAGTTGTAAAGCCAAAAATGAAACGATGTCATTTAGGCTGATTTGTTGATGCTTACGTGTACAAACAGTGACTCAGCCAAACTGAGTTTGCAAAATTGGATAGAAAAGTGACGGAAGGACCCAATTCAAAAACGCGAAAAAGTTAAGGAGTCAATGTTCAAAATTAAAAAGTTAGGGGGTATTTCAAATTGCGCGTCGACTCAGGGATTTATTATACATTTACCCATAATATTATTATACCAATAATCCAATAATATTATTAAAATACCAATACCAATATATTACCAATAATATTATTATTTCAATCAATAATTCCTTGAATATTTAAATATGTCTATTTATTGCTTAAATCACTCATGACTATTATTAGAATCTAATAATAATTTCCTTATTAATAAAATCAGGGTTTATAAAATAATATAACCAATCTATATTTATTTTCTTACCCACCTTACTGAAATTTTGTCCTCAAAATTAAAGTCTAAGAATCTTCTTGACCTTCCTCTAAATCAAGCGACTCAGATTTTAATGTAGCAGTCAATCACTAATCGTGGGATATTCTTCACCTCTAACTTTTATCAAGTAGAAATCCTCTAAGGAAGTAAAAAGGTATAAGCAAATAATGCATATTTCCTTTCTATCTATTATCTCGTCATAAGACCTCAACTCTAATGGTCTTTATCTGACTTTTACCATCCATATCATTTCCATTTTGTTAGTATTTTATATTGGCTACATTCTGGATAAACAAAAACACTTTATGTAATGGTTGCAATTTAATAGGATGGTCGGTTTTCAATTCAGAATCTTCATGTATTCAGACAATGTTCAAATCAAAGAAAGTATCTGATCACAAGCTTCTAGAAGACGTCTGATGAGTGCCAAAAAGTTTATATTTGGACCCCTTAATTTACATTAGTTAAACCTTTAGCTTTGTTACTTTCTGATGTTTTGGTTAGTTTTAGTGTTTTTGCATTTTGCAGGGCAATAAGAGAAAAATGACAATTTCCAAGGCAAAAATACATAGAAAAGCTGGATTTTCTGAAATGCTGAAAAAGTAGATCGATCGAATATTAAGTAGATCGATCGATTTTAAAATAGATCGATCAAATTTTTGCGGGACAGAAACCCTAGCTAACTCTATAAATACGTCTTTTTCTCATTTTTCTCAATATGAGGAGCCGTGGCAGAGACCGTTTGGGCGCCCCCAGGGGCCGATTTTGCTCTAGTTTAGGGTTCTTGGGTATTTTCACCTAGAACATCCTTCCTTTGTAAGTTTTCTTTGATTTTAATACATTCTTGTAGTTTATTTATGCTTTCTTTAGTTATGTGTAACTGAAATTTCGTCTAGGGTTGAGGATGAAACCTCACCATTGAATAGAAACTAAGTTTCATTGCTTGTTTATGCTATTTGAGTTTATGGGCTTTGATTTCTCATTGTTCTACTCCGATTTTTAAGATTATTATTGGATATCGCTTGTGATTTCCGGATACAAGTGATGATTTGATATGGTTTCATTAAATTGATGGCTTGGGTTTTCATTTATGTTGGATATTCATTGTGTTTCATTCTATGGATACATTTGATGATTTAGTTGAAACTAGATATCTTTTGTGATTTGTGGAAGAATGGATTCATTGAATGATTTAAACAATTTTTGAAGCAAAAGTAGAACAAACATAAGATTTGTATGATGAGAACTTCAAATGGTGTAGATGAGCATGAGATTAGGTTGCTATGATTTGGTGGGTGTGGATTCCAAAACCTTAGACCCCTTTATTTTCATTTGTTTTGTTTATGTTTTCTTTTATCAAAAACCCCTAAACTTGGAACTAGGTTAAAATAGGATTAGTTTGAAAAAAGATTAATTTTTGCAACTCAATTCCCTGTGGGATCGACCTCGCACTTGCAAAACGCTATATTGCAAACGATTCGTGCACTTGCGAGTACTTTAAAATTTGCAGAACAAGTTTTTGGCGTCGTTCCGGGGAATTGTTTAGTTTGTGGAAATTGATTTTTGTTTGAATTGATTTTATTTTTCTACTAGTTTAGTTAGATTTTTGTTTTGTAAATTTTATGTTTTGTTTCTGTTTTATGTTCTAAAAAAAAATTTAAATTGTTTGTGTTTCCGGTTCTGTTTCTGCAGCTTCTGCACTTTCTGAGTGCCCTGTATAATTGATCGATCTAAAAAAAAGTCGATCGATCGAGCGAATGTCTGAAGTCAACAGGAAACCGGAAGCAGCTAAGTAAAAAAAACAAAAAATCAGTATTTTTAGTTTATTTTGTTTCTGTTTTACCTTATTTTATTGTTTGTAACTTTTTTTTTTTAAAAAAAAAAAAAAAAAAAAAAACACTTGGTTCATTTCTTTTGTGGGATATTTGCATGCTATAGGGTGCAAGTGAAACATGGATTTTTATTTTGATAATTGTAGTGATTTTTCTTCACAAGATGTTTCACCTAGTGGTAGGACACCTGATCCAACCAACTACCCTCACAATATCAACCCACACGAACCATGTTCATATTGCTTCGATCCTTATCATAGTGCCAGTAATTGTCCATCTTGGGGACAATTTTGCAATCTTACTTGTGAGCAAATGAACACCAATTTCTCCAGCCCTGAGTTTGATTCAAATTCCAATTTTTACAACTCGGACTGGAGCAACCATCCTGATTTCTCGTGGCAAGCTCAAGCCATTTGAAATTGTGCTCCCCAGTTTCAGGAACTGTACTATCTTGATTATCCACAGTTCGAGAATCAATCTTCCCATCCTTCATCCTACAATATCCAGCTTCTCCTTCACAGTCCACTTTGGAAGACACTCTCAAGGTCTTCATGGAACTCACAAGCCAGGCTATTAGTGACGTGAAGAGTGCTACTATGGAAAACACTCAAGCAATTGCCAGGATAGAAGGACAGCTCAAATATCTGGTTGCTGAAGTCACCAGAATAGAGGAAGAAGAGTTTCGGAGTCAGTTGATGGCTGAAGGGCACTACATGATTGATGAGGATGATGCTAGCCATTCTTGTCATGAGCATGTCCCTACCATCACCATGTTTGAGAATGAGGAAATTGTGGATAGCAATGAGCAGAAAGAAAAGAAGGAGCACCTGGAGCACACAGCGCCCCCACCAAATCCAAATATGTCCAATGACTAGGAAATGAGTACTGAAGCTCATTCCTTCATCACCATCCCTCTTGAGACATTTCATGAGCCCTAAGCTTCAATTCTTAAATGTCTCAAAGAGCCATCTTATGCCAAAACTGCCATGGATCTATGCAGACAACCGTGCAAATCTAGGCACCATCGTCCTAAGAAGATCCTTTGAAGCAAGCTAGTTGGCTACATAAAATGGAGAAACATTCCACCAGAGGGATACCAAATTTTCAAGAGGAAAGGGTGGAAGGGATTGGTTGGACATCCACATGATCGGGGAAGGCGCTGTAAATTTTCTTTTCCCTTTTTACTTTCCGTACATTTAATTTCTTTCATTTTTCATTTAATTTCTTGTTATTTTTGTTTCTGACAGCAATTAACCTTTTGATGTTTGTTTCTATGAGAAAATATTGTTGTTAGTTTTTGTTGACAGGTGTTTTGGTGTTTAAGTTTGGGGGACGCCTTAACCATTCACAGCTCGATGTTTCCATATTTCTGATAATGTATTTCTACACTACACATTACAGACAATGTGTAATTCAAGTTTGGGGGTATGGAAAAACATTTTGTCCATTTGTTTGTTTGTTTAATTTTTCTGTTTGTTTAGTTATTTTTAGTTGTCTTTTTGTTCTTAAAATGTTTTAATTAAAAAATAAAAAATAAAAATTGTTGTTGTCAAGTTTGAGTTAAACCGTAACTGTGGTTTGCATTTCATTGGTTTGCTTAAAGTTTTGAACACATCATGTCTTTAGGAATCTGAATCTTTTGACTTATTTTTGGGCTAGAGAGACTTCACTTATTTTGAGTTGAATTATCACGAGCACATTAGCATGTAATCTGTGGGGTATGAATTTGTGCTTAATTGTGTATTTTGAGAGTTGTTGGATAACCTATTGATAAATAACCTTGGCTTGCAAGATATATATATATATAAAAAAAATTAAAAAAAAGAAGAAAAAAAAAGAAAGAGAAAAAATAAGATCATTTTGAGTTTGGCTTCGTAGCCTTTTTGACTTGAGTAATTAAGCCCTTAGGGATGTTTCTACATCTAGTGCCCTAAGACCATCAAGTTTGGGAGTCACTGGCCCAACACTCGTTACACGGGTCAATTAGAAAGCTTAAGGGAGCCGAGCATTGCACAGCCTACACAAAAAAAAAAAAAAACAAAAAAAATATAATTTGCAAATCTTGCCTTGGTTGTTTCATTTGATAGGGAGTCCAATGATTTTTGAGGTACTTATCTTGAGATTAAAATGAAACCTCATGATTGCATGTTAATTTCACTCTACACTTTTGAGAAAATGTGAAGTCTTTATTGTCCATTAATGAGTGATTTGATGTTGGATCCCTTGTTGATGTTTATGATGGGGTTTGTCTTTTTAAGCATGCCAATGACGTATGAACCATGGTTTGTGTAAAAAATTCTTTCTTATTGACAACACAGTGTTTCAATGTTTGTGGGTATCATTTATGGCAAACCCTCACGAGACTTCACTCGTCCACTAGGGAGTCCTAGGGGTTTAAAAGGCTTGTTGCATATGCTAAATGCAATCGTTTCTCCCACGAAAGAGGACTTATGTTTCATGCTTTGATTTTGTTTTTCATTTTGTTTTGCTAAGGGACTAGCAAAATGTAAGTTTGAGGGTATTTGATGAGTGCCAAAAAGTGTATATTTGGACCCCTTAATTTACATTAGTTAAACTTTTAGCTTTGTTACTTTCTAATGTTTTGGTTAGTTTTAGTGTTTTTGCGTTTTGCAGGGCAATAAGAGAAAAATATCAATTTTCAAGGCAAAAATACATAGAAAAGCTGGATTTTCGGAAGTGCTGAAAAAGTAGATCGATCGAATTTTTGCGGGACAGAAACCATAGCTAACTCTATAAATACGTCTTTTTCTCATTTTCTCAATATGAGGAGCCACGGCAGAGACCGTTTGGGCGCCCCCAGGGGCCGATTTTGCTCTAGTTTAGGGTTCTTGGGTGATTTTCACCTAGAACATCCTTCCTTTGTAAGTTTTCTTTGATTTTAATACATTCTTGTAGTTTATTTATGCTTTCCTTAGTTATGTGTAACTGAAATTTTGTCTAGGGTTGAGGATGAAACCTCACCATTGAATAGAAACTAAGTTTCATTGCTTGTTTATGCTATTTGAGTTTATGGGCTTTGATTTCTCATTGTTCTACTCCGATTTTTGAGATTATTATTGGATATCTCTTGTGATTTCCGGATACAAGTGATGATTTGATATGGTTTCATTAAATTGATGGCTTGGGTTTTCATTTACGTTTGATATTCATTGTGTTTCATTCTATGGATACATTTGATGATTTAGTTGAAACTATATATCTTTTGTGATTTGTGGAAGAATGGATTCATTGAATGATTTAAAAAAATTTCGAAGCAAAAGTAGAACAAACATAAGATTTGTATGATGAGAACTTCAAATGGTGTAGATGAGCATGAGATTAGGTTGCTATGATTTGGGGGGTGTGGATTCCAAAACCTTAGACCCCTTTATTTTCATTTGTTTTGTTTATGTTCTCTTTTATCAAAAACCCCTAAACTTCGAACTAGTTAAAAATAGAATTAGTTTGAATAGAGATTAATTTTCGCAACTCAATTCACTGTGGGATCGACCTCGCACTTGCAAAATGCTATATTGCAAACGATTCATGCACTTGCGAGTACTTTAAAATTTGCACAACAACGTCCATGAAGAGTCCTTGCAAAATCCATGACAAAACAGTCGGTTCCTATGCAACCATCCAGACTGGCCTTTGAAGGCGTCCGAACACCCCATAGTGTTTAGCAGATAACGATGAAGACGTCTAGACATCAAAGCAACACCGTCTAAACACTAGGTCAATCAGTATTCAACAAGGAGTTGGATTTCAGAAGTCGACACTGTTTGGGAAGTCTCTACAAGCCGTCTGGACGATGTCCAGTATTTCAGAATATTCCAGAGTTTCGTATGAATGTGGAAAGGATTTTAGTCAAGACCGTCCGAACGCTCTGTCAAGCCGTCTGGACATGAACCTGATAAAGATAGAATTATGCTGTTTCTGAAAGGATATCGTAGAAAACCGTCCGGACGAGGCTAACTTACGTCCAGACGCTTGCCAGACCGAGCCCGAATCTCAGCAGTTTTAGGTTTCCTATAACCCATAGTGCTTAGAGAGGGTGTTTAGGGAGAATCGAAGATCGCTAGCTCTCAAGCCGTTGCCGGTGTGTGCTTAACTGTTCGTGTGAAGTCTATCTTAGGGGTCGGCCCTAAGGTAAAGGAATCCATCAAAAACTCCTTCAGGTGGAAGATCTGGTTTGGAAGCGTTCATGATGGGTTTCGTGTCAGAGTTAAAGGTATGACTAATGCATAGGGTTATGTGAGTACGAGTGTCTTGTAACTAGATTTGTTTTTGGATAGTGGATTTCATGGGTTTGGCTGCCTCGGAGTGGTTTTTCTCTTCACAAAGTTTCCACTTAGTAACAAATATCTTGTCTTATGCTCAAGGGTACACTAAGATTGAAGGGGTAGATTTTGACGAAACCTTTGCTCTAGTTGCCCGCCTTGAATCTATCATAATTCTGCTCTCTATATCTTGTCATCTAGGCTTCAAGCTTTATCAAATGGATGTCAAAAGTACTTTTCTAATTGGCATTCTTCAGGAAGAAGTTTATGTAAAGCAACCAAAAGGATTTCTGGATCCTCACTATCCTCAACATGTCTACAAACTGAAGAAAGCCTTGTATGGTCTCAAACAAGCTCCACGAGCATGGTATGAGATATTAACCGCTTATCTTATGGAAAAAGGGACACAAGAGGATAGGAAGATCAGACTCTCTTCATCAGAAATCAAGGAAATCACAAACTCATTGCACAAATCTATGTAGATGATATCATCTTCGGAGCAACCTTAGATTCTCAAGCTCATGAGTTTGCTGAAGAAATGAAACAAGAAATTGAGATGAGTATGATAGGTGAGTTGACCTATTTTCTGGGGATGCAAGTCAAACAAACTTCTAAAGGGATATTATTTCTCAAGCTAAATATGCAAAAGATCTGGTGAAACGGTTCGGCCTGGATGGGAAAAGCCATGCTCGTACTCCCATGAGCACAAATGTCAAGATTAGTGTTGATCTAACAAGCAAACAAGTAGATCCTACTCTTTACAGAAGTATGATTGGTAGCCCTCTCTATCTTACGGCAAGCCGACGAGATATTGCTTTTAGTGTCGGAGTTTGTGCTCGATTTCGAGCTAATCCTAAGGAATCTCATCTAACTGCTTTCAAGCGCATCATCAGGTATGTAAATGCCACTGTTAATTGCGGTATCTATTTTTCTAGAGAAACAAATCTTGTGCTTCTAGGATACTCTGATGCAAATTGGACTGGAAATGCTGATGATAGGAAAAGAACCTCTGGTGGTTGTTTTTATGTTGGTACAAATCTGGTAGCTTGGATGAGTCGGAAACAAGCCTCAATTTCTCTTTCCACTGCAAAAGCTGAGTATATTGCTACTGGAAGTTGTTGTACCCAGTTATTGTGGATGAAGAAATTACTCTGTGATTATGGCTTCACTCAAGACACTATGGTCATTCACTGTGACAATACCAGTGCCATAAATATTTCAAAGAATCCAGTTCATCATTCTCGGACCAAGCACATCAACATTCGGCATCATTTCATCCGTGACCTTGTCGAATCTAGGGAAGTAGCTCTTATGTTTATTCCCACAGAAAATCAATTTGCTGATATCCTCACCAAACCTCTTGATGGAAGCAGGTTTGAATCACTTAGAAAAGCCATTGGTATTTGTGACATGTCCTAGACATGTCTTTGATTCATGCTCAAATTAGACTCTTCTTTTCCTCTTAGTCTCTTCAGTGGGTTGCATGATTTTTTTTTATTATAAATAAAAAATTAAAAAAATAATTTTTTTTTTTTGGGGAATTTGGTGCAAGGGTTTTGCTACAACATCTTTCAGCTATCTCATCTATAGTTATCTGTGTTGACAGTTCACTGTGCTTTGATAAAATATACATTCATATGGTTAAGTTTCTAAATTTGATATGTTCTGAATTTTCCTGCTGCATCTTTACTAGATAGTTGTTTTTCTCATGCGATAAAAACGGTGCACTATCCAAGGCTCCCCTAAGATATTTTTCTCTCTCCTCTGACTTTTAGCTTCTGGATTTTTTTAATGAGAGAGATTTTTTTCCTAAGATAGTCAAACTAACCAACTCGCTAGTTGAACGTAGAACCCATAAATTTTGGCATTCTTTCTAGGTTGCAGCACCAAGTGATAAAAGACATTCAAAACTGGAAAAAAATGGATAAATAAAAGATCCACTGCTTATGCTATAAATCTGTTCTTGATCTTGTCCCTAAAGAAACAGTCAGTGACCACATCATTGCGGAAATAGACGGTCACTAAATGACGATGTAAAAGAAATTGTGCTGCAGCTTAGGGAAAGTGTATCAGTTGAGGGTGGCTAGGCCCTAGTAAAATAAGGTTTGACTTTTGACTGATTTAACATTGATTTTCTCTCTTGTTTAGAAAATTCGGGGGTTTTACGTCATATTAGTGAACTTCACACACACACACATTGCATGAGTTAAGTTTACTGTTGAAAAAGTTTTGTCTGCAGAAATTTTTTGCCCATAGATTACTTAACTCTTTTCTATATGCTTGCATATTTTTTACCAGCTCTCTGACTGTTTTCACAGGTTTAGATCCATGTGTGTGCTGATTTCTCATTGACGACCTAACCTTGTTCTTTTCTCCTATTTTTGTTTTTAACTAATACTCTGTTTACCCTTTGTCATTGTGTGACAAAAAGGGGGAGTATTTTTTGGTTTTTAGATCGGGAATGTATTTCCAAACTGGTCAAGTGTTTTTGTCCCAGAATGGCCAAAGGGGGAGTTTGTTAGTATTTTATATTGGCTACATTCTGCATAAACAAAAACACTTTATGTAATGGTTGCAATTTAACAGGATGGTCGGTTTTCAATTCAGAATCTTCATGTATTCAGACAATGTTCAAATCATAGAAAGTATCTGATCACAAGCTTCTAGAAGATGTCCATGAAGAGTCCTTGCAAAATCCAAGAAAAAACAGCCGGTTCCTATGTAACCGTCCGGATAGGCCTTTGAAGGCATCAGGATGCCCCTCAGTGTCCAGCAGATAACGATGAAGACGTCCGGGCAACACTGTCGGACGCTAGGTCAATCAGTATTCAACAAGGAGTTGGATTTCAGAAGTTGACACTGTTTGGGAAGTCTCTACAAGCCGTCCGGACGACGTGGCAACACGTCCGGACGATGTCCAGTTTTTCAAATCCAAAGTTCCGTTCGAATGCGGAAAGGATTTTAGCGAAGATCGTTCGGACGCTCTGTCAAGCCATCCGGACGTGAACTTGATAAAGATAGAATTGCGCTGTTTCTGAAAAGATATCGCAGAAAACCGTTCGTACAAGGCTAACTTCCGTTCGAACGCTCGCCAGCCAGAGTCTGAATCTCAGCAGATTTAGGTTTCCTGTAAGCCTATAAATTGAGGGCCCTAGGCTTGTGTTTTGTACAGAATTCGACAGTGAATTCCATCATGCTTAGAGAGGGTGTTTAGGGAGAATCGAAGATCTGTTAGCTCTTAAGTTGTTGCCGGTGTGTGCTCAACTGTTCGTGTAAAGTCTATCTAAGGGGTTGGCCCTAAGGTAAAGGAATCCATCAAAAACCCCTTAAGGTGGAACTGGTTGGGAAGCGTTCACGATGGACTTCGTGTCAGAGTTAAAGGTATGACTACTGCATAGGGTAATGTGAGTACAAGTGTCTTGTAACTAGCTTTGCTTTTGGATAGTGGATTTCCAGAGTTTGGCTGCCTAGGAGTGGTTTTTCTCTTCACATAGTTTTCACTTCGTAACAAATATCTTGTCTTATTTAAATTCCGCATTTAAGATATTTGTTTGCACACAAACACACACACTTAGGTTGTTTATAAGTGAATAATTTATTTTCACATTTCCCTGCTTTATGGTATTTTATCTGACTTTCACCATGCACATCGTTTCCATTTCTTTGCTTTAGTGTAATTGTTTGCTCTTCATAAGGATCCTTATCACTCCAGTTACCTTGTATTCTATATTGGAGGGACTAAATTTATTACTACACTTTTGAGTACTCATTAAGCTTCCCATCAGTGTTATATGCCTCTGATGTGGTAGTTTTGTGTACAAAAATATCATTAGTAAAATTACCACTCGCAATAGTACAAACCCTTGTATGATAAAGCTATATTGAGGGTGTCGAACCTCAAGGACTATGTAGGTGTTGCTATCAAGTTTTTCAAAATTAAATATAACTTAATTTAAAAGATGTTTGATTTAGTTTTCTAAAAATAAATACATAAATGTAAAGAAAGTAGTGATGAGAGAAAGAATAGGGGATTGATTTCACTACTCACTGCATAACAATTGTCAATCATAAACTAACAAGGAAAATTCATACTATGCATGATATAGGGCTCGTCTCACTCGAGTAGTCAAGAGATTACCTCTAAAGAATAAGTATAATCCATCTTCGGTTGGCACAGACTGTCTATCTAACCACTAAGATGCGGTACGAACCATCTTCTCTAGGTATGGATTAGCTACGTCTTTAATAGGATACACACAATCAATGGAAAAGTATAACCCATCTTTGGTTGATAAGAACTGTCTACCTAAATTACACTAAACTAGGGTGTAGTACAATCCGTTTTCCCTAGGCATGGCCTATCTAACCATCTTGATCATATATCAATTAAAACCGTTGTATAACAATCATTCACATAATCACATAAAATATGAAGGATTGAGTTCAATCAGTATAAAAGACTTTCTAAGACAAGATAAGAAATTCATAATGATTAAATATAAACATTAAGATCAATTCTCACAGTTATACAACCATCATGCATATAGAAAATCCCAAATTAAAATACAATTAAAACATTGTTACTTGGAAAGGCTACATCAACAACCTATTATGAATTTAGCCGCTCATCATGGTGCTGGGATGGCCTCCTGCTATGTTCTTCTCCTCTTCACTTGTCAAGCCTCCAAGAAGAATTTTCTGTCTAAAGCTAAACACACGTTCTCTTGAAGCTTAAGAATCTATTTATAGAGACTAAGAGAGGCCTAAAAGCCCTAGGAATCCAAGAAAAATCGAAACTTAGTCTCTTAGTCCAAGTAAGAAATTGAAAATTCATTCCAAGTAGGAAAAGGATTCCAAATTCGTCTAGATTTGTGGTCTTTTATTGTGGGGCGAGTTTTGCATAGTAAACGTCCGAATTAGGAAAAAGCTATTTCTGGCATATTTGTTTCCTTTTTTATTAGCTTTCCAGCACCACCAATTTCATTGCAATACAAGACTTAAGCTAAAAGTTATGATTGAAATACTGAGACATGTGCAGAATCCAAATTTGAATCCAATCCGATTTTGACTCTTATTGGAGAAATTTTGATTTAATCATTCCCTTGATTTGATTAAACTTAACCACATCATATAGGTCCTCTATTAAGATTGGAAAAGCCTAACAATATCTTCTACATCTTCTCAAAGTGTGCTTAAAGCCCAAAATCAATGAAATTAATTATATCTTTATTTAAAACCTTAAAATAATAAAACAATACAAAATCGAACAAATAACAATACTAAGGAATTAACATATGAAAATTAAGGAGCTTGAATGTGCAACATTCACCACTTATCAGCCTCCAATTTATCATATCGTAAATTATGGTTAATCCTTGATTTCAAATAATTTCTCCTTAATTAACCACTACCTAACACTAACACCACGTAGTATTTATGTTAGTGATGCAGCATAACTGAATCATCATGTTGTCATAATACATCAAGTAAATATTCTAAAATTCATCTTATCCTTCTGTTATTCCACCTCCCATTCCTAGGAGAGAATCTTATTCAAGACTTAACGCCTCGACTTCCCGTCATTACAACATGCAATCGTTCCTAAATATCCCAAGATTTGTGTGCGGGTTAGAGTTTTCCTTCCATTAAAATCCTTATCACTAATTTGGGTTTAACCATTTCCTTATTCATCAAGAAAGAACTAGTCTTTATTTCTCTTTTATTCAGTATTTTTTGAATCTCGAAATTTGTAAACTATGCTATGCATAAGAGTTTACACTAAGTAAGAACAATTTCAAGCCAAGATGTTACTTACCTTAATCATCCTCAAATTCATTGAGATGCGGCTTAATGGAAAACTGAGATAACTTTCCCTTTGGTTTATCTTGAGGTATGGTTTGATCTATGTAGTTTCCAACTATAACATCCAAATGGTCCATTGCTTTGGCTAACCAATCAGGTTGGCATCATACATCCCAAGTATTTGTGTGACGACCCATTTTTTATTTTTTTTATAGAAATCATTTTCGTAATCATTAATATCTTAAAAATACAAATGGATCCTCACAGTGGCATGACAATGTGTCGCAAAGCCATCATATGGTATGTACCCTATAATATATGTAACGACCCGCTTTTTACAAAAAAACGTAAGTAATTATATCTGGATAATTACATGTCATTAACCATTCAGAGATGATAAATCTAGCAGCGGAAAATACGAATATCTTTTTTTTCTTTACAAACGTCAGGGACAATTCCCTTACAATACATTCAGAGCTTTAACCGAACTCCTCTAGAAATACATTAAAAGTTCTTTCCACTAATTATAAAGAAACATGTGTCACACATGACACTAAAGCATACATGAAAAGTTTACTGAATACAAGTAAATCCCTAGCATGTTACATACAAACCAATAGAAACATTTACAAGTACAAAGTACTAAAATCCTAACTACATAGCCTTAAATCTCTTAAGCTAGCAGTTAATCCAATCCATGATCTTAAGAACCTGCGCAAACATCTATGAGACGGTGGTTATAACCACAACCCCATAGTTCCATAAGTGAGCTAACTGTCAATCAACAATATCATGATTTATGCGTTATTTAAGGGACAGAGATATGACATAATGATGTAGTGATAGTTTTCTATGCAAAGTTTAACAGTTCAATATAGTCATTGCACTCCTCTCGTTCCCTCTACATTACATTTTGATTAGCTTATTTTCGCACTAGCAGAGTACGTCACACGTCACTCTACTAGCACTTTGAGAGACGTTGACTCCAATATGAATTATTAGGGTTTTCGGTTTCAGGCACTATTCCCATCCTGAACCTTTGAGAGACGTTGACTCCAATATTAATAGATTGATTATTAACAGTATGCAACAATCAGTCACACGCATCCAATTAAAATAAAACATAAACACAACACTATTGAAATCCAGTACTACCCTCAGTAAGTAATTTATACTTACAGCCCTTTTGTGCAGTCTCAGTTCATCATCTGCATCAAATACATATACATATGCATTGAAGATTAATATCATTACTTTTTATAAATCCATGCCTAAACATGAATTTTATTTCCATACATAGAAGCAATCATCTATTAATTGGAAAATCATTTACATTTATTAACACTTAACATGGTTAAGTCTTAATATTTGCTTAATTAATTAGCAAATCAATACCTTAGAATCATATCTAATCTAGGTCTCAAGTAGCACTTGAGTATAATCTAACATTCTTAATATCATCTTCTAAAGCATAGATAAATCAGCTAACAAGAAACCTATGCATATTTCTAGCAAGACATTAACATCACATTGTTAACTTCAAAAGCTTTCAACCATAATACACAACCAAACAGAAAAGATGTTTGAACATAATTATAATTAAAGAGAACTCAACATATGAACATGTTTTCATATTTAAACCATATCACAACTCAATAACAACATTCATAAATTTCCTAAGATTATATGACTCATTTACATAATATTCAATCTTTTTCATTTTAAAAGAATTCCCTTTAAAACATCAATGTCAATTTATTAACATATTTAGGATGAAGACGCCACATAGCAAACGTTTGATAATTGAACTAACACCAATATTCCTCCTACACTCAAAATATCACCGTACTCATAATTGGTCAACAACAAAGGCCACCTAGGGACTTAAATTCAGTTACCAATCCATTAGGACTACATTTAACCCATTCCAGTTTAACTAAATATATCACACATAAATATCTAGCCAACACCTCCAAATAACATTCCAATATCTATTCAATTGAAACAACCTAAAACAAATATCCAAAACACCATATGGCCAACATAGGAAATCTATCCTTTAAAATTCATCACTGATCCGGTTACTAAAATACAAATACACTCAAATATTCATTCAGCTATTCTAACCTCAAAATCAGGTATTTGTTTATTTTGAAAATCCCCAAATCTTTTGGTTAAAACAGGGACATCAACAACACATACACAACCGGTTAGCAAGACCTAAATTCCCGAATATAAACCAATCAAACCAGCACAAATATCAACTCAAATCAGTCCATCACAGTCACAACAGAGACAGTTTTAACCTCAAACCACCAAATCAGAACACTCATCATCAAATCTCCACAGCACAACACACACACAAGCACTCACTGGAATTCATAGCCAACAATAAGTGAATCGGTCACAGACAATTACAAATCAATTATAAAGCCCCAAAATTATCAAACCCTAATTCCATAATAATCAAATCAACCCCAGAATAATTCATCATAGGTTATAAGAAATTACCCAAAGGATTTTCATAGCAAATCCACTGGAATTCGCCACTGATTCCGCCGGAAAAGTCTCCGAAAAATGCACATGGAGAACCGGGTTTCCTCTCCAGTTCAGCGAGTCATGGGCTCACCGAAAACCGCTATTGGGACCGCCGGACACGGAGGATCGGACCTCCAGAATGATCGGGTCACCCGGTTTCCCCCAGATTCGTCGGGTTTGGCTCACGTGTCGCGGGTCCAAGCTCCTGGGTTCGTCGGGTCTCTCTCTCCCGATCTCTGACTCTCCCTCTCTCTCTGTCTCATCTTGTCTTTGATCTCTCTCCCTCATCCGTGAATCTCTCTCTCTCTCACCCTCAATCTCTCTAATCTCTCTCATCTCTCCCTGCCTCTCGGGTAGAAGAAGAAAAAAGAAGGAACGAAGAACAGAGAAGAAAGAAAGAACAAAAAGAAGAAATAAGGAAGAGAGGTGCGTGGGATTTGATGAGAGAGGGGGATTTAATTTATAAAAATATAAGATATTATTTTTTTGTAATCATTAAGTTTTAGAAAATATCCACTGATATTTTGCACAAAACTTAGTTGTTAAGTTTTTACAAAATATCTTCCATAAAAATATCTCTTATAAAAATATCTCTAGATATTTTATCTGTTGACATTTTTACATTGGTCTTTACCATTATGTATAATTCATTAAAATTATAATCTATATCAATTTTGAGTCTAATTTGTTTCATTGATAATATTGTTATCTCAATAATATTTTAACATCATAAAATATATACCAAATATATATTGCACAATAATATTACACGCAGTGAATATTACACATTAATATTATTTATCAATATTATTATGCCAATTAGTCCACTGAATAATTTAGTCATTTTATTAAGTAGCCCTGTAATATCATTAAACTTTATCAGAGTTTAATAATATTATTCTTTATTTATAAAATCATGGTTTACAAATAATAAGACCAATGAATATTTATTTTCATAAATATCCATGTATTCCTCATTATTTATCGGGGATTAAAATACCATGTTTAAAGCCACGTATTTTATTAACTGATGGATGTGAATATTGTTTCCAACAATATTAAGCCGTTCGAGCGTCAAGTCTTGAGAATCGAACGTCAATTTCAGACTTGTCTATTTTATTCAGTCTTAAATTCTAATTTAAGACATTTTATTTAATTACTTAAAATCTGGGGTGCTACATCCCTCCCCCCTTAACAAAATTTCGTCCTCGAAATTTGTAAACTATGCAATGCATAAAGTTTACACTAAAGGAAGATTTAGATCTCTAAATCGAGCGATTCAGATTTTAAGACAACACTCGCTAAATATGGACTATATATTATTTCTAATCTTAGAAATATTCTACAAATGAAAATAAAACACAAGCCAAATAATGCACATTCCTTTTCTGTACATCATTACATCGTACGACCTTAACCAATATGGTTAACATTTAACTTTCACCATCCACATCGTTTCCATTTCTCTCCTTCAACGTAAAGGTCTGCTCTTATCATAGACCTCGTCTATTTTGTTCGTCCGTATAGCAGTACCTGATTAGATCATTGTGCCTCTAAATACCTCAAGAAAGATACTGGAATTCAACCTTATCTTTTATTGTTAAAATTCCATCTTATGTTATTGAAATTCCCGCTCCCAATTCTAGGGAAGAAACTAATTCAAAGTCCAACGCCTCGATTAAAGTACATCCTTAGTCATCAATAGGGGTCGGAGTTTCCTTCCATCAGGAAATCCTTTAACATAAGTCAGGGTCTAATCATTCCTATCCTCAAGTAGAAGGTAGTCATTAGTTCTCAGACCTCAAACATGTAAATTATATCATAGGAGATCACACTAAACATCAAAATATAAATCAAGATATGGTTTACCTCAGTTATTCTCAATTGCAGCTTAGTGGAAGACTAAAATAAATTCCTCAAGTAAATTCTTAGTCTATATAATTCTCCAATGTTCAAATAGGTAGCTATCTCCTCTAATCAATTAGATTGATCTCTTATAGCTCATAAATTGGTTTTGATTGTAACTTGTATTACATCATAAGCACAATCAAAATTACCCCTCTAAAATCATGACATTATCAACTGGGGTGTAAAGTTTAAATCAAATATTACAAATGACCCTTACTTGAAAAGATCTTGTTTCTCTTATCCACAAAAAGAGTGTAAGAAAATAATGTCTCATAATCTTATCTTCAAATTAGTTCATAAACTTCAATTCATAATTTAGACATTATCCTCACATTCAATTACAAGGTTTAACCTCAAATATGGTTCAGCTAGTAATCAGACATTCACTTAATATCTAATTCGTTAAATCAATCATCTCCAAAATCAATGTGATATCAACATCGAATATAACAATCAGCTACTATGATCCTGGGACCTGTGGGTTATGGGCCCACCACGCTTCTGCTACGCTGCTCTGATTTAGAAACAACTTTCTTTATCTATCACGTAGCATTTCTCACTTTCTAAAAATTCAACTAGGCATCGATATACATGGTGTATCATGACCTATTCTCCAAACTGATCATCGTGTCACCAAATGAGCTTAACATAATCAATCCGTAAACTTGTTTTTACTCTAAGTATCCTCAAAGATAAATTTTAATTCACACATTGCCTTCCAACAATGAACATTCAAAAGGTTGTCAATATCCTCACATCATATCTTTCAAATCCAATATCAGATAGTTACATTGAAGACATAAACCGATCATCAAAATTCCAATCTTTGGCTGACATTATAAAATCAGTATTTAATCATTTAAGAACCACAAATTCAGCCAATACAAAATCATTAGCAAACCTCAATTAACTCTCGTTAATTCATCATATCGGATTATCTAAAATGATATCATGGGATCATCAATTCATTTGGCTAAGATTAGAAATTGCCATAATCATTATAACTCTATACCCAAAGCAATATAGATTCATCATCAAGACTAATTATCAATTCAAAAGTATTATCAACAATTGTCAACTTATCCTCAATTTATCAATGCTATCATATTCTTAAACAACTGAAACCGAAGCATAAGACAAATCATTTAAGGGAAGTTAGGGCTTCCAGAGTTAACCAATTCTTTCACGTTCTTCTTAGGGAGCCTGTTATGGAAATCTTAATCTTAACAGTTGTGTACTGACTTTACTTAAAAATATAATGTAACTATTATGCGTACTTAATCTAATGGAAGTCATACCTGACACCAGTTTGGTTACATATCCTATTTGAGCTTACCCCATTTGAGACGAGCTTATATTTCCATCGACGTTGTTCACTTTGTCACCGTTGTTCGATTGAGACGAAGGACAATCAGTCAATCATTAACTAATCACTCAAACAAACATTAGTGTCGAGGACAATCAATCTATGACAGTTACATCATAAAACTTATCATCCAAGCTAAGGATTTAGAACAGATCATTCCTAAACATTTTATGCCATAGAATCAATCTATACCTCCACATCAAATTCTCAAGTATAAGTATTTCTTGTAGTGATCAATCCTTTAGTTGTCAAATTCTTATCTCCTGATTTTTCTTAGCAATTCTATTACTTATATAACCTCAAAGTTTCAATGGTCAAATCATTCTCTTGAGTATCATATATCATCATTCTTACTAAATCATAGCAATGTGAATCCAAACACTTAAAAGATTATCGGTACATACCTCGAAGCATTTGCAGTCCTCTTTGTGAGTTCACCATGTTTCTTCAATCACATTTAATCAATCTTATCAAAGAGATGCAAGAAGATAACATTTATATAGTACCATGATCTTTTCCTTAGTTCTGCATAATTACTATTATCCTCATAAGTCCACAGATTCAATCATAAACATCAATCTAATTTAATCATGTAGTTGATCAATCCTCAGATATGATGGTTAGAATACATATTCCCAAAGTTAGGATTTTCCAAGAGATTCGTCATATGTGCATCACATATCAAATCAGTTATATCAATTAACTTAAGCTCTAGAAAACCTCAACAATTTATTGATTAATAAATTCTAGCTTCTCCAAAGTCTATCATATGCATTAGAAGATAATCTCTCCAAATATCATCAAGTTTACTTAATCAATTCATTTCCTTATATATCCTCGAATATATATTTAAATCAGCAATCTATAATTTATGCACCTATCTTCAAAAGATATTATAGATGCTCGCTACACAGCTAGTCATGAATCATTAGTCCTTAAGATTTATCTTTCCTTACTTGTTAAGGTTAATCGGGTGTACCTCAAAATCTCAATATATATATATTCTTTTGATTCTAAGGTTAACCTTATCATGATCATAGGACAACTATCAATTCTAAGCAAATCAATAAAGTGCTAGATCAATCTATCAACTTAATATCCATATATCTGCAAAGGTATCAAGCATCAAGGTTATGTAATCTATATCTCCAAAATTATCATTTCAAGATTATACCTCAAAATAATGATAGGCATCAATCGTCCTAATCATGAGATCAATTATACTTTCATATTCTATCTATGATTGAAAGCATATTTATAAACATTCATTATCTGAAGTATCAAAAGTATACATATACTATTTAACGCTCATAGAAACACACATAATTATGTTCAAAGAATCCTAACCGTGACAAACAATTAGAAATCTTATTATCTATAAGCATTTGTAGAAATCATTACTTAATCAAAGTATTTTCATAGTACACTCTTTATTTAGCATGTGATTTATACTAAATCATATCAATATATGACCTAATGCGCATAGCAAGGAAAACGTATAATCACAGGAATCATACAATGCATACATTCACATAGGCATAGAAATCCTAACTATAAATGACAGTTACTATTCTCTTATGTTGCTTGACTTCATACAATAGCTTTTAAGGAGTTTATAAAAAGTTCATTTTCCTATAGCTCTTGTGTTAACTCTTAAACTTCTATGGTCAAGTTTACCAGTCCTTACCATACTGTAACTTACTTAAGTTATAGTATGACACTAAGTCTCACCTGGGCCTTACAGCAACCGCTCTGATACTATACTGTAACGACCCGCTTTTTACAAAAAAACGTAAGTAATTATATCTGGATAATTACGTGTCATTAACCATTCAGAGATGATAAATCTAGCAGCGGAAAATACGAATATCTTTTTTTTATTTACAAACGTCAGAGACAATTCCCTTACAATACATTCAGAGCTTTAACCGAACTCCTCTAGAAATACATTAAAAGTTCTTTACACTAATTATAAAGAAACATGTGTCACACATGACACTAAAGCATACATGAAAAGTTTACTGAATACAAGTAAATCCCTAGCATGTTATATACAAACCAATAGAAACATTTACAAGTACAAAGTACTAAAATCCTAACTACATAGCCTTAAATCTCTTAAGCTAGCAGTTAATCCAATCCATGATCTTAAGAACCTGCGCAAACATCTATGAGACGGTGGTTATAACCACAACCCCATAGTTCCATAAGTGAGCTAACTGTCAATCAACAATATCAAGATTTATGCGTTATTTAAGGGACAGAGATATGACATAATGATGTAGTGATAGCTTTCTATGCAAAGTTTAACAGTTCAATATAGTCATTGCACTCCTCTCGTTTGAAGCCGTTAACTCGGTAAGCGTCTTTCTCGAGGCCGTTCCCTCTACATTATATTTTGATTAGCTTATTTTTGCACTAGCAGAGTACGTCACACGTCACTCTACTAGCACTTTGAGAGACGTTGACTCCAATATTAATAGATTGATTATTAACAGTATGCAACAATCAGTCACACGCATCCAATTAAAATAAAACATAAACACAACACTATTGAAATCCAGTACTACCCTCAGTAAGTAATTTATACTTACAGCCCTTTTGTGCAGTCTCAGTTCATCATCTGCATCAAATACATATACATATGCATTGAAGATTAATATCATTACTTTTTATAAATCCATGCCTAAACATGAATTTTATTTCCATACATAGAAGCAATCATCTATTAATTGGAAAATCATTTACATTTATTAACACTTAACATGGTTAAGTCTTAATATTTGCTTAATTAATTAGCAAATCAATACCTTAGAATCATATCTAATCTAGGTCTCAAGTAGCACTTGAGTATAATCTAACATTCTTAATATCATCTTCTAAAGCATAGATAAATCAGCTAACAAGAAACCTATGCATATTTCTAGCAAGACATTAACATCACATTGTTAACTTCAAAAGCTTTCAACCATAATACACAACCAAACAGAAAAGATGTTTGAACATAATTATAATTAAAGAGAACTCAACATATGAACATGTTTTCATATTTAAACCATATCACAACTCAATAACAACATTCATACATTTCCTTAGATTATATGACTCGTTTACATAATATTCAATCTTTTTCATTTTAAAAGAATTCCCTTTAAAACATCAATGTCAATTTATTAACATATTTAGGATGAAGACGCCACATAGCAAACATTTGATAATTGAACTAACACCAATATTCCTCCTACACTCAAAATATATCCATACTCATAATTGGTCAACAACAAAGGCCACCTAGGGACTTAAATTTAGTTACCAATCCATTAGGACTACATTTAACCCATTCCAGTTCAACTAAATATATCACACTTAAAAAGAAGAAATAAGGAAGAGAGGTGAGTGGGATTCGATGAGAGAGGGGGATTTATTTTATAAAAATATAAGATATTATTTTTTTGTAATCATTAAGTTTTAGTGAAATATCCAATGATATTTTGCACAAAACTTAGTAGTTAAGTTTTTACAAAATATCTTCCATAAAAATATCTCTTATAAAAATATCTCTAGATATTTTATCTGTTGAGATTTTTACATTGGTCTTTACCATTATGTATAATTCATTAACAATATAATCTATATCCATTTTGAGTCTAATTTGTTTCATTGATAATATTGTTATCTCAATAATATTTTAACATCATCAAATATATACCAAATATATATTGCACAATAATATTACACACAGTGAATATTACACATTAATATTATTTATCAATATTATTATGCCAATTAGTCCACTGAATAATTCAGTCATTTTATTAAATACCCTGTAATATCATTAAACTTTATCAGAGTTTAATAATATTATTCTTTATTTATAAAATCATGGTTTACAAATAATAAGACCAATGAATATTTATTTTCATAAATATCCATGTATTCCTCATTATTTATTTGGGATTAAAATACCGTGTTTAAAGCCACGTATTTTATTAACTGATGGATGTGAATATTGTTTTCAACAATATTAAGCCGTTCGAGCGTCAAGTCTTGAGAATCGAACGTCAATTTCAGACTTGTCTATTTTATTCAGTCTTAAATTCTAATTTAAGACATTTTATTTAATTACTTAAAATCTGGGGCGCTACAATATATACCTGGTAAATTAGAGTAATGTCTATCTAACAATGCAGCAGAAACATAAACAAACATGAATAGCAGAAATCATAACATATACCTCTATCTCATATAATTACGACAAGAGCCATTTAACATCTATCTTTTTAAGTCTTATCAATATAATAATTACACAACAGAATGGCTACAAAGAATAAGTGACACAAGCATCACAAGCCATATACAAAACCTCTAAGATAGTGGACAACCCGTGGTCCACCAATTACGACCGATGTGGCGAGCTTCAGCCATAATATTCTGAGTACACTGCTACGGAATCATCAACTATACAGGAGTACCTACGGCCAAAGGAACATCATCAACTATATAGGGGTTTGTCACATCCGTATAAGTGGAAGAATGAGTTCACCGTCTCAGTAGATAATCCCAAGACCTCAGTGATATAAAACTGACTGGGTTTTCGCAAAGAACCAACTTTTCCTTTTTTAGTCTTGCGTACATTATAACAGCTACCAATTTTATGAACTTTTTTTGAAAAACCCCTATAGCTGATACAGAAAATGTCGACTAATAGAAAACATTTAAAGCATACTGTTAGTATTTTATGTTGGCTACATTCTGGATGACAAAAACACTTTATGTAAGGTTGCTATTTGATGAGTGCCAAATATTGCATATGTGGACCCCTTAATTTGCATTTACTAAACCTTTAGTTTTGTTATTTTCTAATATTTTTGGTTAGTTTTGGTATTTTAGTATTTTGCAGGTCATTGAGAGAAAACAATAGCTTTATGGTGAAAGAAAGCACACTTTGAGATGACCTAGATGTGGTTATGTTCAACCAAATCAAGGAGATGACTAAATCAGAATTTCTCTAATTGGAGTCAAAATCGGATTAGAATTCAGATTCTGCACATGTTATAGTATTTTGGCCATAACTTTCAGCTCAAGTATCCGATTAAGGTGAATCACTATTTAAACAGGATTATCGGTATTATAAAGAATCTTCATGTATTATTGTCAAATATTTAATTCAAGCCATGTCACAAGTTTCTAGAAGATGTCCATGAAGATCTCTTGCATTTTCCAAGTCAGTTGAAGCCGGTTCCTGTTCACTTTGAAGGCGTTTGGACGCCCCGCATTGTCTAGAAGCATCAGCATTGAAGACATCCGGACGCCAGGGCAACACCGTCCGGACGCAAGGTCAAGCTTCTCCAATTTCTACACGGAGTTGGATTTCACTCGACACTATTTGGAAAGTTTCTGCAATACGTCGGGGCGACGTGGCAACACGTCTGGACCCTGTCCAACACTCCAGGGTTACAGAAAAAACCGTCTGGACGAGGACCTGATATGGAAAGAAATTGTGCTAACGTCTGGACGTCTTCAACGCTGAAGCTTCTAGACACTGCGGGGGACGAATGCCTTCTAAGCCTCTTCTGAACGGTTGCACAGGAATTTGTTTTTCTGTCTTGGAATTTGCAAGGAGTCTTCATGGACATCTTCTAGAAACTTGTGATCAGTCACATATTTTGAAATGAACACTATCCGTATACATGAAGACTTTGAATAAGAACCGATCATCCTGTTAATTTGCAACCATTACATAAAGTGTTTTTGTCATCCAGAATGTAACCAACATAAAATACTAACAAACTCCCCCTTTGGCCATTCTGGGACAAAAAAAAACACTTGATCGGTTTGGAAATACATTCCCAATCCAAAAACAAAAAAAATACTCCCCCTTTTTGTCACAAAAGGACAAAGGGTAAACAAAGTATTAAGAAAAACCATTAGTATTTAAGAAATACACGAAGTCTCATAACAAATTAAAATTGTTCTCAAAACACAAAAAAAAATAAAAAAATGTCAATCCTCATAATCAGGCCCAAGGTGATGACACTGCAGGCACTCCCTTATGTCAATCTGACACTGTTCAACACGCTTTCCGATAAGATTAACTTCATGCTGGAGAGCTCCCATAGAAGACATAAGCTGAGTAAACGCAGCTTCAATTCAAAGGAAGGAGGCATAGCCTGTGATGATGCAGTTGCTGAGGGGGTAATTGGAACTGGTGGAGGCTGAGGAACATCGCCTTGACCCTCATGCTGCAACTGCGCATTGGACTTCATGAGTGTTTGTATGCCAAGAGGATCTGGAATCTGTGATCTCCTCTTAGAGTCTGAAATATCTATCACGACCTGAAGACAGATTTGAGTGATTAAACACCCAAAAGACAGACAAGTGTTCTTCTCATCATGGACTTCGAACATAGTATGCAAGATGTGCTTGCACAAGCAGAAAGGAGTCCTCATCACTATGGCATAAAGAAGGGTGGCCTTCTTGAGAGTAACCTCACTCCGACGAGCTTGAGGCCAAAGGTTGGTTACAATGACATTCGCTAAGAATCGGTGCATAAGAGCAAATGCACCAATATTGATCTTGTTATTTTTGTAATTGGCCACATTCTGTTGGACAAAATCAGTTCGTTGTCAAGATGCTTTTGAATAGGGATTCCACTATTCAGAGTAGTTCAAGAAGATTCTGCGCAGATTACAAGTTAGAAAATTCGATTCCCTGTCAGCCGTCCGGATGACGTGTCATACCATCCGGACGTCCAACTGTCCAAAGCTTCAGCCGTTCGGACGATGAGTCATAACTTCGGGACGCTCATAGACTAAAGCATCATCTGTCCGGACGACATGGATTCCCGTTCGGACCTTCCTAACTTGCATCCGTTCAGACGTTTTAGCAGCTCGTCCGGATGACTCTCAGTGTTGGACCAAAGCTTCAGACTTACTTTCCAAAATCAAATATGGGAAGATTACTGCAACCTTCCAGACGACGTGGATTCCCGCCCCAACACGCTACTCCTTAAGGCAAGTTCGCAATTCCAATTCAACCGTCCGGACGCCAGCCTACCATGGTCTAGACGCGCGTATGACAGATATGGAAATTGCGTGCAGCAGATCACCCGTCCCGACAGCTATCCTCTTGGTCCGGACGCGCGAAGCCTTTATAAGGAAATTACTTGCAGCCGACGTGGGACCATCTGGACGACAATGACTCACCGTCCGTATGCGGCTTTCAAATAGGAAAGATCTACAGCGAAATTTTTGGAATTTCGGTCTCACAGTTGTCCATATAGATGGCTTATGACCACCATCTGGACGGCGCCCAACTTTATCAAGCCAAACGCTCATTTGAGCCCTCAGCCTATAAATGGAGGCCCCTGTGCTTGAGAACTGCAAGAATTCGGTATTGAATTCCACTAGAGCATAGAGAGTTATTTTGTGAGGTTATTGAGCTGATTTGTTCTCTCTGAAGTCGTTGCTGTGTGTGTTGTTGCTGCGCTTAAACTAAAGTCTATCTTAGGGGTCGGCCCTAAGGTAAAGGATTCCATTGAAGACCCCTTCAGGTAGGAGACCTGGTTGGGAGGCGTTCGTGTTAGGCTACACGTTTGAGTGCAAGGTACGACCACTGCATCAGGGGTATGTGAATGCTACTATCTTGTAACTAGTCTTGTCTTCTGAATAGTGGATATCCTATGTTTGGCTGCCCCGGAGTGGTTTTTCTCATCATGAGTTTCCACTTCGTTAACAAAAATTCTTGTGTTATTTATTTTTCTCATTGTTAATTTTGTTAACACTTTGTGCACACATTTGCCTTTATTTCAGAAGTCAGTTTCATTTTTCAATTGGTATCAAAGCAGGTACACTCTGTTAAGGATTTATTTCCTGAGTGTGATCCTCATCTCTTATGACTTCTATTTTTTTTATTACACCTTTTATCATGGATTTCTCTCAGTTATCTGAAGAAAATCATGATATTGAGCTCTCTAAAGTTTTTGCTAAAATAGATAAAATTGTTTGTCCAAAAGAGCTCAAAAAGGTGAAGCAAGAAAAAGAGTCTTTGATTGTTCAGTTATCTGAATCACATACTTTGATTGACTCTTTGAAATCTGAGAATACCATGCTGTTTAACATTATTGATACACTTGAGAATAAATTAAAAGAACCCGATGATCTCTTGAAAAAAATTCTCAAGTGATAATTTGAAAAGCATGATGTGTATTCATTCAGATATTTTGAACAAGCTTGGTTTGACTGCTAATTTAGGTACTTCTACTTCACATGCTTCTGATTCGGAATTAGATTTTGTAGATATCAAGCCTGTGATAGTAGATGCAGCTTGTTTTGAAAATTCTTGCTTAAATAATCTTGTGATGCCAAGATCCAAAGACACAGGTACACAAGCTCATGGTAAGTTTGTCCCTACTTGTCATAATTGTGGGAAGATTGGTCATATTAGGCCAAATTGTTATTTGTTGAGATCCCACAGGCCTTGGATTAAGCAGGATGCTATGAGGAAAAGTGAAGTTGAAGATTCTTCCTCATCAAAATATGTCCCTCTGCATAGGAGACATATAAAAGGTAAGGGCAATGTTATTTGTAAGAATACTAACCATAATTCTGCACAGAATGTCAAGTTGCATTCAAACAAAAAAAGCTTGCCCACCTGTCATCTCTGCGGCATCACCGGTCACATCCGAACCAAATGTCCACAGCTCTAAAAGTTGAAGGTTTAGAGGAAGCTGCCAACAAGAGCTACACCTCCGATGGCTCTTCAGGCTCCACGGCATCAGCAGAAGTTTGTTCCTGCCAATCAGAGTGGCAAACCAAAGAAGAACAAATCTAGGCACTACAAGAGAAAGCCGCAGAAGCCCAATGGCAGCCATGGCTATGAAAGATTGCTGAGCCTAATACAAGGTATGCTTAGGAGTATGGCCAACATGGACATGACCCACAAACCATCTCCACGGGTCAAGCAGGTATGGGTCAAGAAGGATGGGACCATTCATCCCTTGAGGGGAGTGGACTCACCTAGTAAAGGTGAAGTCCCCATGCCTAAGATTTTGGTTCCTAAATCCTAGTGCATGTCAGGTATGTTTGCATTGCATAGTTAATTATGTCATATCTTATTCATGCCTTGCATTTTGTTTGAGGAACCATTTATTTTATCCCCCATATTTTCTCTTGTTATCTTGAGAAACTTCTACAGATATTATTTTTGGGGATGACAGTTAAAGTACGTCAGGCGGCTACTTTTTTGTCTTGGTATTTCTAAACCTCTCTTCATGAGCACAAGTTTGGCTTTACCTTACATGCTGGGAATAGATATCATTTCCTTTTCCATAAGCATGTCTTTGTTGTTTTTCAGTCTCATTTTTCAACAACAAAAAAAAAATTTGGGGAGAAGATGCAGAATTTTATTTTTTTTCTTTTCGATAGCTTTTCAGATATTGCATGTGTTTTTGCCTAATATCTCAGTTCATTGTGCATTGATGAAATATGCTTATATATGATTGAAAATTAATGCATGATATCTGCCAAGTTTTCCTGTTGCATCTTAATGATAGATAGTTACTTTTCTCATGCGATGAAAATGTGTACTATCCAAGACTCCCCTAAGGTATATCTTTTCCTTCTCTGACTTTTTGCTTCTAGAAATTCTAGATAAGAGAAGAGGTTTTTGATAAGATGGCCAAATTGACCAGATGCTAGTTGAACCTAGTGCCTACAAATTCTAGCATTCTCTCTAGGTTGCAGCATCACTAGAATCAAGCAGTAACTCTTCAGCTTTCTGTGCTATATGATTATATTCACTGCTTCTGTGTTGAAATAAGCCGTGTCCTTCATTGTGCAAGTAAAATTTTACCTTGTCCTACATGGTACAAATAAAACAATTAGGTGCTGCATCTTAGGGGGAATGTATCAAATGAGGGTGGCTTGGCCCTAGTACTAAATAAGGTTTGACTTTGACTAATCTTTCACTGATTTTCTCTCTTGTCTAGAAAATTTGGTTGCTTTTTGTCATATCAGTGAAAGTCATACCTTATGGGAAAAGTCTTCACACACACACACGCATTGCATGAGTTGAGTAATCTATTTAAAATTTCTATCTACTGGGAAATTTGTGCTTATTGAATACTTAACTCTCATTTATATCTTTGCATATTTTTGTAATGCTATTTGACTGGTTTATTAGTTGATTATACATGCGTGTTCTGAAGCTAACTTTAGGGAAAAATATTTTTCTACAAATTTTTCTCCAGTTTCAGATTTTCAGTGTGAAGCGTCCGGACGGACCTATTCTTATGCCCAGACGAGAGCAGTCTGCCATATCCTGACCTAGCAGTTGCCATCCGAACGGTTAAGTGACATGTCCGGACGGAATCTCTACAGGTTAAAGACTTGCATCTCTTTTTCTGCCATACACACATCTTTGCATTTTTATTGATTTATCATGGCATGTTGTGTATTTTCCTCGTGGATTTCTCCGAGATTTTGGCATTCTTTGCACATCTCTTCTCATCCCATGATCTTCATTGTGTCTTCCATTATTCATTTAAGTTTTTGTGCTTTTAGAATATTGGAATATTTATTGGGATATTTTCTTGAGATAGTGTGAATGAAAATCCTATTTTGTCTACGTGTTGGGTTGATATTGATATATCTGGGTCATTTGGATTGCGATCTTTATTTTTGTAATTCTTGGGCATCCAATTGACAACTGTTATAATACCACCTTCTTTTTGGGACTAACAGGATCTAATATTCTTTGTGGTGTTATTTTTGGAAATATTTCTGTTTAAATCTTTTCAGGAATATGTTGTCCAGCAACTCCCAGTACAATATTTGACAGATGGATCCTTTGGAAAACTGACCGTTGTTGAAGTTGGATGTTCAAATTCCAAAGGTCTCAGGATTAAGATGAGCTTTTTCCTTTAGCTCATGCAGAGCCTTCCGTAGCATTCCCTCAGATCTGTATCAGTTAGAGGTTCAGTGGTGAATCTCCTCATTTATCTAGTAGACCAGTTGCTTAGAGGATGTCAATCTGCGGATAACCAGTTCAGGCTTTGCAAAATCAAGAGATTGAAGATTTTTCAGTCCATGGTTCCCGGCTTCCTGAGCTAGAAGCCGAAGTAGTACAAATCCAGCTTTTTATACAAATTTCTCTCCGCTACTTGATTTCAGTGGATCAGAGGGATTTGGCACTTGGAGGATTTTTGTTCCTCTCTTTTAGGCCACTTGCAGACTCTTCTCTAGTTTCCTATTGATTAGGATTTTATAACGTTTTTGTCTGTGGATATTATTACTCTGTTTACCCTTGTACTTCTGAGACATTGAGGGGGAGTAATTGTTGTGTGGTTTTTCTCATTACTCTGTTTTAACCTTTGTCCCTTTGTGACAAAAAGGGGGAGTAATTTTTATTTTTGGACCGGGATTGTATTTTTAACCGGTAAAGTGATTTTTGTCCTAGAATGGCCAAAGGGGGAGTTTGTTAGTTTGTAATTGGCCACATTCTGTTGGACAAAATCACTTCGTAGTAAAGATGCTTTTTAATAGGGATTCCACTATTCAGAGTACTTCAAGAAGATTCTGTGCAGATTACAAATCAAAAAATTTGATTCCCTGTCAGCCGTCTGGACGACGTGTCATACCGTCCGAACGTTCATCAGACTAAAGCATCATCTGTCCGAACAACGTGGATTGCCGTCTGGACCTTCCTCTATGTCGAGAAGCTTCGAAATGCTCCAGCTTACATCCGTTCGGATGTTTCAGTAGCCCGTCCGGACGACTCTCAGTGTTCGACCGAAGCTTCAGATTTTCTTTCCAAAATCAAATATGGGAAGTGAAAAATTGAATTGACTTCTAAAAACAAAGTGTGTGCATAAGTGTCAACAAAAATTAAAGCACAGCGGAAAGTAAATGAAAAAGAGATTTTTGTTGACGAAGTGGAAACTCAATTAAGAGAAAAACCACTCCGGGGCAGCAAAACCCAGGATATCCACTATTCAGAAGACAAAGCTAGATACAAAGAAGTAACACTCACATACCCCTGATGCAGTGGTCGTACCTTACTCTCTAACGTGTAACCCAACACGAACGCTTCCCAACCAGGTTCACCTACCTGAAGGGGTCTTCAATGGAATCCTTTACCTTAGGGCCAACTCCTAAAATAGACTTCACAGCTGATCAAATCACACACTTGGCAAGGCTTTAGAGGAAATATCACGTCTCTAAGTTGTAGAGAATTCACCACCGAATTTTATGTTGAAAGCATGCCTTGAGCCTCTTATTTATAGGCTTAGGAAACCCTATTTTGAGTCAAAAACGGATTCTGTGGCGCGCGCATCCGGACGGGATCCAGGGCCGTTCGGACGGGTCAAGTTTTTCTTGTCCAGAAAGTAATTCTGGAATTTTCTGAAGGGCTGTCAGGACGGGCAAATTTTTTCTATGCTTTCCAATGATGCTGATTTCGTCCCAATCTGATATTTGAGTAAAAAGTTATGACCAAAATACCCGAGGGTGTCCGGACGGCTTGACCGAGCGTCCGGACGGTCAACTGCAACCGCCTTTCCAAAATAGCACCGAAAGCTTCCATAACAAGGCCGCGTCCGGACGATGTTGCCCTAGCGTCTGGACGGTTGCACTTTGGCTTCACAGAATTACCATAATAAGGCCTTGGAGCATCCGGACCATAAGGGAGATGTCCGGACGGTTGAACTGGTGCACGCAATTTCCATATATGAAGCTTGATCGTCCGGACCATGAAGATTGTCGTCCGGACGGTTGAACTTTGTATGCACGTCTTGCCTTATAGAGAACATCGTCCGGACGGGATCACACATCGTCTGGACGGTAGCAGCCGTCTTCCCATAACTGTGTCTTGAGGCAGAAACCCTAATGCTTGTCAAACACTGAATGGCATCCGGACGGTATAGCCACATCGTCCGGACGGATGCACTGAAACACTGGGATCTTCTTGAACTCTGAAGAGCATCCGGAAGATTTGCCATTACGTCCAGACGGATGCAATCTTGAACTGTTTGAAGTTTCTAGACACTGATGGGCATCCGGACGGAAAGTTCTTGTCGTCCGGACGGATGCTGCTGACTGATGAGCGTCCGGACGGAATTCCACGTCGTCCGGACGGCTGCCAGGGAATTGAAATAAATCCTTGAAAACTTCACAGAATCTTCTCGAAGAACATAGCTGAAGAGTAGACTCTGGATAAAGCAGCATCCCTGTGAAAGTAGCAACATTACATAGAAGTGATTTTGTCCAACAGAATGTAGCCAACACAAAACTAACAGGAAGATTGCTGCAACCGTCCAGACGACGTGGATTCCCGTCCGGACGCGTTACTCCTTAAGGCAAGTTCGCAATTCAAATTCAACCATCCGGACGCCAGCCTACCATGGTCCGGACGCGCGTATGATAGATATGGAAATTGCGTGCAGCAGATCACCCGTTCGGACGGCCATCCTCCTGGTCCGAACGCGCGAAACCTTTATAAGGAAATTACTTGCAGCGGACATGCGACCGTCCGGACGATAGTGCCTCACCGTCCGGACGCGGCTCTCAAACAGGAAAGATCTTTAGCGAAATTTTTAGAATTTCAGTAACACAGTTGTCCATCTAGACGGCCTATGACCACCGTTCGGATGGCGCCCAGCTTTATCAAGCCAGACGCTCATTTGAGCCCTCAGCCTATAAATAGAGGCCCTGTGCTTGAGAATTGCAAGAATTCGGTACTAAATTCCACTAGAGCATAGTTAGTAATTTTGTGAGGTTATTGAGCTGATTTGTTCTCTCTGAACCCGTTGCTGTGTGTGCTGTTGTTGCGCTTAAACTGAAGTCTATCTTAGGGGTCGTCCTTAAGGTAAAGAATTTCATTGAAGACCCTTTCAGGTATGAGACCTGGTTGGAAGGCGTTCGTGTTAGGCTACACGTTAGAGTGCATGGTACGACCATTGCATCAGGGGTATGTGAGTGCTACTATCTTGTAACTAGTCTTGTCTTCTGAATAGTGGATATCCTGTGTTTGGTTGCCCCAGAGTGGTTTTTCTCATCTTGAGTTTCTACTTCATTAACAAAAATTCTTGTGTTATTTATTTTCCGCATTGTTAATTTTTGTTAACACTTTGTGCACACACTTGCCTTTATTTCAGAAGTCAATTTCATTTTTCAGATCTGAGAGTGTGACTTCTCCTCTCTCTGTTGTCTCGTACCAAAGAAATCATACAGGAAGTCAATGCTGGGAGCCTCAACACCAGGAGGAAAAAGAACTCCTGAGACTGGTAATACAGGTACCCCAATCACAGCACTGATAAGATATGGATCAATTTGAATCGTCTGTCCTCTGACCATAGTCTGCATGATCAGTCCTCTATCATGATCCTGGATGATGATCATGTTGCCATAGAATTCCCGCACTAGTCAAGGAAAGGCCGGGCAGGCACAATTGTACAGGTATTCCCACTGGTTCTCCAGAAGCATCTGACCAAGTAAGTGAACGCACTAACACGCCCGTCTGGATAAGGAGAAGGAATGTTCGGACGAAACAACCGCACTGTCCGGACAACCAGAAACACTATCCGGACACTTCACATAAAAAAAATCTGAAAAAGAGAGGAAAAGAAAACAGAAAAATATTTCCCAAAAATAATTTCCAGAACACGCATGTATAAAAAGCTGATAACACAGTTCAAAAGAATTTTAACACAAATGCTAAAATATAATAGAGAGTTAAGTAATTTACTGAGCAAAAATTTTCCTGCATAAGAATTTTTTAAACACTCTACTTAACTCATGCAATGCGTGTGTGTGTGAAGACTTTCTCAATTAGGTATGATCTTTGCTAATATGATTTAAAGCAACTGAAATTACTTAAAGAGACAATTTTCACAATTGGATAAGTCAAAAGTCAAACTTATTATACTAGGGCCTAGTCACCCTAATCTGATACTCTCCCCCTAAGAAGCAGCATTGATGTTTTATTTTACTTGCACCATGAGGGACAAGATAAATTTTTTACTTGCACCATGAAGGACAAGATATAGCTGTATCAGCACAGAAGCAGTGAATTTATTCATGTAACAATAAGCTCAGAGGTATAACTGCTTGTTTCTTTTTGGTGTTGCAACTTAGAGAGGAAGCCAGAATTTTTAGGGCTAGGTTCAACTAGTGAATTGGTCATTTTGACAATCCTAGCATAAAAAAATCTCTCAAAAGACCTTTCAGAAGCCAAAAAAAAAAAAATCAAAGGAGAAAAAAATAACTTACGGGAGCCTTGGATAGTGCATATTTTCATCGCATGAAAAAAGTAACTATCTATCAAATAGATGCAGCAGGGAAACTTTGCAGATATCAAACAAGAACTCTTAGTTATATAAAAGAAAAAAGAGTAATGCACCAAGAACTGAGACATCAGGTAAAAGTACATAAGATGTCTGTAAAGCTAAAACTAGGAATAAATGTTTGCATCTTTCTTCCCCCCCCCCCCCTTTTTATTGAAAAATAAAAGTAGAAAAAAACAAAAACATGCTTCACAGTAAAGAGGAAGCATAGTCCAAGCATGTAAGGTAAAAGCAAACCTGACCTCAGGGAGAGAGGTTTGATAGTACCAAGATAGAAAATCAGCCGCTCGACGTGCTATTTCTGTCATCCCTGTTTTTTTACATGCATAATTTCCTCTAGACAAACAAGAGGGAATATAGGGATAGAAAAGATGGTTCCATAACAACATGCAAAGATTTCATAAGATGATATAAAAATGCTATGCAAGTGTACTTGTCATGCACTAGGATTTAGGAACCAAATTCCTAGGCATGTGTGACCTCACCTACTAGGTAGGTTCGCTCCCCCTTAGGGAGTGGGTGTCCTCTTTCTTGTCCTGTCCTTCCTTCTTTAGCTGTAGTGTCAGATATCTGACCAGATATTGCATGAAAGAACTGACAAAAGATGTTCCTTCATAGAAGATTTCCCTTTCTGCGGTCTTCTGTTTCTCCATATACAGCTTCTTGGGGACCCAAGTTTTTTTTGCTTGAGTAGGCATCTGCAGCTACTAATGCCTTGGAACGTGATTTCTGGGTAGAGATCCATGATGCCTAGGTGGCTTAGGTGGAGGACACCTAGGTCAGACATGACTTCTAACTCCACATTGGTGACACATGGGAGTTTTAGGAGCCTACCAATTTATCTTCCTCTGAACTTTCAGATGCGGGCACTTAGGTCTGATGTGCCCTAGCTTGCCACAGTGATGGCATGTGGGAGGCTTTCTTCTGATAGGAAGCTTGGCCAAAGGCTGAAGGATGACTGGTACTTCCCCATCCATAACAGTTTTTCCCTTATCCACACTTGAGGGTGGAGACTAGGGAATAACCGGCTTCACAAAAATAGTTTGGGAGGTAGGAGGGGTATCAGAAGTAGAAGAAGGAACATACCCGAGTCTGGTCTTGTCAGTTGGGCACTTCTGAATGGAGAGCATGTGAATTAGCTTCTCGTCTGAGACTCTCTCTAGTTGCAACTGTGTCTCCAAAAGCCTCTATTCTAAATCATTGATCTTTATTAGCATAGCGGTCTTCCCAGTCCTGAGGCTGTTTAGCTCTTATACCTGCTGCTTGTATTTCTCCCTCAGTTTTAAGAACTCTACATATTGAAGTTGATAGGCTGATTGTATATCTTCTTCTTCACTATTCTCAGAGTGGTAGGACTGAGAATCCTCATTTTCTTTATGCGGGGCCACGAAGGTCATAAATTTTTCATCCTCAGGAGTTTCTTCTTCCTTCTCAAACTCATCGCTGAGAGTTGTATTAAAGGCTTTCCCTTGTAGTTTCTTCAAATTTGCACATTCAGTCCAGATGTGCCCGAAGCCTGAACATTCGAAGCATTGGGGACCCCTTGGATCTTTTTCTCTGCTTCTGACTCAACTGTGTAGGGAGCCTTTCTTAGTCTGTCAGAGAACTTCTTTTTCAATTTATTATTCTTCATGAATCGCTCGAAGTTCTTGGCTAACATTGCCACTACATCTTCATCAATGTCAGAGTCTTCATCAGATGAGACTCTAGATTTCTTCTTAGATGCCTTAGATGCCTTTAGGGCAAATAGACTTTGCCTTTCTGACTGGAGGTAAGGAGTATTCATATGCCTGAAGAGATCCTACCAGCTCTTCAATCTTCATCTTCTCCAGATCTTTACTTTCTTCTATAGTTGTCACCTTAATCCTGAAACGCTCAGGCAAAGATCCTAGTCTCTTTCGGATGAGTTTTACGTCCAAGATTAGCTTCCCAAGACTCACCATAGAGTTTCTTAGGTCGCTAATCTCGGTGTAAAACTCTCCGAAGGTCTCTTCTTCTAGCATCTTAATTTCTTCAAATTTAGAAATCAACATTTGAAGCTTGGCAGATTTTACCAGTTTTGTGCCTTTATATGTTGTTTCTACAATTTTCCATGCATCTTTAGCAACTTCACAATTTGAAATTCTTGCGAATTCAGATGGTGAAAGTGCTTGACATAGTGCATGGAGGGCATTATCATTGGAGAGTCGCGTGGTTGTTTGAGTAATAGTAATTTCGTCCATTTCTTCAGGTTTAATCCAACTAGTTTCAACAACTTTCCAGACTTCAATTGATTTTAAAAAGAAGCGCATACGGGCTTTCCAATAGCCAAAGTTCGTCCCAACAAAGGGCGGAACTGAATTAAGATTTTGAGACATTATAAAAATAAACAAAACAGAAGTCAAAAGATTACACTCAAGAAATGAATCTAAAACAGAGTGTACCAAGCTCTGATACGAATTGAAAATAAATATTGACTTCTAACAACCAAGTGTGTGTGTTTGTGTGCAACAAAAATATCTTTAAATGCAGAAAATAAAAAGACAAGATATTTGTTGACGAAGTGGAAACTCTGTGAAGAGAAAAACCACTCCGGGGCAGCCAAACCCAGGAACTCCACTATCCAAAAACAAAGCAAGTTACAAAGCACTCGTACTCACAAAACCTATTGCAGTAGTCATACCTTTAGCTATAACATGGAGCCCATCGTGAACGCTTCCCAACCAAGTCTCCTACTTGAAGGGGTCTTTGATGGATTCCTTTACCTTAGGGCCAACCCCTAAGATAGACTTCACACGAACTGCTAAGCACACACCTGCAACGGCTAGAGAGCTAGCAGATCTTCGATTCTCCCTAAACACCCTCTCTAAGCACTATGGAATTCCTTACTGAATTCATACAATTTACAAGCCTAGAGCCCTCTATTTATAGGCTTACGAAAAACCTAAATTTGCTTAAATTCAAACTCTAGCTATCGAGAGTCCGAACGAAAGTTAGCCTCATCCAGACGGTCTTCTACGACCGCCTTCCAGAATAGCAAAAATCTTTCCATAATAGGTATTCATCCGGACGGCTTGGCCAAGCGTCCAGACGGTCTTCGCTATAACTCCTTTCCGCGTTCGAACAAAAGTATAAAATATTCTGAAAAGATGGACAGTGTCCGAAGGTGTTGCCACGTCGTCCGGACGTCTTGTAGAAACTTCCTAAACAATGTCGACTGCTGAAATCCAACTCTGTGTAGAAATTGGAGAAGCTTGACCTAGTTTTCGGACGGTGTTGCTCTGACGTCCGAACGTCTTCAACGTTGGAGCTTCTAGACACTGCGGGACGTCCGGATGCCTTCAAAGGCTCGTTCGGACGGTTGCACAGGAACCAGTTTTTCTGTCTTCGAATTTGCAAGGACTCTTCATAGACATCTTCTAGAAACTTGTGATCAGTCACATGTTTTGAAATGAACACTATCCGTATACATGAAGACTCTGAATAAGAACCGATCATCCTGTTAATTTGCAACCATTATATAAAGTGTTTTTGTCATCCAGAATGTAGCCAACATAAAATACTAACACCTATAAAGGGTTGCTGAGCTTGTGACAAGGGATGCTGAGGAGAATGGACAGTATGAGCAATACCCAATCACATCTACTGATGAGTGTCAAATATTGCATATGTGGACCCCTTAATTTGCACTTACTAAACCTTTAGTTTTGTTATTTTCTAATGTTTTTGGATAGTTTTGGTATTTTATTATTTTGCAGGTCATTGAGAGAAAACAATAGCTTTAAGGTGAAAGAAAGCACACTTTAAAAAGACCTAGAAGATGTGGTTTTGTTCAACCAAATCAAGGAGATGACTAAATCGGAATTTCTCTAATTGGAGTCAAAATCGGATTGGACTAAATTTTAGATTTTGCATATGTCATAGTATTTTGGTCATAACTTTCAGGTAATGCATTAGATTGAAGTGAATCAAGTGGCGTTGGAAAGCTAACTCAATTTCCTACGAATACTTATGAAATAGTATTTTCCTAATTCGGACGTTTGCTATGCCAAAAGTTCCTCGCAATAAAATACCGCAAATCTGGACGGATTTGGAGTTATTTTCCTTCTTGGATTGAGTTTTGAGTCTCCTACTCAAACTAGGAGACTAACCTCCGATTTTTCTAGGAATTCTAGGGCTTCTAGGATTTGTTTTCTCCCTATAAATAGACCTCTAAGGCTCAAGAGAAAAGGGAGAAGCTAGAGACCAAAATATTCTTTTCTTTTTAGTTTAGTTTTTCTTTAGGGTAGGTTTTATTTTCAATAGCCATGTGTAGCTAATTTTTCAACTAAGGTTGAGGATGAAGCCTCACCATTGAAGAACAACAATATTTTCATGTAAGTTTATTCTATCCGATTTTATTTGGTTTAATTTTTCCTATGTCTTACTTCTTTTCAATTTGTGGAATGATTCTTGGATATCTTTTGTGATTCAAGGATACATTTGATGATTTGAGATAATTTCACATAATTGATTGCTTGGGTTTTTATTTATCAAAAAATTGGATATTCATTTTGTTTCGTTCTACGGATACATTTGATGATTTGGTTTAAACCGGATATCTTTTGTGATTTGTGCAAAGAACGGATTCATTGAATGATTTAATGATTTTTATGAAGCATAGTAAAACATACATAAGATTTGTATGATGAGAACTTCGGATGTGTATTGATGAACATGAGAATATGTTGCTATGATTTGGTGGGTGTGGATTCCAAAACCTTAGTACCTTTTCTTTTGTTTTATTTTACTTTATTTAGTTTGTTTTCTTTTTATCAAAAATCAAACCTTTTTTGGAACTAAGTTAAGATTCAATTAGTTTAGAAACAAAATTGTTCTTCAAAAATAGAATTCCCTGTGGGATCGACCTCGCACTTGCAAAACCCTTTATTGCAAACGATTCGTGCACTTGCGAGTACATTTAAAATTCACATCATCTACCACGGGTACACCAGGGTTGGGTCAGAAAGAATGAGACCATTCACCCCTTGAGGGGGAGTGGACTCACCTAGTATAGGTGCAGTCTCACCATGCCAAGGATTTTGGTTCCTAAATCCTAGTGCATACCAGGTATGTTGGCATTGCATTGATTGTCATATCTTATTTTTGCCCTTCATTCTGTTTGAGGAACCACCTTTTCTATCCCTAGATTTTCTCTTGGTTGCTTTGAGAATCTTTGGGAGGTACATTCTAGGGATGACAGAGAAAGCATGTCACTGCTTTTCTGTCTTGGTATAGTCAAACCTCTCTCCCTGAGGTCAGGTTTTCTCTTACCCACATGCTTTGTCTAGACATATGTTCTTTTCCTTTTAAACATGTCCTTGTTATTTTTGTCTTTTATTTTTCAACAAAAAAAAAAGGGATTTGATGCAAGGTTTCTTCTAAAGGTTTCAGCTCTCTCATGTATATTTATTTGTTTTAATAGTTTTCTATGCTTTGATAGAATATACATTCATATGCTTAAGTTTCTAAGTTGGATATGAGCTAAGTTTTTCCTGCTACATCTTTACTAGATAGTTGCTTTTCTCATGCGATGAAAATGTGCACTATCCAAGGATCCCCAAAGGTATATTTTTTTTTATCTCTGATTTTCTGCTTTTGAAAATTCTTTTGAGAGATTACTTATGTGCTTGGATTGTCAAATTGACCAATACACTAGTTGAACCTAGCCCTAAAAATTCTGGCTTCCTCTCTAAATTGCAGCACGAAAAAGAAACAAGCAGTTATACTTCTAAGCTTATATGAATAAACTCACTGCTTCTGTGTTGATACACTATATAACTTGTCCTTCACGGTGCAAGTAAAATTTTATCTTGTCCTTCATGGTGCAAATAAAATAAAATTTGTGCTGCTTCTTAGGGGGAGAGTATCAGATGAGGGTGACTAGGCCCTAGTATGATATGGTTTGACTTTTGATTGATCCAACTATGAAACTTCTCTTGTTAGAAAATTCAGTTGCTTTAAATCATATCAGCAATGATCATACCTTATTGAGAAAGTCTTCACACTGCATGAGTTAAGTAGACTGTTTAAAAAATTCTTCTGCAGAAATTTTTTTTGCTAGCTAAATTACTTAAACTCTTTGTTATATCTTAAGCATTTGTGTTAAAATGCTTTTGAACTGTGTTATCAGCTTTTTATACATGTGTGTTCTGGAAATTATTTTCGGGAAATATTTTTCTGCCTCTTTTTCTCTATTTTTTCATATTTTTGTGTGAAGTGTTCGGACGGTGGTTCTGTTTGTCCGGACAGTGCGGTTGTTTCGTCCGGACGAGTGTGTTAGAGTGATCACTTACGTGCCACGTCCGGACGGCACTAATGATACGTCCAGACGGTGAACCCTTGAGGGTTAAATCGCATTCCCCCTTGCGCCGCCCGACGCTCTTTTCCCTCTCTATTGATTTTTTTTTGTCAACTTGTGTGTTTTTCTTTGCACTTTTCACATGTTTTTTACACGTGCTCTTGTCTTTTTTGTGATTTCTCTCCAACCCAAGTATGTTTCTCTACCCTTTTACTGTTTTCTTTAAGTATTTATGCTTAAAATAGTGATTGTTTTTAAGGATTTTCACATATTGAGTCTATGTGGTTTAACATGTGGATTATTGCTCATATTCTCTGTTGTTAGGTTGAGATATTGTCTTTATCTGTGGTATGATGTCATGATTTGGTTCAGATTTGGAGTAGTCCATTTTACAGCTGTCATAATGCCCAGTTTTTTTTTACTAACAAGATTTATTGATTTCATGAATTTTTTTGTGGAAATTTTTTTTTGGTTATTTATTCAAGAAAACTTTCTTCAAATAACTCTCCACCCTGAGTTAGGCAAAGAATTGAAGAATCAGTTGCTAACAGGCGACTCCGCATGGAAAAGTGGCAAGTTTTATCGAAGCGGAATCTATTCCGTGCCGATTTGAGGGATCTTGTTCTACTCCCTATTATTGGCCAAATGCTTATGGACAATCAATGGGAGTACCTTTACAACTGTACCTGTCTGGCATTTCCCAGGCTGGTGCGGGATTTCTATGGCCACATGGTTATCACTCAGAATGATGAAAGAGGCCTGGTCATGCAGACTATGGTCAGAGGGCACACTTTTCAGATTGATCCCCAGTTTATCAGTTCTAAGATTGGGGTCCCTGTTCTACCAGGCTCGGGAGTTCCTTTTCCACCAGGTGTTGAAGCTCCCAGCATAGATTTTCTGCATGATTTCTTTGGTACAAGACCACAAAGGGCTTAGTCACACTCCCAAATCAATATTGGTGCTTTTGCTCCTATGCACCAGTTCTTGGCAAAGGTAGTTGTAACCAACCTTTGGCCTCAATCTCGTCAGAGTGAGCTTACTCTCAAGAAGGCCACCCTTTTTTATGCCATTGTGATGAAGACTCCCTTCTGCTTGTGCAAGCACATTCTGCACACTATGCTCAAGGTTCATGATGAGACGAACACGAGTCTGTCTTTTAGGTGTTTGATCACTCAAATTTGCCTTCAGGTTGTGACAGATATTTTAGACTCTGAGCCTAGATCATGGATTCCAGATCCTCTTGGCATTCAGTCACTCATGAAGTCCAATGCACAGTTGCGGCATGAAGCTCAAGGTAATGTTCCTCAACGTCCATCAGTTTCGGTGTCCCCCTCAACAACTGCATCATCATCACAGGCGTGCCTCCTTCCTTTCACATTGAAGTTGCGTTTACTCAGCTAATGTCTTCTACGGGAGTTCTCTAGTGGGAAGTTAATCTTAATGATGAGCGTGTAGAGCAGTTTCAGATTGACATAAGGGAGTGCCTATAGTATTAGCACCCCAAGCCTGATGATGATGAGGATTGACAATTTTTTTTTATTATTATTGTTGTTGTTTTAAGAACAATTTACTTGTTTCTGAGACTTTATGTATTTTTCAAATACCGATGGCTTTTCTCTTCTACTTTGTCCTTTAATGATAAAAAGGGGGAGTATTTTTTTATTTTGGACCGAGAATGTATTTCCAAACTGGTCAAGTGTTTTTTGTCCCAGAATGGCTAAAGGGGGAGTTTGTTAGTATTTTATGTTGGCTACATTCTGGATGACAGAAACATTTTATGTAAGGTTGCTATTTAAACAGGGTTATCGGTCTTATAAAGAATCTTCATGTATTATGGAAAAATATTTAATTCAAGCCATGTCACAAGTTTCTAGAAGATGTCCATGAAGATCCTTTGCATTTTCCAAGTTAGTTGAAGCCGGTTCCTGTGCAACCATCCAGACGGGCCTTTAAAGGCATCCGGATGCTCCGTAGTATCTAGTAGCTTCAGTGTTGAAGACGTCCAGACGTCAGGGCAACACCTTCCGGAAGCTAGGTCAAGTTTCTCCAATTTCTACACGGAGTTGGATTTCAGTCGACACTATTTGGGAAGTTTCTGCAATACGTCCGGACGACATGGCAACACATCCGGACGCTGTCCAGCATTCTAGAATATTCTAGGTTTCCTTTACAAGCGCGCAGAAAGGAGTTACAAGTGAAAATTGAAAAGACTTCTAATTTAAACAACAAGTGTGCGTAAGTGTCAACAAAAATTAAAGCACAGCGGAAAGTAAATGACACACAGATTTTGTTGACGAAGTGGAAACTCAGTTAAGAGAAAAACCACTCCGGGCAGCCAAACCTAGGAATTCCACTATTCAGAAGACATAGCTAGATACAAGACAGTAACACTCACATGTACCGATGCAGTGGTCGTACCTTGATCTCTGACGTGTAACCCAACACGAACGCTTCCCAACCAGGTTCACCTACCTGAAGGGGTCTTCAATGAAACTCCTTACCTTAGAGCCGACCTCTAAGATAGACTTCGGTTTATCCGCACACTTGTAAAACAGCTTCAGAGGGATTGATGACTTCTCTGAGGTCTAATGGAATTCACACTGAATTCTTGCAATTCTCAGTGCCTAGGGGCCTCTATTTATAGGCTGGGGGCTCAAATGAGCGTCAGGCAAAATATACCTGGGCATCGTCCGGTTGATGGACATGGGCCGTCCGGACGGACAACTGTGCGACAAGATTTTCCAAAAAATTCGCGGAGAAATCTTTCCTGTTTAAGGACATCGTCCGGATGGGATGGCACATTGTCCGGACGGTCGCACGTCCGCTGCAAGTAATTTCCTTATAAGGCACTCTAGTGTCCGGACCATGGGGGATGAGCGTCCGGACGGCAATTCTTCAACACGCAATTTCCATAACTATAATGCGTGTGTCTGAACCATGGTAGGCAGTCGTCCGGACGGTTGAAGTCGAATCGGCAATTTCCTTCTTTGATGCATGCGTGTCCGGACCACAGCTGTCAGACGTCCGGACGGTCATATTTGAATTGTGATTCTTGCCTTACAGAGACGCGCGTCCGGACGGGATACCACATCGTCCGGACGGTTGGTTGATCTTCCCTTTCTTGGAACTTGGAAAGAAATCAAAAATTGATCGAGTACTGGGAGGCGTCCGGACGTGATGCTGAAACGTCCGGACGGATGCAAGCTGGCACAGAAACTTCTTGATACAGTATGGGGTCCGGACGGAATGAACACTTCGTCCGGACGGTTGATGCTAGTCTATCTAGCGTCCGGACGGGATGACACGTCGTCAGGACGGATGGAACAGTGGACAGATGGGTGTCCGGACGGGATGGCTCAATCGTCCGGACGGCGGCTGTCAGGGAACTTGAATTCTTCTGACTTTGCAGACTCTGAATAGTGTAATCCCTATTTACAGCATCTAACAAAAGACAATAAAAAGTCTACAAACATAAGAGGGAATCAAACATCCTCAGGCATGGGTAAAATCTCATTTGCAACATCCTTATCATCACTGCTGCTAGGATGATGATACTTCAGGCACTCCTAAAGGTCCAGCTGGTTCTGCTCCACGCGCCTGTCGATGGAGTGCACAGCTAACTGCATGGAACACATAGACTGCTGCATGGAGGACATAGACACCTGCATGCTGCTCATCCCTCCCTGAAGTGCAGAAAGAGCCTCCATAATCTGAGCATAATTGACCTCTGGCTCAGATGGCGGCACAGTATGTGAGGATGAAGCCATATCTGGAAAGCCGATTGGCATAGCAGCAGGTGGGGGCACCTCATCATCAGAGTCATCTCTCCGCAGCTACGCATTGGACTTCATCAATGTCTGCTTGCTGAATGGCTGCTGGATTTTCATCTTCAATTCACCATTGACATTGATGCCCGACTCAAGAATAATCTGAGTAAGGAGGCAGCCAAAAGGAAGACCAGCAGTGCTCTCATCACGGGCCTCTAATATAACCCCCAAAATGTGCTTGCACAGGCAGAAAGGCAAGTGGAGGTGGATTGCATAGACAAACTGGGCCCGTTTCAGAATTAGATCACTGCGCCGGGCAACAGGCCAGATGTTTTACTGAACAATCTTGGCCAGAATGCGGTGGGTGGATGATAGGGCACCAATCCGAATGGCAGTAGAGCACTCCTCACCTTGGGGAACGGCACGGAAGAATTCCCTGAGATCATCCAGGGATGGAGGAAGCACCACCTCATTGTACAGGCTGGCCGAAATCTCGAGCACTGGGACTCGGATGATGTGACTGATGACCTGAGGATCAACAGTGATGAGATGGCCTGCAATTGAGGACTAACAAGCACAGCTGTGGAGATATCCCCAGTTGTGCGTCTGGATGATGTCAAGTATGTTGTCCAGCGGTGGCACCATGATATCAGCCCGAAGGACATTCCGCTCAGCAATGATGGAGCGGTCCATAATTTTGGCCTGAATTGCAACCCTATCTTCCACAAGCCTCTGACGGACCCTGCGAGGTGGACTACCAGCAGACATGTTTCTGCAAAAGATCCAACAAGAATTTTCCAAAAAAATATTCCAAAAATATTCTTGTTAGGATAACAAAAATTTGGCAGAATAACAGCAGTAAAAAAGACTTGTGAAAAAAATATATACAAAATAATATCACAACTAAGTCCAAGAAATTTCAACATGGCAGATATATGCATCTCATATTCCAAAAATAAATAACATTCTAACAGTTTTTAAAAAAAAAACTGAAGAGATAAGGGCTGAAAAACAATACCTGGAATATGAGAAAAATGCAAAAAGCCAAAAACTCACAAAAAGAGAACTCACAAACAGCCAAAAGTGAGATTGAGTGGGTATAGTGAGAATGCGGCGAGCAGGGGAATTTATAGCCTTTGTGGGATCCCCGTCCGGACGGTGGATTGATGACGTCCGGGCGCTCGCTGCCTCGGAAAGGAGCAGACTGGTCGCGCGCGTCCAGACGATATAAAAAGACCGTTCGGACGATGATGACAGCGCGCGTCCGGACTCCATCAAGTCTTGTCCGGACATGTGGGCTCCATTACCGTCCGGACTTCAAGAGAGTGCCATCCGGACCACCAGTCCGTCTGGACGTCAAAGTAGACCGTCCGGACGCTCCACACTGAAACACAAAAAAACTGAGGAAAATTTTTACAGAGATAAAAATAAGAGTCAGTGTCAGAACACGCATGTATAATCAACTGATAACACAATCAGAGAGCATCTCAAAAACTAAACAGAGATAAAAATGAGAGTTTGAGATTTTAAATAGCACAAATAATTTTCCTGATCATAGAAAATTCAAATAGGCAACTCAACTCAAGCAATGCGTGTGTGTGTGGAGACTAAATCGACAAGGTTTGAAAAATCATGACAAGAGCAACCGGATTTCCTAAAGAAGAGAGAGAATCCATGACAAGTTAGCCAAAAGTCAAACCTTACTCTTACTAGGGCCTAGCCATCTTCATCTGATACAGTCCCCCTGAGATACAACACCGAATTGTTTTTACTTGTACCATGAAGGACAAGATAAATTTTTACTTGCTCATAGAAGGCAAGGTATATTGCAAATTCAGTACAGGAGCAGTGAATAGACAATTTTAAAGCACAAAATTCATATGAATAACTGCTCAATTCTTATGGTGCTGTAAGCTAGAGGAAATGCCAGAATTTTTAGATCCTAGGTTCAACTAGCCTGTGGTCAATTTGACCATCTTATCACAAACCTCTTCTCTTATTCAGAAATTCTAGAAGCAAATAGTCAGAGAAGGAATGATGTACTTTAAGGAGTCTCGAATAGTGCACTCTTTCATCGCATGAGGAAATGAGCTATCCTACTTTTACACAACCAGGAAAAAATAACTTGGCCAAAATAATCATATACTTTCAAATGTATCTAAGCAAAGTAAATTAATGCTCACAGAATTGAGATATCAGGGAAAGATACATACAATATCTAATAAGCCAAGAAGAAGAAAAAATCCTGCAAATTCTCCCCAAATTTATTTATTTTTATTTTATTATTATTATTTTTTTTATTAAAAACAAACAAAACATGCAATATGGAAATGACATCATATGCAAAGGTAAGATCACACCTATAAACGCTCAAGGATGCCAGTACAGAAAAACAGTCGCTCGACCTGCCTTTTTCTGTCTTCCCCAATAGATACCTGCAAAGTTCTCTCAAGAGAAGCAGGGGGCACAACAAACTAGTTCCTAGATTGCATAAGAAGCACATACATATAACATGAAAGGTGCAAGCAATCAAACCTGATGCCTTAGGATTAGGAACCAAATCCTAGGCATGAACACCCGAACCCGCCTTCCAGTGGGTGGTTGCTGATAAGACTGCATCATCAACTCCATCATGTTTTGCATCCAGACACGAGGCTCACCGGAGTATTGCTCTTGAGGCCTTCTCAAATGCTTGGGTTTGCTCTTGTAAGTGCCATTGTAATTGGCTAGTACAAACCGCTGCTGAGGCCGCTGATGCTGAGGAGCATGAGACCAAGTGGCTTGATACTGATGCCTTGATGCTTGTCCCCATGGTACTTGATAGGATGCCTGATGCCAAGGAGTCTGATGCTAAGCCATAGGTCTTGCGCCATAATGAGCTTGTCTGGGCGCTTCTTTCTTGGCTTTAGCGTTTTGAGCTTTCAAGAGGGAGCACTGAGGCCGAACATGCCCACTAAGACCGCAGTGATGGCAAATAGGAGGTCTTCTGATGGAATGAGGCTGCTGAGTGCCTGGAACATCATCATTGACCTTTTCTTTCTGTTTATCTTCAACAGCGGGAGGAAGCTCTGGGACTGTAGGCTTCACAAATACAGTCTTTGAGGAAGAAGGAATATCAGACGAGGAAGCTACATACCCGAGACCAGTCTTGTCATTAGGGCTCTTCTGGATGGACAGCATGCGAGTCAACTTCTCATCAGTGACTCTCTCTAGCTAGAGCTGTGTCTCTAGTAGCTTTTCCTCGAGCTCTTGTACTTTGAGCAGCAATGAACTCTTCTCAGTCTACAAACTGTTCAGATCATTCAGGTGCTGCTTTCGGCCTTCCCTCAGCTTCTCAAACTCTTTGTAGAGTGTCTTGTAGGCCTCTTTGAGCTCTTCCTCATTTTCACTATGCTCCGAGTAATATGAGTCTTCTTCTTCAGCATGTGGGGCTACAAAGGCCAAAAAAATTTTAGACTCTAGAGCTTCTTCTTCTAACTCATCACTGAGAGTCATATTGTATGCCTTCCCTTTGCCCTTTTCGAGATTCCCACAATCTGCCCGGATATGCCCAAAGCCTAAGCATTCAAAACATCGGGGTCCTCTGGGATCTCTCTTCTCTTCTTCCTCTGGTTCAGCCTCTCTGAGAGGTTTCTTCATTTTATCAGAAAACTTCTTCTTGAACCGATCATCTTTCATCAGTCTTCTGAAATTTTTGGCTACCATAGCAACAGCTTTGTCTTCATCCTCAGAGTCATCTTCAGAGGAGGCTTCTACCTTCTTCTTGGAAGCCTTTAGGGCAATGGTCTTCAATTTCTTGACCGGGGGCAGAGACAGCTCATATGTTTGAAGAGATCCAACTAGCTCTTCAATCTTCATCTCTTCAAGATCCTTGCTTTCTTCGATCGTCGTTACCTTGATCCTGAAACGCTCGGGCAAAGATCTTAGAATTTTTCAGATGAGTTTTACATTCGAGATAGATTTCCCAAGACTCACCATGGAGTTTCTAAGGTCACTTATCTTGGAGTAAAACTCTCCAAAAGTCTCTTCTTCCAACATCTTAATTTCTTCAAATCTTGAAGTCAACATTTGAAGTTTGGCAGATTTAACTAATTTCGTGCCTTCATATGTTGTTTCCAAGATTTGCCATGCTTCTTTGGCTGATTCGCAGTTTGAAATTTTGGCGAATTCAGAGGGAGAAAGTGCTTGGCACAGAGCATGGAGGGCTTTATCATTGGAAAGTCAGGCGTTTTTCAGATGGACTGTTTTAGGAGTTGTATCCTCTGGTTTAGTCCAACCAGAGTCAACAATACTCCAACAGTCAATAGATTTTAAAAAGAATCGCATTCGAGCTTTCCAATAGCCATAATTCGTACCATCAAAGGTAGGAACATAATTAAGAGTTTGAGACATATCAAGATATAGAAGTCAACTATAATAACACTCAAGAAATTAATCTTCTCAGAGTGTACCAAGCTCTGATACCAATTGAAAATTGAAATGACTTCTAATTTAAACAACAAGTGTGTGCATAAGTGTCAACAAAAATTAAAGCACAGCGGAAAGTAAATGACACACAGATTTTGTTGACGAAGTGGAAACTCAGTTAAGAGAAAAACCACTCCGGGGCAGCCAAACCCAGGAATTCCACTATTCAGAAGACATAGCTAGATACAAGACAGTAACACTCACATGTACCGATGCAGTGGTCGTACCTTGATCTCTGACGTGTAACCCCCAACACGAACGCTTCCCAACCAGGTTCACCTACCTGAAGGGGTCTTCAATGGACCTCCTTACCTTAGAGCCGACCTCTAAGATAGACTTCGGTTTATAGCACAACACACTTGTAAAACGGCTTCAGAGGGATTGATGACTTCTCTGAGCTCTAATGGAATTCACACTGAATTCTTGCAGTTCTCAGTGCTCAGGGGCCTCTATTTTAGGCTGGGGGCTCAAATGAGCGTCATGAAAAATATACCTGGGCACCGTCCGGACGGTGGACATGGGCCGTCCGGACGGACAACTGTGCGACAAGATTTTCTGAAAAATTCGCGGAGAAATCTTTCCTGTTTGAGGACATCGTCCGAACGGGATGGCACATCGTCCGAACGGTCGCTCGTCCGCTGCAAGTAATTTCCTTATAAGGCACTCCAGCATCCGGACCATGGGGGATGAGCGCCCGGACGTCAATTCTTCAACACGCAATTTCCATAACTGTAATGCATGCGTCCGGACCATGGTAGGCAGTCGTCCGGACGGTTGAAGTCGAATCGGCAATTTCCTTCTTTGATGCACGCGCATCCGGACCACAGCTGTCAGACGTCCGGACGGTCATATTTGAATTGCGATTCTTGCCTTACAGAGACGCGCGTCCAGACGGTTGGTTGATCTTCCCTTTCTTGGAACTTGGAAAGAAATCAGAAACTGATCGAGTACTGGGAGGCGTCCGGACGTGATGATGAAACGTCCGGACGGATGCAAGCTAGCACAGAAACTTCTCGATACAATATGGGGTCCCGACGGAATGAACACTTCGTCCGGACGGTTGATGTTGGTCTGTCTAGCGTCCGGACGGGATGACACATCGTCTGGACGGATGGAACAGTGGACAGATGGGCGTCCAGACGGGATGGCTCGATCGTCCGGACGGCTGACAGGGAACTTGAATTCTTCTGACTTTGCAGACTCTGAATAGTGGAATCCCTATTTACAGCATCTTTACACTTAAGTGATTTTGTCCAAACACAGAATGAGGCCAAAATACTAACAACAGGGAAGACCATCTGGATGCTCTGCCAAGCCGTCCGGACGAGGACCTGATATGGGAAGAAATTACGCTAATCTGGAAGGTAGTCGCAAAAGACCGTCCAGAGGAGGCAATCTTCCATCCGAACACTCCACAGCCAGAGTCTGATTTTGAACAGAATTAGGTTTTCTTTAAGCCTATATATAGAGGACTCTAGGCTTGTTAATTGTAAGAATTCAATATAGAATTCCATAGTGCTTAGAGAAGGTGCTTAGGGAGATTTGAAGATCCGCTAGCTCTCAAGCCGTTGCCAATGTGTGCTCTTTGTTCGTGTGAAGTCTATCTTAGGGGTCGACCATATGGTAAAGGATTCCATCAAAGACCCTTCAAGTAAGAGACTTGGTTGGGAAGCGTTCACGATGGGGTTCATGTTATAGTTAAAGGTATGACTTCCAAGTCAGTTGAAGCCTGTTCGTGTGCAACCGTCCGGACGGGCCTTTGAAGGCGTCCGGACGCCCCGTAGTGCCTAAAAGCTTCTGCGTTGAAGACTTCCGGACGTCAGGGCAAAACTGTTTGGACGCTAGGTCAAGTTGAAAAATGAGATTGACTTCTAAAATAAAGGCAAGTGTGCGCACAAAGTGTTAACAAAAATTAACAATGCTGAAAAATAAATAACACAAGAATTTTTGTTACCGAAGTGAAAACTCAAGATGAGAAAAACCACTTCGGGGCAACCAAACCCAGGATATCCACTATTCAGAAGACAAGACTAGTTACAAGATAGTAGCACTCACATACCCCTGATGTAGTAGTTGTACCTTGAACTCTAACGTGTAGCCTAACACGAACGCCTCCCAACCAGTTCTTCTACCTGAAGGGGTCTTCAATGGAATCCTGGTTGAACACTGAGAGTCGTCCGGACGGGTTGCTGAAACGTCCGGACAGATGCAAGCTGGAATAGTCGAAGCTTCTCAACATAGAGGAGGGTCCGGACGGGAATCCACGTCGTCCAGACGGATGATACTTTAGTCTGATGAGCGTCCGGAAGGTATGACACATCGTCCGGACGACTGAAGCTTTGGACAGCTGGGCGTCCGGACGGGACGACACGTCGTCCGGATGGCTTACAGGGAATCGAATTTTCTGACTTGTAATCTGTACAGAATCTTCTTGAAGTACTCTGAATAATGGAATCCCTGTTAAAATGCATCTATACAACGAAGTGATTTTGTCCAACAGAATGTGGCCAATTACAAACTAATAAACTCCCCCTTTGGCCATTTTGGGACAAAAATCACTTGACCGGTTAAAAATACAATCCTGGTCCAAAAATAAAAATTACTCCCCCTTTTTGTCAGAAAGAGACAAAGGGTAAAACAAAGTAAGAAAGATAACCACATAAAAAATTAGTCCCCTAACGGCCTCAGAAGGACTAGGGTAAACAGAGTATTATAAACCAGGAGTTTAACAAGCGTAGCAAAATATAACATAAATGTCTCAAAAACTGAAAAAAAAAAAAAAAAAAAAAAAAAGCTACAAAACAAAAAGAAAAATCAAGCATCCTCGGCCATCGGCGCATCGTCCTCGTCATCATTGCTGAACGGGTGGTGGAACTTGAGGCACTCTTGGAGGTCCAGCTGATTTTGCTCTACTCGAAGGTTGATGGAGTGAACCTCCTACTGCATGGTAGAGATGGATTACTTCATGGATGACATGGACAGCTGCATGGAACTCATGCCTCCCTGGATAGCTAACAGAGCCTCCATAATCTGAGAATAGCTGACATCCGGCTGAGGTGGCAGTGTAGTCTGGGAAAGGAAGCCACACTCAGGATGCCGACAGGAATTGGAGGAGACTGGGGCATATCGTCATTCGGATCATCTCTCCGCAGCTGAGCATTGGACTTCATCAGCGTCTGCTTGCTAAGTGGATCCTGGATCTTCATCTTTGTCTCTCCAGCAATACTGATGCCTAACTATAGTATGATCTGGGTGAGCAGGTAGCTGAAAGTAAGACCGGTATTGCGCTCATCACGAGCCTCCAAAATGACACCCAAAATATGCTTGCACAGGCAGAAGTGTAAGCAAAGATGAATGGCATAGACGAACTGGGCCCTCTTCAAAATCAGGTCACTACGCTTGACGATTGGCCATAGGTTGTGCGGAACGATCTTGGCCAACATACGATGAAGAGCTGAAAGTGCACTGATCCTGATGGTAGTGGCGCGCTCCTCTCCCTGTGGAACTGCGTGGAAGAACTCTCGGAGATCATCCATAGAAGGAGGAAGCACTACCTCATTGTAAGGACTGCAAGGGAGCTCGAGGACAGGTACTCCTATGACTTGGCTGATGATCTGGGGATCAACAGTGATAAAATGCCCAAGAACAGTGGACTGAAGTACTAACCCGCGGTCATCGTCCTGTACCACTTCTAGGTTGGCATAGAAAAGTCCCACTAGCAAGGTGTACACAACATAGGCCCAGCTGTGCAGATATCCCCAATGATATGTCTGGATAGTGTCATGGATACTATCCAGAGGTGCGACCATAATGTCAGAGCGAACCACATTCCGCTCGGCAATGACTGGGCGGTCCATGATTTTGATTCTAATAGCTGTCCTATCTCCCTCTGTCCTCTGGCGAACTCAGTGCTGTGGATTGCCTGCAGACATGATTCTGCAACAGAGACCAACGGGATTTTCCAAGACAAATAATCCAAAAATAATCTTGTTAGGTCACAAAAATTTGAGCATTATAATGGCAGTAAAAAAAAAACTGTTCTAAAAATACAGACAGAAAATATCACACTGGAGTCCCTAAAAATACTACCACAAATAGTCTCAACACAGAAATATCACACATATGCAGCTCATAATCGCAACAACATTCCAAAAAAAAAAGTCAATATTCTAACAGTTAAAAAAAAACTGAAGAGAAAAAGACTAGAAAAATACCTGGAATGTGAGATTAATGCACAAAAAGACAAGAAGGAGCAAGATAATCTCAAAAGCTCGCAAGACATTACTCACAAGAGGCCAAAAGATGACTTTTTGGTGGGGTAGGGTGGAAATGCAACGACCAGGGTATATATAGAGCATGTCGGGTCCCCGTCCGGACGGTGTATTAATGCCGTCCAGAAGCGCGCTGCCTCAGAAATATGCGGACAGGTCGCACGCGTTCAGACGAGTAACCTTACCATCCAGCCATTTGGTGCCGCGCGCGTCCAGACGTGATCATAACCGTCCGGCTGACTGGTCTACCCCTGTCCGGACCCTTCACACTGAAAAACAGAAAACGGAAGAAAAATGTGCAGAATTTAATTTTTCTCAAGTCAGTTTCAGAACACGCATGTATAATCCACTGATAACATAATCAAAGAGCATCTCAAAAACTAAGCAGAGATATAAAAGAGAGTTGAGAGTTTAATCAGCACAAATATTTTCCTGGACACAAAAAATTTAAATAGACGACTCAACTCATGCAATGCGTGTGTGTGTGAAGACTTAACCCACAAGGTATGACTTTCAATGATATGACAAATAGCAACCAAATTTTCTAGACAAGAGAGAAAATCAGTGAAAGATAAGTCAAAAGTCAAACCTTATACCTTACTAGGGCCTAGTCACCCTCATCTGATACGCTCCCCCTAAGATGCAGTACACAATTGTTTTACTTGTACCATGAAGGACAAGGTAAATTTTTACTTGCACGTAGAGGGCAAGGCATATTGAAAATTCAGCACATAAGCAGTGAACATACAATTACGGCGCAGAATTCAAAAGTTTTTACTGCTTGATTCTTATGGTGCTGCAACCTAAAGAGAATGCCAGAGTTTTTAGGTTCTAGGTTCAACTAGCATGTGGTCAATTTGTCCATCTTATCAAAGACCTCTTCTCTTATCTAAAAATTCTAGAAACACAAAGTCAAAGAAGGAAAGATGTACCTTTAGGGGAGTCGTGGATAGTGCACATTTTCATCGCATGAGGAAAGAAGCTATCCTACTATTGCATATACAGGAAAAAACTTGGCAGATTATAGTCATAAACTCTCGATTATATCTAAGCAAAGTAAATTAATGCTCAAAGAATTGAGATATCAGATGAAAATACATGCAACATCCGATATGCCAAGGAAAGAAAAAGATCCTGCAAATTCTCCCCAATTTTTTTTTTAATTAATAAAGAAAATGGAATATGGAAATGATATCATATGCAAAGCAAGATCAAACCTGTGTAAGCTCGATGATGCAAATACAAAAAAACAGTCGCTTGACCTGCTTTTTCTGTCTTCCCCAACAAGTACCTACAGAGTTCTCTCAGGAGAAACAGTGGGCAAAACACAACTGGTTCCTAGATTGCATACAAAATATAGCAAGTAAGATGAGCAATCAAACCTGATTCCGTAGGATTAGGAACTAAATCCTAGGCATGAACACCTAAACCCGCTAGGTGCATCTGTTCCCCCTTATGGGGTGGTTGTCCTTCTTGACCCAAGCCTACCTTCCTGTGGGTGGTTTCTGGCAGGACTTCATCATCCACTCCATCATGCTCTGCATCCAGCTAGGTGGTTCACTGTGGTGTAGATCTTCTTCCACCTACTGAGACCTTCTAAATCACTTAGATTTGATCTTTGAGGTGCCACTATGATTGGCTGGTACAAATCGCTGCTGAGGCCGCTGATGCTGAGATGCATGGTATCGTGGTGCATGAGACCAAGAAGCTTGATATCTTGGTGCTTGATGATAAGGAGCCTGATACCATGCAGTCTGATACTGGGCCACAGGTCTGGTGCCATGATTTGCCTGTCGGGGCACTTCTTTCTTGGCCTTAGCTTTCTGAGCTTTTAGGAGGGAGCACTGAGGACGAACATGCCCACTTAGACCGCAGTGATGGCATATGGGAGATCTTATGATGGAATGAGGCTTCTAAGTGCCTAGAACATCATCATTGATCTTGTCCTTCCCTTTATCTTTAGCAGTGGGAGGAGGCTCTGGGACTGCAGGTTTCACGAATATAGTCTTTGAAGTAAAGGGAGCATTAGAAGAGGGAGATACATACCCAGACCGGTCTTGTCAGTTGGGCTCTTCTGGATAGACAGCATACGAGTCAGCTTCTCATCAGTGACTGTCTCTAACTGGAGCTGCGTCTCTAGTAGATTTTCCTCGAGCTCTTGTATTATGAGCAGCAATGAACTCTTCTCAGTCTACAAACTATTCAGATCATAAAGGTGCTGCTTACGACCTTCCCTCAGCTTCTCATACTCTATGTAGAGTGTCTTGTAAGCCTCCTTGAGCTCTTCCCCATTATCACTATACTCCGAGTAATAAGAGTCGTCCTCCTCAACTAGTGGAGCAACAAAGGCCATAAATTTCTCAGACTCTGGAGCTTTATCTTCTGACTCATCGCTAAGAGTCACATTGTAAGCTTTCCCCTTGCCCTTCTTAAGATTCCCGCAATCGGATCAGATATGCCCAAAACCTGAGCATTCATAACATCTGGGCCCTCTGGGATCCTTCTTTTCTTCTTCCTCAGGTTCAGCTTCTCTGGGAGCTTTCTTCACCTTTTCAGAAAACTTCTTCTTGAATTGGTCATCTCTCTCATTAGATCATAACTATATTCTATTAGATTTAATGTACTTATTAGATCTAATAAGTACCTTGTGTCAGAATTGAGAAATTCTATGGCTTGAATATTTAGTATTCTCTTATTTATTACCTGTGTCTACTATTTAGGCAGAGTACCGTCACCCATTGTTACTAAGAAACCTCAGAAACGGAAGAAAGCGGGGAAAGTGAGGAAGAAACAGATGTAGAAATAGAAACAACTTCCGAAACGAAGGGGACTAAACAGGAACAAGAGGAATCCACCGAAGAAGATCTTTCTCCTTCTCTTTTTTCGGAAGAAAAGGAGGATCCGGACAAAATTGATGAAACTGAAGAGATCCGAATGAATGGAAAGGAAAAAAAAAGGATGAATTCCACTTTAAAGAGACACGCTATAAAAATAGACCCGTTTATGAAACTTCTTATCTAGATGGGAATCAAGAAAATTCGAAGTTAGAAATATTTAAAGATAAAAAGGATAAAGAGATATTCTGGTTTGAAAAACCTCTTGTTACTTTCTTTTCAACTATAAAAAATGGAATCGCCCATTCCGATATATAAAAAATAATCGATTTGAAAATGATGAAAAAAATGAAATGTCACAATATCTTTTTCATAATACATAATAATAATACATAATATATAATATATATATATATATCATATATCAAACAAAATATTTATTTTTATTATTTTTATAATATAACTTAACTTATAAATTTATAATTAAAAAATAAAATTAATAAAAAAATTAATACATAAGATAAATATAATAAGAGATAAGAAGAAATTCGGCCACCCCTTGTAATACCGACTCCATTCGTAATTCTATCAATTACTCGTCTATCAAAAAAATAAGTTAATTGAGCTAATCCTCTTATACCGTTAGTTAAGGATATTGCATAAAAAGCATCTATGTAACCACGATTGTATGACCAATCATATATCACATTTATTATTATTTCCCAAAGAATTTTACTAGGAACACTTTTAACAAATGAATTTTGGAAGTTCAAATTTTGTAAAGATGAATAAAAAGGATTATATAAAAAAGACGCTATAAATATTCCGAGATAAGCTATACTCAAAGAAAAACTTGCATTTGTCACAAATTCATACCAATTCACAGAATTATTTGAATTTTGATGTATTATAACTAGAGTTAACAATTTGGATAATATGTCAAAATCCAGTCCTTGTTGATTGAAAGGAATTCCTATGGCCCCAACGAACAAAGTAAATATGCCTAATACAAGTATAGGAAATAGCATAGTAGTATCCAATTCATGGGGATACAAAAAAGTGTTCTTAATACCAAAATGCGTAATAGTAATAAAATGTCGCCTCATCTTTCTTACATTAATATCAATTGGATACGTCTTCTTCGAAAAAAAAGAAATCCTTTCATTATTATTATTCATTGTTAATAAAGATAATAAACGAAATTTTTTTTTAATTATTTTTTTCCCTTCTATATCTTTTATATCTTTACCCCATAGAGATATTGAATAAAACGAGTTATTTGTTTTGCCGCTGTAATTTTGAAAATGAACATTTAAATATCCCTCAAAAGTAAGTAAATAGATCCGAAACATATAAAATGCAGTTAATCCTGCTGTGAAAAAAGCTATTATTGCAAAAATCGGTGAATACAACCAACTATCATTAAGAATTTCATCTTTAGACCAAAAACAAGCAAGGGGTGGAATACCACAAAGGGAAAGTATCCCTAATAAGAAAGCAGTTTTTGTAATCGGCACATGTTTTGTTAAACCACCCATAAGAACCATATTCTGACTTTTGTCTGGAGAATATCCAACAATCGCTTCCATTGAATGAATGATTGATCCGGACCCTAAAAACAACAATGCTTTTGAATAAGCATGAGTAATCAAATGAAATAAAGCAGCTCGATAAGACCTAATACCGAGAGCTAACATCATATAACCCAATTGAGACATTGTAGAATAGGCTAAACTTCTCTTAATATCTTTTTGAGCAAGGGCTAAAGTAGCTCCTAATAGTAATGTTATTATACCTATCAAAGCTATTATATTCATTATGTAAGGTATAACTATGAAAAGAGGAAGAAGCTGAGCTACAAGAAAAATTCCTGCAGCTACCATAGTAGCAGTAGGAATTTTTATGTTTGTTTCTTTCTCTTGTTTAAGACAAGCCAAAAATTGAGAATATAGTATTCCTTTACAGTGAAAGAAGTTGGAAAGAAGTTGTTAATAATAGATTACCAAGAGAAATAGGTAAAAGAAATTTCCATCCCAGATTTAATAGTTGGTCTATTCTTATCCTAGGTAAAGTCCATCTTGTTGTGATAGGAATGAACAAGAACAAATAAGTTTTGGCTAATGTAATAAAGATACCAATTGTCGTTCCAAAGACCCAGCGTACTTTATTTATTTCAAAAAGCTCAGAAACGAATATGTTCGGAATAGAAATATTCCAACCGCCAAAGTAAAGAATTGTTACAAATAATGAAGAAACTAATAGGTTTAGATAGGAAGCAACATAAAATAAACCAAATTTGATGCCCGAATATTCCGTTTGATAACCTGCTACTAATTCTTCTTCTGCTTCTGGTAAATTCAAAGGTAATCTCTCGCATTCTGCTAGGGAAGAAATTATAAAAACGATAAACCCTATAGGTTGACGCCACAAATTCCACCCCCAAAAACCGTATTTTGATTAAGCCTCAACTATATCAACTGTACTTAAACTGTTAGATAATCATAGTCGGTGATAACATCACTGTTACCATCGCTATTACAGAACCGTACATGAGATTTTCACCTCATACGGCTCCCCTAGGGCCAGAAATAAATCTAAGGACCGAGTCGGTAGTATTCATCTTGATATATTTATATTTAGGATAGATAGGTTACAAATCTAGCAAAGGTCCTGAATTAGACCGCTTAAATTCTGTTTGTTATATAATAATAATAAAAAAAAAAACTACGTCTGAATCAATCTTATCCTTTATTTAATAAAATTAATAAATAATTTCAATTTTTATTTGTTGAGTAATAACTTTAAGTCTTCAATAAAATACTGCTTGTAGAAATATCAATAACCCGTCTTTTTCATAATTGAAAACGAATTATACATTCTATTAGTTTAGTTGATGAATTATGACACTAATTCTATCTCTATGACTATGTATATAGGAAATACTAAAATGAAAGAATAAAAAAAAAAGATCTTTTTTTTATTATTATTTTATTTATTCTTCCTATTCTTCTTTCTTTTCTTAAAAAAAAAGTGGGGATTCTAAGAAAAGGGGGGGGCTTACAAAATAAGGGATTATTTCGTTTCCGATAGTCATTTATTTTAATCGGTGGATAGGAGTATACTCTGGATCAGAATCGTGGGGAGTACTGCCTGATCATTTCTACTAACTTAAAGCCCCAATTAGTATTCTTTTTATATTATGTGTAAATGTCCCTTGGGATAAATTACATAATCGCTATTACTAATCCTTTGCGTAGTTTGGCATTTCTAACCATCCACCCATTTTTGCTAAACCCTCTGTTTTATGGTAATGCATACAAATGTTAGGGAAAACTGAATAGGGTTGATTTTTTGAACCCGCTTCAAGCGAGGATGACATGACTAATCAACCAATCTTGGGGTAAACGGTCTCTTCTTCTTCTGTTTATTTATGCTCAACTGTTTAATTCTTCTTATACATCGAAGACGAGACTCAATAACTTCACTGCAAATATATATTATATAGCTGTTTCTTTCACTCATATAACTATATAATTGAATTCATTAATCCGAATAATGAATAAAAATGAAGATATCTATACAATTTATTCCACCTCTTTTTCTATAACGACTAGAAAGAAAGGAATAGGGAAAAGTTTATGTTTCAACGAATCGCACGTAGAGCTATTGATAATACACATAGGGTTAATGGTATTTCATAACTAATCGATTAAGCAGCAGCTCGTAGACTACCTAAAAAGGAATATTTATTATTTGAACCATATCCTGACATAAGAAGTCCAATGGGAGCAATACTTGAAACCGCAATCCATAAAAAAAACCCCGATATTGAGATCGGCTAAAACAAGGCGATAGTCAAAAGGAATTACTGAATAACTTAGTAGAATTGATATGACTGCTATGGATGGTCCGATACTGAATAAACGAGTATCTCCTCTAGATGGAAGAAGATTCTCTTCGAAAAGTAGTTTTGTCCCATCTGCTAGAGCTTGGAGAACTCCTAAAGGACCGGCGTATTCGGGTCCAATACGTTGTTGCAACCCTGCGGATATTTCTCTTTCTAACCATACAATTACTAGTACGCCTATTGTGATTCCCAATACAAGAGTCAAAATAGAAACAAGCATCCATAGAATTTCATAGACCTCTTTTGAAGATTCCACTCTGTAAAAGAATGGATATCTTGTATTTTCGTTGTATCAATTATCATTTCAACGATCAACTTCTCCCATAATGATATCTATGCTACCTAGTATTGTCATAATATCACCAATTTCATTCTTTTAACTAACTGAGGAAGAATTTGCAAATTGATAAAACCCGGGGGGCGAATTTTACATCTCCAAGGAAAACCACTCTGATCCCCTATCAGAAAAATTCCCAATTCGCCCTTTGGAGCTTCGACTCTCACATAAAGTTCTTGTTTCGGTAATTCAAAAATGGGAGAAGGTTTTTTACTAATGAATCGATATTCAAAATCATGCCATTTTGGATACCTTTCTCTATCAAAGTATCAGATTTCTAAATTCTCATAGGGCCCCCCTAGAATTCCTTCCTACGCCTATTGAATAATTTTTATGGATTCTGTCATTTCACCAATTCGGACTAAATAACGAGCTAATGTATCCCCTTCTTTTTGCCATTGGACTTCCCAATCCAATTCGTCATAACACTCATAATGATCAACTTTACGAAGATCCCATTGTATTCCGGAAGCTCGCAGCATTGGTCCTGATAAACCCCAATTTATTACTTCGTCTCTATCAATATCATTATGTCTTCTGAAATTTTTGGCTTTTCTTCCTCCTCAGAGTCCTCTTCAGATGAGGCATCAACCCGTTTCTTAGAAGCTTTTAGGGCAATGGTCTTTAGCTTCTTGACCGGGGCAGAGACAGCTCATAAGTTTGAAGAGATCCCACCAACTCTTCAATTTTCATTTCTTCTAGATCTTTCCTTTCTTCAATGGTGGTCACCTTGATCCTAAAACGCTCAGGCAAAGATCTTAGAATCTTTCGGATGAGTTTTACATCCGAGACAGGTTTTCCAAGACTCACCATGGAGTTTCTTAGGTCACTCATCTTGGAGTAAAACTCTCCAAATGTCTCTTCTTCCAACATCTTAATTTCTTCAAATTTGGAAATCAAAATTTGAATTTTGTCAGATTTTACAAGCTTAGTGCCTTCATATGTTGTTTCCAAAATTTGCCACTCTTCTTTAGCAGATTCACAGTTTGAAATTTTTGCAAATTCAGACGGTGAAAGTGCTTGACACAGAGCATGGAGGGCATTTTTCTGAGGGACTAGTTCAAGCGTTGTATCCTCTGGTTCAGTCCAACCAAATTCAACAATACTCCAACCGTCAATGGATTTTAAAAAGAATCGCATGCGAGCTTTCCAATAGCCATAGTTCGAGCCGTCAAAGGTAGGAACATAATTAAGAGTTTGAGACATATCAAAATTTAGAAGTCAAAAATAACACTCAAGAAATAAATCTTCTCAGAGTACCAAGCTCTGATACCAATTGAAAAATGAGATTGACTTCTAAAATAAAGGCTAGTGTGTGCACAAAGTGTTAACAAAAATTAACAATGCGGAAAAATAAATAACACAAGAATTTTTGTTAACGAAGTGGAAACTCAAGATGAGAAAAACCACTCAGGGGCAGCCAAACCCAAGATATCCACTATTCATAAGACAAGACTAGTTACAAGATAGTAGCACTCACATACCCTTGATGCAATGGTCGTACCTTGCACTCTAACGTGTAGCCTAACACGAACGCATCCCAACCAGGTCTCCTACCTGAAGGGGTCTTCAATGAAATCCTTTACCTTAGGGCCGACCCCTAAGATAGACCTCAATTTAAGCGCAGCAACAGCACACACAGCAACAGCTTTAGAGAGAACAATTCAGCTCAATAACCTCACAAAATAACTCTCTAAGCAATAGTGGAATTCAATACCGAATTCTTGCAATTCTCAAGCACAAAAGCCTCTATTTATAGGCTGAGGGCTTAAATGAGCGTCTGGCTTGATAAAGCTGGGCGTCTTCTGGACGGTGGTCATAGGCCATCCGGACAGACAACTATGCGACCGAAATTTTGAAAATTTCGCTGAAGATCTTTCCTGTTTGAGACCTGCGTCTGGACGGTTAGGCACTGTCATCTGGACGGGTCGCACGTCCGCTGTAAGTAATTTCGTTATAAAGGCTTCGCGCGTCCGAACCAGGAGGATGGCCGACCGGACGGGTGATCTGCTGCACGTAATTTCCATATCTGTCATACGCGCGTTCGGACCATGGTAGGCTGGCGTCCGGACGGTTCAATTTGAATTACGAACTTGCCTTAAGGAGTAACGCGTCTAGATGGGAATCCACGTCGTCCGGGCGGTTGCACTAATCTTCCCATATTTGATTTTGGAAAGAAAATCTGAAGCTTGGTCGAACGCTGAGAGTCGTCCGGACGGGCTGCTGAAACGTCCAGACGGATGCAAGCTGGAACAGTTCGAAGCTTCTCGACATAGAGGAAGGTTTGGATGAGAATCCACGTCGTTCGGACTGATGATGCTTTAGTCTGACACGTCGTCTAGACGGCTGACAGGGAATCAAATTTTCTGACTTGTAATCTGCACAAAATCATCTTGAAGTACTCTAAATAGTGGAATCCCTGTTAAAAAGCATATTTACAACGAAGTGATTTTGTCCAACAGAATGTGGCCAATTACAAACTAAACAAGTTTCTCCAATTTCTACAGGGAGTTGGATTTCAATCTACACCATTTGGGAAGTTTCTGTAATACGTCCGGATGACGTAGCAACACGTCCGAATGCTGTCCAGCATTCTAGAATATTCTAGGTTTCCTTTACAAGCGCATAAAGGAGTTACAGCGAATACCATCTGGGCGCTCAGCCAAGCCGTCCGAACGAGGACCTGATATGGGAAGAAATTGCGCTAATCTGGAAGGCAGTCGTAAAAGACTGTCCAGACGAGGCAATCTTCCGTCCGAACATTCCATAGCCAGAGTCCGATTTTGAACAGAATTAGGTTTTCTTTAAGCCTATATATAGAGGGCTCTTGGTTTGTTAATTGTAAGAATTCAGTATAGAATTCCGTAGTGCTTAGTTTGAAGATCCGCTAACTCTCAAGCCGTTGCCAATGTGTGCTCTTTGTTCGTGTGAAGTCTATCTTAGGGGTCGGCCCTAAGGTAAAGGATTCCATCAAAGACCCCTTCAAGTAGGAGACTTCGTTGGGAAGCGTTCACGATGGGCTTCATGTTATAGTTAAAGGTATGACTGCTACAATGGGTTTTATGAGTACGAGTGCTTTGTAACTTGCTTTGTCTTTGGATAGTGGATTTCCTGGGTTTGGCTGCCCCGGAATGGTTTTTCTCTTCATAGAGTTTCCACTTCGTCAACAAATATCTTGTCTCTTTTATTTTCCGTATTTGAGATATTTTGTTGCACACGAACACACACTTGGTTTTTTAGAAGTCATTATTTATTTTTCACATACTATGTAGCTATGAACATATATAGATGTTCCAGTCATCCCACCTTGGAAGCTTCTACATATAAACTCATCTACAATATATTACTTTGATCGGAGGCTTAGACATATGTACACACGATCACTCCATTATAGAATTCATGCCTACACATAAGTCTTAAGCAAGAAAACATGTCATCTAGTTTAGTTGTACTAAGACATCCACATTTCCTGAATTAAGCAATACTAAGCCTACACCATCAAGCTTTTTGCCTTTGAAAGTCAGTGTGATCATGCGAGTACTAGAGTGAGACTCTACTATACAAGCGCGTCTTAGCTGAAGAACAATGACAACTCGCATGGTATTACGTAGACATTAGCATCCCATAACACCACGCCTACTCCCAACAACGTATTGCCTTTAAGCGACAACCCGCGTGGTATTACGTAGACAATGGTATCTCTAATTTTAGGCAATGCAATCATCTATGTACTCTCAAACTCAATGCATTTAAATCATGCAACCATTACGTCTAACATAAAAACATGCAACCAGGCGTTGGTAATATGCATATGTTCTTTTTCATGAAGACTCATATACATACTAATACGTCTAGTAAAACTACTATATATAAGACATACAACACATTCCATCACATCACAATATATGTATGCATATGCAAGTATCATGAGCTGTGCCTCGAGTAACATAAGAGTCCGTACACTCACATTAACATAGGGTCCTTTCACCCACATTAACATAGAGTTCGTTCACTCACATTACATAGAGTCCGTTCACTCAAGGTTGTGCAATTAAGCACACAAGTAACCAAGTTGTGCCGTTAAGCACGCAATGCATCATGTTCCCCAATTTTATACTCACACTAAAATCACATTCATGCTCCCATGCAATCACAGTTTACAAAGTTCCCAACCATATCATACAGTCACACCATTCATTTCAAACTCCACATATCATATTCATACTTCAAAACATCATCATAATTTCAATATACTCAAAAGTACTCAAATCATCCAAAACAGATATATTCAGCATACACAGTTGGTCCGGATTTATAAAACAACATATATATTTTGCAATTCTACATTATATAAAAATAGTAGTTCTCAATGAGAAGAATACTCACCATGGCTGCATTGGACTCTTGACTCAAATATTCCCTTGGATTCTAGTTACTCGAACTCTACATTGGAGAACCAATCGAAGTCTCCAATCATAACACAAGCCTGCAAACATTTGTAATGTCAGACTATGTTATTGAACTCTATACTCCATGACACATAGACTACCTGCATGCTCACACGCTGCATTACCCGCTTCTAAGTCTAGTTAAGTATCCTAAACTATTATCAGGTTATCATTTAGGTTTATGTTCATAGTATATCATGTTTATTAACACAAAGGTGTGTTCACTGTTTTCGTTGGTTTATACATTATTATTGCTAACCCTTTTATAGCTTGTCATTTATTTACTAAGTTAACAATATTTATACTTAAGCCATATACATGTATATGTATACATATATACATATACACATACAACAGTTAAGCCTAGTCCATTAATGCACATAAATATTATGTGTGCATGGATAGGTGAATTAGTTACTACTTATTAACTTAGGGTTATTTGGGTAATCTATAACTCTTGAGATTCATATTAGAATTGCCATCCCCCTTTTTATTAACCTTAGGCTCTAGATTTACAACTACTGATATACTTTATCTTTATCGGTTTCTAATCATCCCAGTAATTTAGATTATAGGATCTAAATGCATTAGCTACTACCTACTTATTTTCCTTATCTTATTTCTCATTTCTCACTTAGTACCAAGATGAGGACTTTAATTAATAATTGACAATTCATTGTCGTTTAAGCATCCAAATAAGCCATAATAAAGAATCTAACATAATTGAATCAACCTTATCCAACATATCATCAAGACCAATTCTCAACAACTTACATGAAGACTAGAATTATATTACACAATCTAACATAATTCCTTTAGATAAATTGCCACACTTCCACCGTTCAAACAATAGACCTAGATTTTATCCTAATTCAACACAACAATGCTCCATAGGAAATAATGAATAACATATTGAACACGAGCCTTAAATCAGCCACCTAATCCTCATATGACAAATTCAGCTATTTCAACTCACACAGCTAACATCCACAATCAACCAATCTAAATAAATTCAACCATTTAACATCAAACTCATCCATGAAATCCAACAACAAAGACACACCCATCAAAGCCTCAACTCCCATCCATAAGCATAATACTCAATTTACAACTCCCAAATCCAAATTTTGATTTCCATCAAAAAACCCTTCAAAATCACTTTCCAATTAAGCACCAACAGCCTACAATAGAGCATTAATCATAGGCGAACATATTCATTAACTTACAATTCCAAAAGCATATTTGAATTCCACCAAAACACCTATCCACATCACGAAAAATTCCAGAACTTACCCAATCCCAAATTACTCAAAACATTAAATAAAATCAAAGCACCACCCACTAAAAAGAAACCGAAACTCCAAGGGACATTATTCAAGAACATACTCATTCAGTTTCTACAACAAGATTAACAAGATGACCAGAATTCAAGCATTAAACAACAAGAACACTAAAAAACATCATCAAAACCGAATCCCCAAGAAAATACACCATTCGACCATCACTTCCAAAAATCATCATAAACCCTAGATTGTCTTCTTAAACAAAACCCAAATCAAAACCTTAAGAATGTAATACAAATTTATGCTATTTAAACAATGGGTCATCCCGAACACAAAGAAATAGGGTTGGGGATTTTACCATCTTGTTCTCAAATATACGCCCATGGACTGTCGGCTTCCACCTTCTGCAACTCGACTTAGTCACACACACAACAGCTCTCTCACGTTGTATTACCCATTTCGGTAGCTCTCTCACTCACACGGGCTCAGTGGGTCTGTGGTTGAAGAGAGGAGAAAGGAAAGGGAAGAAGGGAGAGGAAACTACATTCGGCCATGGAAAGGGGGAAGGGCAAGAGGGAAGAGAAGAGAGAAAGTGGGGTGGGACAGGTTGCTGCTGCGTGACAGAAATAGGAGAGAAAGAGAGGAAAAGGGAGAAGAAGAGAATATGTTAGGTGGGGAGAAGAGTGTGTGAACATGCGTGAGGGAGAGAGGGAGAAAGAAAAGAAACGAGGGAAAAGAGATAGGGTGAGGGACATGTGGCGCAATGTGAGTGGCTGGGAGAAGATAAGGATATCCTCACCAGCCAAGCAGGTAACGACACGTGGCAAAGCGGGATTGTCTTTTATTTTAAGCCTAACTTTTGTTAAATTACTACAAGTCCCCATTTTATTAAAATCCTATCATTTAATAATTAATATTTGACCCCATATTTAATTTAATTACTCTCTAACCATTCACTTAATTAATTGTTCACTAGGATCCATTATTATTATTATTATTATTCTAATTCTATTATTTTGTCTTAGACTTATTTTAACTCAATAATATGAATATCACTTAAAATCTAATATTAGTCCATCCTATTTAATAAATATGATTTATTAATTGCTAATCTCCTTATTTAATTTTTTGGTCTTTACAATTTGTCTTGAACCCAATCTTGCACTATACCATAGGCACTTTGGTCTATACAGTTATAGTTTTCAACTATGTTTTAACTCTATGATATCAGCAATTAGATGTAAGGCTTAAAATTAAATTCTACTAAATAATCCTTGTTTTCCTATATCTTTACCAAAAAGGGTGTAAGAAAATAATATTTTTCAAATCATAATATCTTTATCTGGTTATTTGGTTTTTATATAGTACCATGATCTATTTTATGGGCTTGACATACCGACTAGGGTACATATGGGTACTAACCTTATACAGTACCATGTTCTATTTTCTGGTTCCGGTATAAAAACTATCATCCTCTATGGGTAAAGTGATATTATTAAACCAATTTAACTATGCCGTTAATTAAATCCTTAGTATAATAGGACATCTTTACTAAATCATAAGGAGTGTACATAATGCTACCTATTTAAGCAATGGTACCTGTCACCCCGTCAGTACCTTCCTCCTCAATATCAGCACCTTTTGGGATTAGTGTGTAGACCCTCATAAAATGGTGGAGGTGGGATTCTTTCGTCACTATTTCCATAGTGAGGTACATTTTGGTTCTCACCATGAAGTGGACAACATCGAGCTGGCATATTTCTGTACTATGTCATTCAGTTAACAAACATTTAAACAAAACAACGCAGTTTATTCAAACATAAACAAAGATTGGCTTTTACAGGCCATTTCATTCATTACTAGTCTGTAAAGAGACAGAAAATATATATATTACGATGAGTGCAAAATATTGTATATTTGGACCCCTTAATTTGCATTTGCTAAACCTTTAGTTTTGTTATTTTCTTATTGTTTTTTTGTTAGTTTTTGTATTTTGGTATCTTGCAGATCATTGAGAGAAAACGGCAGTTTTAAAGTGACGAATGAAAGTTTGGAAGAAAGCACATTTTGAGAAGACCTAGATGATATGGTTATGTTTGACCAGATCAATGAAATGATTAAATCGGAATTTCTCTAATTAGAGTCAAAATCGGATTGGATTAAATTTTAGGTTCTGCACAAGTTATAGTATTTTGATCATAACTTTTAGTTCAAGAATCGGATTAAGGTGAAATTAGTGGAGTTGGAAAGCTAATTCAAAATGCTACAAATCAATATGAAACAGGATTTTCCTAATTCGAACGTCTACTATGTTATAAGTGCCCCACAATATAAAAATGTGAATTTCCTTGCTCCTGGCGGCTGCAGATACTCCAAACCCTAGCATTCTTTTCTCTTATTTTTGAGGGATAGAGGTGCCATTTTGAAAATATGGCTCCAAACCCTTGCATTTTTTTCTCTTATTAGGGTTTTGAGGGGTAAATGAGTCATTTTAAAAATATGGGGTTTAACCAAATGTTTTACTACAAAATCCCCATGACCTCTTTTTCATCGATCATTGCATATACACATTTTCTTTTCAAAGCATTGTTTTATTTCTCGTCTTGTTCTTTCTTTTGTAAGTTTAAAATTCTTTTGTATTTCCTTTAATTTATTCAAAGTTATTTAGTCTCTATTCTTCTTTCTTTCTTCGTCATTTTACTTTATTTCTTTATGTTTTCATTTCAAGATTATTCGGTGTTTTTAGTCGTGAGAGGCTAAAATCCTCAACTAAGGTTGATGATGAAACTTCATCAATGATAACACCTATGTGACGACCCTTTTTTTTTTTTTTTTTGAAAACATACCAATGAGTCATCACAGTGGCATGAATACATGTCACTAAGCCAACTCATAGTACACATTCCTTAACATGTACCTGATATATCAGAGTTACATAATATATGCAGCGGGATACAAAATCTAACTGCGGAAGTCAACATTATAATCATAAATTGTCATTACACAAAAGAGCCTATTAATGTTTATCTGTTTAAGGCTTAAGCATAAATTGTGCATACAAAAGAATGGCTACATCTAGGTGTTACAAGTCACACTAGCCATATACAAAATACACAAAAGGGACTTAAGCATAAATTATGCATACAAAAGAATGGCTACATTTACGTGTTACAAGTCACACTAGCCATATACAAAATACACAAAAGGGACTATCCGAATCCGACACTCCTACGACTCAAGTAACGTGCTTAGTCGTAGTACTCCACATAGTGTGCAACGGAGTCATCCTTCGCATCATCAATACCTGCATCCAAAGAAGCTCCATCTATACGGTTTCTACTAACAATATTCCACACATCTCACAAGTGCTAGCACTTCAATGCAAGGCTTACCGTCAACACCGCCCATAAAGCTACGACCCGCAGGGCACACATCTCACGTGTGCTAGCACTTCAATGCTAAGCTTACCACACATCTCACAAGCGCTAGCACTTCAATGCTAGGCTTACCGTCAACATCGCCCGTAAAGCTACAACCCGTAGGGCACACATCTCACGTGTGCTAGCACTTCAATGCTAGGCTTACCATCAACATCGCCCGTAAAGCTACGACCCGCAGAGCACACGTCTCATGTGAGCTAGAACTTCAATGCTAGGCTTACCACATATCTCAGTCAAGAGTTACTACCCTCTGACCTACCACTGTGCCAGATACTACCACACTGGACTTACCATATATCAACTACAAGTTTTCATTATACCAAATTACCTCATCATACCCCTATCGTTACACATGTATGTCCAAACAATTTTTCCTTCTACAAACATCCGCAATTCCACCACATACATATTCAACATATTCAACATATTCAACATCATGTTATTCAATCCTTAATAATAATTCTCATATATCAATTTTAACCATCTCAACATAATTCTTAATTCAACACTTCATAACTCAATCATCAATAAATATCTTCATCAAAATTCCATAACCATATACAACCAAGATTCATCAACATCCATTTATCCATACAATTACAATCCAATATATCCCAACTCATTCACAAACAATTTTATCAACGATTCCATAATTATATACAACCAAGATTCATCAACATCAATTTATCCATAACATCTACAATCCAATATATATCCCAACTCAATCACAAACAATTTTATCAACAAACTCCATAATCATAAACAACCAAGATTCATCAACATCCATTTATCCATACAATTTACAATCCAATATATCCCAACTCAATCACAAACAATTTTACCAACAAATTCCATAGTCATAAATACAACCAAACACTATCATTATCAATTTATCATCACAATTCCCAATTCAATAACTCACAATTCAATTACATATATCTTCACCAACAAATTCTATAATCATAAATGCAACCAAACACAACAATACGTAAATCTAAGTTCCTAGGGTTCCTCAGTGAGTAGAATACTCACCTTAGGCCGTTCGTACACCAATTCTGACGACTCTAAGTTTAACTCGCAATGCGCCACTAAAACACAATATAATGCACTAATTTAGCTTCATTTTTATTAATTGGACTAAGTAGCACTTTGAATCACTCAAAGGCTATGTCATAAATTACCCATAAAATTTTAGGGTTTCAAAACACATACCCATAATTTAAAAATTCTAATCTACCCGCAATAATATTAACCCATAGGTATTCACTTAGGGTTAATCACATAAAACACTACTTAAATAGTTATACCCAACAGTTAGGGTTAGAGAAATCTTACCCAAAGTTCACCAAACCAAAATCCGAGGTTTGGGTAGCCTCAAACAACCTCCTAGTAGCCAAATACCTAAAGAACAATAGAATTAAGCTCACATTTTATGAGATTTTACCCAAAAATATAAATTTAGTAATTTACCTTAAAAAAATCGGTCAAAACATAGATCCACACATGTAGATCACATTTCCGAAGTTAGCTTTGAGATTGGAAGATTAGATCTCCGTAGATTTGAAAAACCCTTAAAAAAAACTCTCCTCCTCTCCTCTCTTTCTTTTTTTTTTTTTTTTGTTTTCTCTTTCTTTTACTGAGAAGGGCGTTCGGCCCTTCTCTTTTCTTTTCTTTTTTCTTTAAGGCGCCTCACCTTCTTTTTTATTTTTATTTTTTATCTATATTTTTTTTTCTTTTGAGAAGGGCCGCATGACCCTTCTATTTTCTTTTGTGGGGCGCGGGTGTGCGCCCCACCTACTTCTTTTTCTTTCTTTCTTTTTAATTTAATTTTTTTTTATTTTCCTTTTCTATTTTATATTTTCTTTACATTTTAATAACATTAAATTAACTTCTATCAATTATTTTTGTATTTTAATTACTTCAAAATATCTCAGACGTTACAACCTACATTCTTGTCATGATGTTCGTAGATTCGATTTTTATTTTTTTTTATCATTTTATATTCGAGTTCTATTTCAATTTATGGATTTATTAATTTAGATTGAGAATTTTATTTTAAGTGGATATTGGTTGTGTTTCAACCGAGGGATACATCGATTGATTTCTTTGAGATTGGGATATCCATTGTGATTTGTCTGACAAATTGATATAATGGATGATTTCTACTCTAAGGGATAATCTTTGTGATTTGTTTTTGAGTTGGATTCATCAAATGGTTTCTGCTTTGTTGTTTAAGAACTTGAATATCGAGCTCCTTTGAATCGAATTTATGAATAGAATGCAAGAGTATGTTGTTTGATTTAGTTTGGTGGATTCCGATAACTTAGTGTTTTTCTTCTTTGTGTTTGTTTACTCATTTTTTATTTCTTTGTTCTTAAAAAAAATCCAAAGGTTAAAATAGAATTAATCTAAATAGAATTTGACTTTCTTTTGTTTGCACACACTTCCCTATGGATACGATCTCGTACTTGCATGCACTATGCTACAAACGACTTGTGCGCTTGCAAGTAAAACTTGCACATCAAGTTTTTTGTTGCTCAACACTCTTGGGGATAAGCTATCGATACTGCTTGCCACATCATCAATAGAGTCTACCTAAGGCCAGAAACCAACAAGACTCCCTATGATATCTGGCGAGGAAAGAAGCCCACAGTCAAGTACTTCCAAATCTTTGGAAGTAAATGTTATATTCTTCGAGATAGGGAAAATCTGGAAAAATTTGACCCCAAAAGTGATGAAGGGATATTCTTGGGGTAGTCCGCCAATAGTCGTGCTTACAGGGTATTTAATAAAAGAACAGAAACTGTGATGGAGTCAATCAATGTGGTAATTGATGATGAAGAAGTTGGGGCATCTAGCAAGGGGGAGGAAATTCAGCCCATTCCTACAGAGCTGCTGATGAGTGCAAAATATTGTATATTTGGACCCCTTATGTGACGACCCATTTTTTTTTTTTGTATAAAATATTTATAAAACATAAACGAGTCATCACAGTGGCACGACTACATGTCGCTCAGCCAACAAAATGTACACGCTCCATATCATGTACCTGATATTCAGAGTAATATCTAACAGCGAAATAATCATGGTACTAAAGCTCATAACGGAAAGCACATCTAAAAATAACATGTGGTCCATACAAAAGAGCCATATATCTATCTAATTCTCTAAGGCTTACAATTATCTACTAATACAAAAGAATGGCTACTCAAAAGAATATGTGACACATACGACACTAGTCATATACAAAATACCCCAAAAGAGTGAACTCCATAGTCCAACTCAATATGACTGTCGCGGTGTGCTTAAATCGTAGTATCCCAAATATGCAGCTACAGGGTCCTCCTCTAAGTCAAGTGTACCTGCAGTCAAAGGTGAAATGATGAGTTCACCGCCTCAGTACATAATACCGAGACCCCAGTTATATTAAACTAACTGAATTTTCGCAAAGAACCAACTTTTTCTTTTTAGTCTCGCGTACACTATAGCAGTTACCAATTTATAAACTTTTGTTTGAAAACCCCCATAGCTGATATAGCAAACACCGACAATCAGAAAACATTTAAAACATACTATTAGTTGGACTCATAGGTAGAAGTTCCAATGACTTGGAAGCAACTACGTATACACCCACCTACAATAATACTTTTATGTTGGTAGCTTAAATGCACAAAGATCTAACGTTACTAACTGTGATATCACCGTGCCCCAGGGCATTACAACTTCATGTTTATGGCACATAGTTGTCCATGCGGTTACTAGAGAAAAACTCTGATATCCAAGTACTTCTTAATGATGTACCACGACAATCAATCTACCTACTCCCAAGTCACACTGATATCTCAACCAATAGCATCACATCCAATTACACCAAGTTTAAAACATGCCATCTTGCTCTTTAGTACGAGCTTACTATCATTTTCTGAATATGGTTTGAAAATTGAAATTGACTTCTAAATAAAAGACAAGTGTGTGCAAAGTGTGCAACAAAAATATCAATGCGGAAAGTAAACAACACAAAGATTTTTGTTGACGAAGTGGAAACTCAATTAAGTGAAAAACCACTCCGGGGCAGCCAAACCCATGAATTCCACTATTCAGAAGACAAAGCTAGATACAAGATAGTAACACTCACATATACCCGATGCAGTGGTCGTCCCTTGCTCTCTAATGTGTAACCCAACAAGAACGCTTCCCAACTAGGTCTCCTACCTGAAGGGGTCTTCAATGCAATCATTTACCTTAGGGCCAACCCCTAAGATAGACTACAGATGTAGCGCAGCAACAACACACTTGCAATGGCTTCAGAGGAAAAATAACGTCTCTGAGCAGTTGTGGAATTCAATACCGAATTCTTGCAGTTCTCAATGCCCAGGGGCCTCTATTTATAGGTTGGGGGCTCAAATGAGCGTCAGGCAAAATATAGCTGGGCGCCATCTTGACGGTGGTCATGGCAGACCAGACGGACAACTGTGCGACAAGATTTTTCAAAAATTTCGCTGAGAAATCTTTCCTGTTTAAGAGCCGCGTTCGGACAGGATGGCAGATCGTCCAGACGGTCGCATGTCCGCTGCAAGTAATTTCCTTATAAGGCTTCGTGCGCCCGGACCATGGGGGATGAGTGTTCGGACGGCTGAACTTCAACACGCAATTTCCATATTTGCTATGTGCGCGTCCAGACCATGATAGGCAGTCGTCCGGATGGTTGAAGTCGAATCGGCAATTTCCATATTAGTTGCACGCGTGTCCGGACCAAGGTTGACTGACGTCCGGACGGTGATATTTGAATTGCGATTCTTGCCTTTAGGAGACGCGCGTCCAGACGGGATACCACATCGTCCGGACGGTTGAATCAGTTTCCCATATTTGAACTTGGAAAGAATCTGAAGCTGGTCGAGTATTGATAGGCGTCCGGACGTGCTGCTGAGTTGTCCGGATAGATGGAAGCTGGATAGAAACTTCTCGACACAGTGGAGGGTTCGGATGGAAGTGCACATCCGAACGGATGATGCTTGGTCTGACTGGTGTCCGGACGGTATAGCACGTCGTCCAGACGGATGGACCAATGGTCAGATGGGCGTCCAGACGGGATGGGTCGATCGTCCGGACGGCTGACAGGGAATCGAAATCTTCGATCTCTCATGCATTGCAAAGTCTTCTGAGAGTGCTCTGAATAGTGGAATCCCTGTTTACAACATCTTTACACACACAAGTGATTTTGTCCAGAATGAGGCCAAAATACTAACAAACTCCCCCTTTGGCCATTCTGGGACAAAAATCACTTGACCGGTTTGGAAATACATTCCCGGTCCAAACACAAAAATTACTCCCCCTTTTTGTCACAAAGGGACAAAGGGTAAAACAAAGTAATAAGAACCAAGTGTAATAAAAATTACTCCCCCTAACGGTCTCAGAAGGACCCGGGAAACAGAGTAATATAAGTCAAAATGTTTAATATAAGTCAAATGTCTCAAACAGAAAGACAACAAAACAAAACAAGAGGGAATCAAAATCAAATATCCTCAGGCAGGGGTATAGTCCTATCTGCATCATCCTCATCATCACTACTGCTAGGATGATGAAACTTCAGGCACTCCTGAAGGTCCAGCTGGTTTTGCTCTACACACAGGTTGATGGAGTGTATCTCCTGCTGCATGGAGGACATAGTCACCTGCATAGAGCTCATCCCCTCCTGAATGCCAGTAAGGGCCTCCATGATCTGTGAATAGTTGACCTTCGGCTCAGATGGCAGGATGGTCTGGGAGGATGAAGCCATATCCGGAAAACCAACAGGCATGGTAGCAGCTATGGGCACCTCATCATCAAAGTCATCCCTCCGCAACTGCACATTGTACTTCATCAATGTCTGCTTGCTGATGGGCTGCTGGATTTTCATCTTCGGTTCGCCAGTGACATTGACTCCCGACTGAAGGATAATCTGAGTGAGTAGGCAGCCCAACGGGAGACCGGTATTTCCCTCATCACGGGCCTCCAACATAACACCCATAATATGCTTGCACAGGCAGAAAGGCAAGCGAAGGTGAACTACATAGACAAACTGGGCCCGTTTCAGGATCAGATCACTGCGCCAAGCAACAGGCTAGATGTTCTGCTGAATGATCTTGGCCAGCATGCGGTGGCAGGGAGATAAGGCACCAATCCTGATGGAGGTAGGACGCTCCTCGCCTTGGGGAATAGCATGGAAGAATTCCTTGAGATCATCCAGGGAAGGAGGAAGCACCACCTCATTGTATGGGCTGGCAGAAATCTCGAGCACTGGGACTCGGATGATGTGACTGATGACCTGAGGATCAACAGTGATGATATGACAGGCAACAGTGGACTGAAGCACCAATCCACGATCATCGTTCTGCACCACTTCCAGGTTGGCGTAGAAAAGTTTTACCAGTCTGGTGTACACCACACAGGCACAGCTGTGTAGATATCCCCAATTGTACGTCTGGATAATGGCATGGATGCATCCAAAGGCGGCACCATGATATTAAAACGGATGATATTCCGCTCAGCAATGACTGTGCGGTCCATAGTCTTGGCCTGGAGTGTAGCTCTATCTTCCACAGTCCTCTAGCGGACCCTGCTTTGTGGACTACCTGCAGACATGATTCTGCACAAGAAACCAACAAGATTTGCAACAAAAAATCCAAAATAACAGTCTTGTTAGGTCATGAAAAACATTGGGCAGAATAACAGCAGTACAAAGGACAAAAAAAATAAATAAATAAAAAGTGGAAGTCCTACAAAATCACCACAACTATTCTCAACATAGCAAATATGCATCACATGATTTCAACATCATTCCAAAAATAAATCTCTAACAGTTTAAAATAAATAAACTGAAAAAGAAAGAGACTAGAAAAATACCTGGAATTGGGTGAGAATGCACAAAAAGACAAGTAGGGATCAGATCACTCCAAAAACACCAAAGAAATTACTCACAAAATGCCAAAGAGAAGATTTTGTGGGGTATGAGAAGGAATGCGACAGCCAGGGGTATAAATAGCCTCTGTGGGGTCCCCGTCCGGATGGTACAATAACGTCGTCCGGACGCACGCTGCATTGGGAACATGCGAACAGCTCGCGCTCGTCTAGACGGGTAACATCACCGTCCGGCCGAAGGTTGCCGCGCGCATCCGAACGCAAGCAGGTCCCGTCTAGACTCCAAGAGAGTACCGTCCGGACTGCTGATCCGTTCGGACGCCAGGAGAGACCGTCCGGAAGCTCCACACTGAAACATCAGAAAACTGAGGAAAATTCACAAAAATCAAATTTTTCCCAAGTCAGTTTCAGAACACGCATGTATAAACCACTGATCACACAATCAGAGAGCATCTAAATACTAAACAGAGATACAAAAGAGAGTTGAGAAATCAATCAGCACAAATAAGTTCCTAAACATGTAAAATTCAACCAGCCAACTCAACTCATGCAATGCGTGTGTGTGTGAAGAAAAAAACCCTCAAGGTAAGACTTTCGATGACATGACAAAGAGTAACCAGATTTCCTAGACAAGAGAGAAAATCAGTGAGAGATTAGTCAAAAGTCAAACCTTATATCTTACTAGGGCCTAGTCAACCTCATCTGATACACTCCCCCTCAGATGCAGCACCAAAATGTTTTACTTGTACCATGAAGGACAAAGTAAATGTTTTACTTGCACGTAGAGGGCAAGACATAGAGCAAAATCAGCACATAAGCAGTGAACATACAATTAAAGCACATAATTCATATGATTGACTGCTTGATTCTTATGGTGCTGCAACCTAGAGAGGATGCCAGAGTTTTTAGGTTCTAGGTTCAACTAGCGTGTGGTCAATTTGGCCATCTTATCAAAAACTTCTTCTCTCATCCAGAATTTCTAGAAACAAAAAGTTAGAGAAGGAAAGATGTACCTTTTAGGGGAGTCGTGGATAATGCACATTTTTCATCGCGTGAGAAAAGAAGCTATCCAATTTTTGCATATACAGGAAAACACTTAGCAAATTATAGTCAGAAACTTTCAATTATATCTAAGCAAAGTAAATTAATACCCAAAGAATTGAGATATCAGGAGAAAATACATGCGATTATCTGATAAGCCAAGAGAAAAAAAAATATCCTGCAAATTCTCCCAATTTTTTTTTTTTATTATTAAAAAAAATGCAATATGGAAAAACATCATATGCAAGGTAAGATCAAATAAAGAAATCCAATACAGAAAAACAGTCGCTCGACCTGCTTTTTCTGTCTTTCCCAATAAACACCTGTAAAGATCTCTAAACAAAATATAGGGGGCAAAACAAAGTACCACTGGTTCCTAGATTGCAAATAAAATATAACAGCAACATAAGCAATCAAACCTAATGCCATAGGATTAGGAACCAAATCCTAGGCATGAACACCTGAACTTGCTAAGTGCTTCTGTTCCCCCTTATGGGGTGACGGTCCTTCTTGATCCAAGCCTGCCTTCCTGTGGGTGGTTGCTGGTATGACGTCATCATCCATTCCATCATATTCTACATCCAGATAGGTGGCTCATTGTGGTGTTGATCTGCTTCCACCTTTTGTGGCCTTCTAAGGTGCTTGGCCGGTGCAAACCGTTGTTGAGGCCACTGATGCTGAGATGCCTAGACCCAAGGAGCATGAGACCAAGGTGCTTGATATTGATGAGCTTGATGCCTTGGTGCTTGTCTCCATGGTGCTTGATAAGGTGCCTGATGCCATGGAGTCTGATGCTGGTCCGCAGGTCTAGTGCCATGATGAGCTTGTCTGGGCACTTCTTTCTTGGCTTTGGCCTTTTGTGCTTTTAGGAGGGAGCACTGAGGACGAACATGCCCACTTAGACCGCGGTGATCATCGTTGACCTTGTCCTTCCCTTTATCTTCAACAGTGGGAGGAGGCTTTGGGACTGTAGGCTTCACAAACACAGTCTTTGAGGAAGAGGGAGCATCAGAAAAGGAAGCTACATACCCGAGACCAGTCTTATCAATTGGGCTCTTCTGGATAGACAGCATACGAGTCAACTTCTCATCAGTGACTCTCTCTAGCTGGAGCTGTGTCTCTAGTAGCTTTTCTTCAAGCTCTTGTATTCTAAGCAGCAATGAACTCTTTTCAGTTTGCAGGCTGTTCAGATCATAGAGGTGCTGCTTACGACCTTCCCTCAACTTCTCATACTCTAAGTAGAGTGGCTTGTAGGCTTCCTTGAGCTTTTCCCCATTATCACTATGCTCTGAGTAATACGAGTCTTCTTCTACAACATGTGGGGCTACAAAGGCTAGAAATTTTTCAGACTCTAGAGCGTCTTCTTCTGACTCATCACTGAGAGTCACGTTGTATGCTTTCCTCTTGCCCTTCTTAAGATTCCCACAATCAGCACGGATATGCCCAAAGCCTGAGCATTCAAAACATTGGGGTCCTCTTGGGTCTTTCTTCTCTTCTTCCTCAGGTTCAACTTCTCTGGGAGGTTTCTTTACTCTTTCAGAAAACTTCTTCTTGAACCGATCATCTTTCATCAGTCTTCTGAAATTCTTGGCTAACATAGCCACAGCTTTTTCTTCATCCTCAGAGTCATCTTCAGATTACCTTCTTCTTGGAAGCCTTTAGGGGAATGGTCTTCAACTTCTTGACCAGGGGTAGAGACAGCTCATATGTTTGAAGAGATCCTACCAGCTCTTCAATCTTCATTTCCTCAAGATCCTTGCTTTCCTCAATGGTGGTCACCTTGATCCTGAAACGCTCAGGCAAAGATCTTAGAATCTTTCGGATGAGTTTTACATCCGAGATAGGTTTCCCAAGACTCACCATGGAGTTCCTCAGGTCACTCATCTTCGAGTAAAACTCTCCAAAAGTCTCTTCTTCCAACATCTTAATTTCTTCAAATCTCGAAATCAACATTTGAAGTTTGGCAGATTTAACAAGTTTCGTTCCTTCATATGTTGTTTCCAAGATTTGCCATGCTTCTTGGGCTGATTCACAATTTGAAATTTTTGCGAATTCAGATGGAGAAAGTGCCTGGCATAGAGTATGGAGGGCTTTATCATTTGAAAGGCGTGCGATCTTTTAAGGGACTAGTTCAAGTGTTGCATCCTCTGGTTTAGTCCAACCAGTTTCAACAATACTCCAACAGTCAATAGATTTCAAAAAGAAACACATACGTGCCTTCCAATAGCCATAGTTCGTACCATCAAAGGCAGGAACAGAATTAAGAGTTTGAGACATAATATAGAAGTTAACAAAAATAACACTAAAGAATTAAATCTACACAGAGTGTACCAAGCTCTGATACCAATTGAAAATTGAAATTGACTTCTGAATAAAAGACAAGTGTGTGCAAAGTGTGCAACAAAAATATCAATGCGGAAAGTAAACAACACAAAGATTTTTGTTGACGAAGTGGAAACTCAATCAAGAGAAAAACCACTCTGGGGCAGCCAAACCCAGGAATTCCACTATTCAGAAGACAAAGCTAGATACAAGATAGTAACACTCACATATACCCGATGCAGTGGTCGTACCTTGCTCTCTAACGTGTAACCCAACACAAACGCTTCCCAACCAGGTCTCCTACCTGAAGGGGTCTTCAATGGAATCCTTTACCTTAGGGCCAACCCCTAAGATAGACTTCAGATGTAGCACAGCAACAACACACTTGCAATGGCTTCAGAGGAAAAATAACGTCTCTGAGCAGTTGTGGAATTCAATACCGATTCTTGCAGTTTTCAATGTCTAGGGGCCTCTATTTATAGGTTGGGGGCTCAAATGAGGTCAGGAAAAATATAGATGGGCGCCATGTGAACGGTGGTCATGGCCGTCTGGACAGACAACTGTACGACAAGATTTTCCAAAAATTTCGCTAAGAAATCTTTCCTGTTTAAGAGCCGCGTCCGGACGGGATGGCACATCGTCCGGACGGTCTCACGTCCGCTGCAAGTAATTTCCTTATAAGGCTTCGCGCGTCTGGACCATGGGGGATGAGCGTCTGGACGGCTGAACTTCAACACGCAATTTCCATATCTGCTATGCGCACTTCTGGACCATGGTAGGCAGTCGTCCGGATGGTTGAAGTCAAATCGGCAATTTCCATATTAGTTGCACGCGCGTCCGAACCAAGGCTGACTGACGTTCGGATAGTGATATTTGAATTGCGATTCTTGCCTTAAGGAGACGCGCTTCCGGACGGGATACCACATCGTCCGGACGGTTGAATCAGTCTTCCCATATTTGAACTTGGAAAGAATCTGAAGCTGGTTGAGTACTGATAGGCGTCCGGACGTGCTGCTGAGTTGTCCGAACGGATGCAAGATGGATAGAAACTTCTCGACACAGTGGAGGGTCCGGACGGATGGAACAGTGGTCAGATGGGCGTTCGGACGGGATTGCTCGATCGTTCGGACGGCTGACAGGGAACCGAAATCTTCGATCTTTCACGCAGTACAAAGTCTTCTGAGAGTGCTCTGAATAGTGGAATTCCTGTTTACAGCATCTTTACACACACAAGTGATTTTGCCCAAAATGAGGCCAAAATACTAACATGGTTAACACCGAATCCTAGGGCATTACAACTTCATGTCTATGACAATCCATCTACCTACTCCCAGGACACTATATTACTCATACTGAACAATGACAATACCCTTGTACTTCCAATCTCAATGTTCTTAAATCGTTGAACTGACGATAGAAGTATACATAAGTTCTTTGCCAGTAAAACTCTTAGGCATACGAATACGTCTAGCATAAAAATCACTATATTCTATATCATGAAAACACCACATAATTTAAACAATGATATGCATGCTCATGATTGTCTTTTCATTCATTGTGAGGCTTACCCTCTCTTTCATTCTTATGAGGCTTACCCTCCCTTTCATTCTTATGTTCATGCTTTATGCTTTACAATTCAAACTCTATACTCCTATTCTTTCCAAATCATGCTTTCTTCAAATACGATAAACTAATCAACATATAATTTTATCACTCTACTTTGCATAATTTAAATCCCAACCGCAGCATACATTCAAACACTTTAAATCAATTCAATACCTTTCATTCCTGCATCATTTCATAACATCATTGATATTATTTAAATATAATCGAAACTACTCAAATCAACCAAAACATATATATTCAACATACAGTTGGTTCAGATTTACAAAACAATATATATATATATTGCAATTCTAATATACAAAAAAATAATAGTTTCTCAATGCGTAAAATATCACATTGACTGCTTGCACACCAACACTAACAAGTCCTAGGCTCAATCCACAAAGTGGCACTGTACATAACATATTGAATCCATTTAGTTTACATCCAATAATTACACTAATTTTCATTTTGAATCGCTCAATGACTATTTTACCCATCAATTGCTTAAGCTCATACTTAACAATAATCCTAGGCTTATAAATAAAACTTCCAATTTTATAGAAATTACTAACATTAAAACCCAACCCCACAAATATTTTTTTTTTTCAAAACCCGTGGTTAATTTGGGGTTAATCATCACTATCACCACAATTAGCCCCCAACTTAACAATCTAGTTTTTTCTTAAAAAAATAAAAAAATAATAATTAAAATCCCGAAATTAATCTAATCCATCAAATTAGGGTTTCCCCAAACTTAACCCCAATAACAATATTACTAACTCAATGGCATTTACTAAGGGTTAATCTAATAAAATCCCGCAAGAATTAAATACCCAAAAGTTAAGGCTTGAGGAAAAGCTTACCCAAATTCACCAAATTTCAACCCAAAGTTTGGGTAGCCTCAAGTAAGCTCCAATAAGCCCAAATACCTAAAGAATATAGAGGATTAAACTCATATTTAAGATTTTACCCAAAAATCACAAAATCATGAGTTTAGTGTTTTACCTTAAAAAAATCGGTAAGAACGTAGATCCGAGTACAAGGATCACGTTCCCGAAGACAGATTGAAGATCCGACCGTTGGATCTTCGTTGATCACAATTTTTCTTCTTTTGGAACTAAGGGCTTACTCCTCCTTTCTTTATTCCTCTTCTTTTCTGTTCTATCCAAGAAAGGCGTTCTGCCTCTTTTCTTTTCTTCCTGAGGGGCGCACGTCTGTGCGCCACCTCACCCCTTCTTTCTTCGTTCTTTTTTTTTTCTTTTTCTTTTATAAAGAGGCAGATGCCTCTTTTAGATGAAGGGTCGTACGGCCCTTCATTTCTTTTTAAAGGTGAGGCGCACGACTGTGCGCCTCATCTTATCTTTCTTTCTTTTTTCTTTCTTTTTTTTCTTTTTTAATTTCTTATTTTCTTTATGTAATTTCTATTCTCTTTTTTTTTTAATTTTCTAATTCTTTTTCTTTTCTTTAGACTTTAAAAATATTCTGTTGTATTTTATTTTCTTGGCTACAATTTACAAGTCTATAGGATCAAAATAAAACATTTTGTTTTATTTTACCACACCAAGTAGACTTATTTTTGTTTTTATCCTAATAAACCCATTAAATATTTTCTATGACATTACACCTTAATTTGCATTTGCTAAACCTTTAGTTTTGTTATTTTCTGATTATTTTTGGTTAGTTTTTGTATTTTTTTTTTTTTTGGGAGAAGCTGTCAATACTGCTTGCCACATCATCAATAGAGTCTACCTGAGGCCAGAAACCAACAATAATCCCTATGAGATTTGGCAAGGAAAGAAGCCCACAATCAAGCACTTCCGAATCGTTGGAAGTAAATGTTATATTCTTCGAGATAGGGAGAATCTGGGAAAATTTGATCCCAAAAGTGATGAAGGGATATTCTTGCGGTACTCCACCAAATGTCGTGCTTACAGGGTATTTAATAAAAGAACAGAAACTATAATGGAGTCAATCAATGTGGTAGTTCAGCTCATTCATACGGAGCTGCCTACTCCTTCAGCTGACATGATTAAGCCTTCTACTTCACCTCGAGAAACTCCAAGTATTTCTCCAACTGCTGAGTCTCTTCCAGTTCCTCCCAATGTGACTTCTGAGATTACTGCTAGTGCATCTGAAAATGAGGAAGAACCCACAAATCCTCCTAAACAGTCATGGGTAAAGCTTAATCATCCCTCCCAGCATCTCATTGGGACCATTGAAGAAGGTCGTCGGTTGAGAAATAGAGTGATCCAGCCCACAAGTGAAGTAGCAAATCAAGTTTCCTACAACTGCTATCTTACACAAACAGAGCCTAAGAAGGTTGATGATGCCCTACAAGATGAAAGCTGGATCTCTGCCATGCATGGAGAGTTACATCAGTTACCTCTTTATATAGGCTTTAGAAAACCTAATTCTAGACAAATTCGGTCTCTGGCTGTGGAGTGTCCGAACGGAAGATAGCCTCGTCTGGATGGTCTTGTGTGACCGTCTTTCCAGAATAGCGCAATTTTTCCCAAAACAGACCACATCTGGACGGTTTGGCCGAGCATCCAGACAGTCTTCGTTGTAACTCCTCTCCGTGCTCATAAAGGAAACCCGAAATATTCTGGACTCTGTTCATCAGGAATCAAGGTAATCATAAGCTCATTGCTCAAATTTATGTTGATGATGTCATACTTGGAGCAACTCTAGATTCCGAAGCCCATAATTTTCTGAGGAGATGAAGCAGGAATTCGAGATGAGCATGATTGGTGAGTTGAACTACTTTCTGGGGCTTCAAGTCGAACAAACTTCTAAAGGAATTTTCATCTCTCAATCTAAGTATGCTAAATCTGGTTAAGAGATTCGGCCTAGATGGGAAGAGTCATGCTCGTACTCCCATGAGCACTAATGTCAAGATAAGTACTTGAAAATAATTATTGACTTCCAATTTAACCAAGTGTGTGTGTTTGTGTGCAACAAAATATCTTAAATGTGGAATTTAAATAAGACAAGATATTTGTTATGAAGTGGAAACTCTGTGAAGATAAAAACCCCTCCGGGGCAGCCAAACCCAGGAAATCAACTATCCAAAAACAAAGCTAGTTACATGACACTCGTACTCACATACCCTTATGTAGTAGTCATACCTCTAACTTTGACACGAAGCCCATCGTGAACGCTTCCCAACCAAATCTTCCACCTGAATGGGTTTTTGATGGATTCCTTTACCTTAGGGCCGACCCCTAAGATAGACTTCACACGAACAATTGAGCACACATTGGCAATGGCTTGAGAGCTAGCAGATCTTCGATTCTCCCTAAACACCCTCTCAAAGCACTATGGAATTCACTGTCGAATTCTATACAAAACACAAGCCTAGGGCCCTCTATTTATAGGCTTACAGGAAACCTAAAACTACTGAGATTCAGGCTTTGGCTGGCAAGCGTCCGGACGGAAGTTAGCCTCGTCTGGAAGGTTTTCTACGATATCCTTTCAGAAATAGAGCAATTCTATCTTTATCAGGTTTAATGGACATCGGCCGGACGTGTTGCCTTGTAGAGACTTCCCAAACAGTGTCGACTTCTGAAATCCAACTCTTTGTTGAATACTGATTGACCTAGCGTCCGGACGGTATTGCTTTGACGTCTAGACGTCTTCATCATTATATGCTGGACACTAAGGGGTGTTCGGACGCCTTCAAAGGCCCGTCCGAATTGTTGCACAGGAACTGGTTGTTTTTGTCTTGGATTTTGCAAGGTCTCTTCATGGACATCTTTAAGAAGCTTGTGATCAGTTATTGTCTTTTATTTGATCATTGTCTGAATACATGAAGATTCTGAATTGAAAACCGACCATCTTGTTAAAATGCAACCATCACATAAAGTGTTTTTGTTTTATCTAGAATGCAGCCAATTAAAAAACTAACACTAATGATCTTACAGGTAAGCCAATGGATCCTACTCTCTACAAAAGTATGATCACGAGCCTTCTTTACCTCACAGCTAGCCGACCAGATATTGCCTTCAGTGTTGGAGTTTGTGCTTGATTTCAAGCAAATCCTAAAGAATCTCAATTCACTGCAGTCAAGCGTATCATCAGGTATGTAAATGATACTGTTCTTCATGGCATCTAGTATTCTAGGGAAACAAATCTTATTGTTACAGGTTACTCTAATGCAGATTGGGCTGGTAATGCGAATGACAGAAAAAGCACCTCGGGAGGATGCTTTTATGTGGGGAACAATCTTGTGGCTTGGATGAGTAGGAAACAATCTTCGATTTCCCTTTCCACTGCTAAAGCTGAATATATTGCTGCGGGAAGCTGTTGCACTCAATTGCTATGGATGAAGAAGCTGTTATGTGATTATGGATTCAATTAGGATACCATGATTATCAACTATGATAATACAAGTGCCATCAATATTTCCAAAATCCAGTTCAGCATTCTCGTACCAAGCACATTGACATTAGACATCACTTCATACGTGATCTTGTGGAATCCCGGGTAGTATCTCTTTCTTTTATACCCACTGACAACCAATTGGATGACATTCTTACCAAACCTCTTGATGGAAGCAGGTTTGAGTCTCTTAGAAAAGTCATTGGTGTTTGTGACATGTCTTAAACATGTCTTTTCATGCTAGGATTAGACTATTGGTTGTGTCTTAGTCTTTTCCTCTAAAAGCATGTTATTTTTAATATATATATATATATATTTGGGGAGAAAGGTAGCAGGGATGTTCTTTTTGAAGTTTTTAGCTATCCCATGTTTCTTAATCTGATATATCAGTTCATTGTGCTTTGATGAATTATGCTTACATATGGTTGAGATTATAAGTCTGAGATTTGCTAAATTTTTCCTGCTAAATTCTTTATGCTAGATAGTTGCTTTTCTCATGTGATGATTTTGTGCACTATCCAAGGCTCCCCTAAGGTACATATTTTTCTCTCTGACTTTTTACATCTAGAAATTCTAATAAGAGAGATTTTTTTTGCTAAGATGGTCAAATTGACCAACTCGCTAGTTGAACCTTGAACCTAGAACCAAGTGATAAAAAGCATTCAAAAATCAATAAATACAGATAAATAAAAAAGATCTACTGCTTTTGTGCTATAAATATGTTCTTGAACTTGTCCCTAAAGAAACAGTCAATGACCAAATCATTGCAGAAATAAACGGTCACTAAAGGACTAAGTAAAAGAAAAGTGTTGCATCTTAGGGGGAGTGTATCAAATGAAGGTGATTAGGCCCCAGTAAAATAAAGTTTGACTTTTGACTAATCTATCATTGATTTTCTCTCTTGTTTAGAAAATTCGGTTTCTTTAAGTCATATCAGTGAACTTCATACCTTATTGAGAAAGCCTTCACACACATACACATTGTATGAGTTGAGTAAGCTATTTTAAACATTTTGTTTACAGGGAACTTTTTGCTTATTAAAATGCTTGTCTCTCAACTATATGTTTGCATAATTTTGACTTGTTATCTGATTGATTTCTTAGGTTTAGATGCATGCGTGTCCTGAATTTACTTGTGAAATGACTAACCTTATTGCCTTCCTCTCCCTTTTCAGCAAGATGTTTTTCTTATGGATTTTTACAGTTTCCTTTTCTTTTGGTCTTTGGAAATGTGTTTGTGGTTTTTCTTATACTCTTTTTTACCCTTTGTCCTTTTGGGACAAAAAGGGTGAGTATTTTTTTATTTGGACCGGGATTGTATTTTTAAAACCAATCAAGTGATTTTTGTCCGAGAATGGCCAAAGGGGGAGTTTACTAGTTTGTGATTGGCTGCATTCTATTGGACAAAATCACTCCTATGTCATGTTGCTTTTTAATCAGGGATGTTGTTGTTATTCTGAGTCTTCATTCAGTTTTGTGCTTCAAGAAGATTCTGTGCAGAATTCAAGACAATGAGGTCAGATTCCTTGCATCCGTCTGGACGTCCCTGTCAACCGTCTGGACGGTCATCAGTCAAGCAACATTCATCCAGATGACATGGTTATTCCGTCTGGACTCCCATCAGTGTCCAGAAGCTTCGAACTATTCAAGGTTGCATCCGTTCAGACGTCTTAGCAACACGTTTGGATGCCTCTCAGTGTTCTACAAGTAAAAGGATTTCCTTTGCAGAAACAAATATGGGAAGACAGCTACAACCATCCGAACGACAAGTCTACATCGTTCGGACGCTATCCTTGATAAGGCAAGACGTGGAGCAGATTTGCAACCGTCCAGACGTAAGGGCAACACTGTCTGGACGCCAGTCCTTATTATGGAAATTGTGTATAGCAGAAGTGCAACCATCCAGACGGGTAACACCAACCGGACGCAGCCCTATTCAGGAAAAAATATCAACGATTTTAGAAAGCTGGTTGCACAGTTGGCCATTCAGATGCTCTCAACTACTGTCCAGACACCGCCTAGAGAAAATTGTTCCAGACTCGATTTAGGTCTTCTATAGCCTATAAATAGAGGCCTCTAGGCATGGAATTTGTAAGAATTCGGTATCGAATTCCTTAGAGCTTAGAGAGAATAATTTAGGAGTTATTGTGCTGATCAATTTGCTCTCAAGCCATTGCCAAAGTGTTGTTGATATGCTCGTGTTGAAGTCTATCTTAGGGAGGAGCCCTAAGGTAAAGGATTCCATTGAAGACCCCTTCAAGTAGGTGACTTGGTTGGTAGGCGTTCGCATTGGGTTGCGCGTCATAATTCAAGGTATGACCGCTGCATCAGGGCTATGTGAGTGCTACTGCTTTTGTAACTAGTTTTGTCTTATGAATAGTGGAAATCCTGGGATTGGCTACCCCGGAGTTGTTTTCCTCTTAACTGAGTTTCCACTTCGTTAACAAAATATATGTCCCATTTATATTCCGCATTTTGATATTTTGTTACACGTTACACACACACTGTTAAATTAGAAGTCACTTTATTTTTCAATTACTTATGATATTGATTCTAAATCCTGAGAGGATTGTTTATTCAAATGTGAAGTGTAGATCACTTTGATGCATTTATGGGTGAGATCAAAATGATGGTCAACATACTCGGTGCATTGGGTGATCACAATTAACATTGTGAAAAAGCTATGCTCAAGATGGAATCTGTTAGTTTGATTGGCTGCATTATGTTAATAAAATCACTATTACATAATGTTGCTATCGTAAACAGGATTACCGTATTATTTAGAATCTTCAGTTTTCAGAGTTTATTTCTCCAAGGATGGAAAGAGCTTGATTATGACAAGTTCAGTGTCACAAGCATCAAGAAGGCAATTTCAGAAGTTCAAAGAAGATTCTGCGCAGTTGACAACTCAGAAAAAGTCAAATCCCTTGTTTTTCGTCCAGACGGCCCAGTCATGGTTCCAGACACCCTCCTGTGTCTAAAAGATTCTGACAAGCTCAACGTTGCTTCCTTCTGGATGTCAAGGCAACACGTTCGGACGCTCTTCAGAGTTCGAAAAGATTTTAGTTTTCCTTTACAGACACGGATTGGGAAGACAGCTTGCATTCGTCTGCACGACAGGGCAACACGGTCCGGACGTAGTGCTTGATAAGGAAATAATGTGCAGACAATTTGCAACCGTCTGGGCGAGGCCCTAATATGAAAACGCATGAAGCGCGTTGTGGAAAGGCAGTTGCACAGTTCACCGTCCGGACGCCGCCTAGAGAATTTTGAATCAGTAGCGATTTAGGTTTTCTAATAGCGATTTAGGTTTTCTAAGCCTATAAACAAAGGCCTCTAAGCATGTATTATTTACAGAATTCGGTATTGAATTCTCTATAGCTTAGAGATGGTGTTTAGGGAGATACTGTGAAGATCTGCTAGCTCTCTAGCTGTTGCTAGTGTGTGGCTACTTTGTTCGTGTGAAGTCTAGCTTAGGGAGGAACCCTAAGCTAAAGGAATCCATTGAAGACCCCTTCAAGTAGGAGACTTGGTTGGGAGGCGTTTGCATTGGGTTACGTGTAAGAGTGCAAGATACGATCAATGCATCAGGGTATGTGAATGCTGCTATCTTGTTACTATCTTTGTCTTCTGAATAGTGGAATTTCTGGGTTTGGCTGCCTCGGAGTGGTTTTTCTCTTAATTGAGTTTTCACTTCGTTAACAAAATATCTATCTCATTTAAATTCTGTACTTATGGTATTTTGTTACACATTGTTCACATACACATTGTAAATTAGAAGTCCCTTTATTTTTCAATTGGTGTCAGAACCGGTACACTCATGTTTGGATTAATTTCTTGAGTGCGATCCATATTTTTGTTGACTTCTTTTATCATGAATTCTTCTATGTTATCTATAGAGGATTCAGATAATGAGCTCTTTGAGGATTTTCTTAAATTGAGTAAAATTTTAAAAAAATTCCAATAAAGAGCTCAAAAAGGTTAAGCAGGAAAAAGAGTCTTTAATCATTAAATTGTCTGAATCACATGCTTTGATTGGCTCTTTGAAATCTAAGAATACCATGATGTTTAACATTATTGATACACTTGAGAATAAATTAAAAGAATCTGAAGATCTCTTGAAAAGATTTTCTAGTGATAATTTAAAAGGCATGCTTTGTATTCATACATATATTTCTAACAAGCCTGACTTTATTATTGATGATTTAAAAGGCCGAATGCTTCAAAGTGAAGCCTCACAAGCCCAAGAAGAATCAGATCTATGAAGGGTTTTTCAACATGATGAAGAGTGTCCTAGTCAGACTGAACAATTTGGACATGGCTTACAACCCTGCCTCTCAAGTAAATAAGGTATGGGTAAGGAAGGATGAGACCATTCACCCCTTGAGGGGGAGTGGACTCACCTAGTAGAGGTGCAGTCTCACCATGCCTAGGATTTTGGTTCCTAAAATCCTAGTGCATGTCAGGTACGTTTGTATTGCATTGTTTATCATGTCATATCTTATTCATGCCTTGCATTCTATTTGAGGAACCATATATTTTCTATCCCATATTTTATTTTGTTTGCCTTGAGAAAAATTTATGTAGGTGTTTAATGGGGATGATAGAAAGAGCACGTCGGGCGGCTGCTTTTCTGTCTTGGTATTTCTAAACTTCTCTCCCTTAGGACAAGTTTGATTTTACCTCACATGCTAGGACTAGATATTGTTTCTTATCCTCATAGCATGTCTTTGTTGTTTTTCTATCTTTTTTTTTTTAACATTAAAAAAAAAAAAAAAAAATTGGGGAGAAGCTGGAGATTTTTATTTTTTCTTTTGATAGCTTTTCAGATATTGCATGTCTTTTTGCCTAATAGCTCAGTTCATTGTGCATTGATTAAATATGCTTATATATGATTGAGAGTTTATGCCTGTTATCTGCTAAGTTTTCCTGTTGCATCTTAATGATAGATAGTTACTTTTCTCGTTCGATGAAAAATTGTGCACTATTCAAAGCTCCCCTAAGGTACATTTTTTTTACTCTCTGATTTTTAGCTTCTGAAATTTCTGATGAGATAGATTTTTTTTGCTAAGATGGTCAAATTGACCAACCCGCTAGTTGAACCTAGAACCCATAAACTCTGGTTCTTTCTAGGTTGCAGCACCAAGTGATAAAAAACATTTAAATTTCAGTATTTATGGATAATTAAAAAGATCCACTGCCTATTGTGCTATAAAGCTGTTCTTAAACTTGTCCCTAAAGAAATAGTCAGTGACCAAATCATTGCGAAAATAGACAGTCACTAAAGGACTAAGTAAAAGAGAAGTACTGCATCTTAGGGAGAGTGTATCAAATGAGGGTGGCTAAGCCCTAGTAAAATAAGGTTTGACTTTTGACTGATCTAACATTGATTTTCTCTCTTGTTTAGAAAATTCAGTTGCTTTAAATCATATCAGCGAACTTCATACTTTATTGAGAAAGCTTTTACACACACACAAGCATTGCACAAGTTGAGTAATCTATTTTGAATTTCTATCTGTAGGGAAATTTGTGCTTGTTGAATACTTAACTCTCAATTATATCTTTGCATATTTTGAATTGTTATTTGACTGTTATATTAGTTAATTATACATGTGTGTTCTGAAATTATTTTTAGGGAAAATTATTTTTCTGCAAATTTTCCTCCAGTTTCAAATTTTCAGTGTGGAACGTCTGGACGGACCTGTTCTTGGGTCCGGATGCGTACGATCAGTCGTCCAGATGATTAAGTGACACATCCGGACGCGTACCCTATAGGTATAAAATCCACGTTTTCTCCTCCAAGCCGCCGCACAACCTACATTTGTTATTATCTTTTTCTTATTTTTGTGCATTTTTCTCGTGATTTCTCTCAAGTTTTCGGCTTTTCTCGTCCTTTTTTGCATTTTATCATCTCTTTCTAGGTATTTCTTTTGTTCCTTTTATTTTGTCATCAGTTTTAATACTTTTGAAATATTAGGATTATTTATTTTGGAATAAGTTTGAGATAATGTGCATGAAATGTTGATACTGCTTGCTGGGGTTAGTTTAACATTATATGTGTTATTGGATTGCTATTTTTCCATATGTAATATTTTTTGGGCATCCAATTTACAACTGTCATAATGCCAAAAAATTTCTAAACTAATAGAAACTAATTTCATTGGTGTTATCTTTTGCAAATATTTGGTTAAATGTTTGCAAAACTATGTCGACTCCCAGCGTAGAGTTCATCAAAGGACTAAGGAAAGTCTTGAGGCTACCAGGGCCAGGGTGGAAACTAGACCCATGATTATTGAGAGAAACGTCATCAGAGTCGACGTTATGATTCCTCCTTTTGCCTTCATCAATCGGTTAATCCAGGAGAACCATTAGGATTACTTGTACCACTGCTTTGGTATTGTCTGTCCCAGACTGGTCTGGAATTTCTATGGGTACTTAGAGGTCATACAGGATGAGTAGAGCGGTCTCACATTGCAGACCACAGTCAAGGGAGTGACTTTCAGAGTTGATCCTGAGCTCATTGGGTTTTTAATCGGGACTGATCCAGTTCCATTTAAGGGCATCCCTTTCCCAGATTCCATGGATCCCCCTTCCATGGAAGAATTGCTCATGTTTTTTGATCCTCAGCATCGAGCTCAAGACAGAGTCTCTCATTAGGATTGTCATATTTTCCTCTCCACATCGTCTTCTTGCAAGCACATTGTGCTTACTATGCCTGAGATGCATGATGAGCATCAGACAGGTCTTCCCTTTGCGTGCTTAGTCACAAAGATTTGCATGCAGGTTGTACCTGACATTCCAACTATGGAGACAAAGGAGAAAACCAAGGATACCTTTGGGAAGCATACGGTGATGAAATCTAATGCTCAGTTGCGTATTGAGGATCAATAGGAAGTAGCATCTCCTCTAGCTCAAGATGATCCTGCTGTAGCTTCCTCCTCCCAGACTACTCCACCACCTCCAGCCACTGATGCTATGCTCTCCCGCATTCTTGACACTATGCTTTCCATTCAGCGGTAGGTCACCAATATGAGTATCCGCGTTGAGCAGAATCATATTAACATCAGACGCTGCCTCAAAAAATTGCATCCTGAGGATGACTGAGTGCTTTGCTCATTCATTTTTGTTGTTTTCTTGGATCTTGTTTGAGACAATTTACTTTTATTCATATTTGAAAATTAAAGAGAATTCTAATTTAACAGTGTGTGTGTGCAACATGTAACAAAATATTGTAAATGCAGAATTTAAATGACACAAATATTTTGTTAACGAAGTGGAAACTCAATTAAAAGAAAAACCACTCCGAGGCAACCAAACCAAAGATATCCACTATTCAGAAGACAAAGCTAGTTACAAAGCAGTAGCACTCACATACCCCCGATGCAGTGGTCTTACCTTGAACTCTGATGCATAACCCAATGCGAACGCCTCCCAACCAAGTCACCTAGTTGAAGGGGTCTTCAATGGAATCATTTACCTTAGGGTTCCTCCCTATGATAGACTTCAATACGAGCACAACAACAACACTTTTGCAATAGCTTGAGAGTAAGCTAATCAGCACAATAACTCCTAAATTATATTCTCTAAGCTCTAAGGAATTCAATACCGAATTCTTACAAATGACATGCCTAGAGGCCTCTATTTATAGGCTACAGAAGACCTAAATCGAGTCTGATACGATTTTCTCTAGGCGGCATCCGGACAGCCAACTGTGCAACCGGCTTTCCAAAATCGTTGATATTCTTTCCTGAATAGGGCCGCGTTTGGATGGTTGCACTTGTAGCGCCCCAGATTTTAAGTAATTAAAATAAATGTCTTAAATTAGAATTTAAGACTGAATAAAATAGATAAGTCTAGAATTGACGTTCGATTCTCAAGACTCGACGCTCGAACGGCTTAATATTGTTGGAAACAATATTCACATCGATCAGTTAATAAAATACGTGACTTTAAGCACGGTATTTTAATCCCCGATAAATAATGAGGAATACATGGATATTTATAAAAATAAATATTCATTGGTCTTATTATTTATAAATTGTAATTTTATAAATGAGGAATAATATTATTAGACTCTAATGATATTACAGGAGTAATTAATAGACAGACTGGATTAATCTGTGGATTAATTGGCGTGATAATATTGTCGAATAATATTATGTGTAATTTTTACTGTGATATATATATATATATATATATATATATATAAAAAAAATATATATATATATATATATATATATTTGGTATATATTTATGGTGCTATAATATTATAGAGATAATAATATTACCGATGAAACGAACTAGACACAGAACGGACTCAGATTGTAATCTTGATAAATTATACATATTGGTAAAGACCCAATGTAAAAATATCCACAAATCTTTCTGAAGATATTTTTACAGGAAATATTTTTATAAGAGATATTTTAATGGAAGATATTTTAGAAAAACTTAACTACTAAGTTATGTTCAAAATATCTAGAGATTTTTATGAGATATTTTTATATAGGGATATTTTATAAACTTAATGATTAAGAAAAAAATAATATCTACTGATATTTTATAAAGTCATCATTTCATTTGATGACTCAGCATCATGACTCATTACTGTCATGATTACTGCAGTGACTCAGCCCAGTGACTCACCCTGTGACTCACTCTCTACACTGCCTACACAACCGGCTCTTCTTCCTTCTTCTTTTCTTATCTTTTCTCTTCTCCTTCTTTCTTCTTCCTTCTTTCTTCTCGGACGAACACAGAGAGACTTGAGGGATAGAGAGAGAGATGCTGAGAGAGAGAGAGACCGAGAGAGGGAGCTGAACCCGACGAACCCCGAAGCCTCGTGACCCAGAACCCGAACCTATGACCCGAATACCCGAGAGGAAGACCCGGTTCTTTCTGTGCGTTTTCCGGCGACTTTTCTGGCGGAATCAGTGGCTTTTCCGGTGGATTTGCTATGAAAATCCTTGGGGTAAATTCTTACAACCTATGATTGTTTATTTTGTGGATTGATTGGATTATTGTGAAATTAGGGTTTTATGATTTTGGGGGTTTTCTATGGATTGATTAGGGTATTTTATTGATTAATGATGGGGTGTTGTTGGATGTTGATTTCCCTGTTTAGTGTTCCTGTTCCTGTTCCGGCAGTGTGTGCGTATATGGGTTTTCTGTGTTGGTACCTACTGTTGATAGACTGTGTGGGTGCCGGCTGTGTTCTTGGTGGGTGATTTTCCTAGCCAGTGATATGTTGATTTTAGTTGATAAATTATGGATTGAGGGATTGCTCTTTGTTGTTGACCGAATGGTTTTTGGATGGGATCCTTTGTTTTGTGTTGTTTGGTCTTTGGTGATTCGGTCATGTACATTGAAGAAACCATATGTTGATTTATTTGGCTATCCTTGTGTATATAGGAGAATATTTTTGAGATCTGAATATGTTACCCTGTTTTGATGATGGCCAATTATTGATGAATTTCAGTGGGTTTGGATTAGGTGCGGTTTTGGATATCTGATTTGTAGACTTGGGTTATTGAACTATATGTTAAGTGTAGAGATGTTGGATTGGTTGAACCATGATTTTATGTTTAGCATTTTCTGTTTTGTGGTTGGACCGGTTCACTTATTGTTGGATAGATATTGGAATGCCATTTGGAGATTCTAGGGATTATAGAAAGTGTTGGTACTGTTTAGTTAAACCAATATTGGTCATGTTTTCCCTGTTTCGATTAAAGCTAAATGTATTAGGGATTACGTTTAATTGTTGATAATTAATATATGATATTTTACTCGAGTGCTTGTAATTTCTAGAATTGGATATATGCAAGTGATATTGGTGTTTTGGTTCACTTGTCAAATATAATTGATTTGTGGTATTTATAAGGTTGAGTGTTATCTTGATAAGTTTAGGTCTTTGAAATGATCCAACATGTTTTTATGGATGCTAATCAAAAGATTCGTTATTAAAACTGGTGGATTAACGACTATGATGTGTGTTATGGTTGAAAGCTTTTAAAGTTAACAATGTGATATTAATATCTTAGTAGAAATATGCGTAGGTTTCTTTATGACTGAATTATCTATACTTTAGAAATTAAGTTTGGTATTTTGGCCGTGTTTCTTTTTAAGATGGAAATGTGATAGTGAATTAATATATTTTAAAAGAACTGAATTTTGATATCTTTCTTGGCCAGTTGTGTATGTATGCGGTTTACTCAATTATTAATATTATAGAAACCTAAAATTGTATAATATTCTAGGGTATTGATTATGCTAATTCGGTTGATTGTTTAATGATGACTTTGTGATATTAGTTAAAACATGTAGAATCCCTTAAACTCATAATAGACATGAATGATTTTGTGGTAAACATATCTCTATGTATGAAAATAGAATTCATGTTTAGGCATGAATTACTAAAAGAAATGTTATTAACTTGCTATGCACATATATGTATTTGATGCAGATGATGAACTGAGACTGCACAAAAGGGCTATAAGTATAAATTACTTACTGAGGGTAGTACTGGATTTCAGTAGCGTTGTGTTTATGTTTTATTTTAATTGGATGCGTGTGACTGATTATTGCATACTGTTAATAATCAACTTATTAATATTGGGCGCGACGTCTCCCAAAGGTTCAGGATGGGAAATATGCCTAGAACCGAAAACACAATAATTCATATTGATTGGGACGGCTTTCAAAGTGCTAGTAGAGTGACGTGGAACATACTCTGCTAGTGCGAAAATAAGTTGATCAAAATGTAATGTAGAGGGGACGGCCTCGAGAAAGACGTTGACCGGGGGGACGGCCCTTACAAGAGAGGAGTGCAATGACTATATTCAACTGTTAAACTTTGCATACAAAACTATCACTACATCATTATGTCATATCTCTGTTCCTTAAATAACGCATAAATCATGATGTTGTTGAATGACAGTTAGCTCACTTATGGAACTATGTGATTGTGGCTGTAACCACCTTCTCATAGATGTTTGCGCAGGTTCTGAAGATTATGGAATGGATTAACTGCTAGCTTAAGAGATTTAAAGCTATTGTAGTTAGGATGCTAGTGCTTTGTGCTTGTAAATGTTTATATTATTTTGTATGTAACATGTTTAGGAATTTACTTGTATTTAATAAGTTCCATGTATGCTTTAGTGTCTTATGTGACACATGTTTCTTTGTAATCAGTGTGAAGGATTTTTAATGTATGTCTAGAGGAACGTCAGTTAAAGCTCTGAATGTATTGTAAGGGAATTGCCCTGACGTTTGTAAAGAAAGAAAAAGATATTCGTATTTTCCGCTGCTAGATTTATCATCTCTGAATGGTTAATGGCACGTAATTATCCAGATATAATTACTTACGCTTTTTGTAAAAAGCGGGTCGTTACAGCACTTCTGCTACACAGAATTTCCATAATAAGGACTGGGCATTCAGACGGTTGCAAATCTTCTGCACGTCTTACCTTATCAAGGATAATGTCCGAACAGAATAACCATGTCGTCTGGACGGTTGCAGCTGTCTTCCCATATCCATATTTGGAAAGGAAATCATTTTACTTGTCGAACACTGAATAGCATCCAGACGTGTTCCTGAGAAGTCCGAACGGATGCAACCCGGAATAGTTCAAAGCTTTTGGACACAGATGGGAGTCCAAACGTAAAGATCTCGTCGTCCGGAAGGATGTTGCTTGACTGATGAGCATTTGGATGGAATACCACGTCGTTCGGACGGATGCAAGGAACTTGAACTTCACTATCTTGAATTCTGCACAAAGTCTTCTTGAAGCACATAACTGAAGTGTAGACTCTGAATATAACAGTATCCCTGATTAATAAGCAATATTACATAGAAGTGATTTTGTCCAACAGAAATGCAGCCAATCACAAACTAACAATATTTTTGGATATTTGTAATCTTATAACTGTGAATTTTATAGACTTTGTTTACTCTTGTCCTATTGAGACAACAAGGGGAGTATTTTTTATAACTGTAGTTTTTCAATACTATGTTTACCCTTTGTCCTTCTGAGACAAAAAGGGGGAGTATTTTTATTTTTGACCAAGATTTTTTTTTTTTTTTAAACAGGTCATGTGATTTTTGACCTAGAATGGCGAAAATGGGAGTTTGTTAGTTTGATTGGCTGCATTCTGTTGACAAAACCACTATTACGTAATGTTACTATCGTAAACATGGTTCGTATTATTCAGAATCTCCAGTTATCAAAGTTTATTTCTCTAAGGATGGAAAGAGCCTTATTATGACAAGTTTAATGTCACAAGCATCAAGAAGGCAATTTCAAAAGTTCCAGGAAGATTCTGCGATGTTGACAACTCAAAAAAAGTCGAATCCCTTGTTTCCGTCTGGACGGCCTAGTCATGCGTCTGGACGCCCTCTAGTGTCTAGAAGATTCTGACAAGCTCAACATTGCTTCCATCCGGACGTTTTCCTTTATGTCTGATTTGGAAGACAGCTTGCATCCATTCGAACGACAACACAACAACGTCTGGACGCAGTCCTTGGTAAGGAAATTACGTGCAGACAATTTACAACCGTCCAGACTCTAAGGCAACACTGTCCGGACGAGGCCTTAATATGGAAACGCGTGAAGCGTGTTATGGAAAGGCTATTTCACAATTCACTGTCCGGACGCTCTGTGCTTCCGTCCGAATGCCACCTAGAGAAATCTGAATCAATGGCGATATAGCTTTTCTAAGCCCATAAATAGAGGCCTCTAGGCATGTATTATTTACAGAATTTGGTAGTGAATTCTCTATAGCTTAGAGAGGGTGTTTAGGGAGATATTGTGAAGATCTGCTAGTTCTCTAGCTGTTGCCAGTGTGTGGCTACTTTGTTCGTTTGAAGTCTAGCTTAGGGAGAAGCCCTATGCTAAAGGAATCCGTTGAAGATCCCGTCAAGTAGGATACTTGGTTGGGAGGTGTTCACGTTGAGTTACATTTCAGAGTGCAAAATACAATCGCTATATTAGGACATGTGAGTGTCAGTGTCTTGTTACTAGCTTTATCTTATGAATAGTAGAATTCCTGGGTTTGGCTGCCCCGGAGTGGTTTTTCTCTTAATTGAGTTTCCATTTCTTTAACAAAATATCTGTCTCATTTAAATTCCGCACTTATGATATTTTGTTACACATTGTTCACACACAAACCTAAATTAGAAGTCCCTTTATTTTTCAGAATCCAAGTCCTTTATTAAAATGATAAGAAATTTCCATTTGAGATTGATTTTATGGATTTGATTATTCTAAGTCTCTAGGCAGAGCATTTTGGTATGAGATACTGAAACAAAAAGTACATGTGATAAATCTTTCACAAGTACAAGAATAATATATAAAATCAGGGGACGTAAGGAAAAAGAGGTAGAGAATTAAATGGCAGTATCTTGGCTTTAATTCTGCTACGAAATATTTCATGGAAGAATCAAAAGTCAAAATTAAGTAAATTTAACGGATTAATTGTTTTAATAAAAAAAAATGTAAACTAGAGTACAATTACAATTATTTAGTGGAATCAGTTGTAATTAAATAGTGATTGGAAGAGTCAAACTATTTTGGCTAGTTTTTTTATTTTTCCTTTAGGTCACTCACCAAGCTGATTTAATTTAATCAGATCAAGCTTTTTTATTAATTGGGCTAGTTGTTTTTATTTGAAAACATGGGCTAAAGAGAAATTGTACATCTAATGCAAAGAGAGATTGAACTTTGAAATAAAACCCAAGCCCAGAGGCATGAAGTGGACGCATGGGCCTGGGAGTAACTCCCTGGCCCTATGTTCACTTACAAGTGGTCGAAAGCTAGGATGATTCCTAGCCCTAGCCATCCACCACTATAGGAGTTCTAGTTTATCTAGAACTCCAATTACAGTTTGTCCCACATATCTTAAGTCTTGTAGTCTCCTAGTATTCTGAGCCTATAAATAGACATGCATGTAGCTCTTCAAGGATAAGCTATTTTGCTACAGTTCTTTAGTTTTTATTAAGAACTAGTATTCTTGAGTTAACTCTCGAAAATAAGTTCAAATTTGAAGAGCAAGTTGAGAGCCCACTCTCTTGGTTATCATCAATCATTGGTAAGAAGATTTGAAGGTTAATCACACGTTCTTTGTCGAGGAACAATGAGCTTAATCTTGCTTATATAGCCAAAGAGTGGCTGTTTAATTTTAAACATGCTCAAGTAAGTGTTTCTAATTTGCAGTTTATTTTCAAAATAGCATTGTTCTTCGCCCGTTCTTCATAAAATTCGTTCCTGGATTTGAGAATTTTATTTTCTGCTGCGCAATATTATTTTTGCAAACCAATTTCCAATAGGCATTGCCTTACACTTACAGCAACATATCAACCCGAAGCCTTTCTTGCTTATCCTAATCAAGATATATCATTAAGGTTGACATGTTATAGTCTAAATGAATTTCTCAGTTCCATTTACGACTATGAACAATCTTTTATAAATTATAAGGATCTATGACTATGATCTTTTGTGTGATAATCACATTACTCACACCATGGTAAAATATAATGTAACTTAGGGACTTTATATGTATATTCTATGAAATATTCAAACATATATGTACATGTAAAGCAATAATATATATGTCCAATGTTCAATATTATATAATTATAGAAAAGCAACATCAATGCAATTTGTGTTTTAGACACAAGTCCTAACAATACCTGCTAGAGAAACACTAGAATTGATGCTACCTGAAGAGAGCATAGCCAATAATTTGTTGTAATGTTCTTGAGTGATGGGTGGTGGCAACACCATGGTACAGTCTTCAGTTTTGGTTGTCTTAGCAAGAGCATCATCCTTCTTTTGAGGATACCCAACAAGCTTGAAACAACGGACTTTAGTGTGACTGTTACGGCCACAATGATCACAATGGTAGCACGGCTTACAGTTGAGTTGGCCACCACGATTTGTGGGCCTCATGATAAAGGTTGCACCATCTGGAGTTGGGGATAATGAAGAATGCATCTCTTATTGTTTTTCTTCTTAACGAACAAGTGAATAAATTCTGGTTGTGCTGGAATAATTTTCCCATTTCCACAAGTACATGGTTGGATGACTACAAGAGAATTGAGCTCATTCTATAATGACTTGAGTTTTGTAAAATATGCAAAAATAGACATGTTCTCTTGTTTGGAAGAGTAAATTGATTGCATCAACTGATAAATTTGTGGAGCACTGGATTGGGAGAATCGCTCTGAAAGATCCAACCAAATCTCCCTGACAGTATCGGCAATTAAAATATTGCTACGAGTCTCACCCGTAACAGAATTGAGAATCCATGAACAGACAAGATCATTACATCTCTTCCATTGAAGGAGATCATTATGTGAAGTTGGCTTCATTAAGGTGCCATCTACAAAACCTAGTTTATTTTTGACACATAAAGCCATAGTGATAGCATGAATTTAAGTGCCATAATTATCTTCATATAGAAGAGGTGCAACAAGCACCATGGTTGGAATATCTGAGTGATGAACATAATGAGGATCATCAACTAATCCTTGTGAATCATTGCTCTTAGATGAAGAAAATCAATGTAGATGGTGTTTCAGCCATTGCAGGAGCAAAAGAGTAAGAATGGTTGAAGAAAATATGGTGGTTGAATTTTCGATTAAATTTGATCAAACATGCTCCCCATTGAAGCTTAAACGAACCTCATTAGTTTTCCGACTTTGATTCCCTTAGCTTGGATACCGTATTCTTGGTTTGTGATGTCATTTCATTAAAAACTTTTTTGATGAAAAATATAATTATTTATTGATAGGTTGGCATCCATATTTTATTTTGTCCAAAAAAAATAATTGATAAGTCCTAATGTATTTTCCACGAAAATTATATAATGATATGACATTACAAAGCAAAGCAAAAGTAAAATAAATCAAATGCTATTAATGCAATAACTATTATAATTTTTAGGGAAACATCACAAAAGCTCACTTAACTTTTAGACATTTTGAAATTACATTACTAAAGTTCAAAAACTCTCGATTTTAACTATCGAACTTTTAATTTGGTGCAATATCCTCCATCCGTTAAGATTTGATGTTAAATTCTAACGGATGCTTTAAAAATTACAAAATACTCTAATTTTTTTTTAATTTAATAAAAAAAAATTGGGTCTCTGACCCGTGGGTCAATAGACTCACTACTGTGGCTCACCAGACCCATAGCCGGTGGGTCACAGACCCACTGCGGGGTCACCATTTTTTTTGGTTTTAATTTTTTTTTTATGTTTTTTAATTTTTAATTTGAAATTAAGGAAGGAAAAATTTAGAATTTTATAAAACTTTTAGGGACAAAAGAGTCATTTCATCCATTTATCATCTGATTTAACGCCAGACTCTAACGGATGAAAAACATTGCATCAAATAAAAAAGTTCCCCGATTGAAATGGAAAGTTTTAAAACTTTAAGCGGAGTAGTTCACCCCTCATTTTTATCAAAGGCTTTTTGGTAATTTAATTTTGAGTTGAAGGGGGGTTCTTGGCATTGTAAATTGTAATTCATCCGGATTTGGAATTGTGGGGAAAATGATAAGCATTAGTGATAGCCATCCCATTCCCTTAAAAAACTGAGTTTTGTATAATTATAGTTAGTTGAGTTAAGACCAAGTAGCAATTATTTAAATCCAATTTACTCCACCAAAAGAAACCCGCTTCCACAGAGACGACCCTATTCCCACGCTTCTTTGAGTTCTTTCGAGCAAGTCTTGGTACGAGAGAGAGAGAGAGAGAGAGGCTCTTCCTTCGACAACATCGCCCTTAACGATTACAACAACAACAACAACCACAACCACAACCACAACCACAACCGCCACCTCTGTCTCGTCCGTCTTTTCTTTCCTCTACGCTATATTCTTCACTCTTCATTCTCCAAATCAATCCACCATTGAACCTCTTTTCTCTTTCTCTGGTTTTCTCCGCCTTAATTGGATTTTGGGTTCTTCTTTCTTGGTGGGTTTGTCAGATTGGATTTTTTTTTTTTTTTTTTTTTATTTTCTCTGGGTTTGCTTTCTTTTTCACATTGCCTCCTTCTCGTTTGTCCGTTTTCCCATTGGCTCTTTCTCCTTCTGATAGACAATGTAGGGAGAGGAATGGGTGACAATGGCCACGCTGAGATCTGCTCGGTGTAGTTTCATGGGCTATTTCATCGTTTTGAATCTGTTCCTCGCGGGATTCATTCCAGAGGTTACTTTGTCCGCTGGGTGTTGACTATGTTTGCCCCAATATCTGTCAGTAATTTGTACTAATGTGGTGGGCAATGAAGGGTTACACGGTCTACCTATGTCCTATCTATTTGTGAGTAATCATTTCTTCTAGTTTGAGCTCGATCGAACAGCTTAGTGTTGCCGTCTTTCTATATTTCTTATATTACTACTTGAAGTCGGTTATCATTATTCCAGTTTAGAAAAGGCTGTTCATGCAACATATTGCTAAACTTGTTTTTTGGGGATTCGTATTGCAATGGCTGAGAAGAATGCGTCGTCCCTGGGAATTATTTCGCGGAACTCTTTGTTTTGTTTGTTCACAATAATATCAGTCTTGTTCATACTATCTTGGTTTTTCGTGCTGCGTTCAACTGGTCGTCCTCACTACATTGACCATAATTTGTTACCCAATTCTAAGCTTCTTGCTACAAGTGACAATGGGGATTCTACAACCCATAGTCAAAAGGATGTTGAACCCTCGACTGGAAATCGATCAATCCTTGTGGACATTGAAGGAGAAGAAGCACCCCAAGAAAATGCAATAACCCAATCAAAAGCTGAGGTGAATTGCAATCCCAATAATGGAGTAGTTGTAGGCCAGCAAAAAGAAAATAAAGTAGTTCTTAAGGTTTTTATGTATGATTTGCCCCCCAAATTTCATTTTGGACTTTTAGATTGGAAGGCCAAAGGGGATATTGTTTGGCCTGATATTCGATCTAAGCTACCTGATTATCCTGGTGGGTTGAACTTACAACACAGTATAGAATATTGGCTTACTTTGGATCTCCTCGCTTCTGAACTCCGTGACGCTCAAAATGCTCATAGTGCAATAAGAGTCCACAACTCTAGTGAAGCTGATATTATATTTGTACCATTCTTTTCTTCTTTATGCTATAACAGATATTCCAAGGCCGACCCACACCAGAAAAAGAGCAAGAACAAGTTGCTACAAGAGGAGTTGGTGAGGTTTTTAACTGCTCAGAAGGAATGGAAGAGGTCAGGAGGACGTGACCACTTAATTGTGGCCCATCATCCAAATAGCCTTTTAGATGCAAGGATGAAGCTCTGGCCTGCAACATTTATACTTGCAGACTTTGGAAGGTATCCTCCCAACATAGCAAATGTTGAAAAGGATGTGATTGCACCTTACAAGCATGTCATCAGATCAAAAGTTAATGACTCTTCTGATTTTGATACCCGTCCAACTTTGCTATACTTCCAAGGAGCAATATATAGAAAAGCTGTAAGTGCCCTTCCTCTTTAAATACTCTTGGTTAATTGCTTCTTTTAGTTTCAGTAGTAGGAAAGTCGGGTTGGTAATTCTGTTTACATGCTTGAAATGAAACTATTTGTTTAAGAAGATATATAAAAAGGTGATATTTAATTAATAATGATATACTGTAAGTGTGAAATCAATGTAAATTATACTAAATCCGCAAATGATGATCAGATATTTTATTTAAATGAGCCATCTTAGTTGCATAGTTTCAAATATAAATCTTGAGTTACGACAGGCGTGCAAGGCGTTAGTTAGAGCAATAGCATACCTGAATTTGTTTCCTGATTTCTTTTATAAGGTTCATCAAGCAGCCCTGAATTTATTAGTCCACAGCATGCATGGTACTGACATTGGTTTTTATTTAATTCATTGCCATTGTTATGGAAGGAAGGTGAATTAGGACCTGTAGAGTTATGTATGATTTTATTTATGATTGATTTATGTGAACTGAATATGATCATAAAAATATCTAGACACATCTATATTCCATTTGACTTCTGAAAGCTAAAACAGATTTTGAATACTATTCCACTCCAAAGTAATTGCTTCCCCCATCTGTCTGGAGATCCATAATAAAAGTTATGGGAAGTTTTTTTTTTTTTTTTTTTGATAAGTAAGAAAAGTTTTATTAAAATGTGTAAGACGCCTTTAAGTACACAGGAAGTACCAAAACCAACCCACAAAAAGAAACCCAAACAAACCCACAGGGTACCTAAGCCCTTAAGCTCAAAACCCATAAAGAGCACTCAAATCAACAAAAGAAATCCCCAAACAAACCCACAAGGACCTACCCTAAAACCTGAATCCCACAAGGAGCAATCAACGCTACAGAACCTGAGCCTTTCCTTTCCTACTACTAATTGCCGTAGTTGATGGAACTTTTTAGATTCAACACCTCTCTCCTCCCTTTAAACTTAGGACACTTACCCTTATTAACCCGATCGAAGCCCTCTTCAATGGCATCCAACAACGTAAAGGACGTATCTTCATCCTCAACACCATCCGACACCCAATCCAAGGACATGTCGGGAGGACAGACACCCAAGGGGTAAAGGGAGTCTCCTTCCTCCCCAACCCAAACCTCATCCCCTAATCCCACATAACAATCTCCCCAGATGGGCTAAAACTTACCGGCCTCTTCTGAGATTGGATCAAGCCATCTGATATGCAGTTTACACCCTTATCAGAGATTGAAGAAAGTTATGGGAAGTTAGGAAGTATGGATACTTCAAAAGGGTAAAGTATTTGTGTGAAGTATTCATGTTTGATGCATTTTGGACATGGATACGCTCGGATATGGTGAGATATGTGTCCATAAATTAAACTGAAATTTTAAAGCCATATACTTTTTGGACACTGTAGGAGACTTTGATGATACGGCTGAACACAGCTGAAATTAAAAAAGAAAATCTCATTAAAAAGGGGCTCTAAACAGTATTTTGAAACAATTTGGGGTCAAATATTAGAAAAGGGGATCTAAATGTTTTATCTTGGACATTTGAAGGTCCGATAGCAAATTCATTGATGTTATTTTAGGGATATTTATGGATAGTGTATTTGAAAATGTCTATGAAAGCTACACATGGATGATTGTTACTTTATATGTTGAATATATGCTTCTTCCGTACGTGTCTCCTCTGTTGATTAGTTTTAGTGATTTTCTTTTTTGTTTTGCCCTTTTTAGTTAGGTCGTTCTTTTTGTATACTTCATTTATACTTAGGGGCGCCTCATGCTTTCAATGAGATTGGTTTTTTTACTTATAATAATAATAAAAAAAAAATGCTTCTTCCCTATCTTTTATTGCACTAATGTTAGTTTTGAATATGTTATTTTAAGCTTTAATAGTTGTTATTTATATTCTTAAATAAAAAATTCAGATATTATATATACAAGAATGTATCTTAGTTTTTCAAGAGCTGTTGTATTGTCGTATCTGTATCACATTGAATATGTGTCTCATGTTCGGTGCTTCTTAGTCATTAACAATCTTTATGATTATATTTATGATTGATTTATTTCAACTGAATAGGATTAAAAAAATCTGAGACACATTTTCATGCTATTTTCACTCTTGAAAAAGATAATGAACATGTAGTTCTCTCTCTTGTGTCAGTGGCTCTCGCTACTCTCCTCTCTCTCTCTCTCTGCCCTAGTGACGGCGCGTGAGAGCGCGTCCAGCTAGGGGTTCGATTTCTGCTCCGTCCTCCCGCTTTCTATTTCGCTCTTAGCCTCCTTCTTGGTCCTCTAATTTTGTGTTTTTTGGTCTTCTGTTTTGTTGAGTGGTCCTTTGTTCGGCGATGTAGTTTGTTGGGGGGGTCGGCTTAGTTTCGGGTGTGTCGCAGATGGATAAGAGTTTCATAGTGGAGTCGAAGTCCTTCACCTTCTCGGTCTTGGGTGGGGCGTCGACGTTGAGGGTGGAGGAGAAGAGGAGAAATTTCCTGGGTGTCGTCATCTTGAGTTCGCAGAGCTTCGAGTGGCTTGAGTCCACGTTGGATGGGTTGCTGGGTATCCCGGCAGAGCAAGATTTTGTTAAATCGTTCAGAGAAGGTTCGAAGGTTCTAATAGCTCGGAGAGGTGGGAATAAAGCTGGGAATTACTTAGAGGCAACAACGTTCAGGTTGGGCGGTCGGAAAGGGTCTATTTTTATCCCAGAGGGCCATGAAGGATGGGGATGGCTTAAATTTTCCGACGAGCTGAGAAAGATTGTAGAATTTTTCTCTGTCTCGGAGGGTTGCGGGCTTGGTTCTTCATCTTCGTCGGCGAAGAAGACTGTGAAGGATGTTTGGCCGACTCTGGGCTTGGCTCCAAAGTGGATGGGGCCTTCTTTCGCGGAGGTGTTGAGATCGGGCTCCACCTCTCCTGCGAAGACGATGGCCATAGTGGGTGATGGTCATTCCTGGATAAGGGCTTCGGTGGCGACACCTTGCGATTTTGATCTTCTTCCGGCGGTGTGGCATGCTGAGGCTGATCCGAGAACGGCGGTGGATTGTTTCTCAATGGAGTCTCACACGCTTGATCTGCTGGACAAAGACCAGATTGTACGTCCACAGTAAAAGCATACTCGTTTGAATTTTGAAAATTCGAGATTGCAGACGTGGCGTAAGTCGGGACACGCTTTTTATTTGGCGTTGGGCCGGGCTGTGAGGAGAGTTCTGACCCGTTTTGTCGGGTCGGGGCTGCTTCGAAAACCCTTAGGTTTTCGCGTGGCCTGTCTCAAGCGGAAACCTGTCCGCCGCCTTCCTCGCCGGAGACGACATCGGAGGGAGATTCTGGGTTGATTTTGAATCGGTTTCCTCCTGGTGGTTCGGAGGTTACAGCATTGGGAGCCAAAGAGGGCGCGAGTCCAGCTTCATCGGCCTTTGTTGGGGGCTCCTCTAGGTCGGAGCCCACGTCGGCGGCTGACACTGGGACTGTTACAGGTACGGAGCCTTTGTTGGGGGGAAGTTGAGTTGCTCCCAGGTGTTTCCGGGTTTTTCTTGCCGTACTCAAGCCTCTGATCTGTTCGGTTTTCCCCCTTCTCCGGCAACGGATTTGGGTTTTCCGGCGGATCCGGCTACCTATCCTTCTAGGGTGCGGTCTGACTCTGTCTTGGTGAGGTCGGGTTTTGAGGACTATCAGGTTGGAAAGCATGGTGTCTCGTCTGGCGGTGGTGGGCTTGCAGAGTCTGGGCGTCCTTCGGTAGGCAGCGTTTAATGTGGTTCTCCTTCAGATTCTCTCCTTCGGCAGGCAGTGTTGCATTCGGATGCCCCTGCCTGGGTAAGGATTATTGGTGGGGGTGGGAAGTTTGGAGGTTCTCATGGGGTCTCGGCTCCTCTTTTTCAGTGGGTTGTGTTTCCTCCGTGGCCAAGGCCGTTCTCCCCTATGTATGGGTGTACCCAGTTTGTGTCGTCTGAAGTTTTTGAGGTGGGAGAATCTTCAAAGGGGGCCGGTCAGGAGGAAAGAGATGTGGTTTACCCCAGGGTTGTGCAGCATGCTAGTTCGTGTTTTTGCACGATGGGGGTTTCGTTCTTGGGAACTGATGAGAAGGGTTTTTTGGACTTCTTGACTTGGACTGAGAATTAGCGCTATGACTCTGATTCCCCTCCTAAGAAGGACAAGAAGTTAAATAGGAAAAAGGGGAAAAGAGAGGTCAAGAATTTAGAATGCTCGATTAATTTCGATGCTAGGGGTGTGGGTTCCAGTCGGGTTAGAGGCAAGAAGTTGGGGTTTTGATGTAACTTTTCTTCTGTTTTTGGGTTTTTCGGGTGCTCTTCTTTTGCTTTTTTGTTTTTCTTTTGTTTTGGTGTCCTTTTTGTATACTTTCTGTATGCTTAGGGGCGCCTTTACGCTTTTTTAATGCAATTTGTTTACCTATCAAGGATCAATTTAGGAACAGAAATTGTGGGGCGCAAGAAGAACAAATTCGACATCTGAGGTGCATTTTTCTTTGTTTTGAGGCAGTTTCGGGATTAAGGATCAATTTAGGAAAATCAGAAATTGTTCCTATTGGTGAGGTGGAGGATGTTGAAGGTTGGCCCAGCTTTTGGGTTGTAGGGTTGGGTCTTTGCCTATGACGTATTTGGGTATGCCTTTGGGTGCCTCTTATAAGTCCGTTCCTACTTGGATAGGGGTGGTTGAGAAAATGGAAAGGAAGCTGGCTGGTTGGAAGCGTATGTATTTGTCAAAGGGCGGACGATTGACTCTTATTAAGAGCACGCTGTCCAATCTCCCCACATATCTCTTGTCGCCGTTCCCTATTCCTTTGAGGGTGGCTAATCGTCTTGAAAAAATCCAGAGGGATTTCCTATGGGGTGGCATAGGGGATGAGGCCAAATTTCATTTAGTGAAATGGAACAGGATTTGTACTCCGTTGCATTCAGGGGGGTTGGGAGTTCACAACCTCACCCAGTTTAACCAAGCTCTTTTGGGTAAATGGTTGTGGAGATATGGTAGGGAGAGAGAGGCTTTATGGCGTTTGGTGATTGACGCCAAATTTGGGAGCCTAAAGGGTGGGTGGTGCTCTATTGAGGTGTCGGGTTCCTATGGAGTAGGGGTTTGGAAATATATCAGGAAAGGGTGGGAGAAGTTTTGCAATTATGTTCGGTTTGTGGTAGGGGATGGGTCACATATCAGTTTCTGGCATGATCGGTGGTGTGGGGAGAGATCTTTGAAGCATTGTTTTCCAGTTCTGTATAGTCTTGTGAGGAACAAAGTGGTAATGGTGGTAGATAATTTGGCTGTTCATAATGGAAATATTCATTGGAATGTTCTCTTTACGCGGAAACTTCAGGACTGGGAGATGGAGATGGTGCTCTCTTTCTTCGAGCGGTTGTACTCCACTCCGATTCGACAAGGAGAGGGTGATAAGTTAGTTTGGAACCTCTCTACAAGGAGCTATTTTGAAGTAAGGTCATATTATGAAGCACTTAGTAGGAAAGATGGTCCATCATTCCCGTGGAAGAATATATGGTGTGCTAAGGCTCCGACAAGGGTGGCGTTCTTTGTATGGTCTGCAGCTTTAGGTAAAATTTTGACTCATGACAATCTGCGAAAGAGGAATATTGTGGTTATTGAGTGGTGTTGTATGTGTAAAAAGAAGGGGGAGTCTATTGATCATCTGTTACTTCATTGCGACACCGCCCGTGAGTTTTGGAGTTTTATGTTTTCTTTATTTGGAATTGAATGGGTCATGCCACAATCGGTGCTGGATTTGTTGACTACTTGGGGTGCTTTTCGAGGGCATGGCCTAGCTAAAAATGTTTGGCGTTTAGTTCCTCACTGTGTTTTGTGGAGCATTTGGCGGGAGCGGAATGCGAGGCTTTTTGAAGATGTCGAGACTGTAATGGTAGTATTAAGGAAGCGTCTTCTTAACACGCTATATCTATGGATAGCGCCCCATCTTTGCCATCTAGGTGTTTCTACTTACGTAGACTTTCTTAATTTATTAGTTGTTCCTCCCGTGTATGGGCTCTCTTGTATACTTCCCGTGTATTAGGGTTGCGCCCCTCTGCGCTTTTTATTGAATTTTAAATTACTTATCAAAAAAAAAATTTGTTTACCTATCAAAAAAAAAAAGATAATGAACATTTTCAATTACTATACCGCCCGAGAGTAATTGCTTCCCTCATTTCTCGTTATCTCCAAAGTGGAGAACTATGAGAAATTAATATCTGGTTTACTATGTATGGTGAGACCTAGACCCAGTACTCAACCTTTTTTCTTCCTTCAAAATTCTTCATCTTAACGCTTGTCATATACCCATTCTAAAATTCTTATGTTTCCTTACAGTTTGGGGATATACAAAAATACTGTGCTAATTTTGAGGATTATCTTTAGGGGACAGGTTTGTGGTTAGTGGTGATGATGCCTTTTTTTCCCCCCTCCCCCCACCAACTCTTCTGTGGTCTCTCTCTCCATCATTTTTACTCTCATCTCTTTTCAATCTTCCATGAATGGAATTGGTTTGGAAGCTGCCTTAGGAGTGCACCTGTAGTTTTAGTTCTACATTACCATTGGTAAGTATGATGTAAAGGTGACCAGATTCACTTATCTGGAATGAGAGGAGAGGTATTAATTCCTAAATTCAAAAGACTCCTTGGTGAGAAGGTATATGCGGTTGCACACTTGTAGTCTTGTCTGACATTCATTGAGGAATTATATTGAGAAGATATAAGGTTGAGCTGAGGAAGGATGTGAAGATTCTCATGTAAAGAGGTAGTCAAAGTGGGAATTTGTAAGTGAATTCTGCTCTATTTTTTGTTTGGGAGGAGGGCTACATAATTTGGCTATCAATTTCCATATCCAAGGTTTTTAACCCTGGATCACATAATTAGTGGGTGTGGGGAAATCTGAAACTGTTTGTGCTACGTTCAAAATGGATGCTCAATTAACTATGATTTATAGTTGGCTAGTGGTGGGAATTTGTTAAGGATCCTTTCATTTTTGTTTACTTATTCACATTTTGTCAAATTGAACGTTGGATCATTGCCCGTTTTGCTTCAATTTCTGCTTATCAAACTATTGCTTTATCTGTTCGGATTCCCTTGTGCCATATGTGCATATTTGGGATGAACCCTTCCTTCATGAATTTATATGCTCAGTAACAAAACAAAAGAATAAATGACAAGGTTTTCCGTATTATCTGCAGCATTCTGTCTGTGGATCTGATGTGATTATGAAATCCATTAATCTGTTTCTGTATTTCCTTATGAATGTACAATCTCCTCCAGGTTCTTCGTTTGCGTGTTGACACCATTAAGTTCCTTTCACGATCAAAACATTAGTATACAATGTTCTTGCACAAACTTATCAGAGTTCTGAATGGAATGCAACCCTCATGATCCTGTTTTAAAGTCTGTTATTCAGAAATAGCACAGAACGCATGGTTCTTATGCTTACTTTCATGCTTGGCACCTTGAACGGTGCCTGCATGAGAGTTTTCCATGTTGATAACCCGATCAATGTCTTCACACTGTTGTTTCTGTAATTACATACTGCAAGAATTTTGCCTATAAATATGACTTGTTTTCTCTCGGCCACATTTGCCCCAAGGAAAATTGCATCTATATATATTTCACCATCTCTAACTAACAGCATATACTTTTAAACCTTCGTGTATAAGTATACCAATATGTAATAAGAAGCTCAATAATGTTTACTGGTATCCAAAGAAAGGGTGATGGACATTCTGTGATTTGTCATAATGCAAGGGAAGTCTGCTTGTTTGCGTTTAAAGAACTTTTCTAGTTTTACAAATACCTTGTTACCGTGAGCCACATGATCTAAAAAAATGCATCAACCCCATGAATCAATCATTTTGATTTAGAGTTGTTTATGGTTTGAGTTGGAACTTGGATTGCACCTGAGCTGCAATTTGTGTTACCTAGATCATCCTGAGCAAGCTGTTGTTGGATTGCACTTGATCTACAATTTGTGTTACCTAAGTAAGCCTGGATGTTGTTTGGTTTTTTTTTTGGTTGATATTGCTACTAGATTTTTGGTTGACAATGCTGTTAGTTTCTAGTTTCAAATTACTTTGTTATGTTAAGATGGTTTCTTAAATTTTGCATAAAGGGGAATGGATCTTTGAATGTTGCTTTGTCGACACACCATGGGAGTCACTCTCCCACGGCCCGATTCTCTATCTTGATTGATGGTAGTATGCCAATGGCCATATAGCAAATGAGTGTCTGGACAGTAGACTTAAATTGGGTACTCATGGCATTATTTGGGAGGATTTGGAAAAAGTCTATGACAATGTCAATTGGGAGTTCCTTTCCTATCTCATGGGCCGTCTTGGCATTGGCTCTAAATGGAGGAATTGGATGTCTGCTTGTATCTCCGCGGCCCGATTCTCTAAATTAATGGTAGTCCATATGGCTTCATTGGTATTTCCCGACTTCTTTTCCAGGGGGACCCTCTCTTGCCTCTCTTCATGATTGTCATGGAGGCTCTTAGTAGGATGCTATCTAGAGCTATGGTTGGGGGTAATCTATCAGGATTTCGGGTAGCCACCCACAACGCTGCCTCCATGGAAATATCCCATCTTCTCTTTGCAAATGATACTTATTATGTGTGATGAGATCACGATCAAATCTATAATTTGAGTCACATTCTCCTGTGTTTTAAGGTCATTTCGGGCTTGAAGGTCAACCTTCGAAAATCGGAATTAGTAGTAGTAGGGGGAGGTTACGCATATGAAAGAGTTGGCCAACATTCTCAATTGTAGTATCTCTTCTCTTCCCTTGAAATATTTGGGACTTCCTCCAGCTGCTCCTTTTAAGTCAAAAGCTATTTGGGAGTAGTTGAGAAGATGGAAAAAAGATTTGCTAGTTGGAAGATCTATTTGTCTCGGGCTGGGTGCCTAACTCTAATCAAGAGTACGTTATCCAGTCTATCTACATACTTCTTGTCCCTTTTTTCCCTTACCAGCCGGTATAGCTAGAAGATTGGAGCGTCTCCAAAGAGACTTTCTTTGGGATGGACTAGGAGGTGAGCATAAGTTTCATCTAATGAACTGGAAAAGACTATATGCTCGCTGGTTTTTAAAGGAGGGTGGGGAGTTAAGAATCTCATGTTGTTCAATATAAAGCTTTGCTAGGGAAATGGCTTGGGAGATTTGTGCAAGAGGATAATTCTTTTATAATGAGGTGATTAAAGAAGTATGGGGTACAAAGAGTTGGTTGGAGTTCAGATGAAGTTTGTGGGCCCTATGGGGTGTGACTTTAGATGAATATTAGGAACGGTTGGAGGTATTTCTCCAATCTTGTTTCCTTCAAGGTTAGGGATGATTCTTGCATCCGTTTTTGGCATGATGTGTGGTGCGAAGCAACCACTCTCAAGTCTTCATTTCCATAACTTTATTCGATAGCTCGGCGGGACAAAGAGGCATTGGTGTCGGATTACTTAGATTCCTTTGGTACCTCTATCCTTTGGAAACATAGTTTTACCAGGGCAGTCCTGGATTGGGAGTTGGAATCTCTCGACTCTTTCCTTAATTTGTTATATTCCTCAGAAATCCATCTGGGGGAGACGAATAGAATGTTGTGGAGGCTAGGTAGTAATCATGGCTTTGAAGTGAAGAACTATTATGAATCTTTGCAGTCTGGAGAGCCTTGTTCATTCTCATGGATAAGTGTTTGGAATGTTAAGGCACTGCCTCACATTGCTGTCTTTACTTGATATCTAGGTAAAATCCTCATAGTTGATAATCTTAGAAGACGAGGGTTCACCCTTGTACACTGGTGTTGCCTATGCAAAAAAAATGAGGTGACAATTAATCACCTCCTCATCCACTATGAGTACTCTAGCGATCTTTGGCACCTACTTCTCAATTTATTCGGAGTTTCATGGCCTATGTCTAGCAACATCCTAGAACTGCTCTATTTCTGGAAGACTCAAGGGCCTAGACATCCCAAAGAGGCTATCTGGAAAGTTATTTTTGTACTCTTAATGTGAAGCATCTGGAGAGAAAGGAATCAGAGCCTATTTGAAGACTGTGATTCTAATTTGCTTAAAACACTAGCATCAGATTCCCTTAGATTTTCTTTAAATTTAGGGAACCAAACTACTTTTTACTTTCCTATTTAAATAAACTTCACAATAGCTTCCATTATCCTTTCCCTTATCCTTTTACTTCACCTCTTTGAATCTTTTAGATCTAGTTTAACTTTTTGGATTTTCGACTCCCTCATAGTTTTCTAGTACGAGGACTTTTTCCTTGTTTTATGCAACAAATTATTATTCATAAATAATAATAATAATAATAATAATACTAATGCAAGGGATAACTCTTTGTCATATCTTATGGAGAATGACTCTTCATTAGTAGTCTTAAAGTTGCATATTTTCACAAAAACCTCTTCAAAATGGCCTTGGTCTTTGGGTTGGTTTATCTATCAACATAAGTAACTGTTTCTGTAAACCTATGCACAGATTTTAGAAAATGGCTTATAATATATAGTCATGTTGAAGCACATGTTGAAATGTTTTCTCGGCAAGATGTTTTCTTTTGTCTCACATGTTGAAATGTTCTCTTTCTTACAATATAAATATCTTTTGTCTCGCATGATTGAGATGCTGTCTCGTTCTTTCAATGTAAATTTCTTTAGTCTCACATGATTGAAATGTTTTCTGCTGATCTAAGATTGTCAGTTAGGACTGTTTTTATAATTTAATTTTGACAGAATCCTAATGAATGTCATTTATTGGATTCCTGAAGCTTGTATGATAAAGTGATCCAATAATTTGTCTTTTGTTCCATTTGTTTATTTTGCATTCTTTGTTTCACTTTGGGTTTCTTGTTTCCAACTTATTCAAGATTCTTAATTATTGAGTTCCTCATACACAGGGAGGCTTTGTTCGGCAAGAGTTATTTTATCTGTTGAAGGATGAGAAGGATGTGCATTTTGCATTTGGAAGTGTTCAAAAGGATGGAATTAAGAAAGCTACCCAGGGAATGCACGCTTCAAAATTCTGCCTCAATATAGCAGGCGACACGCCCTCATCAAACCGCCTCTTCGATGCCATTGCTAGCCACTGCGTCCCAGTCATAATCAGTGATGATATCGAGCTCCCTTATGAGGATGTTGTTGACTATTCTCAGTTCTGCATATTTGTTCGTTCAAGGGATGCTCTCAAAGAAAACTTCCTCATAAATCTCATCAGGAGTATTGGGAAGGATGAGTGGATCAGAATGTGGCACAAGTTGAAAGAGGTTGAAAACCTGTACGAGTTTCAGTACCCGTCGAAGGAGGGTGATGCGGTCCAAATGATATGGCAGGCTGTTGCGCGCAAGGTTCCTGCTATCAGATTGAAGTTGCACAAGTCTAGGCGGTTCTCACGTTCTCTTGTCCGCTCAGAGAGGGGGTCAAGATCGATACCATCGCCAAGTAATTTTTGGTGAGAAAGGAAATTTACATTCTTTGGTGCTCTGCATTTCTAGAGCTTTGGAAATTGGAAGTGAGAAGTAGAATGTAGTAATTGGGAGACTGACCTTGTTTGTAACTTTCTTGTGAAGGGCGGTTGGGGGGGGTGGGGGGAGTAGAAATGTGTTAAGTCGACAGCCTTAGTAAAAAAAGTAAATTGCAGTACTCTTTAACACAAGTGAAGCTAGCAAATGTATTTACGAAAAAGAAATAAAATGAGGAAAAGAAGTGAATGGGCCAAATCTTTTTGTTTCGCCGTATGGTACACAACCAAATTATTTTGTATTTGCCGAGAGAAGAGAGGAAGACGCCTTTTTCTGATGGATTGCTGCCTTTATTCAATTAATACCAAAATTGGCATTTATTTATCATCAACTCCAACCCCAGTTTTTCTTGCCAAGACTGCTTAAATCTCAACCTTTCATTTTTTATGGCAGTTAAGACTACAGCACATTTACTTATCAAAAAAAAGACTGCAGCACATTTGACTTGAGAAAGTCAGATCTCCGATCTACTGTAGGAAAAAGGAGCTCCCGTTCATTTAATACCAAAATCGGCTTTTAATTATCATCTTTTTTCTAAAAAAAAAAATTATGGGCAAATGAAGATCAACCCGAACTTGTCTTGCACTAGCTACACCGTTAAGCACCATTCTGCAGATGGCATTCCAACCAAAGTTGGTGATTATGGGAATCACGACAATCAAGGCATCAAGCTACAGCATATTGTCAGCGGACAGCTAAGACAATAAGTCATAGTAGGAAAGTCTTGGCCAATTCAGTTAAGGAATACTGTGGAGCTAAATATACAAGGAAAAGAGTGCACCATATCAGATTCTATGAAAAAGTCAAACTTGCAGGAAAGGAATCTCGAGCTCCAAGAAAGGCATCTCAACCTTCACAAGGAAACCAGATCATGACTCCTATAAGAAACTTACTCTCCAAGGGAATTTGCTTCGTTAGCTTTATTTTGTTTTAAATTCTTTATATTGTAAATCAATATCTATGGACCATAAGCATTTCTAGTAGACTCATTAAAATAATTAAAAGGTTATTTGGTGAGCTAATTTGGTAAAATTGTCTAAAATGTCTCTCCAACAGCCTCACTAATTTGGTTAGTGAACAATACTCACCAACAATAGTGAGAACTATTCACTCATCAAATCTATAAAAAAACTATTAAAACTTTCTCTCTCTTCGTTTTTATTTATTTTATTTCTCTTTCATGCACCACACACAACCTCCATTTTGAAAAAGATTATTTAAATGGAATACTATAGTGGATAACTAAAATAGTGAGGCTGCTTGGAGTTCTTCAAAATGGTAGATGGCTAAAATAGAGAAAAATGATTTTTTTTTTAAACTATTTTAGCTAATAAAATTTGATGAGGCTATTAAGAATACTCTTTTTTGTAAACTGTTCAATGAAAATCATCGTATAATATTCTTCCTCATATAAAATTTTGAGTTAAAAACACCTTTGCTCCTTGAGTCTTGACAACTTTATTTTTTTGTCACTGAATTTCAATTCACAGCATAGATGGTACCTCAATTTTAGGAAAAGACCGAATTGGTACCTCAGTCAAGTTTTCCGCCCAAAAACTAATGGCTCACCACGTGTCAACCACTGAGGTTGACACGTGGCACTATATAAAAAAATTAAAAATTAAAAATCTTTAAAAATTAATTAAAAAATATATATATTAAAAAATTAAAAAACTTGAAAAGATTAAAAAACAAGGGGGTGGTTCAGCCGCCCCCTTGGCCACCATGAGCCACCCCCTTGTTTTTTTGTTTTTTCATTTTATTTTTAATTTTTTAATTAATTTTTAAAGATTTTTAATTTTTAATTTTTTTTATATAGTGCCACGTGTCACGTGGCGAGCCGTTAGTTTTTGGACTGAAAACTTGACTGACGTACTAATTTGTTCTTTTTCCAAAATTGAGGTACCATATGTGATGCAAATTGAAACTCAGGGATTAGAAAATAAAGTTGTCAAAACTTATGGACCAAAAATGTTTTTAACCCTAAATTTTTTCATACACAACAGTATCCCTGCTCTACTTAATTGGGGTAATTACCTTTTTCCCCCATCAAACTACCAGCCATTGTTAACATGCCCCCATGAACTGACACCTCGACCAAAAGAGAGTATCCAACTACCAACTTTACATACTTTGCCCCCTTCCGTCAGTTTAATTCGTGAAAAGACTTAAATACCATAACTCAAATTCAAAAATGACATAAATGCCCTCAACTTTTTTAAACATATTAATTTTAATATTTTTTTTATTAATTACTGTTGGAGGGCATTTTGGTCTTTAAACCAAAATTAATGTCCAAAAATGGCATATTCCGTCCAAGTTAACGGGATTCCCTGACGGAGGGGGGCAAAGTATGTAAAGTTGGTAGTTGGATGCTCTCTTTTGGTCGATGTGTCAGTTCATGGGGGCATGTTGACAATGGCCGGTAATTGATGGGGGGAAAAGTAATTTACCCCTAATTATTATCTTTTTAGAAATGCTACACTCCCTAATGTGGCACTGAAATTTACTATTTAATTATTTAATATTGATTTTTAGTGTCACTTCAAAAAGTGTAGGAGTGTGAGTGTTTGTAACATTTTTTTTTTAATAGTTTCACTCATAAATGTTTGTGAAACTATATATTAAGGGAAAAATACACGTTACCCCCTGAAGTATGTCAACTTTTGCGTTATAGCCTATAAAGTTCAAGAAGTGACATTCGATCCCCACAAACTATCAAATTGGGACAAGATAACCTCATCAGTTAAGTTTTTCTGTCTTTTTGGACGCAATGTCAATCATCTGCGCCACACGCGACTTTTAACCACCTAAACTCCCAAAAATGCCTTTGGAGTAAATAAACTTAAACCCTCTTAATTTATTTTGTTATTTTTTTTTTGGCTCAAGTACTAGGTTTCTTCTATCATTTTAATAACTTATATCATAAGATATTGTTATTTTGTTTGCAGTAATTATTATTTGGAATATTTTCAATAATAATAGGGTCATATAAACAGACCTTCTGAGAATCCGTGCTTTTGCCATAGGCATCAGTTTTCTTCTCCTATAATTATTAGAATTGGATCCGACTTCCATGTTGTAAAAATTTTAATAGCATATCCCTTGTTAAAATAATGGACGGCTCAGATTTGACTTGCCTATTTTAAAGTCATACGACGTCTTGTGGAGCTAACAAAATGTCTTAAGTGATTAATGTTGTCTCTTTTCAAGGCCAACACGTCATCCATATTCTTTGTGTAAACTGGAGTTGCAGCCCAAGGTAGCCTCTTCCCTACCATAAGTACAAGTGTAGCAGCAAAAACAACTATCATAGTCGCCAAGGCAAGGAACAATGTAGTTAGTGTTGGTACAGTTTCTAGTATGGCGTGAGCTGGCGATCACTGATATTCTTCATGTCCTTGGTATCCCCGTTCCACCACAAAAGAGCCAACACCATCAAGAGAACGCATCAAGGTTGCAAGCGGATTTCACTCCGATGCCTAAGTAAGTTTTTGAGGGAAAATAATGCCTAAGCACAACAATTTAGTCTTAGGTTTATACTTGTGTAAGGGCCTATTTATAGACTGAGTGGTGAAGGCTCAAAGCAGGATCCTAGGCGACAAATCTGGGATTAATTTTAGTCCCAAATTTCCAAGAACTAGGTGCGATCCCAGATTTTTCGGGATCGCATATTGCCGCCCTTGGTTAGCTATGTTGTTTTCCAGGGCAGTACCTTCCCGGGGCTCCAAGGTATCCAAATTCATACTCGCGGGCTCATACGTGATGGACTACGAGCCCACAATCGCCAGTGAGTCAATGTGGACTCAAAGGCTCGTAATCTTCAGAATGGGCTAGGACAAGTGGGATTATTCCCAACATTTACCCCCTAAATTCCCTTATCCCAGCTAAAAGCTCAAATAATGGGATTTTTGTCGCCTTCATAACCCGAGCCTTGGTTCTTGATGTGAACCTGTGGGATCGAACTCTCTTGAACCCACAATCAAATTGAAAACCAACCCAAGAAAGCCAAGAATGAAGTCAAGAAGATTTAGATTCGTTGAAATCTTGTTTCAAGATCCTAGATTCGGTGAGAACGCCAAAAATGGTTTGCCTTTGATAAGTTTTTAGTGAAATCAAGAACAAGTAGAGAAAACTGAAAAGTTTTCTATGAAGAAAAAACTTCATTCACATTCAACTTCCCTAGAAAATGCGGTTACAAGTCTTTTTAAACCACTCCATGAAACCCTAGGGCCTACTAAGGCCTACATCAATTAAAAGACATGGGTTGAACATCTTCAAGCCCAAAACATCATAAACTACATGCCTACAGCTAATAAAAGAAGCCCATTTAATGAATTAAATAGGCCCAAACGCCTACAACCATAGAAACATAAAATAGGCCCACACGCCTATACTTAATGAAATAAAGAGTCTACACTAAACCATTAGGCTATCTTCTATCACATGGATTAAAGCTGGTTCTTCTTCTTTCAAGCCCATCTTGAATGTTGGGGTCTTGCTCGATAAATTTGTAAACTCCTCCCAAGTGGATTGCACCAATCCTTGCATTGCTTCCTTGATCTTCTTAGCTCTTGACCTTGTGATTGGCCCCATCTAGAACTTGCAAGGGATCTTTAAGACTTGGTCCACCATGGTGCCCATAATTGTCCCTCTCCTCAAAATGATTCGACCTTGAATTGTCACCTACATCATAGGGAGAAAGATCAGAAACATTGAAAGTAGCAGAGACATTATGCTCACCTGGAAGATCAACTTTACAAGCATTATCATTAATTTTCTCAAAGATTTGGAAAGGTCTTTCTTCTCGAGGATGCAATTTAGTCCTTCTATGGGCTGGGAATCTTTCTTTGCTCATGTGAACCTAAACTCAATCTTCTGGTTCAAAGATGACATGCCTTCGCCCTTTATTGGCTCGGGAAGCAAACTTTTCATTCTTTTGAGCAATTTGAAGTCGTACCCTCTCATGAGTTGATTCCACCAATTCGGCCTTCTTGTGTCCATCCAAACTACTCATTTCATCAATAGGTAAAGGCATAAAATCTAAAGGAGTAAGTGGATTAAAACCATAAACAATTTCAAAGGGAGAATAAGTAGTAGTATGCATAGTCGTATTATATGCAAACTCTATAAAATGGTAAACAGTCCTCCCAAGTTTTTAAATTCTTTTGAATGACAGTGTGAAAAATAAATGACTTCTAATTTAACCATGTGTGTGTGCACAATGTGTAACAAAATATTGTAAATGCAAAATTTAAAGAACACAAATATTTTGTTAATGAAGTGGAAACTCAATTAAGAGAAAAACCATTCCGGGGCAGCCAAACCCAGGAAATCCACTATCAGAAGACAAAGCTAGTACATATATAGTAACACTCACATACCCAATGCAACGATTGTATCTAGGACTCTAATACGTAACCTAACGTGAACGTCTCCCAACCAAGTCTCTTACTTAAAGGGGTCTTCTATGGATTCCTTTACCTTAGGACTCCTCCCTAAGATGTCTTCAATTATGAGCACAGCAACAACACAACGGCAATCCTTAGAGAGCTAGCAAATCTTCACAATGTCTACCTAACCACCTTCTCTAAGTACAAAAGAATTCCATACTGAATTCATGATTCTTACATGCCTAGAGGCCTCTATTATAGGCTTAAGAAAACCTAAGTTGAGTCTGATTCGGTTTTCTCTAGGAGGCGTCCGGACGCAAGCTGAGGCAGTTCGGACCGACAACTGTGCAACTGGCTTTCCATAACGTGCTTCATGCAATACCATATCAGGGCTGAGTCCGGACAGTGTTGCCCTGACGTCTAGACGATTGCAATTCTTCTCCACGTCTTGCCTAAGGATAGTGTTCAAATGGTGTTGCCCTGCCGTCCGGATGGATGCAGCTGTCTTCCCATAAGGAAATTTGATTTCTTGTCGAACTCTAATGAGCGTCCAGACGTGTTGCCACAACATTCGAACGAATGCAACCTTGAACTGTTCGAACCTTCTGACCACTGATGGGAGTCTGGATGGTATTGCCCTGTCGTCCGGACAGATGTTGCTGACTAATGAGTGTCCCAGATGCTTTATTGGGCCGTCTGGATGGAAACAAAGGATCTGACTTTATTTGAGTTAGAATCTGCATAGAATCTTCCTTGAACATTGAAATAGCCTTCTTGCTGCTTGTGACATTGGAACTTGTCATAATAAGGCTCTTTCCATCTTAGAGAAATAAACTCTAAATACTTTGAAGATTCTGGAATACACGACATCCTTGCGAAAGCAGCAACATTACATGATAGTGAATGTCAACAAAATGCAGCCAATCAAAAACTAATAAACTCCCCCTTTGGCCATTCTGGGACAAAAATCATTTGACCGGTTAAAAATACATTCCCTGTCCAAAACTAAAAATACCCCCCCCCTTTGTCTTAAAAGGACAAAGGGTAAATAGAGTATATAAAAACTATAGTTATAAAATACTCCCCCTAGATGTTTCAATAGGACAAGGGTAAACAGAGTATATAAAATTCACAGACAAAAAGTTCTAAAATCCAAAAATTAATAAGGATAATAGAGAAGAGTCTGCAAGTAGCCTAGATAATCAAAAGTTTGTAAAACAACTGATAGAGAGAGGAACAAAAAAAAAAAGGTCCTCCATGTACCAAATCCTGCTGATCCACTGAAAGCAAGTGACTAAGAGAAATCCGTACAATAGCTGGACTTGTGCTACTTCGGCGTCTAGCTTTTGAAGCCAGGTACCATAGATTGTAAAACTTCAGTTACTTGAGTTTGCAAAGCCTGAACCTGATTATTCGCAGATTGAAATTCTCTAGTCAATTGGTCTGTAAAATAAATGAGAAGATTCGCCATTGAACCTCTAACTGATGTAGATCCAAAGAAAGATGCTACGGAAGGCTCTGCATGAACTGTGGGGAAAAGCTCATCTAAATCCTGAGACCTTTGGAAATTAAAACATATAACTTCAACAACAGTCTGTTTTCCAAAGGATCCATTTGTCGAATGTTGTGCTGGGAGCTGCTAGACGACATATCTCTAAAAAGATTTAAACAGAAATCTATCAAAAAATAACATCACAAAGAAATATTAGATCCTGTTAGTTCCAAAAAGAATGTGATATTATGACAATTGTCAATTGGATGCCCAAGTTTTACAAAAGCAAATATCGCACTCCAAATGACCTAGATATATGATCAACCCAACACACAGATAGAAAAGGATTTTCATGCACAATCTCTCAAGAAAATATTCCAATATTCTAAAAATCACAAAAACTTAAAAGAACAAAGGAAGACACAACAAATACCATGGAATGAGAAGCGATGTGCAAAGAATGCCAAAATCTAGGGAGAACTCCACGAGAAAAACACAGAACATGACATGATAAATCAATAAAAAAGCAGAGGTGTGCGTGTGGCAGAGAAAGCAAAGAGACAGATAAAAACCTATAAGGATTGCGTCTGGACGTGATACCAATGAGTCCGGATGGGGACCGCATGCGTCCGGACAGTAAGACAAGTCCGTCCGGATGCATCACACAAAAAATATTGAAACAAAGGAAAATTTGTAGAAATAATAATTTTCACTAAAGTTAGCGTCAGAATACGCATGTATAAATAACTAATAAGACAGTCAAATAGAAAATAAAAAATATGCAAAGATATAATTGGGAGTTAAGTATTCAATAAGCACAAATTTCCCTACAGATATAAATTTTAAATAGATTACCAAACCCATGCTATGCGTGTGTGTGTGTGTGTGTGAAAGCTTTCTCAATAAGGTATGATGTTTGCTGATATGATTTAAAGCAACTGAATTTTCTAAACAAGAGAGAAATTCAATGTTGGATCAGTCAAAAGTCAAACCTTATTTTACTAGGGCCTAGCCACCCTCATCTGATACATTCCACCTAAGTTGTAGCACTTTTCTTTTACGTAGTCCTTTAGTGACCGTCTATTTCCACAATGATTTGGTCACTGACTGTTTCTATAGGGACAAGTTTAAGAACAAATTTGTAGCACAAAAGCAGTGGACCTTTTTATTTATCCATATTTTCTGAATTTTAAATGCTTTTTATCACTTGGTGCTGTAACCTAGAAAGAATGCTAGAATTTTTAGGTTGAAGGTTCAACTAGTGAATTGGTCAAGTTGACCATCTTAGCACAAAAAATCTCTCTTATCAGAAGTTTCAAAAGCCAAAAATTAGAGAGTAAAAAATGTACCTTAGGGGAGCTTTGGATAGTGCACAATTTTCATCGCATGAGAAAAACAACTGTCTAGGATTAAGATGCACAAGAAAACTTAGCAGATATCAGTCATAAACTCTCAATCATATATAAGCATATTCAATCAATGCACAATGAACTGAGATATTAGGCAAAAATACATGCAATATCGGAAAAGCTATAAAAAAAAAAAAAAAATCTGCATCTTCTCCCCCAATTTTTTTTTGTTTTTATTTTTTTTTATGTTGAAAATTAAGACAGAAAAACAACAAAAACATGCTAGATGAAATAAATGCACAAACACCTCCTATCATGTGTGATAAAATCAAACCTGTTCACACGAAAGGTTCAGAATTTACCAAGATAGAAAAACAGTAGTCTGATTTGCTTTTTCTGTCATCCCCAAATAGTACTTGATATGCACTAGGATTAGGAACCAAAATCCTAGGCATGGTGAGACTTCACCTTTACTAGGTGAGTCCACTGCCCCCTCAAGGGGTGAATGATTTCATCATTCTTGACTCATACCTGCTTGACTCGTGGAGGTGGTTTGCGGGTCTTGTCCATGTTGGCCATTCTCATTAGCATACCTTGCATCAGGCTCAGCAACCCCTCATAGCCATAGTTGCTATTGGGCTTCTGTGACTTTCTTTTGTAACGCCTGGATTTGTTCTTCATTGGTTTGCCACTCTGATTGGCAGGAACAAACTTCTGCTAATGCCATGGAGCCTGATGTGTTGTCAAAGGTAGAGTGCGTGATGTAGCTCTTGTTGGCAGCTCCCTCTGAACCTTTAACTTCTGAGCCTGGAGTTGTGTACATTTGGGTCGGATGTGACCGATGATGCCTTAGTAATGACATATTTGGATGAGTAAGATTTTTCAACTTTACCTTTCCTCAGAGCATCCTGCATAATCCAAGATCTGTGGGTTTTTAACAGAAAACAATTTGGTCTAATGTGACCAACCTTCACACAATTATGACAAGTAGGGACAAACTTACCCTGGGCTTGTATACCTGTATCTTTGGATTTAGGCTTCACACAATTATTTAAGCAAGAATTTTCAGAATCATCCAAACATGCAGTATCTACTATCACAGGCTTAATAACAATAGAATCTAATTCAGAATCAGAAGCATGTGAAGTAGAAGTACTCAAGTCATCAACAATTAAGTTAGGCTTGTTAGAAATATCTGAATGAATACAAAGCATTCTCTTCAAATTATCACTAGAGAATTTTTCAAGAGATATTCAGATGCTTTTAATTTATTCTCAAGTGTATCAATAGTGTCAAATAGCATGGTATTATTAGATTTCAAAGAGTCAATTAAAGCATGTGATTCAGACAATTTAATGATTAAAAACTCTTTTTCTTGCCTAACCTTTTTGAGCTCTTTATTTGAATTTTTAGAATTTTTACTCAGTTTAAGTAAATTTTCAAGCAGCTTAGTATCAGAATTCTCTTCAAATAGCATAGAAGAATTCATGATGAAAGATGTCAACAAAAATATGGATCACAATCAATAGATTAGTCCAAGAAGAGTGTACCCACTATGATACCAATTGAAAAATAAATGACTTTTAATTTAACCGTGTGTGTGTGCACAATGTGTAACAAAATATTGTAAATGCGGAATTTAAAGAACACAAATATTTTGTTAACGAAGTAGAAACTCAATTAAGAGAAAAACCATTCCGAGGCAGCCAAACCCAGAAAATCCACTATCGAAAGACAAAGCTAGTACATAGACAGTAACACTCACATACCCTATGCAGCGATCGTATCTAACACTCTGATATGTAACCCAACGTGAATGCCTCCCAACCAAGTCTCCTACTTGAAGGGGTCTTCTATGGATTCCTTTATCTTAGGGCTCCTCCCTAAGATAGACTTCAATTATGAGCACATCAACAGCATAACTTCAACCCATAGAGAGATAGCAGATCTTCACAATGTCTACCTAAACACCTTCTAAGTACAGAAGAATTCAATACTGAATTCATGACCTTTACATGCCTAGAGGCCTCTATTTATAGGCTTAAGAAAACTAAAGTCGAGTTTGATTCGATTTTCTCTAGGCGGCGTCCGAACACAAGCTGAGGCCATCCAGACGGACAACTGTGCAACCGGCTTTCCATAACGCGCTTCATGCAATACCATATCAGGGTCGCATCCAGACGGTGTTGCTTTAGTGTCCGGACAGTTGCACTTCTACTGCACGTAAAAACCAAAATAAGGATTGCGTCCGGACGGTGTTACCCTGACGGCCGGACGGTTGAAATTCTTCTCCACATCTTGCCTTATCAAGGATAGCGTCCAAACGGTATTGCCCTGTTGTCCGGACGGATGCAGCTGTCTTCCTATAAGGAAATCTGATTTCTTGTCGAACTGTAATGAGTGTCCGGACACATTGCCGTGACATCCGAATGGATGCAACCTTGAATTGTTCAAAACTTCTGGACACTGATGGGAGTCCTGACGGTATTGCCCTATCGTCTGAACGGATGTTGCTGACTAATGAGCACCCAGACGCTTTATTGAGCCATCCAGACGGAAACACAGGTTCTGACTTTTTCTGAGTTGGAATCTGCACAAAATCTTCCTTGAACACTAAAATAACCTTCTTGCAGCTTGTGACACTGGAACTTGTCATAATAAGGCTCTTTCCATCTTAGAGAAATAAACTCTAAACACTTCGAAGATTCTGGAATATACGGCATCCCTATGAAAGTAGCAACATTACATGATAGTATTTTGTCAACAGAATGCAGCCAATAAAAAACTAACATAGTGCATAAGAGTTGAGTTAGAGTCTTATTGACCACTTTAGTTAGTGGATGACAAGTAGTGGAAAATAAAAGTTTGGTACCTAATTTTCCCCACAAAACTTAAAAAGTAAGGAATTTAACATCCCTATCAGAAACAATACTCCTAGGTACACTGATTAGTGCAAAATATTGCATATTTAAACCCCTTAATTTACATTAGTTAATTCTTTAGCTGTGTCTTAATCTAGTGTTTTGTATTAGATTTGTGTTTTTAGTGTTTTGTAGGTTGCTAAAGGAAAATAGCAGCTTTAAGGTGAAAAAAAGCAAGGAAGAAAGCATACTTTGAGAAGGCCTAGATGATGTGGATATGTTTAACCAAATCAATAAAAGGATTAAATCGAAATTTCTCTAACTGGAGTGAAAATCGGATTGGAATGAATTTTAGATTCTGCACATGTCTTAGTATTTTGATAATAACTTTTAGATCAAGTACCTAATTAAGGTGAAACTAGTGGTGTTGAAAGATAACTCAAAATATTACAAATCATTGTGAAATAGGATTTTCGTAATTCGGCTCTTTGCTATGCCAAAAGTATCTTGCAATATAAGAACACAAATCTGGACGAATCCTATTCCGATTTGTACTCAGATTGATTCTTAATTTGACTAGGAGATTAAAGTACAATTTTTATGGGATCTTTAGCGCTTCTAGGGTTTGTTTGCTTCCTACAAATAGACCGCTAAGCCTCAAGAAAAGGTGGTAGGATACCAGAAACGAAATTACACATATTTTCTCCCTTTTAGTTTAGTTTTTCTTTAGGTTTTAGGTTTTATTTTTCATAATCATGTATAACTAAATTTTCAACTAAGTTTGAAGATGAAGCCTGACCATTGACGAGCAACAATATTTTCATGTAAGTTTATACTATCCGATTTTATGAGTTTTTGATTTCTAATTGTTCCACTTCAATCCAATATTAAGATGATTCTTGGATATCTATTGTGATTTATGGAATCCATATCCACCAAATTATAGCAACATATTCTCATGTTCATCAATACATATTTGAAGTTCTCACCATACAAATCTTAAGTATGTTTTACTATGCTTCAAAAATTAATTAAATCATTCAATGAATCCGTTCTTTGCACAAATCACAAAAGATATCCAGTTTAAACCAAATCATTAAATGTATCAGTAGAACGAAACACAATGAATATCTAATGTTTTGATAAATAAAAACCCAAGCAATCAATTAAATGAAACTATCTCAAATCATCATATGTATCCGTAAATCACAATAGATATCCAAGAATCATCTCAATAATTGAATTGAAGTAGAACAATTAGAATTCAAAAACTCATAAAATGGATAGTATAAACTTACATGAAAATATTGTTGCTCTTCAATGGCGAGGCTTCATCCTCAACCTTAGTTGAGAATTCAGCTACACATGATTATGAAAAATAAAACCTAAACCTAAAGAAAAACAAAACTAAAAAGGGAGAAAATATGTGGAATTTCGTTTCTGGTCTCCCACCACCTCCTATTACAAGAGAAAAGAACTAGTTTATAGATACCAAGTCCCTAAGGTTTCGGTGCTGCTAGGTCTAAGAATATGCCTAGCCCCCACACGTCCATTGCCAGGTGGAAAAAAAAATCAACTTGTGCATGGCTTGGTTATGGAAAGAAATTTTGTCTTTGTATATCACTCACAAGCACGGCTGCTAGGCTGAAGAGGATGAGTCGGTGCTATTCCAGTCATGGAGAGAGACGTGTGTTGTATCTCAGTTGCTGCCCTTCATGTGGGAAGAAATTAGTGCTACCTTGTTATGGAAATTCGGTGCAGCCTTTCCTTAAGAAGACGTGTCGATGCTCTCTTGTGCAAAGAAATAAAATTTTCTCCCCACGTATACGTTGCTGCCAGGTCATGAGAAAAGAATTGTGTCTTGGTTTATGGAAAGAAGTCGTATGACTCCAGCTCACAATATTCTGGCTTGTGCCTCTACGACTTACGTCCACATTTTGCTCTAGGTCAAGACAAAGTCTTCTTTTCTCTATATGTGGCGCCTCTACGTGTATTGCATCTGCAAAAATTCTTTCCCTCTAGAGCGTCCCACTACACGTTTATTTCAAGCTTGCTTCACCAATTAGCATTGCCTTGTTAGGGAAATCCACACTTGCCATATTCTGCATCTTCAATATTTTTCAGTTTCCCACTTCTTTGCAATTCTACATAAAGAACGTAATTTTTTCTCAATGACCTGCAAAAATACTAAGACACCAAAACAAACCCAAAAAATTAAAAAATAACAAAACTAAAGGTTTAGCATGTAATGCCAGTAAATTCAAGCTCTTAAGAAACCCTTGATATTGTTGAGGAAACAATATCCAGGAAATTGAACTCTTAAGAAATCATTGATATTGTTGAGGAAACAATATCCACAAGTTTTTATAAGCAAACCTAAAGTTATTTTGAAAACTTAAAGATCAAACCTAAAAACCCTTGAAAACCTAAAAGTTACATTTAAGCTTTAAACTTTGACTGAACCGAAAACAGGTCAAATGAACTCAGATGTAGTTGATTCAAAGACCGTTGTGCTCACAAAAGAAAGATCTATCATATGGAAAAAGTTAGTAAAAGAGTCCACTAGTTGACTTTTTGACCCGAGCCTAAATAACCCAACTGTCAATTTTTAGCATAATTGAATTAAAAGCTCAAGACCAGCTGACCCTAACTGCCTCTAGAACTGAGACAAGGTTATATTTATTTAGTTTAGGAAATCTAGTTGAAAGCTAAGTCTAGTTAGACAAAAAGTTAGACTTTTAAGTGTGAAAGGGATTTTTAGTCAACAAAGGAGGCTTCCTTTGCTTTTAATCTGTAGTGCAATTCCGTGGGTTTCCTCCACATTTCTGAATTCATAAAACACTCTTTATGTGTATAAGTCAAGAGTAATGATGAACGAATAGAATATCTCATGAGTAATCATGACAAGAAAGAAAAAACCAATAAAGCAAGTGTGAATGCAAAAAGTAGTTTAAAGATATTTTGGCTTATTAGATAGAAACTTTGATTTAACCGGATTAAGTCAAAACGAACTCTAAATGAGTCAAACCAAGAAGAGAAAGTGTTTGTATGGAAGTCCTCTATCTACCATCAAAATATCAAGTCAATCGGAGTCGGTTTGACCATCAAAAGGTAGGTCGGAGTAAGCTGCCCTCCATTTGGACGAAAATCCTAAAATTCAAATAGATAATAAAGTAAGGACTAGTTTACAAGATATTATCTAATAAGTTAATTCTTTTATTACATTTTGCACCTTAATACCCCTACTTTCCTCCTATAAATAAGCATGCAAGGGTCTTGTTCTTTCCACACAAATCATAGACAACTTTCATAAAGCTTGTACTTTAGTTTTCTCTCCCTATTTCTCTCCTTCTACCACACGGCCACCTTGGTGTTCTTGAAGGTTTTCTCTCCAAATCAACTTGGTAAGTGATCTTGATCCATGGAGTGACTTCTTGGATATTCCTAAGAAAGCGTTTGATTCACTTCCGCTATATCGAGTCCAAAAAAAACTCAAATGATATAGTTTGAACGTGAAACTTTCAAAGGAATATCTTATGAACCATTTGTTATTTCCTTCTTACTATTTGATTTCATTACTTGTTTTTATGAGTTGTTTAAAGACCCAATAAGCTTACGAGATAAAAGAATTAAAGTAAAGAGTAATATAAACTGCTTTTTCATTTTATTGTCCTCATGGCTTCATGAGCTGATCATATTTATATTTCCTTTTTCATTTTATTGTCCTCATGGCTTCATGAGTTGATCGTATTTATATTTCCTTTTTCATTTTATTGTCCTCATGACTTCATGAGTTAATCGTATTTATATTTCCTTTATATTTCATTGTCCTCATGACTTCATGAGTTGAACGTATTTATATTTCCTTTTACATTTTATTGTCCACATGACTTTCATGAGTTGATCGTATTTACTCTTATTGTCCTTATGATATATTTTAATCCTTCAAATTCATATTTGGTGGTATTGGTCATATAGGCTCGTCATCAAATTATGAACTAATGTTTTAAGATTGTTATAAGTGATCGTCTCAAACATAATGAAGTGATGGATAACAATAAATATAAAGAGATGAGGGTCTATAAACAATGATTTGTTTAATAGATAATTGATATATATATTATTGTATGGATGGATTTTTTATGCAGAAAAGAAGGCTAAGGAATTACACGGAGAAGACTGTAAGTATGGATGTACTTACTGAGGAATGATTCTATGTTTCATTAGGATTGTGTGGTGTGTGTTCATTGTATGTGGTTGTTCATGCATTGCATGTCGTGTCCAATTAATATAACGGCTAATGAGATAGCCATCAACAAGCTGATGTAGTAGCAAGTGGAAGGAAGGCTAGTCAGTGGACCCAAGGGGTTCATAGTGACCCAGGGTGCGTCCGAAGTCCTACTATATAACTAATGCTGGGACCGGTAGGATTCCAGTGCAAACAGGTAAGACTTTAAGATGGAGGCAAAGGACATGAACGGGTTCAAATAACCTAAGAACGAGAGGTCTGAAGAAAAATGATCATAAAACACTAAACTAAATGATTACTACAATGCATATTCATACAACCCTTGCATTTCCATTCTTTATGAACTGTTATTAGTTTGATGGTAACTTAGATATAAAAATGGATGACTCACTTGTTTGTCTATACAAATATGATAACGCCATATTTGCATAGTTACTGATGCAGATCAGGAGATTGAAGGCATGGACTCATATGCCAGTTTCGATGGTTTTTGAAACCATTACCGAAGTAATATGTGCTCGCTTAGAAATTGCTAGTCGTATTTATTTGGGTTTTGTTTTATGGCATGTAAATATGTATAACGATGTCATCTTTGGTATGTTTTATGTTATATGCTTAAGTGCCGCCTGTGACACTAATTTTGATGCACTTAGTGTGCATATAGCATGTAAAGATAAACTTAAGTAACTTTTAATAAATGTATCGAGGTATTTCAGTCAGCTCCAATGTGTTATGCTATCAATTCCTAAGTCTTTAGAAGAAAAAAATATATTTCCCTGCGAGAGTTTATCTTTGATGTAGTAATGTCATGTGGAAACCGGAGGTTTCTGCTTATGAATTTGCAGGCTCAAATTCGGGGCGTTACATAGCAAATGCAAATTAAGGGGTCTAAATACACAATATTTGGCATTCATCAAATACCCCCAAACTTTCATTTTGCTAGTCCCTTGGCAAAAGAAAAAGAAAAAGAAAAAGAAAAAGAAAAAGAAAAAGAAAAAGAAAAGAAAAGCATGAAACATAAGTCCAATGTCATGGGAGAGACGATTGCATTTAGCATATGCAAGCCTTTTAAACCCCTAGGACTCCCTAGTGGACGAGTGAGGTCTCGTGAGGGTTTGCTAGGAATGATACCCACAAGCATTTTAAAGCACTATGTTGTTGACAAACAATGACTTCCCACACAAACACATGGTTCACACATCATGATTAGGTTTAACAAGGTGAACATCACACTCACATCATCAGGATATCAAAAATCATTCAACTCATAGCTGGAAAATTGAGACAAATCAGCTATGTTGGTTTTATCTTTCTACTAGGATTTTTATTTTTATTTGTTTTTGTCATTCTTGTTTCTAAAAAAAAAAAAAAAAAAGATTTTGTTTTCTCTGTTTTGTTTGTTTTCTTTTGTTTTTTTAAAAAAATATTGTTGATGTTTTATGTGGCATATTTGCATGCTAAAGAAAGAGAGTGAAGCATGGATTTTACTTTTGATAATTATAGAAATTTTTCTGCACAACATGCTTCGCCTAGTGGTAGGACATCTACTCCAGCCAATAACCCTCACAATTTCTACCCACATGAACCATGTTCATATTGTTTCAATCCTTAACATCATGTTAGTGATTGTCTAGCATTAGACAATTTTCTAATTTATCTTGTGAACAAATGAACACAAATTTCTCCATCTTGGGGTTTGATTCAAATTCCAATTTTTATAACCTGGACTGGAGCAACCATTCTGATTTCTCGTGGCAAGTTCAAGCCACGGAAATTATGCTCCTCAATACCATGAACTGCACTATCCTCAATATCTGCAGTTCGATAACCAATCTTCCCATCCTTCATCCTACAGTTATTCGATACAAGAATTATCATTGGAAGACACAGTCAAAGCATTCATACCGGCAAGTAGCCGAGATATGCAAGAGCTGACGAATGCCACTATGAGCAATAGCCAGACTATACAAGAGCTCAAGAATGTCACCATGAACAATAGCCAGACTATACAAGAGCTTAAGAATGAGGTCAGGGATTCAAAGCACTTCACGCATCAAGCTATTGCCAAGATGGAAAGACAGATTGATTATCTGGTTGCTAAATTCAATAGAATAGAGGAAGAAGAGCTTCAAAGTCAGCTGATGGCTAGAAGGCACTACTTGATTGATGAGGATGAATCCAGCAATTCTTATCATATGCATGTCAAAGCCACCACCATACATGTGAGTGAGGAAATTGTGGATAACAATGAGGAGGAAGAAAAATAGGAGCAAGTTGAGTACACAGAGCAAATTGAGCCCACACCAACACTTAGTTTGTCCAATGACAAGGAAGTGAGTACTGAAGCTCTTTCCTTCATCATTGTTCCTCTTGAGACACATCATGAACCCAAAGTTTCAGTTCTTCAATGTCTCAAAGAGCCATCTTATGCCAAAATTCTCAAGGATTTATGTACGCAAGCGTGCAAATCTAGGAATCGTCATCCTAAAAAAATCTTTCAAAGCAAGCAAGTTTGTAACGCCCCAAATTTGAGCTTCCAAATTCGTAAACTCTCGCAGTGGAATAAATTTTTTTCTATAGTCTTAGGAATTGATAGCATAACACATTAGAGCTGACTAAAATACCTCGGTAGTTTATTAAAAGTTACTTAGGTTTATCTTTACATGCCATATGCACTAGGTGCATCAAAATTAGTGCCACAGACGGCACATAAGCATATAACATAAAACATGCCAAACATGACATCGTTATAAATATTTACATGCCATAAAACAAGACACACATAAATACAACTAGCAATTTCTAAGCTAGCACATAATAGTTCGATAATGGTTTCGAAAACCATCAAAACTGGCATATGGGTCCATGCCTTCATTCTTCAGATCTGCATCAACAGCTATGCAAATATGACGTCATCATATTTACATAGACAAACAAGTGAGTCATCCATTTTCATAACTAAGTTACCATCAGATTAATAACAGTTCATAAATAATACAAATGCAAAGGTTGTATGAATATGCATCTTAGTAACCATTTAATTTGTGTTTTATGATCATCTTACTTCAAACCTCTCGTTCTTAGGTATTCGAACCCGTTCACGTCCTTTGCCTCACACTTTGAAGTCTTACCTATTTTTACTGGAATCCTACCGATCCTAGCATTAGTTATATATTAGGACTTCGGACACCCATAGGTCACTATGAACCCCCTGGGTCCATTGACTAGCCTTCTTTCCACTTGCTACTACATCAGCTTGTTGATGGCTATCTCCTCAGCTGTTATATTAATTGGCCACAACATGCAATGCATGAACAACCACATGCAATGAACACGTACCACACAATCCTAATGAAACGTAGAATCATTCCTCAGTAAGTACATCCATACTTACTCCTTGGTGTAATTTTTAGCTCTTTTTCTGTCATAAATAAATATATACAAAGAAGATAATATATTCATCAGTGCTTTTTTCAATATTAAAACTGTTTATTTTTTTACATCCATTCATTCATCGTTTTTAGTCAACAATATTAAAAGGTGATTACTTATAAGTCTTTTGACATTTAAGCTTTATGTTCAAACACCGAAACGTGGTGACATAATGTTTAAACATAAGCCCTTTAGTAAAAAAGCACTTAATAAGTATTTTAGAGCAATTATGATTATCTACAAGAATTGTAAGTGTAAAACAAGATAATAACATGAGAATATAAATACTACAACTATTCATGTTTAAGCACTGAAACACAGCATAGTGCTCTTGGTGACGTAACACTTAAACATGAATCCTAATAGGATGATATTATGATCCAAAGGATAGGGTAATAAGATGGTAGAACCAACCCTGTAGGAATGCAATAAATGATAAAATAGATACATGTGGTAGAACTAACTCTATAGGAATGCAATAAATGATAAAATAGATACAGGTGGTAGAACCAACTCTGTAAGAATGCAATAAATAATAAAATAGATACAGGTGGTAGAACCAGCTCTTTAGTAATGCTACAAATGATAAAATAGATACATATTAACAAGAATATATTCACTATTTTACAAAAGTCATTAAATCAGTTAAAAGTCATTAAATCAGTTAAGCATCGAAACGCGTGGCATAATCCTCAAACATGAATCTTAACAATTTATATGGAGAGCTATATAATAAATACACAAGTAATGAAATCAAATAGTAAGGAAGAGGTGTCAAGTTATTCATAAGATATTCCTTTGAAAGTTTCACGTTCAAACTATATCTTTTGAGTTTTTGGCCGATATAGTGGAAGTGAATTAAACGCTTTCTTAGGAATATCTAAGAAGTCACTCCATGCATCAATATTACTTACCAATCTGATTTGGAGAGAAAAATAAACTTCAAGAACACCAAAGTGGTCGTGGGATAGAAGGAGAGAAAAAGGGAGAGAAAACCAAAGAAAAAGCTTTCATGAAAGTTGTCTATGATTTGTGTGGAAAAACAAAGACCCTTGCATGCTTATTTATAGAAGGCAAGTAGGGGTAGAAGGTGAAAAATGTAATAAAATAATTAACTTATTAGATAATTTCTTGCAAACAAGTCTTTACTTTATTATCTATTTGAATATTAGGATTTTCGTCCAACTAGAGTGCAGCCTAGTCCGAGCAATTTTTCGATGGTCAAACTTACTCCGATTGACATGAAATTTTGAGGGTAAATAGAGAACTTTAAGACTAACACTTTCTCTGTTTGGTTTGACTCATTTCAAGTTCGTTTTAACTCTGTTCTAGTCCAGTCAATTTTTCTATCTTTTAAGCCAAAATATCTTTAAACTACTTTCTGCGTTCACACTTGCTTTATTGATTTTTCTTTGTTGTCATGATTACTCTTTGTGATATTCTTCCTTCATTAATACTTCTTGTTTTTTATACATAAATGTTTCTAGAAGCATGAAGATATTTTTCTTTGACAGTTTTTCGTTTAATTTGACAGTTGGGTCATTTAAGCACCAGTTTTGGATAAAAAAAGTCAACTGTTACTAAATTGAATTTCGACTTTACAAGATTCAAGTATAAACTATATATATATATACTATATTGATTAATTATAAGCCATAAAAACATATTTATCAAGCCTAAATTTAGAGGTCAAAGTTCAACCAAAAGTGCCACTTGGCACCTAAATAGTCAATTATAAATTCAAAAAGTCAACAAGTGGACTTTTCACAAAATTTTATCATGTGATAGATATTTCTATTTTGAGTACAACGGTCTTTGAATCAATTAAATTTGAGTCTATTTGACATGTTTTCGGTTCAATCAAAGTTTAAAGCTTAAATGTTACTTTTAGGTTTTTAAGGGTTTATAGGTTTTGATCTTTAAGTTTTCAAAATAACTTTAGGTTTTCTTATAAAACCTTTGGATACTGTCTCCTCAACAATATCAATGATTTCTTAAGAGCTTGAAATTACTGGGCGTTACATCCTACCCACCTTATCGGAATTTCGTCTTCTAAATTTGTAAACTATGTTATGCAAAAAGAGTTTTACACTAAGTAAGAAAAATTTCAAGCGGAGATGTTACTTACCTTAATCATCTTCAAAGTCACTGAGATACGGCTTTGTGTAAGACTGACGTAACCCTCTCTCTAGCTGATCTTGGGGCATGGTTTGATCTATAGAGTTTTCAACTTTGTTTTAACTCCATGATATTAACAATCGGATTTAAGCCCTACTAAATAATCCTTGATTTGTTTTATCTTTATCAAAAAGGGTGTAAGAAAATAATAGTTTTCAAATCATACTATCTTTACCTGGGTATTTGGTTTTCTATAGTACCATGATCTATTTATGGGCTCGACATACCAACTACCGTATGTTTTCACTGTTACTACTCGCAAACTATATTAAATACAATTACTATTGTATAGCAAATAAAAGTTATTTAATTATAAATATTGCATCATAAATCATGAAAGTATTAAACATACCTACTTCAAAGCGATTCACGGGAATAGATACGAGTATTTGCTTTTTATCTCTTGTTCTAACTCCCAAGAAGCTTCTTCTACATCATGGTTCTGCCATAGAACTTTTACTAGTGGTATTGTCTTTGTCCTCAGTTGTTGTACTTTTCGATCCAAGATCTGCACAGGCTTCTCTATATATTTCAAATCAGCTTGAACTTGTAAAGGTTCAAGGTCTATCACGTGTAATGGGTCATGGACGTATTTTTGTAGCGTGGAAACGTGGAATACGTCGTGTACACCGGCTAGGTTAGATGGTAATTCGACTCTATAGGTGATCGGACCTACGTCACTAAAGAGGGACCGACATACCTCGAACTTAGCTTTCCCTTTTTACCGAACTGCATGACTCCCTTCATTGGTGATACCTTCAGGAATACTTGATCACCGACTTCGAATTCTAGCTTGCGTCGTCATGTATCAGCATAACTCTTTTGGCAACTCTGTACGGCCAGCATCCGCTTTCGAATTAGGATAATCTTGTCTTTAGTATCCTGGATTATCTCCGGTTCGACTAGCTGTCTTTTCCCAACTTCATCCCAATATAGTGGTGATCTGCATTTCCGTCCATAGAGCGCTTCGCATGGAGCCATTCCAATAGTTGCCTGAAAACTATTGTTATAGGCAAACTCAACTAATGGTAAATATTGAATCCATTTACCTTTAAAGTCTAGCACGCAAAGTCTCAGCATATCCTCCAAAATCTGAATGGTTCTTTCTGATTGACCATTGGTTTGTGGATGATATGTCGTGCTAAGAGTTAGCTTCGTCCCCATTGCATCATGCAAACATTGCAAAAACGAGAGGTGAATCGCGCATCACGGTCCGATACAATAGAAGCAGGTATACCATGCAGTCTGGCAATCTCTCTTATATATAATTCTACCAACTTAGGGACAGGGTCGGCAACTTTGATAGGGGTGAAATGAGCATTTTTCGTAAGTCGTCAATAACGACCAAAATAGCATCATGCCTATTGAGTGTTTTTGGCAAACCTACGACGAAGTCCATTGCAATTTGATCCCATTTCCATTCTGGCACATTGAGAGGTTGGAGTGGATTGGCTGGCCTTTGGTGTTCTGCCTTTACTTGTTGACATGTGGGGCATTGCGCTACATATTCTGCAATATCATGCTTCATTCCCTGCCACCAAAATCCTTTTCTCAAATCCTGGTACATTTTCGTGCTTCCCGGATGTTCGGTGTACCTAGTCTTATGTGCTTCATTGAGTATGTCCCTTCTCAATTCTGCATCATTGGGTATGACAGTTCTAGCATCACCTGTTCTTAAAAGGTCATCTTCTGTGAAATTGAAACCTGGAGCTTTACCCTGGCTCGCCTTCTCCTTCAGTTGTTGCAACCCTAGGTCGTTCTCCTGAGCAATCTTAATTCTGTCAGCAGTTAACTGACAGATAATAAAAGCTGTAGGATGGCACTTCATGCTTGGCGCCACATCCAGCTGGATCATTCCCAATTGGTTGGCGAGTTGATTACGAGTAGGAGTTGAGTTTGTTGATGCACTCTGTGATTTCCTACTCAAATCGTCTGCAACTACATTTGCTTTCCTTGGATGGTATAGAATATAGCAATCGTTGTCTTTTAACAATTCTAACCAGCTATGCTGCCTCATATTCAATTCTTTTTGCAAGAAGATATATGTTAGACTTTGATGATCAGTATAAATTTCTACCTTCTCACGAAAAAAAATAATGTCTCCAAATTTTTAAAGCAAAAACTACAGTAGCTAGTTCAAGGTCATGAGTGGGTTAATTTCTCTCATGGTCCTTCAACTGTCTAGAGGTGTAAGCTATAACTTTATCTTACTGCATGAGTACGCACCCTAGTCCTTTAAGGGATGCATCACTAAAAACTACAAATTTCTCAGATTCCCTTGGTAGTACAAGGACATGTGTAGATACTAACCTCTTTTTCAGCTCTTGAAAGCTTGCTTTGCACTTATCGTTCCATTGAAAATGAGCGTTCTTCTTAGTGATGGCGGTCAAAGGGCCAGAAAGATTGGAAAAACCTTTTACGAACCTTCGGTAGTAACCTGCCAATCCAAGAAAGCTGCGCATTTCATGGACGTTGGTTGGCCGCTCCCAGTTGATGATAGCCTCAAGTTTGCTAGGATCGACTGCTACACCATCTTTTGAGATGATGTGCCCTAAGAATGAATCTTTCTCCATCAAAAATTCGTACTTCTTGAGTTTAGCAAATAACTACTTTTCCATTAGAACATTTAGTACTGTTTTCAGATGCTCCCCGTGCTCTTGATGATTAGTCGAGTAAATTAAAATATCATCGATAAACACAACTACGAACAAATCAAGGTACATATGGACAACACGATTCATTAGATCCATAAATACTGACGGTGCGTTAGTCACCCCAAAAGGCATGACTCGAAATTCGTAATGACCATACCTCGTTGGATCGCCGTCTTTTGCACATCTTCTTCTTTTACCTTAAGTTTATGGTATCCCGATTGAAGGTCGATTTTTGAGAATACCTTGGCTTCTTTTAATTGGTCGAACAAGTCGTCAATCCTTGGTAGACGATATTTATTCTTTATGGTAAAGCGGTTCAGCTCCCGGTAGTCTATGCATAGCCGCATAGTCCCATCTTTCTTCTTGACAAACAATACCGGTGCTCCCCACGATGATACGCTTGGGCGTATGAATCCTGTATCCAAAATTTCTTGGAGTTGTTCCTTCAGCTCTTTCAATTCAACGGGCGCCATACCATAAGGTGCTTTGTGAATGGCTTGGGTTCCCGTGATCAAGTCGATGGTAAATTCAATCTCACGATCAGGTGGCAATCCTGTCACAACTTCAGCAAACATGTATGGGTAATCACATGCCACTGGAATATCTTCCAACTTACGCTCCGCTTCTGGTTTCACCTTCACATAAGCTAAGAACGCTGATACCCTTGTCGTATATTCCTTGTAGCTTGTATTGCGGAAAGTAGTGGTGGAGTAGCTCGCGTACAAGATCCGTTGAATTTAAATCTTTCAACACATGGCAATTGAAAAACGACTACCTTCTCTCTACAATTTATACTCGCATAATATTTTGATAACCAGTCCATGCCTAGGATTACATCATATCCTAGAGATTTAAACACTAATAGATTGATGGGCAGGTTCCTTCGTTTTATTTTGATTGGACAATTCTCTACCATTTTATTGCATACGACTTTCTTTCCTCCAGGGGTTTCAACCGTTAGATTTTGTACTAAAGGTCCTGTGCTAACGTGACATAAGTTAATGTATGCTTCAGAAATGAATGAATTGTAGCTTCTGAATCAAAAAGAGTACACGCAAGGATACCAAACGAAAAGATTGTACCTGTCACAACACCATTATCACTTCCTTCTTCTTCTTCGTCTATCTCAACCGGAGTTAAAGTATATACCCTTGCTTGGGCGGGTCGCCTTGGTGGGAAGTTGTTTCCTGGGGGTCGGGATCCTCTTGGGGCATCCAGTGGACAGTTCCTCTTGAAGTGGCCAAATTGACCACACCTGAAGCAGTTTGGTTCATTTGCCTTGCACTCTCCAGCATGCACCTTCCCGCACTTGTGGCATGTAAGCGCCTGATTCCCTGCTATAGAAGGGAAATTCCTCTTCTCAACTGGTCTGCTTCCAGTACTAAGTGCAGGTCTTTTGGATTGGTATGACACCTGCGACGCTGCTCGCCTCTTTGGTTCGTAAGCGGCGGATGATTCGCGCATTCCTCTTTTGGCAACCGATGCTATATCGACCAGTTTGACAAGGTTTCCGATCTCATGACACATGACTCTCTCCTTAATACGAGGATTAAGGCCATTTCCGAAACGTTCCGCCTTTGATTCTTCATCAGGGATTAGGTTGAGGCCAAACCTTGCTAGTTCAATAAACCTAAAGGAATATTGCTCTACCGTCATAGCGCCTTGTACTAGATTCTAAAATTCGATGGCCTGCATCTGCCTTTGTGCCCTCAGAAAGAAGCGCCCATTGAATTTGTCTACAAACCTATCCTAAGGGATAACAACCCTATTTCCCAACTCTATTCCTAAGAGTTCTTTCTTAGACTTCCATCATCTTGCAGCTTCATCAGTTATCCTTAGTCCCGTGTACCTAACCTTTTGCTCATCAGTACAACCAAGTGTCTCATGTAATAGCTGGATATCTATAATCCAGGCATCAGCTACTAACGATCCCTGTGTTCCATCAAATGTGCGATTTTGCTGGCTGATACCATACTGTAACGCGCCAAATTTGAGCACGCAAATTCGTCAGCAGAAACCCCCGGTTTCCATGTGGCATTACTACATTAGAGATAAACTCTCGCAATGGAATATATATTTTTTTCTATAGTCTTAGGAATTGATAGCATAACACATTAGAGCTTACTGAAATACCTCGGTAGTTTATTAAAAGTTACTTAGGTTTATCTTTACATGCCATATGCACACTAGGTGCATCAAAATTAGTGCCACAGATGGCACATAAGCATATAACATAAAAGATGCCAAACATGACATTGTTATAAATATTTACATGCCATAAAACAAGACACATAAATACAACTAGTAATTTCTAAGCTAGCACATAATAGTTCGATAATGGTTTCAAAAACCATCAAAACTGGCATATAGGTCCATGCCTTCATTCTCCAGATCTGCATCAATAACTATGCAAATATGACGTCATCATATTTACATAGACAAATAAGTGAGTCATCCATTTTCATAACTTAGTTACCATCAGATTAATAACAGTTCATAAATAATACAAATGTAAAGTTTGTATGAATATGCATCGTAGTAACCATTTAGTTTGTGTTTTATGATCATCTTACTTCAGACCTCTCATTCTTAGGTATCCGAACCGTTCACGTTCTTTGCCTCACACTTTGGACACCCATGGGTCACTATGAACCCCTTAGGTCCACTGACTAGCTTTCCTTCCACTTGCTACTACATCAGCTTGTTAATGGCTATCTCCTCAGTTGTTATATTAATTAGACACAACATGCAATGCATGAACAACCACATGCAATGAACACACACCACACAATCCTAATGAAACGTAGAATCATTGCTCAGTAAGTACATCCATACTTACTCCTTGGTGTAATTTCTTAGCTCCTTTTCTGTCATAAATAAATATATACAAAGAAGATAATATATTCATCAGTCCTTTTTCTAATATTAAAACTGTTTATTTTTTTTACATCCATTCATTCATCCTTTTTAGTCATCAATATTAAAAGGTGATTACTTATAAGTCTTTTGACATTTAAGCTATATGTTCAAACACCGAAATGTGGTGACATAATGTTTAAACATAAGTCTTTTAGTCAAAGCACTTAATAAGTATTTTAGAGCAATTATGATTATCCACAAGAATTGCAAGTGTAAAACAAGACAATAACATTAGAATATAAATACTACAACGATTCATGTTTAAGCACTGAAACACAGCATAGTGCTCTTGGTGACATAACACTTGAACATGAATCCTAACAGGATGATATTATGATGCAAAGGATAGGGTAAAAAGGTGGTAGAACCAACCCTGTAAGAGTGCAATAAATGATAAAATAGATACATGTGGCAGAACCAACTCTGTAGGAATGCAATAAATGATAAAATAGATACAGCCAACTCTGTAGTAATGCAATAAATGATAAAATAGATACAGGTGGTAAAACCAACTCTGTAAGAATGCAATAAATGATAAAATAGATACAGGTGGTAGAACCAACTCTGTAGTAATGTAATAAATAATAAAATAGATACAGGTGGTAGAACCAACTTTGTAGTAATGGAATAAATGATAAAATAGATACAGATGGTAGAACCAACTTTGTAGTAACGCAATAAATGATAAAATAGATACAAGTGGTAGAACCAACACTGTAGTAATGCTATAAATGATAAAATAGATACTAACAAGAATATATTCACTATTTTGCAAAAGTCATTAAATCAATTAAAATTACTACTTTGATTCATGGTTAAGCATCGAAACGCGTGACATAATGCTCAAACATGAATCTTAACAATTTATATGGAGAGGTATATAATAAATACACAAGTAATGAAATCAAATAGTAAGGAAGAGGTGTCAAGTGATTCATAAGATATTCCTTTGAAAGTTTCACGTTCAAACTATATCTTTTGAGTTTTTGGATTCAATATAGCAAAAGTGAATTAAACGCTTTCTTAGGAATATCTAAGAAGTCACTCCATGCATCAAGATTACTTAACAATCTGATTTGGAGAGAAAATAAACTTTAAGAACAACAAAATGGTCGTGGGATAGAAGGAGAGAAAAAGGGAGAGAAAACGAAAGCGAAAGACCCTTGCATGCTTATTTATAGAAGGCAAGTAAGGGTAGAAGGTGCAAAATGTAATAAAAGAATTAACTTATTAGATAATTTCTTGCAAACTAGTCCTTACTTTATTATCTATTTGAATATTAGGATTTTCGTCCAACTAGAGGGCAGACTACTCCGAGCAATTTTTTGATGGTCAAACCTACACCGATTGACGTGAAATTTTGAGGGTAGATAGAGGAATTTAAGACTAACACTTTCTCTTTTTAGTTTGACTCATTTTGAGTTCGTTTTAACCCCATTCTGGTCTAGTCAAAGTTTCTGTCTTTTAAGCCAAAATATCTTTCAACTACTTTCTGCGTTCACACTTGCTTTATTGATTTTTCTTTGTTGTCATGATTACTCTTTGTGATATTCTTCCTTCATTAATTAATTCTTGTTTTTAATACATAGATGTTTCTAGAAGCATGGAGATATTTTTCTTTGACAGTTGGGTCATTTAAGCACCAGTTTTTGATAAAAAAAAGTCAATTGTTACTAAATTGAATTCTGACTTCACAGGATTTAAGTATAAGCTATATATATATATATACTATATTGAGTAATTATAAGCCATAAAAACATATTTATCAAGCCTAAATTTAGAGGTCAAAGTTCAACCAAAAGTGCCACTTGGCACCTAAATAGTCAACTATAATTCCAAAAAGTCAATCGGTGGACTTTTCACAAAATTTTATCATGTGATAGATATTTCTATTGTGAGTACAACGGTCTTTGAATCAACTAAATCTGAGTCTGTTTGACCTATTTTCGGTTCAATCAAAGTTTAAAGCTTAAATGTTACTTTTAGGTTTTTAAAGGTTTTAGGTTTTGATCTTTAAGTTTTCAAAACAACTTTAGGTTTTCTTATAAAAACTTGTGGATATTGTCTCCTCAACAATATCAATGTTTTCTTAAGAGCTTGAAATTATTGGGCTTTACAAAGTTGGCTACCTAAGATGGCAAAACATTCTTCTAGAGTTCTATCAAATTTTAAAGAATAAAGGGTGGGAGGGTGGAAGGGATTGGTTGGACATCCAAATGATCGGAGAAAGTATGGTAATTTTTTCCTTTTTATTTTCCGCATTTAATTTCTGTGTTCTTTTTCCTTTTTCATTTTATTTCTTGTCATTTTATTTTTGTTTCTGACAGCAATTAATCTTTTGATGTTTGTTTCTATGAGAAAATATTGCTGTTAGTTTTGTTGACAGGTGTGTTTAAGTTTGGGGGACGCCCTGGCCTTTTTCACACCCTGATGTTTCCTTACTTCTTGTAATGTATTTCTATACTACATATTGAGGTTAATGTGTAATTCAAGTTTGGAGGTATGGGAAAACACTCTGTCTGTTTAGCATATGTAACAAGCATTTTAAACCCCTAGGACTCCTAGTGGACGAGTGAAATCTCATGAGGGTTTGCCAAGAATGATACCCACAAACATTTTAAAGCACTATGTTGTTGACAAACAAGGACTTCCCACAAAACACATGGTTCACACATGAGTAGGTTTAACAAGGTGAACATCACACTCACATTATCAAGATATCAAAACTCATTCAACTCATAGCTGGAAAATTGAGACAATACATGATCCCATAAGTGCAAAGTGAGTTAACATAGACTTATGAGGTTTCAATTTTTCTCAAAGCTTGTGTAACACAAAATTCATTGGAATTTTATCAGATGAAAATAACCAAGGGCTTAATTACTCAAGTAAAAAAAGCTACGAAGTCAAAGTAGCCATACAATCAACCAAATTTAATTTCTCATCTTTTTACACGATTACTCAATGCTTAGTGAGGCAAGAGGTCCAATTACTCAATGAGAACTCAAACTGATGAAATGAGTTTTATTATTATTATTTCTTTTTTTATTTTTATTTATTTTGAATTTAATTCAAGGTGTCATGAACAAATCATCCTACAAATCTCAAGACACACACTCCTCGATTCAAATCTCATACCTCACAAACCCTATGCTAATGTGCTTGTGATAAACAACTCAAACAAGTGAAGTCTCTCTAATCTAATAGATGAGTCAAAAGGTTTAGATTTCTAATGACACACAGTGTTCAACATGTTAAACAAACCAATGATAAACAAACCACAGTTGCTACATAATCATGCTCAATCAACAACAAAAATAATAAAGACAACAGACAGAAATGTCTACCCCACCCCAAACTAAAATGACACATTGTCCCCAATGTGACTAGAAATATAATACCGAATGGGCGATGCAGGTCGGGTGTACCGTAGAAGAACGCTCTCCCAAACTTGAATGGTAGACACCTGTCCTGAAAAACACAATAAAAACAAAACAAACAAACAAAATAAAGTGACAAGGAAATAAAGGGAAAGATGGGTTGCCTCCCACAAGCGCTAAGTTTATTGTCTTTCGTCAGACTCAGCAGATAAGGATCAGTTCGGATAAGTTGGGTCCTTTAAGGACATTTCTTCAATCTCAGGGATCTTTGATTCCATAAACGGTTTCAGCCATTGACCATTTACCTTAAAAGTGTTTCCATTCTTTGGATTCTCTATCTCAATGGCTCCATGAGTGGAAACTATACGAACTATGAATGGTCTAGTTATCAAGATTTAAGCTTGCCTAGGAACAGATGCAGACGTGAATTGTATAGGAGGACTTTCTAACCAACTTCAAAAGATCTTCTCAAAATGTTTTGGTCGTGGGCCTTCCTCATCCGAGCTTTGTACAGCTTGGCAGAGTCGTACGCATCATTTCTCAACTACTCTAATTCATTGAGTTGGAGCTCCCTTTGAGAGCTGGCTTTGGTGAGATTGAAATTCAGCTGCTTGATAGCCCAATATGCTCGATGCTCCAAATCTACAGGAAGATGACAAGCCTCTCCATACATAAGTCTGTAGGGAGACATGCCAAACGGAGTCTTGAATGTTGTCCGATATGCCCACAGTGCATCATTGAGTCGCAGAAACCAATCCTTTCTTGTCAGATTCACCATCTTCTCTAGTATCCTCTTGATTTCTCTGTTGTATATCTCAACTTTACCGCTTGTCTGAGGATGGTAGGGAGTTACAACTTTATGAGTGATACCATACTTCTTCATGAGTTGCTCAAAAACTCTATTGCAAAAGTGCTTCCCCCCATCACTGATAATGGGACGTGGTGTCCCAAAATGTGCAAGCACATTGTCCTTTGGAAATTGCAGCACAACTCTATGATCATTGGTTTTGCAAGCAATGGTCTCCACCCAGTTGGAAACATAGTCAATAGCCACGAGGATGTAGAGGTACCCATAAAAGTTCGGGAAGGGTCCCACGAAGTCGATGCCCCAAACATCGAAAAGCTCCACAACCAGGATTGGGTTCAACGACATCATGTTTCTTCTTCCAATACTCCTCAATTTTTGGCATCTCTTACAAGCTGAACAGTAGGCACGGGAATCACGAAAAATGGAAGGCCAATAGAGCATGTTAGCCCTATGGCGTCAATCCAATTATGTCGCAAATATTTTGATGATAACAAATTATATCTTGTTGCTCTAATATATTTACTTAAAGTATGATTGTTGCAAGAAATATTCGTGCACACATTCTCAAAGGACCAAAAAGAATCAAAGGCATTTGGAATTCAAAGCAAGAAGCCCTTAAGCACTGAAGAACTCAAGATTGAAGAATCTTTATTTTATTAGGGTATTCTTGTAAAGCTCCTATATGATTGAACTCCTGAGGCTCCTTAGTCTAAAATGGCCTTAGGACCCTTCATACATTGCATACATGAGTTTTTTTGAAATACGAAAAATGCATTGGACTTAGGTTTCTTTGAAAAATTAGCTAGCAATAATTATTGTCTTTGAAAATCTGATTTCAACTTTGAAAAATTAGCTAGCAACAATTTCTGACTTTGAAAATCTGATTGCAAATTTAAAAAATTAGCTAGCAACAATTTTTGACTTTGAAAATTTGGTTGCAACTTTGAAAAGTTAGCTAGCAACAATTTCTGACTTTGAAAATCTGATTGCAAATTTGAAAAATTAGCTAGCAACAATTTCTACTAACTTTGAAAATTAGCTAGCAAAATTCAAATTCTCTCCAACGGTTATATTCTTGCTAGAACTATAAATACATGGCCTTAGTTCCCATTTTTAACATATCAATCAAGTGAGAAACAAACAAGCTTTACTTAAAGCATTCTTTCTTTTCACATATTCAAGTTCATTCCAGCCCTTCAAGTTCAATTCATACAAGATTTCTTGTGAGAGATATTGTTGTAAAAGCTTTATTTGTATATCATTCTCAAAAAGGAGAATTGTCATTGTGAGAGAAATCTCAAATCCTATCTGAAAATTAAATGACTTCTAATTTTACAAGTGTGTGTGAACAGTGTGCAACAAAATATTAAATGCGGAAATTAAAGGAGACAAATATTTTGTTGATGATTTCGTAAACTCAATTAAGAGAAAAACCACTCCGGGGCAGCCAAACCCAGGATATCCACTATTCAGAAGACAAGACTAGTTACAAAGTAGTAGCACTCACATACCCCTGATGCAGTGGTCGCACCTTTCACTATAACGTGTAGCCTAACACGAACGGCTCCCAACCAGGTCTTCTACTAGAAGGGGTCTTCGATGAAATCCTTTGCCTTAGGGCCAACCCCTAAGATAGACTTCACAGCTGATCAAATCACACACTGCAAAAGCTAGAGAGCTAGCAGATCTTCAATATCTCCTTAAACACCCTCTCTAAGCTATAAGGAATTCACCACCGAATTTTGTGTCAAATGCATGCCTAGAGCCTCTTATTTATAGGCTGAGGGTTTAAATGAGCGTCTGGCTTGATAAAACCTAGACGTCATCCGTACGGTAGTCATAGGGCGTCCGGATGGACAACTGTGCGATCGTCTTTCTGAAAATTTTGCTGAAATTCTTTCCTGTTTTGAACCGCGTTTGGATGGTGGTGTCCTGTCGTCTAGACGGTCGCACTTCCGCTGCAAGTAATTTCCTGACCAAGGCTTCGGCGTTCGGACCAAGTGGATGGTTGTCCAGACGGTTGATCTGATGCACGCAATTTCCATATTTGATGCTCGTGCGTCCGGACCATGCTGACTGGCGTCCGGACATCTGGATTTTGAATATGATACTTGCCTTATGGATGAGCGCGTTCGGACGAGAATCCACGTCGTCCTGACGGTTACAGCTATCTTCCCATAACTGTGTTTTGGAAAGAAATCTTGAAGCGTGTTGAACACTGAGAGTCGTCCAGACGTGCTGCTAAAACGTCCGAACAGATGCAAGCTAGAGCAGTTCAAAGCTTCTCGACACAGAGGAAGGTCCGGACGGAAAGTTCTCGTCGTCCAGATGGATGATGCTTTGGACAGATGGGCATCTGGACGGTATACCATGTCGTCCGGACGGCTTGCAGGGAACCAATTTTCTGACTTGCAAACTGTGCAAAATCTTTTAGAAGAACTTCTGAATAGCGGAATCCCTGTTAAAAAGCATCTTTACAAAGAAGTGATTTTGTCCAACAGAATGTGGCCAATTACAAACTAACAAACTCCCCCTTTGGCCATTTTGGGACAAAAATACTTGACCGGTTAAAAATACAATCCCGGTCCAAATAAAAATTACTACCCCTTTTTTTCACAAAGGGACAAAGGGTAAAACAGAGTAATAATAAAACACACAAAAATTACTCCCCCTAAAGATCTTAGAAGGACCAGGGTAAACAGAGTAATAAAATATCCAGGAGTTTAAACAAATGTAGCAAATTATCAAAAAGATAACACAAATTTCTAAAAATATATCAAAAGCTACAACGAGAAAAGAAAATCAGGATGCATCTGCTATAGGTGCATCGTCCTCGTCTTCACTGCTGGACGGGTGGTGGAACTTGAGACACTCCTGGAGATTAATCTGATTTTGCTCCACACAGAAGTTGATTGAGTGAACCTCCTGCTGCATGGCCGAGATGGACTACTGCATGGATGACATGGAGAGCTGCATAGAACTCATGCCTCCATGAATAGCGGCCAATGCCTCCATAATCTGAGAATAGTTGACATTCGGCTGTGGTGGCGGAACAGTCTGAGAAGAGGATGCCACATTTGGTAGCCAATTGTAATAGGAGGAGGAGGGGGCACATCATCATCCGGATCATCTTTCCGCAGCTGAGCATTGGACTTCATTAGAGTCAACTTGCTGATAGGATCCTGGATCTTCATCTTCGGTTCACCAGCAATACTAATGCCTAACTAGAGAATAATCTGTGTAAGCAGGCAGCCAAATGGAAGACCAGTATTGCCCTCATCACGGGCCTCCAGAATAATGCCCAAAATATGCTTGCATAGGCAGAAAGGCAAGCGAAGACTGATAGCATAGACAAACTGGGCCCTCTTCAAAATGAGGTCACTGCGCCTGACAACAGGCCAAAGGTTGTTCTGGACAATCATGGCTAGCATGCGGTGAGGGGCAGATAAGGCACCGATCTTGATGGTGGTGGCACGTTCCTCTCCTTGGGGTGGCATGAAAGAATTCTCTGAGATCATCCAGAGAAGGAGGGATCACCACCTCATTATAAAGGCTGCCAGGAATTTAGAGAACAGGTACTCCTATGAACTGACTGATGATCTGGGGATCATCAGTGATAGTATGCCCGCCTACAATAGACTGAAGCACCAACCCACGGTCATCATCCTGAACCACCTCGACGTTGGCATAGAACAGTCAGACCAGCCTGGTGTACACAACACAGGCACAAGTGTGCAGATATCCCCAATGATAGGTCTGGATAGTGTCATGTATACTGTCCAGAGGAGCTACCATGATATCTGACCGAACAACATTCCTCTTCGCAATGACTGGTTGGTCCATAATCTTAGATCTAAGGGTTGCTCGATCTCCCTTTGTCCTCTGTCGAACTTTGCGCTGTGGACTGCCTGCAGACATGATTCTACAAAAGAAACCAATCCAAAAGAAATAATCTTGTTGGTGCACATAGAAAATTCGGCATTATAACGGCAGTAAAAGGGACTTTTCCAAAAATTACAAACAAAAGATACCACAAAACAATCCTCAATAATACCGAACCAGATAATCTCAACACATCAAATATCACAAAAGGAAACTCTAACATTCCCAAAAGAAACTCAATAAGATTCCCAAAATTATCACTATTCTAACAGTTTTAAAAGAAACCGAAAAGAATAAAGTTAACTAGAAAAAGTACCTGGAATGTAGTGAGTAATGCACAAAAGGACAAAAGAGGGCGAGAAAATGCAAAAACTCGCGAGAAGCCAAAAGAGATGAGAAAATTGTGGGGTAGCTTTAGAAATGCGGCGGCCAGGTTTTATAAAGGCTGTGGGGTCCCCGTCCGGTCGGTTCATTAACCCTGTCGGGACCCGCATTGCCTCGTCAACATGCGGAAAGGCCGCATGCATCCAAACGTGTAACCTTACCGTCCAGCTGACTGAGCGACACCCGTCCGGACGCAAAGAGAGGCCGTCCAGATGCTTCACACTGAAAAGGTAGAAACTGAGGGAAAAATGAGTAGAAAATATTTTTCCTAATGTCAGCCTCAGAACATACATGTATAATCAGCTGATAAAACAATCAGATAGCATCTCAAAACTATGCAGAGACATAAAAGAGAGTTGAGAGTTCAATCGGCACAAAGATTTTCCTTTAGACAGAAAATTTAACTAGATGACTCAACTCATGCAATGCATGTGTGTGTGAAGACTTTTCCCACAAGGTATGACTTTCATTGATATGACAAAAAGAAACCAGATTTTCTAGACAAGAGAGAAAATCAGTGAAAGATTAGTCAAAAGTCAAACCTTATTCAGTACTAGGGCCTAGCCACCCTCATCTGATACACTCCCCCTAAGATGCAGCATCCAATTGTTTTACTTGTACCATGAAGGACAAGGCATATTTTAGCACATAAGCAGAAAATATACATATATAGTGCAAAATTCATAAGAGTAACTGCTTGATTCTTTTGATGCTGCAATCTAGAGAGTGCCAGAATTTTTAGGTTCTAGGTTCAACTAGCATGTTGGTCAATTTGACCATCTTATCAAAAACATCTCTCTTATTTAGAATTTCCAGAAGCAAAAAGTCGGAGAGGAAAAGATGTACCTTAGGGGAGTCTTGGATAGTGCACATTTTCATCACATGAGGAAAGTAACTATCTATCATTAAGATGCAACAGGAAAACTTAGCAGATATCATGCATGAACTCTCAATCATATATAAGCATATTTAATCAATGCACAATGAACTGAGATATCAGGCAAAAACACATGCAATATCTGAAAATCTATCAAAAGAAAAAAATAAAAATTCCATATCTTCTCCCCCAAATTGTTTTTTCTTTTTCTTTTTCTTTTTTTTTTTTTGTTGAAAAATGAGACAGAAAAACAGCAAAGACATACTTATGGAAAAGGAAATGACATCTATTCCCAGCATGTAAGGTAAAGCCAAACCTGTACTCATAGAGAGAGGTTTAGAAATACCAAGACAGAAAAGCAGCCGCCTGACGTGCTTTTAACTGTCATCCCCTGAAAAATATCTGTAGATGTTTCTCAAGAAAACAAGAGAAAATATGGGGGATAAAATAAGCGGTTCCTCAAACAGAATGCAAGGCATGAATAAGATATGACAAGATAAACAAAGCAATGCAAACATACTTAACATGCACTAGGATTTAGGAACCACAATCCTAGGCATGGGAGACATCACCTACTAGGTGAGTGAACTCCCCCTCATGGGGTGAAGGTCTCATCCTTCCTGACACATACCTGCTTGACCCGTGGAGATGGTTTGCGGGTCATGTCCATCCATGTTGGCCATACTCCTTAGCATACCTTGTATTAGGCTCATCAATCCTTCATAGCCATGGTTGCCATTGGGCTTCTGCGGCTTTCTTGTGTAGCGCCTTGATTTGTTCCTTTTTGGTTTGCCACTCTGATTGGCAGAAACAAACTTCTGCTGATACCGTGGAGCCTAAAGAGCCGTAGGAGGTAGAGTGCCTGATGTAGCTCTTGTTGGCAGCTTCGTCTGAACCTTCGACTTCTAAGCTTGGAGCTGTGGACATTTGAGTCAGATGTGACCGGTGATGCCGCAGTGATGATAGGTGGGCAAGCTTCTTTTGTTTGAATGCTTCTTGAGATTCTCTGCAGAATTATGATTAGCATTCTTACAAATAACATTTCCCTTACCTTTTATATGTCTCCTGTGAAGAGGGACATATTTAGATGAGGAAGAATCTTCAATTTCACTTTTCCTCAGAGCATCCTGCTTAATCCAAGGCCTGTGGGATTTCAACAAATAACAATTTGGCCTAATATGACTAGTTTTCCCACAATTATGACAAGTAGGAACAAACTTACCTCGTGTTCCTGATTCCTTGGACTTTGGCATCACATGTTTATTGAAGCAAGAATTTTCAGAACAAGCTGCATCTACTGTCACGGGCTTAATATCAATAGAATCTAATTCAAAATCAGAAGCATGTGAAGTAGAAGTACTCATATCATCAACAATTAAAGCAGGCTTGTTAGAAATATCTGAATGAATACAAAGCATGCCTTTTAAATTATCACTTGAGAATTTTTTCAAGAGATCTTCAGATTCTTTTAATTTATTCACAATTGTATCAATAATGTCAAATAACATGGTATTCTCAGATCTCAATGAGTCAATTAAAGCATTTGATTCAGATAACTGAACAATCAAAGACTTTTTTTTCTTGCTTCACCTATTTAAGATCTTTTCAAGAAACAATTTTATCCAATTTAGCAAAAACTTTAGAGAGCTCAATATCATAATTTTCTTCAGATAACTGAGAGGAATCCATGATAAAAGATGTAATAAAAAAATAGTAGTCACAAAGAGATGAGGATCACACTCAGGAAATAAATCCTTAACAGAGTGTACCTACTCTGATACTAATTGAAAATTAAATGGCTTCTAATTTTACAAGTGTGTGTGAACAGTGTGCAACAAAATATTAAATGCGGAAATTAAAGGAGACAAATATTTTGTTGGCGAAGTGGAACTCAATTAAGAGAAAAACCACTTCGGGGCAGCCAAACCCAAGATATCCACTATTCAGAAGACAAGACTAGTTACAAAGTAGTAGCACTCACATACCCCAGATGCAGTGGTTGTACCTTGCACTATAACGTGTAGCCTAACACGGACGCCTCCCAACTAGGTCTCCTACCTGAAGGGGTCTTCGATGGAGTCCTTTACCTTAGGGTCAACCCCTAAGATAGACTTCACAGCTGATCAAATCACACACTGGCAAAAGCTAGAGAGCTAGCTGATCTTCAATATCTCCCTAAACACCCTCTCTAAGCTATAAGGAATTCACCACCAAATTCTGTGTCAAATATATGCCTAGAGCCTCTTTTTTATAGGCTGAGGGTTCAAATGAGCGTCTGGCTTGATAAAACCTAGGCGTCGTCCGGACAGTGGTCATAGGGCGTCCAGATGGACAACTGTGCGATCGGCTATCCAAAAATTTTGCTGAAATTCTTTCTTGTTCTGAGCCGCATCCGGATGGTGTTGTCCTGTCGTCTAGACGGTCGCACTTCCGCTGCAACTAATTTCCATACCAAGGCTTCGCGCGTCCCGACCAAGGGGATGGTCGTCCGGAAGGTTGATCTGATGCACACAATTTTCATATTTGATGCTTGCGCGTCCGGATGTCTAGATTTTGAATGCGATACTTGCCTTATGGATTAGCGTGTCCGGAAGGGAATCCACGTCGTCTGGACAGTTGCAGCAATCTTCTCATAACTGTGTTTTGGAAAGAAATCCTGAAGCTTGTCGAACACTGAGAGTCGTCCAGACGTGCTGCTGAAACGTTTGGATGGATGCAAGCTAGAGCAGTTCAAAGCTTCTCGACATAGAGGAAGGTCTCCGGACGGATGATGCTTTGGACAGATGGGCATCCGGACGGTATATCATGTCGTCCGGACGGTTGCAGGGAACCGAATTTTCTAACTTGCAAATTGTGTAGAATCTTCTGGAAGCACTTCTGAAGTCTATCTTAAGGGTTGGCCCTAAGGTAAAGGATTCCATTGAAGACCCTTTCAGGTAGGAGACCTGGTTGGGAGACGTTCGTGTTGGGTTACATGTTAGAGTTCAAGGTACGACCATTGCATCAGGGGTATGTGAGTGCTACTGCTTTATAACTAGCTTTATCTTCTGAATAGTGGATATCCTGAGTTTGGCTGCCCCGGAGTGGTTTTTCTCTTAATTGAGTTTCCACTTCGTCAACAAAAATATTTGTCTCCTTTAATTTTCGCATTTAATATTTTGTTGCACACTGTTCGCACACACTTGTATAAATTAGAAGTCTCTTTATATTTCATAGTGGTTGCTGTGATGCTTAGATAAAATTGGGTGTTATGGATTTAAGGTTGGATGGTGTCCTGACTGTGTGATGTTTTGATGATAGGATGATTTTCTTGTATTTACTATGGATAGTCGTGTATGGGTTGAGTTGTAGTTGTTGGAAATGTTTGTTGATTATGTGTGTATTTTGGACGGCTGTGTGTACTGTGATGGGGGGTTTTGCGGACTATTTTAGTGTTTCTATTTCAGTTATGGTGCCTTTGAGAGGTGTTGGTATTTGGGTTGTTCTAAACCAAATCAATTGATGAGTTTTATTGTTGGTTGATTTAATGCTTAAATTGAGGATTAATGGCTTTTAAAGAGATTGCTGGTTTGAGTTGGTTAATTTGGTATGAGGGTATAGTGTTTTGACCAATTATAAGTATGGTGATATTTTGATTTGGGTGATTTGGTATGTGTTAGGGTTGTGTTCAACTATTGGAAGCTTAGTGGTGTTTGAAGGCTGGATATTGGAATGATTGTGGATTTACTGAGTTTTGGATCATGCTCTATGTTTTGAGAGTATTTCTATTTTAGTTGGAATAGCCGAATGTATGTATTATGGAAATTATCATATGTACCTCTATTATGATCCATGTTGCCTATATGTGATTTTGACAGATTATGTTTGGTTGTTAACAAATTGATATTGATGTTTTAAAAGGAATTCTTTTAAAATGAAAAGGGTTGAATATTATGTAAATGAGTTTTATAATCTAAGGAAATTATATAAGTATTGTTGTTAAGTTATTATATGGTTTGATATGAAATTAATTATGGAAATTGAGTATGTTGTTTTACTGTGATTTCTAATATATGTTGGTCAAAATAATTGTTAGAGTTAATAAGTTTTAAAACAGATGTTTAGTTAATTGATTTGGTGCTTGCATTGATGTTCCCTAAAAATGATTAGGTTTTGTTAGAAGTTTTAAGTGTTAATGTTGAGACTTAACCATGTTATGTTAAGTAATAATTAATGTAGATGATTTCCAAAGATAATTGTTCCTATGTATATATATATATATATATGTGTGTGTGTGTGTGTGTGTGTGTGTGTGTGTGTGTGTGTGTGTGAGTGATTAAGATTCATGTTTATGCATGAATTTCTAAAAGAAATGTTATTGACCTTCTATGCACATATATGTATGTATTTGATGCAGATGATGAACTGAGACTGGACAAAAGGGCTGTAAGTATAAATTACTTACTGAGGGTTGTACTGGATTTCAATAGTGTTGTGTTTATGCTTTATTTTAATTGGATGAGTGTGACTGATTATTGCATACTGTTAATAATCAACCTATTAATATTGGGCGCTATGTCACCTAAAGGTTCAGGATGGGAATAGTGCCTGAAATCGAAAACCCAATAATTCATATTGATTGGTACATCTCTCAAAGTGCTAGTGGAGTGACGTGGAACGTACTCTGCTAGTGCAAAAATAAGCTAATCAAAATGTAATGTAGGAGACACGTCATTGAACGTCTCAAACAAGACGTTAATCGGGTGACGGCTCTAAATGAGAGGAGTGCAATGACTATATTGAACTGTTAAACTTTGCATAGAAAACTGTCATCTATGTTCCTTAAATAAGGCATAAATCATGATATTATTGATTGACAGTTAGCTCACTTATGAAACTATGGGGTTGTGGTTATAACCACCGTCTCATAGATGTTTGCACAGGTTCTGAGGATTATGGATTGGATTAATTGCTAGCTTAAGAGATTTAAAGCTATGTAGTTAGATTTTAGTGCTTTGTACTAGTAAATGTTTATACTATTTTGCATGTAACATGTTTAGGAATTTACTTGTATTTAGTAAGTTTCTATGTATGCTTTCTTGTCATATGTGACACATGTTTCTTTGTAATTAGTGTAAAAGAATTTTAATGTATTTCTTGAGGATTTCAATTAAAGCTCTGAATGTATTGTAAGGGAATTGTTGCTGATGTTTGAAAAGAAAAAACAAAAAGATATTCGTACTTTTCGTTGCTAGATTTATCGTCTCTGAAAGGTTAATGACACGTAATTATCAAAATATAATTACTTACGCTCTTTTGTAAAAAGTGGGTCATTACAGACGTCGTCCAGTGTTCCAGAAGAATCCAAACTCCTATTCAGTCTTGACTAAGGAAAACTACCTACAACCGTTCGGACGCTAGAGCAACAACGTCTAGAAGCGGCCTTGATAGGGGGAAGAATCATGCGCAGAAAGGAAGGCAGTTGTAGTTGATCGACCGAACGCTCTTTGCTTACCATCCGAATACCACCCAGATGACTCCGAATTCTTTTAGAATCAGGTTTTCTGTAGCCTATAAATAGAGGCCTCTAGGCATGTAATTGGTATGAATTCAGTATTGAATTCTTCTGTGCCTAGAGAAGGTGTTTAGGTAGACATTGTTAGTTTTTGTATTGGCTGCATTCTGTTGGACAAAATCACTTCTATGTAATGTTGCTGCTTTCACAAGGATGCCATTTATTTCAGAGTCTTTAGATATTCAGAGTTTATTTCTTTGATATGGAAATAACCTTTTATGACAAAGTTCAAGTGACACAAGCTGCAAGAAGGCTACTTCAGTGTTCAAGGCTATTTTGTATATCCAAGGAAGATTCTGTGCAGATTCCAACTCAGAGAAATTGGATCCCATGATTCTGTCAGGACAACCCAGTCTAAGCGTCAAGATGCTCATCAGTCAACAACTTACGTCAAGACGAAGTGGGAATACCGTCTGAACGCCCATCAGTGTCTAGAAACTTTGAACTGTTCAAGGTTGCATCCTTCCGGACGTAATGGCAAATCATCTGTCTGCTCTTTAGAGTTCGAAAAGAATCCAGCGTTCAAGTGCATCTGACCGAAAGACGTGGCAATACCGTCCGGACACCATTCAATGTTTGACAAGTAATAGGGTTTTTTGTCTCAGACATAGCTATGGGAAGACAGCTACAACCTTCCGGACGATGTGTGTTCCTGTCTGGATGCTCTCCTTCATATGGCAAGTCCTACATTCAACATTCAACTATTCGGACTTCAGTCTTCATGGTCCGGACGCTCAAGCTTCATTTATGGAAATTGCGTGCATTAGTTTAATCATCCGGACGTCAGTCTCTATGGTCTGGACGCTCAAGTCTTAATATGGAAATTGTGTGTAGTTGGAGTGCAACTATCCAGACACTAGGGCAACACTGTCCGGACGTGGCTCTATTTGGGAAAGAATTGCAAGCAAATTTGGAAAGCCGATCTCACAGTTTTCCGTCTGAACTCCCTCAGCTACTGTCCATACGCCGCCTAGCAAAATCGCATTAGACTCGATTTAGGTTTCTATGGCCTATAAATAGAGACCCCTAGGCATGTATTTTGCATGAATTCGGTAGTGAATTCTTTGTAAGCTTAGAAAGGGTATTTAGGGAGATCTTGAAGATCTACTAGCTCTCTAGTTGTTGCCAGTGTGTGATTTGATCAGCTGTGAAGTCTATCTAAGGGGTTGACCCTAAGGTAAAGGATTCCATTGAAGACCCCTTCAGGGAAAAGACCTGGTTGGGAGGCGTTCGTGTTGTGTTACATGTCGGAGTTCAAGGTACGACCACTGCATCAAGGGTATGTGAGTGTTACTGCTTTGTAACTAGCTTTGTCGAAGAATAGTGGATATCCTGGGTTTGACTGTGCCGGAGTGGTTTTTCTCTTAATTGAGTTTCCACTTCATCAACAAAATATTTGTTTCCTTTAAATTCCGCATGTATTAGAGCGGGTACATTCCGTTTAAACGATTTAATTCCTGAGTGTGATCTTTATCTCTTTTTGACTTCTATTTTTTTATTACACCTTTTATCATGAATTTCTCCTAGCTATCTAAAGAAAATTATGATATTGAGCTCTCTAAAGTTTTCGTTAAATTGGATAAAATAGGTTCTCCAAAAGAGCTCAAGAAGGTGAAGCAAGAAAAAGTGTATTTGATTATACAATTGTCTGAATCACATGTTTTGATTGACTCTTTGAAATCTGAGAATACCATGTTGCTTAATACTATTAATAAACTTGAGAATAAATTGGAAAAATTCTCAAGTGATAATTTGAAAAGCATGCTTTGTATTTACTCAGATGTTTCTGACAAGCCTGATTTAACTGTTGATGATTTAAGTACTTCTACTTCACATGCTTTTGATTCTGAATTAGATTCTATTGATATTAAGCCCGTGATAGTAGATACATCTTGTTTAGAAAATTCTTGCTTAAATAATCATGTGATGCCAAAGTCCAAGGAATCAGGATCACGGAGTAAGTTTGTTCCTACTTGTCATAATTGTGGGAAAATTGGTCATATTAGACCAAGTTGAAGATTCTTCCTCATCTAAATATGTCCTTCCTCATCTAAATATGTCCCTCCTCATAGGAGACATATAAAAGGTAAGGGCAATGTTATTTGTAAGAATGCAAACCATATTTTTGCAGAGAAAGTCAAGCAGCATTCAAACAAAAGAGGCATGCCCACTTGTCATCACTGCGGCATCACCGGTCACATCCGACCCAAATGTCCACATCTCTAGGCTCATAAGTCGAAGGTTCAGAGGGAGCTACCAGGAAGATCTACATTAGGCACTCTACCTTCGACGACCCATCCAGTTCCACGGCATCAATAGCAATTTGTTCCTGCCAATTAGAGTGGCAAATCAAAGAAGAACAAATTAAGGCGATACAAGAGAAAGCCGCAGAAGCCCATTAGCAACCATGGCTATGAAGGTTGCTGAGCCTGATGCAAGATATGCTAAGAAAAATGGCCAACATGGACATTGAAAATAATTTATTGACTTCTAATTTAAACCAAGTGTGTGTTTATGTGCAAACAAATATCTTAAATGCCGAATTTAAATAAGACAAGATATTTGTTATTAAGTGGAAACTCTATGAAGAGAAAAAACCACTCCGGGGCAGCCAAACCCAGGAAATCCACTATCCGAAAACAAAGCTAGTTACAAGACACTCGTACTCACATAACCCTATGCAGTAGTCATACATTTAACTCTGACGTGTAACCCAACACGAACTCTTTCCAACCAGATCTTCCACCTGAAGGGGTTTTTGATGGATTCCTTGACCTTAGTGCCAACCCCTAAGATAGACTTCACATAAACAACGAGCACACATCGACAACGGCTTGAGAGCTAGCAGATCTTCGATTCTCCCTAAACACCCTCTCAAAGCACTATGGAATTCACCACCGAATTCTGTACAAAACACAGACCTAGAGCCCCCTATTTATAGGCTTCAAGAGACCTAAAAAATTGCTGAAAATTGTACTCTGTCTGTCGAGCGTCCGGATGGAAATTTGCCACGTCCGGATGGATTTCTGTGATATACTTCAAAAACAGGGCCCTAAATCTGCTCAAAATTGGACTCTAACTGCAGACCGTCCGGACGGCATATAGCCCCGTCCGGACGGATTTCTATGATATCTTTTCAGGAACAGCGCAATCCTGGAGTCCGTCCGGACACTACTCTCTTTCCATCCGGATGGTGGACCGTTCGGAGGCTGTCCAGACTTTCAAGTTGTATGATTTTTTCTTAGCTTTCCAACGACACCAATTTCGTCTCAATCCGATACTCGAGCAGAGAGTTATGATAAAAACACTAAGACGTGCGCATAAATCTTCCTAGAAGCCTGAAATGCGTCCGGATGGTGTTGCCCTTCCGTCCAGACGGTTGCTGTTTCCTGATACGTGGTTGGACATGAAATCAAATTTCTACTCGAACACTGAATGGCGTCTGGACAGTATTGCCACATCGTCCAGACGGATGCACTCTTGAACAGTTTGAAGTTTCTAGACACTGATGGGCGTCCAGACGGAAAGTTCTCGTCGTCCGGACGGATGTTGCTCACTGATGAGCGTTCGGACGGGAACAGCACATCGTCTGGATGGTTGGTTGGGATCCGACTTCTCTGAGTTGGAATCTGCATAGAATCTTCCTTGAACACTAAAATAGCCTTCATGAAGCTTGTGACACATGTAACTTGTCATAATACGGCTATTTCCACATCAGAGAAATAAAGTCTGAATATCTGAAGACTTTGAAATATACGGCATCCCTGTGAAAGCAGCAACATTACATGATAGTGATTTTGTCAAGAAAATGATGCCAATCAAAAACTAACAGACATGACTCGCAAACCATCTCCACGGGTCAAGAATGATGAGACCATTCACCCTTGAGGGCGAGTGGACTCACCTAGTAAAGGTGAAGTCTCACCATGCCTTCGATTTTGGTTCTTAAATCCTAGTGCATGTCAGGTATGTTTGCATTGCATTGTTTATCATGTCCTATCTTATTCATGCCTTGCATTTTGTTTGAGGAAGTGTTTTTTTTATCCCCCATATTTTCCCTTGTTATCTTGAGAAACTTTTGCAGATATTTTTTTTGGTGATGATAGTTAAAAGCACGTCAGACAGCTACTTTTCTGTCTTGGTATTTCTAAACCTCTCTCCTTGAGGACAGGTTTGATTTTACTTTACATGCTGGGACTAGATATTATTTCCTTTTCCATAAGCATGTCCTTATAGTTTTTCTGTCTTATTTTTCAACAAAAGAAAAAGAAAAAATTGGGGGAGAATATGCAAAATTTTATTATTTCTTTTGATTTCTTTTTAGATATTGCATGTGTTTTTTCCTAATTTCTCAATTTATTTTGCATTGATTTAATATGCTTATATATGATTGAGAGTTTATGCCTGATATCTGCTAAGTTTTCTTGGTGCATCTTAATGCTAGATAGTTACTTTCCTCATGAGATGAAAATGTGCACTATCCAAGGCTCGCCTAAGGTACATCATTTTCCTCTCTGGCTTCTTGCTTCTTGCTTCTGGAAATTCTAATGAGAGAGATGTCTTTGATAAGATGGTCAAATTGACCAATATGCTAGTTGAACCTAGAGCCTAAAAATTATAGCATTCTCTCTAGGTTGCAGCACGAAAAAGAAACAAGCAATTATTCTTCTGAATTCCTTGTTATATGCTTATATTCACTGCTTCTGTGCTGAGTTAGCTTTATATCTTGTTCTTCATGGTGCAAGTAAAATTTTATCTTGTCCTTTATGGTACAAGTAAAACAATTAGGTGCTACATCTTAGGGAGAGTATATTAGATGAGGATGGCTAGGCCCTAGTTAATAATAAGGTTTGACTTTTGACTAATCTATCATTTATTTTCTCGCTTGTTTAGAAAATTCGACCTTATTGAGAAAGCTTTCACACACACACACACACGCATTGCATGAGTTGCGTAATCTATTTAAAATCTCTATCTGTAGGGAAATTTGTGCTTATTTAACACTTAACTTCATTTATATCTTTGCATATTTTTGCAATGCTATTTGATTGCTTTATCAGTTGATTATATATGTTTGTTCTGAAGCTAACTTCAGGAACAAATATTTTTCTACAAATTTTACCCCTAAGTTTCAGATTTTTAGTGTGAAGCATCCGGACAGTTAAGTGACGGGTCTGGACAGGATCTCTACAGGTTTAAGACTTGCGTCTCTTTCTCTGCCATACACACATCTCTGCATTTTTATTGATTTATCATGTCATGTTATGTGTTTTTCTCAAGGATTTCTCTCGAGATTTTAGCATTCTTTGCACATCTCTTCTCAATCCTTGATCTTCATTGTGTCTTCCTTTTTTCTTTTAAGGTTTTGTGCTTTTAAAATATTGGAATATTTGTTGATTAGGATATTTTCTTGAGATATTGTGCATGAAAAACCTATTCTGTCTGTGTGCTGGTTTGATCTTGATATATTTATGCCTTATGAATTGTTGCATTGCTCATATATTCCATTGGCATTCATTTGACAGCCGTCATAAATACCACATTGTTTTTGGAACTAATAGGATCTGATTTTTCTTGATAATGGTATTTTTGGAGATATTTCTGTTTAACCTTGGTTTAGGAATATGTCATCCAGCAGCTCCTAGCACAGTGTTTGACAGATGGATCTTTTGGTAAACAAACTGTTGTTGAAGTCATTTGTTCATATTTCCAAAGGTCTCAGGTTTTAGATGAGCTCTTCCCCTCTGCTCATGCAGAGCCTTCTGTAGCATCTCCCCCAGATCTATATTAGTTAGAGGTTTAGTGGTGAATCTCCTCATTTATCTTGCAGACCAGTTGCTTAGAGGATGTCAATCTGCGGATAACTAGTTTTAGGCTTTGCAAAATCAAGAGACTGAAGGTTTTTCAGTTCATGGTTCCCAGGTTCTAGAGATAGAAGTCGAAGTAGTACAAATCTAGCTTTTTATACGGATTTCTCTTCGTTACTTGATTTCAGTGGATCAGCAGGATTTAGTACTTGGAGGATTTTTGTTCCTCTCTTTTGGGCCAGTTGCAGACTCTTCTCTACTGTCCTATTGTTTATGATTTTAGAACGTTTTTTTGTTTGTGGATTTTATATACTCTGTTTACCCTTGTCCTGTTGAGACATCAAGGGGGAGTATTTTATTACTGTGATCTTTCTATACTCTGTTTACCCTTTGTCCTTTTGAGACAAAAAGAGGGAGTATATGTTAGTTTTGGATCGGGAATGTATTTTTAACCCGGTCAAGTGATTTTTGTCCAGAATGGCAAAATAGGGAGTTTGTTAATTTTTGTGTTGGCTGCATTTTGTTAGACAAAATCAATTCTATGTAATGTTGCTGCTTTCACAGGGATGCCATTTATTTCAGAGTCTTCAAATATTCAGAGTTTATTTCTGAAATATTGAAAGAGCCTTTTATGACAAAGTTCGAGTCACACAAGCCACAAGAAGGCTACTTCAGTGTTCAAGGCTATTTTGTGTATCCAAGGAAGATTCTGTGTAGATTCCAACTCAGAGAAATTGGATCCCATGTTTCCGTCGGGATGACCCAGTCTAAGTATTAGGATGCTCATCAGTCAACAACTTACGTCATGATGAGGTGGGAATACCGTCCGAATGCCCATCAGTGTCTAGAAACTTCAAATTGTTCAAGGTAGAATCCATCCGAACGTAATGGCAAATCGGCTGGCCGCTCTTTAGAGTTCGAGAAGAATCCAGCGTTCAAGTGCATCCGTCCGGACGACTTGGCAATACCGTCTGGACGCCATTCAGTGTTCGACAAGTAATAGGGTTTCTGTCTCAGACACAGTTATGGGAAGATAGCTACAACCTTCCGGACGATGTGTGTTCCCGTCTGGATACTCTCCTTCATATGGCAAGTCATGCATTCAACGTTCTACCTTCTGGACTTCAGTCTTCATGGTCTGGACGCTGAAGCTTCATTTATGGAAATTCCATGCATTAGTTTAACCGTCCGAATGTCAGTCTCTATGGTCGGACGATCAAGTCTTCATAAGGGAATTGCGTGTAGCTGAAGTGCAACCGTTCTATCGCTAGGGCAACACCATACGGACGCCGCTCTATTCGGGAAAGAACTTCAACCAAATTTGGAAAGTCGATCGCACAGTTGTCTGTCCGGACGCCGCCTAGTAAAATCGCATTAGACGCGATTTAGGTTTCTGTGGCCTATAAATAGAGACCCCTAGGCATGTATTTTGCATGAATTCAGTAGTGAATTCTTTGTAAGCTTAGAGAGGTTGTTTAGGGAGATATTGAAGATCTACTAGCTTTCTAGCTGTTGCCAGTGTGTGATTTGATCAGCTGTGAAGTCTATCTTAGGGGTTGGCCCTAAGGTAAAGGATTCCATTGAAGACCCCTTTAGGAAGGAGACCTGGTTGGGAGCCGTTCGTTTTCTGTTATATGTCAGAGTTCAAGGTACGACCACTGCATTAGGGGTATGTGAGTGCTACTACTTTGTAACTAGTTTTGTCTTCTGAATAGTGGATATCCTGGGTTTGGCTGCTCCAGAGTAGTTTTTCTCTTAATTGTGCTTTCATTTCGTCAACAAAATATTTGTCTCCTTTAAATTCCGCATTTAATATTTTGTTGCACACTGTTCACACACACTTGGTAAAATAGAAGTCATCCTTAATTTTAAGACATTGTGAAGATCTGCCAGCTCTCTAAAGGTTACCGGTGTGTGGTTACTATGCCCGTGTTGAAGTCTATCTTAGGGAGGAGTCCTGAGGTAAAGGATTCCATTGAAGACCCCTTCAAGTCGGTGACTTGGTTGGGAGGAATTCGCATTAGGTTATGCATCAGAGTTCAAGGTACGACCCACTGCATCAGGGGTATGTGAGTGCTATTGCTTTTTAACTAGCTTTGTCTTCTGAATAGTGGATATCCTGGGTTTGGCTGCCCCAGAGTGGTTTTTCTCTTAACTGAGTTTCCACTTCGTCAATAAAATATTTGTCTCCTTTAAATTCTGCATTAATATTTTGTTGCACACTTTTCACACACACATGGTTAATTGGAAGTCATATTTATATTTTTCATATATATATATATATGGTTAGGACTGATATTTAAACATTATGTCACCAAGAGCTCAATGCTGTGTTTCGGTGTTTAAATATGAATCAATTTAATAGCTAACCCCTATGACTGATCTTATGGCTTCATATGGGATAATATATATTCTTGTTATGTATATAGATATTCTATTAGAGTTCATGTTTAAGTATTATGTCACCAAGTTTTGATGCTTAAACATGAATCGTTGTAGTATTTATATTCTCATGTTATTGTCTTGTTTTATACTTACAATTCTTCTAGATAATCATAATTGCTCTAAAATACTTATCAAGTGCTTTGACTGAAAGACTTATGCTTAAACATTATGTCACTGCGTTTCGGTGTTTGAACATAAAGCTTAAATGTCAAAAGACTTATAAGTAATAACCTTATTGATGACTAAAACGATGAATAAATGGATGTAAAAATAAACAGATTTAACATTGGAAAAAGGACTGATGAATATATTATCTTCTTTGTATATATTTAGTACAGAAAATGAGCTAAGAAACTACACCAAGGAGAGTAAGTATGGATGCACTTACTGAGGGTGATTCCATTTCTCATTAGGATTGTATTATATCTGTTTATTGCTTTGATAATTGTTCATGAATTTCATGTTGTGAACAAATAATAAAATGGCTGAGAAGATAGCCATCAACAAAGCTGATGTAGTAGCAAGGGGAAGAAAGGCTAATCAGTGGACAAACAGGGTGTCCAAAGTCCTAATATATAACTAATGCTAGGACCAGTAGGATTCCAGTAAAAACAAGTAAGACTTTTGTTAGCTTGTGATTGGCTGCATTCTGTTGGAAGAAATCACTTCTACGTAATGTTGCTTTTTAATCAGGGATACCATTTAATTAAAGTCTTCTTTTCAGAGATGTGCTTCAAAGTAGATTCTGCACAGATTTCAAGTCAGAGAAGTCAGATCCCAAAGATTCCGTCTGGACGTCCCTGTCAACCGTTCGGACGCTTATCAATCAAGCAACATTCGTCCAGACGACGTGGTTATTTCGTCCGGACTCCCATCAATGTCCAGAAGATTCAAACTTTTCAAGGTTACATCCATTTAGACGTCTTAGCAACATGTCCAGACGCCTTTTAAGTTAAAAAGATTTCCTTCGCAGAGATATGGGAAGACAGCTGGAACTGTCTAGACGTCAGGTCTACACCATCCGGACGCTATCCTTGATAAGGCACGACGTGGAGAATATTTGCAACCGTTTGGACCACAGGTCTACACCGTCCGGACTGTAGTCCTTATTATGGAAATTGTGTGCAGCAGAAATGCAACCGTCCAGACGCTAGGGTAACACCGTCCAAACTTGGCCCTATTCAGGAAAGAATATCAACGCTTTTGGAAAGCCAGTTGCACACTTGTCCGTCGGACGTTACCTAGAGAAAATCGTTCTAGACTCGATTTAGGTCTTCTATAGCCTATAAATAGAGGTCTCTAGGCATTTAATTTGTAAGAATTCGATATTGAATTCCTTAGAGCTTAGAGAGTATAATTTAGGAGTTATTGTGTTGATTAGTTTGCTCTCAAGCCGTTGTCGTAGTGCTGTTGTTGTGCTCGTTTTGAAGTCTATCTTAGGGAGGAGCCCTAAGGTAAAGGAATCCATTGGAGACCCCTTCAAGTAGGTGACTTGGTTGGGAGGTGTTCACGTTGGGTTACGTGTCATAGTGCAAGATACGATCGCTGTATAAGGGTATGTGAGAGTTACTTTGTCTTCTAAATAGTGGATTTCTTGGGTTTGGCTGCTTCAGAATGTTTTTTCTCTTAATTGAGTTTCCACTTCGTTAACAAAATATCTGTTTCATTTAAATTCCGCATTTAGATATTTTGTTACACGTTGCACACACACACGGTTAATTAGAAGTCTCTTTATTTTTCAACTTTAAAGTGGGAGGTTTGACGGATGTGAACCGGTTTAAATAACCTAAGAACGAGAGGTCTGAAGAAAGTTGACCATAAAACACAAATTAAATAGTTACTAATATGCATATTCATATAACCTTTGCATTTGTATTCTTTATGAACTGTTATTAATCTGATAATAACTTAGTTATGAAAATGGATGACTCACTTGTTTGTCTATGTAAATATGATGACGCCATATTTATCATCATATTTACATAGTTACTGGTGCAGATCTGGAGGATGAAGGCATGGACCCATATGCTAGTTTTGATGGTTTTTGAAACCATTATCGAACTATTATGTGCTAGCTTAGAAATTACTAGTTGTATTTATGTGTGTTTTGTTTTATGGCATGTAAATATTTATAACGATGTCATGTTTTATGTTGTATGCTTATGTGTCGTCTATGACACTAATTTTGATGCACCTAGTGTGCATATGGCATGCAAAGATAACCTAAATAACTTTTAATAAATGTATCGAGATATTTCAATTAGCTCTAATGTGTTATGCTATCAATTCCTAAGACTTTAGAAAAAAAAAAATATTCTGCTGCGAGAATTTATCTCTGATATAATAATGTCACGTGGAAACTAGAGGTTTCTATTTACGAATTTCTAGGCTCAAATTTGGTGTGTTACAAGAGTAGCCATCAAGGAAACAACAGTAAGCATGGCCGGCCAATCTCTCCACCATCTGATCAATGAAAGGTAGCAGAAAGTGGTCTTTCCTCGTCGTAGAATTCAGCTTTTTATAGTCGATGCGCACTCTCCGTCCCGACTGAACACTAGTTGGGACCAACTCATTCTCCTTGTTCTTTATTATCGTAATCCTCGCCATCTTGGGTATCACGTGAATGGGACCCATCCATTTGCTGTCAGAGATTGGGTATACGATTCCCACATCCAGAAGTTTGATCACCTCAGCTCGAACTACCTCTTGCATGGCTGGATTCAACCGTCTCTGTGGCTCACGAGAGGGTTTAGCATTTTCTTCCAGATGAATCTTGTACATCACCACTGCAGGGCTGATGCCCTTTATGTCTCCAATTGAGCACGCTATGGCTTCTTTATGTTCTTTCAACACATCTAGCAATTTATGTTCTTAAGCCTCAATCAGGTCAGCAGCAATGATCACCGGAGAGATTCACTAAGGTCAAGTTATTTGTACTTTAGGGTGTCTGGTAGTTGCTTCAGTTCTTGCTTGACAAGCTTAACTGCTGATGGATATGGATCAGGGGATGATGACTCAGTGGTTTGCCCAGTATCAGTTTCTATCTCAACAAATGCAACATGGTGTCAGCTTGCTCAAGTAATGTGTCTAGGTCCATGTCACCTCCAAATGTTGTAAGGCACTTTCCCAATGGGTCTTCAATACTTGGTTCATTGACAGTCTCCTCCACTATCTCCTTAATTGTGCATACAGTTCTAACCCCTTCACAGTCAAATGTCTACTTGCTGATATAAAAAATATTTAGCTCCACTGTCATGTTCCAAAGGATATCTTCATGACTCCAGTCCTACAGTTGATTAGGGCATTAGCCGTTACTAAAAAGGGATACCCTAAAATTACTGGAATCTAAATCTCCACATTTAAAACCGGTTCTGTGTCTAAGACAATGAAGTCCACCGGGTAGTAGAACTTATTGATGAGTGCCAAAAAGTTTATATTTGGACCACTTAATTTACATTAGTTAAACCTTTAGCTTTGTTATTTTCTAATGTTTTTGGCTAGTTTTGGTGTTTTAATGTTTTGTAGGTCATTGAAAGAAAAATGGCATTTTTCATGTGTAATTGCAGAGAAGCGGGGAGAGGACAAAAATCAGACAGCACAAGTCGCTCGAGCAACTTTTATGTCGATTGAGCGACAAACTGCTCGAGCGCATGCTCCGCACACAGCAGGCAAAGTGCCCATGCACTGCACCGAGAGACCATGACGAATGCCCAAGTGCGCTCGAGCGCAACTTAAGTGCGATCAAGCGCACTTATGCTGACCTGGAAACACAGAAACCCTAATTTTTTCTATAAAAAGCCCTTCTTTCTCATTTCTTTGGGGAGAGGCCATTTGGAGAGCGCCTTAGGCTCTGTTTTTAGTAGTTTTTAGGGTTCTTGGGTGATTTTCACCTAGAACTTCCATATTTTGTAAGTTCCTTTCATTTTTAATGGATTATTGTTGTTTATTTATGCTTTCCTTAGTTATGTATAGCTAAACTCTCATCCAGGGTTGAGGATAAAGCCTCAGCATTGAAGAGAAACTATGTTTTCAAGCTTGTTTATGCTATTTGAGTTTATGCGCTTTTGATTTCTAATTGTTTTACTTCTATTCGAATTTTGAGATGATTTTTGGGTATCTCTTGTGATTTTTGGACATAAGTGATGATTTGAGGTTGTCTCCTTTAATTTATTGCTTTGGTTTTATTTATCAAAATGTTGGGTATTCATTGTGTTTCGTTCAACGGGTACATTTGATGATTTGGTGAAAAACTGGGTATCCATTGTGATTTGTTCTTTGAATGGGTACAATTGATGATTTGGGGAATACCGGGTATCTTTTGTGATTTGTGTAAAGAACGGATTCATTGAATGATTCAAACGATTTTTGAAGCAAAGTAGAGCATCCCTAAGATTTGCATGGTGAGAACTTCAAATCAGTGTAGATGAGCATGAGAATATGTTGCTTTGATTTTGGTGGGTGTGGATTCTTGAACCTTAGAACCCTATCTTTTGTTTTCTTGAGTTTATGTTTTTATTTTGTTAAAAATCTCTAAATTTGGAACTAGGTTAAAATATGATTAGTTTGAATAGAGTTTAATTTTCGCAACACAATTCCCTGTGGGATCGACCTTGCACTTGCAAAACGTTATATTGCAAACGATTCGTGCACTTGCGAGTTAAATAAATTTGCACAACAAGTTTTTGGTGCCGTTGCCGGGGAATTGTTTTGTTTGTGGAAATTGATTTTTATTTGAATTGATTTTATTTTTCTACTCATTTTGGTAGATTTTTGTTTCATGTAATTTCCATTTTGTTTCTAATTTGTGTTCTAACAAAAAAAAAAAGAGAGCAAAAAAAAATGGTTTTGTTTCTGCAGCTGCTACAGATATTCAAGCATCTATAAATTCACTCAAGCAAACCCCAATCAACTCGAGTGAAACTAGCCACGGCCAGCACGCTCAAGCGACTTCTGCTGGCAACAACTACTCTGAAGTAGGTAAGTTTAAAAAAAAAAAAAAAAATCAGTTTCTTTTTATTTGTTTTGTTATACTTTGTCTCCGTTTTACCTTATTTTATTGTTTGTTTTTCTTTTTTTAGTTTATTTTAATTTTCAAAAAAAAAAATATTGGTTCATATTTTTGGTGGGATATTTGCCTACTAAAGGGTGCGAGTGAAGTATGGACTTTATTTTGATAATTATTGTGATTTTTCTACACAACATGCTTCGCCTAATGGTAGGACACCCGCTCCAACCAACTACCCTTACAATTTCTACCCATATGAACAATGTTCATATTGCTCCGATCCTTATCATAGTGCTAGTAATGGTCCATCCTGGGGACAATTCTATAATTTTTTTTTAGTTTGTGATTGGCTGCATTCTGTTGGAAGAAATCACTTCTATGTAGTGTTGCTTTTTAATCAGGGATACCGTTTAATTCAGAGTCTTCTATTCAGAGATGTGCTTCAAGTAGATTCTGCATATATTCCAAGTCAGAGAAGTCGGATCCCAAGGTTCCGTTTGGACGTCCCTGTCAACCGTCCGGACGCTCATCAGTCAAGCAACATCCGTCCAGATGACGTGGTTATTCCGTCTGGACTCCCATCAATGTACAGAAGCTTCGAACTGTTTAAGGTTGCATTTGTTTGGACATCTCAACAACACGTCCAGACGCCATTCAATGTTCGACAAGTAAAGGATTTCCTTTGCAGACACAGATATGGGAAGACAGTTGCAACCATCTGGACGACAGATCTACACCGTCTGGACGCTATCCTTGATAAGGCAAGATGTGGGGAAGATTTGCGACCTTTCGGATGACAGGTCTACACCATCTGGACATCAGTACTTATTATGGAAATTGTGTGCAGCTGAAGTACAACCGTTTGGACGCTAGGGCAACACCGTCCAAACGCAGCCCTATTCAGGAAAGACTATCAACGCTTTTGGAAAGCGAGTTGCAAAGTTGTCCGTCAGGACGCTCTCAACTACCGTCCGGACGCAGCCTAGAGAAAATCGTTCCAGACTCGATTTAGGTCTTCTATAGCCTATAAATAGAAGCCTCCAGGCATGTAATTTGTAAGAATTCGGTATTGAATTCCTTAGAGCTTAGAGAGTATAATTTAGGAGTTATTGTGTTGATCAGTTTTCTCTCAAGCCGTTGTCGTAGTAATGTTGTTGTGCTCGTGTTGAAGTCTATCTTAGGGAGGATCCCTAAGGTAAATGAATCCATTGAAGATCCCTTCAAGTAGGTGATTTGGTTGGGAGGCATTCATGTTGGGTTACATGTGAGAGTGCAAGATACGATCGCTACATAAGGGTATGTGAGTGTTATTGTCTTGTTACTAGCCTTTGTCTTCTGAATAGTGGACTTCCTGGGTTTGGCTGCCTCGGAGTGGTTTTTCTCTTAATTGAGTTTCCACTTTGTTAACAAAATATTCGTGTCATTTAAATCCCGCATTTACAATATTTTGTTACACGTTGCACACGTACACGGTTAAATTAGAAGTCTCTTTATTTTTCATTTTTCATATGAGTAAATGAACACAAATTTCTCCAGCCCGGGGTTCGATTCAAATTCCAATTTTTACAACCCAAATGAAGCAACCATCCAAATTTCTTGTGGCTAGCTCAAGCCATGGGAAATTGAGCTCCCCAATTTCAAGAACTGCACCATCCTAAATATCCGCAGTTCAAAAGCCAAGTCCTCCATCCTTCATCATACGATCCCCTTCTTAAAAAATCATCATTCAAGTTCTACAACCAGAGTCATCATTGGAAGATGTGCTGAAGGAATTTATGGAGATAAACTAGCCAATCCACCATTCAAGTTCTACAGCCAGAGTCATCATTGGAAGATGTGCTTAAGGAATTTATGGAGAAAACTGGCCAATCCACCAATCCTCATCATGAGCATGTCGAAGCCACCACCACACTTGGGAGTGAGGTAGTTTTTAAGGAGATTGTTAATGAGCCAAGTCTAGATGATCCTTTTGAAGAGAGCTGTGCTCAAATCGAATTTGATCTAGACTTAGTACCCAAGCAAGATGAGGCCTTATTAGATACCACTCTTGAGATACGACCTAAGAATGGGGAAACCACTGAGATATCATTCCCTAACACATCTTCATCATCAGCAGCTGAGGAGGAAGAGAAAGACGAGCACTTGGAGTCTGTTGAGCACCTGGAGCAAATTGAGCCCCCGTCAACTCCAAATTTGTCCAATGACAAGGAAATGGGTACTGAAGCTCATTCCTTCATCACCATCCTTTTTGAGACACTTCATGAGCCCAAGCTTCAATTCTTTAATGTCTCAAAGAGCCATCTTATGCTAAATTTGTCAAGGATCTATGCTCACAATGTCTCAAAGATAGGAACCATCTTCCTAAGAAGATCCTTCGAAGCAAGCAAGTAGGCTACCTGAGATGGCGAAACATTCTGCCAGAGCGCTATCAAATTCTAAAGAAGAAAGGGTGGAAGGGATTAGTTAGTCATTTTTCATTTCATTTGTGTCTTTTTCTTTTGTTTCTAACAGCAATTAACCTTGTGATGTGTGTTTCTGTGAGAAATATTGTTGTTAGTTTGTGACAGGTGTGCAAGTGTTTAAGTTTGGGGGACGCCCTGCCTTTTTCACATTGTGATGTTTCCTTACTTCTGGTAATGTATTTCTATACTACACATTGAGAGGATAATGTGTAATTCAAGTTTAGGGGTATAGAAAAACATTATGTCTGTTTATTTGTTTGTTTATTTGTCCTTTTGTTCTAGAAATTTTTTTAAAAAAAAAATTCAAGAAAAAAAAAATTATGCTAGGTTGTTGATTGAGCATGATTACATCGCAATTGTGGTTTACATATCATTGGTTTGTTTAACATCGTGAACCCTGCATGTCATTAGAAATCTAAATCTTTTGACTCATCTGTTGGATTAGATAGACCTCACTTGTTTGAATTGTTTTTCACAAGCACATTAACATTGGCTTTGTGAGGTATTATATTTGAATTAAGGAATGTGTATATTGAGATTTGTAGGATGATTTGTTGATGAAACCATGGCTTAAATTGAATAAAAGAAAAAGGAAAAAGAGAAATAATAATATCATCAATTTGAGTTCTCATTGAGTAACCGAACCTCTTGCCTCACTAAGCATTGAGTGTTTGCGTAAAAAGATGAGAAATTCAATTTGGTTGATTGTATGGCTAGTTTGACTTCGTAGCCTTTTTTACTTGAGTAATTAAGCCCTTAGGGATGTCTCTACATCTAGTGTCCTAAAACCATCTGGCTTGGGAGTTACTGGCCCAACACTCGTTACATAGATCAATTAGAAAGCTTAAGGGAGTCAAGCATTACACAGCCTTAAAAAAAATAATAATAAAAAATAAAAACGATTGATTTAAGTCTTGGTTGTTTTCATCTGATAAAATTCCTATGAATTTTGGGGTACACAAACTTTGAGAAAAATTGAAACCTCATAAGTCTATGTTAATCTCACTTTGCACTTATTGGAGCATGTGTTGTCTCAATTTTCTAACTATGAGTTAAATGATTCGTGATATCTGATGTGATTGTGATGTTCATCTTATTAAACCTACTCATGATATATGAACCATGTGTTTGTGCAGAAGTCCTTGTTTGTCAACATATGGTGCTTTAAAATGTTTGTGGGTATCATTTCTGGCAAACCCTCCCGAGACTTTACTTGTCCACTAGGGAGTGCTAGGGGTTTAAAAGGCTTGTTGCATATGCTAAATGCAATTGTCTCTCCCACGACAGCGAACTTATGTCTCTTGCTTTAATTTCATTTTTCATTTTTTTTTGCTAAAGGACTAGCAAAATGTAAGTGTGGGGGTATTTGATGAGTGCCAAATATTGTATATTTGGACACCTTAATTCACATTTGTTAAACCATTAGCTTTGTTATTTTTTAATGTTTTTGGTTAGTTTTTGTATTTTGGTATTTTTCAGATCATTGAGAGAAAAATGTAGTTTTAAAGTGAAAAATTCAAAGTTTGGAAGGAAGCACAAAGTCAAAATCGGATTGGTTTAAATTTTACGTTCTGCACAAGTCATAGTATTTTGACCATAACTTTCAGCGCAAGTGTTGGATTAAGATAAAATTAGTGGCGTTGGAAAGCTAATTCAAAATACTACAAATCATTGTGAAATAGGATTTTCCTAATTCGAATATCTGCTATGTTATAAGGGCCGCAAAATATAAGAATGTGAATTTTTTTGCTCCTGGGGACTACAGACACTCCAAACCCTAGCATTCTTTTCTCTTATTAGGGTTTTGAGGGGTAGAGGTGCCATTTTTAAAATATGGCTCCAAACCCTAACATTCTTTTCTCTTATTATGGTTTTGAAGAGTAGAGATGCAATTTTGAAAATATGTGGTTTTAACCTAATGTTTCGCTATAAAAACCTCATGCTAGGCACCACTTTTGAATCATCTCGGTATTCACCTCTGTATTGAGATCATTGGTTATTCACGTCATTTTTCAGAGTATGTTTTTAGATCTATTCTTTCTTTTCGCAATTTAATTTTTGTCTTTTTATCTTTTCCATCTTTTTAGTTTCTTTTATTTTTATGTTTAATTTAGTTTAATTTTTGTCATTCTACCTTCCCCATTTCTTTTATTTTCTGTCTTGGTTTTATTTCATGTTTTCAATTGAAGCTAGCGTGTTGTTTTTAGTCATGAGAGGCTAAAATCTTCAACTATGGTTGAAGATGAAACCTCGTCATTGATAATGCACGTTCTTGTTATTTTATTTATATAATCCCAATTTTTCTATCAAAATATTGTTCAGGTCCAAATTCAATTAATTGATTTATGTCTTTTGATTGAAAGATTATTTATTAAAAGTTGGATATTCGATGTGTTTCATCCAACGGATACATTTAATCTTTTGATTTAATTTGGATATCCATTGTGATTTGTAGAAAGGATGGATTCATTGAATTATTTAATAGCCATTTTTATGGAACTTTGAACAATCAATAAGGCATAATTGTTTATCGGGTGTATGAATAAAATACAAGAATGTGTTGTTTGATTTGGTGAGGTAGATTCTGAAACCTTAGTGTTTTTTTCAAAAAAAATAAAAATAAAAATTGGTTTCATTTAGTTTATTAGTTTTGTACAAGAAAATCCAAAAAAATTGGAACTAGGTTAAAATAGAATTAGTTTAAATAGAAATTAAATTTCGCAACACAATTCCCTGTAGATTCGACCTCGCACTTGCACAAACACCATATTACAAACGACTCATGCGCTTGTGAGTATTAAAATTTGCATATCAAATTTTCTTTTCCCTTTTACTTTCTGCACATTTAATTTCTGTCATTTTTCATTTAATTTCTTGTCATTTTATTTTTATTTCTAATAGCAATTAACCTTTTGATGTTTATTTCTATGAGAAATATTGTTGTTAGTTTTGTTGACAGGTGTTTTGGTGTTTAAGTTTGGGGGACGCCCTAGCCTTTTTCACACCTCAGATTTTCCTTATTTCTGGTAATGTATTTCTATACTATACATTGAGGACAATGTGTAATTCAAGTATGGGGGTATGAAAAAACACTCTGTCTATTCGTTTGTTTGTTTATTTGTTCTTTTTGTTTGGTTATTTTTAGTTGTCTTTTTGTTCTTAATTTTTTTTATAAAAAAATATATATATTGTTGTTGTCAAGTTTGACTTAAACCGTAGCTATGGTTTGCATTTCATTGGCTTCCTTAAAGTGTTGAACACATCATGTCATTAGGAATTTGAGTCTTTTGACTTATTTTTGGGCTAGTAAAACTTCACTTGTTTTGAGTTGAATTATCACGAGCACATTAGCATGAAATCTGTGGGGTATGAATTTGTGCTTAATCATGTGTATTTCAAGAGTTGTTGGATGACCTATTGATAAATAACCTTGGCTTGCAAGATGTATATTTATATAAAATTAAAAAAAAATTAAAAAAAGAAAAAGACCATTTTGAGTTTTTCACTGAGTAACCGGACCTCTTGCCTCACTAAGCATTGAGTGTTCACGTTAAAAGGTGTAAGATTCAAGTTGGTTGATTGTTTGGCTAGTTTGACTTCATAACCTTTTTAACTTGAGTAATTTATCCCTTAGGAATGTTTCTACATCTAGTGCCCTAAAGACCATTTGGTTTGGGAGCCACACTGGCCCAACACTCTTTACATGGATCAATTAGAAAGCTTAAGAGAGCCGAGCATTGCACAGCCTACATAAAAAATAAAAACAAAAAAACAAACAGTAAATAAATATAACTAAAATAAAATAAAATAAAATAATTTGCACATCTTGCCTCGGTTGTTTCATTTGATAGGGACTCAAATAATTTTTGAGGTACTTATCTTGAGATTAAAATGAAACCTCATGATTGGATGTTAATTTCACTTTACACTTTTGAGAACATGTGATGTCTTATTTGTCCAATTATGAGTTATTTGATGTTGGATCCCCTGTTGATGTTGATGATGGTGTTTGTCTTTTTAAGCATGCGCATGACATATGAACCATGGTTTGTGTGAAAATTATTTCTTGTTGACAACATAGTGTTTCAATGTTTGTGAGTATCATTTCTGGCAAACCTTCACGAGACTTCACACGTCCACTAGGGAGTCTTAGGGGCTTAAAAGGCTTGTTAAATATGCTAAATGCAATCGTCTCTCCCACGAAAGAGGATTTATGTTTCATGCTTTGATTTTTTTTTTCATTTTTTTTGCCAAGGGACTAGCAAAATGTAAGTTTAAGGGTATTTGATGACTGGCAAAAGTGTATATTTGGACTCCTTAATTTACATTAGTTAAACCTTTAGCTTTATTATTTTCTGATGTTTTTGGCTAGTTTTGGTGTTTTTGTGTTTTGCAAGCCATTGAGATAAAAATGGCATTTTTCATGTGTAATTGCAGAAAAGCGGGAGAGGAAGAAAATCAGATAGCACAAGTCACTCGAGGGACTTTTATGTCGATTGAGTGACAAACCGCTCAAGCGCAGCATAGTGCGCTCAAACGCATGTCCGGCACACTGCGGGCACAGTGCCCATGCGCTATGCCGCAGAGACGCTGACGGATGCTCAAGTGCGCTCGAGGGCACCTTAAGTGCGATCAAGCACAATTATGCTGACCTGAAAAATGCAGAAACCCTAATTTTTTTTTATAAAAACCCCCTCTATCTCATTTCTTCGGGGAGAGGCCGCTTGGAGAGTGCTTTAGGCGCCGTTTTCAGAAGTTTTTAGGGTTCTTGGGTTATTTTTACCTAGAACTTCCGCATTGTGTAAGTTGCTTTATTTTTAATGGATTATTGTTGTTTATTTATGCTTTCCTTAGCTAAACTCTCATCTAAGGTTGAGGATGAAGCCTCACCATTGAAGAGAAACTATGTTTTCATGCTTGTTTATGCTATTTGAGTTTATGGGCTTTTGATTTCTAATTGTCCTACTTCTATTCGATTTTTGAGATGATTTTTGGGTATCTCTTGTGATTTTCAGATACAAGTGATGATTTGAGGTTGTCTCATTTAATTGATTGTTGGGTTTTATTTATCAAAATGTTGGGTATTCATTGTGTTTCGTTCAATGGGTACATTTGATGATTTGGTGAAAAATCGGGTATCCACTGTGATTTGTTCTTTGAATGGGTACAATGGATGATTTGGGGAACATCGAGTTTCTTTTGTGATTTATGTAAATAATGGATTCATTGAATGATTCAAACGATTTTTAGCAAAGTAGAGTGTAGCGCCCCAGATTTTAAGTAATTAAATAAATGTCTTAAATTAGAATTTAAGATTGAATGAAACAGACTGACGGAATTATTCAGTAGACTAATTGGCATAATAATATTGATAAATAATATTACGGTGTAATATTCATTGCGTGTAATATTACTGTGCAATATATATTTGGTTTATAATTTATGATGTTAAAATATTATTGAGATAATAATATTACCGATGGAACGAACTAGACACAAAATGAACTTAGATTGTAATTTTGATGAATTATACATATTGGTAAAGATCGATTTAAAAATATCAGCAGATAAAATATCTAGAGAGATATTTTTGTAAGAGATATTTTTATAAGAGATATTTTAAGAAAACTTAACTGTTAAGTTATGCATAAAATATCTGATATTTTACTAAGACAATGATTACAGAAAAATAATATCTCTCTTTTATTATAACCGGACCACACTTCTTCTTTTCTCTTCTTTTTCTTCTATTCTTCTTTCTTCCTTCTTTGTTTCTTCTCTGTTCTGTTGCCCAAAAATAGAGACAGCGAGAGAGAGAGTGAGACTGAGAAGAGAGATGCGAGAGATTGAGAGACGAGAGAGTGAGAATGGGGGAGAGATGCTGAGAGTCAGAGAGAGAGAGACCGAGAGATCGGGAGAGAGAGAATCCGTGAGTGGGAGACCCGACGAGGCAGGGGAAATCCGACCGCTGAAAGGTCCGGTACCCGGTGGGTGGTACTGGGTAGTCGCCAGCAGAGCCAAAGCCGACGATCGGTGGAACCCAAGAGCTCCGATCGTGTTGCCCGCGACCCGCAACCCGTTAAACCCGAGAGAGAGAACCCGGGTGGTTCGTGGACCCGTGAGCCGAACCCGAACCTTCCGGAGGTCCGATCCTTCATGTCCGGCGGCCAGACGCCGATTTCCGGTGGGCTAAGGCGACTTTCCGGCCGATCCACGAAGACTCGAAGCCTTTGACCCAAAACTCGACCCGGTGACCCGTCAGACCCGAGAGGAAGACCCGGTTCTTCCTTTGTGTTTTCCGGCAGTTTTTTCGGCGGAATCGGTGGCTTTCTCCGGTGGATTTTTTGATTAAATCTTCAAGGTATAAAAACCCTATGATTTAGCTTGGGTATTTTGATTTGTGATTGGATTATTGTGAAATTAGGGTTTAAGATTTTGGGGGTTTTCTATGGATTAATTAGGGGATTTTATTGATTTATGATGGGGTATTTTTTGGTTGTTGTTCCCCTGTTGTTGCTGGCCGAATGGTTTGGATTGTGTTCCGTGTGTGGTGTTCGGTGGCTGTAAATTCCAGTGATGTGTGTAGGTGATTTTTGATGAATCCCCTGTTTTGATTTAAGGTTTATGCATGTGTGTTGTTCCGGTCAGTACCTTGGTTTACAGTGTTTTGGTTGGACTGCGATGTTGGGATCTCTGAATATTGGATGAGTATTGAGGCTGGTGTGTGTCGGCAGGGAGTGTTATAGTTCATTATGTCCCCTGTTTTGGCTAACCGTGTATTGATGTTGGAGGACTGATCATTTGGACTGTTTGGCCACGGTATTTAGTGAAGACCTGATTTAGATGAGTGTGGATTTCCATGTTCTTAAGATATTCATTGAGTTTAGTTGTTCCCTAATTTAGTATTAATTGTCCTTGGTTGATGATGGATTAGTGGATGGGGTATGTTTATGAGAGAGTGATGGCAGTGGCCTTGTTAGTGTACTACTTTGGAATATGTTCTTGAATTAAGACGTTTTGGTTTGCTAAGTGTACATGAGGGTAGTAATATTTTGGGGTGTTTCTCTGTTAGCTTATTGAAGGAATGCTTGTACATGACCATGGTATTTGGTGATTGATTTGATAATATATTATTATTGCTTGGCTATTTGATGTTAAGTCATATATCATGTGTTGACCGAATCCATGTGAAGCATGATATTTGTTTAAGTTATTTGGGGATAAATTCACTATGTGTTAACTATGGGTCTATGTTTTAGGAATTGGAGGTTCTTCCTCAATTTTGGTTATTGATGATAAACTAATACGTTTTAATTGACAAAGGAAGAATTGCTATATTCTATCCATGTTGTAGATAATGTTTGATTATTGATAATGTATATGTGATGTTTAAACTAAGTACTTTATTAGTTGTAAAGCTCTAGAATTAAAGAATGATTTTATGAGTTTAATCATGTAATGCATTGTTTTAGGACTTGAGTATTATGGTTTAAAGCTTTCAAAATTGACAGTGTGATATGGATATCTTGCTAGAAATATGCATAGGTTTCTTGTTGGCTGATTTATCTATGCTATAGAGAATGATGTTAAGAATTTTAGATTGTACTCAAGTGATTACTTGAGACCTAGATTCGATATTATTCTAAGGTATTGATTTGCTAATCGATTGAGCAAATATTAAGACTTAACCATGTTAAGCGTTAATAAATGTAAATGATTTTCGAATTAATAGATGATTGTTTCTATGTATGTATGTATGTGACTTTGGAGTTCGTGTTTAGGCATGAGTTTCTAGAAGGAATGATATTGACCTTGTATGCACATGTATATGTATTTGCTGCAGATGATGAACTGTGACTGCACGAAAGGGCTGTAAGTATAAATTACTTACTGAGGGTAGTACTGGATTTCAATAGCGTTGTGTTTATGTTTTATTTTAATTGGATGCGCATGACTGATTATTGCATACTGTTAATAATCAACCTATTAATATTGGGCGCGACGTCTCCCAAAGGTTCAGGATGGTAAATGTTCCTGAAACCGGAAACCATAATAATCATATTGATTGGGACGTCTTTCAAAGTACTAGAGGAGGGAGGTCTCCGATAGTGCGAAAATAAGTTAATTAAAATGTAATGTAGAGGGGACGGCCTCGAGAATAGCCGCTGACCGCGGGACGGCCCTTATAAGAGTGGAGTGCAATGACTATATTGAACTGTTAAACTTGGCATGAAAACTATCACTACATCATTATGTCATATCTATGTTCCTTAAATAACGCATAAATCATGATGTCGTTGAATGACAGTTAGCTCACTTATGGAACTATGGGATTGTGGCGGTAACCACCTTCTCATAGATGTTTGCGCAGGTTCTGAAGATTATGGATTGGATTAACTACTAGCTTAAGAGATTTAAAGCTGTGTAGTTAGGATTTTAGTACTTTGTATTCATAGATGTTTGTACCATTTTCCTGTAACATGTTTAGACATTTACTTGTAATTAATAAGTTCCATGTATGCTTTAGTGTCATATGTGACACATGTTTCTTTGTAAATGGTGTAAAGACTTTTAATGTATTTTCTAGAAGAGGTCAGTTAAAGCTCTGAATGTATTGTAAGGGAATTGTCCCTGATGTTTGAAAAAAAAAGATATTCGTATTTTTCGCTGCTAGATTTATCATCTCTGAATGGTTAATGACACGTAATTATCCAGATATAATTACTTACGTTTTTTTGTAAAAAGCGGGTCGTTACATAGAGCATACCTAAGATTTGTATGGTGAGAACTTCAAATCAGAATAGATGAGCATGAGAATATGTTGCTTTGATTTTGGTGGGTGTGGATTTTTGAACCTTAGAACCCTATCTTTTGGTTTATTGAGTTTATGTTTTTATTTTGTTAAAAATCTCTAAATTTGCAACTAGGTTAAAATAGGATTAGTTTGAATAGAGATTAATTTTCAGAACACAATTCCCTATGGGATCGGCTTCGCACTTTCAAACGCTATATTGCAAACGATTCGTGCACTTAGGAGTTAAATAAATTTGCACAACACTTATCAACTTTGATCTGTCGGGACTTTCACATATCTGTTGGCTAGCTGAAGTGTCACTGAAGTGGGTTTTAGCTCTCCCAATCCCAACTGGACATAAACTGAATATGGCAGAGATTCACACCAGCTAATAAGGGCAAAATATTGTATATTTGAACCCCTTAATTTGCATGTGCTAAACCTTTAGCTTTGTTATTTTTTGATTTTTTTGTTAGTTTTGGTGTTTTGCAGGTCATTGAGAGAAAATAGCTATTTTTATGTGGAATTGCAAAGAAACGGGTAAACTAGTTACATTCTGATCTGTTGGCTCGAGCACATCTCTGCCCAAGACGCTCGAGCGAATCCCAAAAGAAAAGAAAAATTGTAACGATCCACCCCCAATGACACAATACTGTCCCCTTTTGGCTCCCCATATCAGACTTCCCAGGAGGTCACCCATCCTGGGATTGCTCTCGCAGCGACTCGCTTAACTGCGGAGTTCTGATAGGTTCATTGCCATCACGGCTTTAAAACGCGTTGTGTCATAAAGGGTGCATTTATACATATAAGCACATCCTCATTCCCAGGCGATGTGGGACGTCACAATCACCCCCTCTTTGGACCCAGCGTCCCCGCTGGCATCCCTCATTGAGCTTGTGCACGCTCCCACCATCTCAGGCTGGGCAATGGCTCTGATACCATTTGTAACGATCCACCCCCAATGACACAATACTGTCCGCTTTTGGCTCCCCATATCAGACTTCTCAGGAGGTCACCCATCCTGGGATTGCTCTCGCAGCGGCTCGCTTAACTGCGGAGTTCTGATAGGTTCATTGCCATCACGGCTTTAAAACACGTTGTGTCATAAATGGTGCATTTATACATATAAGCACATCCTCATTCCCAGGTGATGTGGGACGTCACAAAAATAAAAAGGAAGAAGCTATTTTGTAGAAGACCAAAAAGAAATAAAAGAAGAAGAAAAAAATTGAAGAAAGCCAATGTGCGTGGGACCAAATAAAAGAAAAGAAGAATGGAAAAGTGGGAAGAGAAAAAGAGGGAAGTGAGGGTAGAGGCATCATTTTTGATCTTTTGTTTCTATCCATAGCAGCACCATATAAAAAGGGAGCTTTTCTTTTGTAAAAGGGGGGAGTGCGTGTGGAGAGGTGCAAGCCTGCAGCCTCCAACCGAGAGTCTTCTTCTTTGTATGTTTTCTTTTGTTCTCTGTAAGACTCTTAGTTTTTAATAAAGTTTAGCATGCTATTTTTAGTCATGAGAGGCTAAAACTTCAACTAAGGTTGAAGATGAAGCCTAACCATTGATTAGATTTTGTATGTTCATTTCAATTCAATTAAAGGATTAAAACGTACTCTTTTAATTGATTGTTTCGATTAATATATGTGCAAACGTTGGATATTCAATGTGTTTCATCCAACGGGTACATTGAATTTTTTTGATGTAATTTGGATATCCATTGTGATTTGTTAATCAAACGGATACATTGGATGGTTTTGAATTAAATTGGATATTCATTGTGATTTGTAGAAAGGATGGATTCATTGAATCTTTCAATAGGTAATTTTATGAAAATTAGAACATGTATAGGATTTTATTGCAATTCGCATGTATGAACAAACATGAGAATATGTGCTTTGATTTGGCGAGATGGATTCTGAAAACCTTAATGCGTTTTATTTTTATTTTTTTTAATTCAGTTTTATTTAGTTTATTATTTTAAAACCCCAAAAATTGGAACTAAGTTAAAATAGAATTAGTTAAAATAGTAATTGATTTTCGTAACACAATTCCCTGTGGATTCGACCTCACACTTGCACTTGCACATACACTATATTGCAAACGATTTGTGCGCTTGCGAGTATTTTAAAACTCACAACACTAGCCCCCAAATCCAACAGAGCTCTTTCAACCTTGTTATCACCTATCACGCACACAATTGTAGGACATCCAAGGTCTTTATACTTGACACGGATCTTGTATTGCAGAATAGAGCTGACCTACTCAGTTAGGAAAGCTTTCTTTGGAACACTTGTCCTTCTCTTGATGGTTACCAAATCCTTAAGAAATTTGGCATATGAAGGCACTTGTTGGATGGCATCAAGGAATGGAATGTTGATTTGCACGTGTTTAAACACTTCCAAAGTATCATCGAACTTTGAGCCTGTCTTGGGAGCTGTTAGTCTTTTTGGAAACAGAGCTTTGGGAACAAACTTTAGAGGACTCTCCTTAGCAATTGGAACAACAGTGTCTGGTCCAAAATCTCTTTCAGGCTTGTCATTGCTTTCCTCCTCTTTTGTCGCCTTAGTGGCCTCTTCTGGCATGGCCACTTGATTATCCACTCGCCTTCCTGACCTCAAAGTTGTGATGGCTTGCACATGCTCCTTCCCATGAGAAAGGGCGGATGTACTTCCCAATAACAAATTGCCCTTTCGAGTTGGGCACTGGTTGACTCGGGAACTTCCCTTTTTCTCTTTCCCCCATTTGATTCGCTAATTCGCTAAGGCCATCTTGGCAATAGCTTGATGTGTGAACTGCTTTGAATCCCTGAACTCATTCTTAAGCTCTTGTATATTCTGGCTATTGCTATACTGGTGGTCTTAAGCTCTTGTATAGTCTGGTTGCTTGCCTGTATGAATACTTTGACTGTATCTTCTAATGATGACTGTGGTGCCGATTTTGGCACTTGAGTGGTAGACTCAAAAGCAAGAGGTTGGGCTTGGTGAGATGATCGAAACTGATTCTAAGCTGTGAAGGGAATCCATGAGGATATTGATTATGAGCTTGATTTGAGGTTCCTCCTTGATTTAGTGGTAGATTTTGCTTCCAAGAGAAATTGGGATGGTTCCGCCATCATGGATTGTAAGTCTCAGCAAAAGGTCCACTTGTTGGTTTCCTATAATCATTGAAGGCATTGACCTGCTAGGCAGATATTCGGCAACTTTTGACAGAGATGGGCAATTTTGAGTAAAGTGCATCAGGCTGGCGCATAAAGAACATAAGTAAGCTTGGTAAATATTTGCTGCAGTTACTAGCTTGTTCAGAGCAATGGCTTCAATCGTACACAAGATATCCTTGAGTTTCCCCCTAATATCGTCATTGTCCTTCACCTCATAGAGTCCTTCCTTCTTGGTGGTAGAACATTTACCCTGATGACTTGAAAAATCCCACCATTGTGAATTATCGGATAGTTCATCCAAAGTCCTATAAGTTGCTTCCCCTATAAGATTCAAGAAACCTCCACAATTCATGGACTCGATCATGTAACGCTCCGGTTGAGTTAACCCATTTTAGAAAAATTGAATGAGCCACCAAGTCTCAAAACCATGGGACGAACATTTCACAGTTAGCTCTTTATACCTCTGACTGAAACTACTGATCTCTCAACAAAATTTATTAATCCTCGAGATTGGGAAGAATTTGTTGTAGAACTGTCATTAGAATTTCCCAGGAGGTGATGGATCTAGGCATGTTGGAATGCAACCAGGCTTTCACCTTACCATGTAGGGAAAAAGGAAATAGCCTTAGACGCACCGACTCATTTGAGAAATTTTGAAAGTTAAAAGTATTGCACATCTCCAAGAAAGACTTTACATGAGCGTATAGATCTTCATTCTCTAGACCCTTGAAAGTAGGAAGGAGTTGAATCACATTCAGCTTCAAATCAAAATGAGTAGCATCAGTAGCAGGCTAAACCATGCAAGATGGAGTGTTGGTAGTAATGGGTGCAAATAATTCCCTGAGGGTCCTGGGTGGATCCCCATTCCCAAGCAGTTCTCCAATCTCAACAAACTTTTCTGAATCAAACTTGGAACTTCTCAGCAGTCTTAGATTCTCTCTAGCTGTTATTTCAATCTCAGGATCAAAAGTGGTCAATTCCAGATTTAAAGATCTCCGACCATCCATGCCATGGAAACTAAAAACTAAATTAAATTAAACTAAACTAAACCAATTTAAACCAAATTGCAGAAGAAATATAAAAATAAAATAAAATAAAATAAATGCAAACAGAAACTCATAAACTCACAAAAAGGACAAAAAATAATTTTTGGCGAAATTCTACAGCTACTGAACTTATTGATGATGTCTGTGGGCAGTAGCATGTCCGAACAGGCTACTGCAAAAAGCTGCGCGGAAGCTGCAAAACGGGCCCAAAAAAAAAAATCTCTCCTATTTATTTATTTTTTTTAAAAAAAATAGCACCATGAATAAAACAAAGTTCAAAATTTAAACCCCTAACTATAACTAGTAGAAAGATAAAATCAATTTAGAAATAAATTGTTTTAGAAAATCAAACAATTCCCCAGCAACGACGCCAAAAACTTGATGTGCAAATTTTAATTAACTCGCAAGTACACGAATCGTTTGCAATTAATGGATTACAAGTGCGAGGTCGATCCCACAGGGAATTATGTTTTTGAAAACAAAATTTATGACTAAATTAATCGAATCCTAACCTAGTTCCAAAAATTGAGATTGTTTTTGTGAATAAAAAAAAATCAAAAGCATAAACAAAATTAGAGTGAATATAATCAAGTAAAAATAAAACGTACTATGGTATCGGAATCCGCACTCACAAATTCATAGCAACATATATTCCAATGATCAATAATATTTCCCAAAGTTCTCACAATAAAATTGTAACGACCCACACTTTTACAAAAAGGCGTAAGTGAAAATTACGATTTCCACATATTGTTATGACATCAACAACAATGTCATCAGAGTATAAATTGACAGTGGAATACATCTTCTTCTTTTACAATAACACATCAGAGCTGATTGAATAACCTCAATATATAAATAATAACCATTTGTTCTGATATAGTAAAATACATCCAATTAACAACATACGTACCACATGCATCACAAACATTACATAACCATTGTATATAATATCTACAAACTAAAAGTCTCATCGATAACCTAGCAGCTCCTGCCTTCATTCCTACAAAACTTGTATGTAATTGTGGTTAACACCACAATCCCATTCTGTGGTCGATTGAGGCAATGGTCCTCAACCACATAGTGACACACTGATTTATATAAACATATACAATGCATCCAAATGTTGACAGTTATATCCAGATACATATAATCACATTCACATACAATAATGCTACACATTCACATAACCATATCCATATATTATCATGCTGGTTCATCTACTTTACATCTTTACTAATCATAGCCACATCTCTTCTTAACACACATTATTAGTGTTATCTTCTCCGCTAATTTAACACACCATTAGTCAACCACATTCCTCATTCTTCTATCACTGCTTTTCTCTATTATTCCTTCAACCTTTGGTTCATTCGTCGGTCTTATCAGTGTATTGATGCATTGGTACCTAAACTTTCGTTTATCCACTGGTCTCCTCAATTCACTGATGCCTTGGTACCTAAACTTCCGTTTATCCACTGTTCTCCTCAATTCACTGATGCCTTGGTACCTAAACCTCCAATCTTTTTATCAAGACTTATATCACACCACAGTATAATCATGCAAGCAGCATCACATCCATAATCTCAACCAAAACATGTTACACATATTAAATGCCAAATCATGTGCATACAATTAAATAAAACAGTAATCACTAGTCATCAAAGACTCCACACGTATCATTCTCAGTGAGTAAGAAATACTCACAGTTCTTTCCTGCTACAAAGATTGATCCACAGATATAATCACTGTAATATACATATATAATATAAGCAAATATTGAATTAGTACAAATCACTAAACATAGATTTTAACCCTATACTCATTTCTGATTTCTTAATCCTATTATTGTTTCGATATAGTAACGGCATATAAAATCCTTCAATCATAATGCCATATATTTCATGAGGACATTATAACTGCATTCATTATTAAATTACCAAAATACCCTTTTAAAAATACCAATTTTAACATCACATAGTCAACGCATATTAACACTACACAACCCTAAATCAACAAATCCACAATATCCCCACATCATAGTCCATTCGGCAAACTACCACAATTCTAAGATTCCAAACTATTCACAACAACAGAGTTTATATTTAAAACCCAAATCACCTAACTTTCCACACCACCCCAATATTTGGTCAATTAGACTTCAAACTCTCAACCAACAACAGGGGATTAAACTCTACTTTGAAAACCTTATTTTAAAACATAACTTATAACATTAAAGGATAAGAATCTTATCCAAAATATCTAAAATATCTTTTTAGGATATTTTGTAAAATATCTCAAAATACCTTATGTGATATTTTGTAAAATATATCAAAATATCTACTGGGATATTTTGTAAAATATCTCAAAATATCTTCTGGGAAATTTTGTAAAATATCTCAAAATATCTTTTGAGATATTTTGTAACATACCTAATCATAAAAAACATTATTCTTTTTGTTTCTTAATCTGTTCTACCTCTTATCTTTTAAAGCGTCTTTTCCATTTTCTTATCTTTTCTACTAATCAAGAGATAACGTAGAGAGGATCTTAGAGATTCTTACCTTAATCAAAACCCGAGAGAGAGAGATCCTGGATTCCTTTCTTGTACCAATTCTAGAGATAGAGAGAGAGAGAGTTAGAGATATCTTTGTTCTTTCATTTGGTGTAATCCGAAAACATGATCAATGGGAGTTAATGAGAGAACTTCCTACATGAAAAATTAAATGGACTTCTAATTTTAACAAGTGTGTGTGAACAGTGTGCAACAAAATATTAAATGCGGAATTAAAGGAGACAAATATTTTGTTGGCGAAGTGGAAACTCAATTAAGAGAAAAACCACTCTGGGGCAGCCAAACCCAGGATATCCACTATTCAGAAGACAAGACTAGATACAAAGTAGTAACACTCACATACCCCTAATGCAGTGGTCGTACCTTGGTCTCTAACGTGTAACCCAACACGAGCGCCTCCCAACCAGGTCTCCTACCTGAAGGGGTCTTCAATTGAATCCTTTATCTTAGAGCCGACCTCTAAGATAGACATCAGATGTAGCGCATCACACTTGTAATGGCTTTAGAGGGATCTTGAACTTCTCTGAGCTCTTGTGGAATTCAATACCGAATTCTTGCAGTTCTCAATGCCCATGGGCCTCTATTTATAGGCTGAGGTGCAGAATGGGCGACTGCTGTAATATGTATAGACGCCGTCCGGACGGTGAACCTGAGCCGTCCGAACGGACAACTGTGCGACAGGATTTTCAGAAAGTTTCGCTGAAAATCTTTCCTGTTTAAGAGCCCCATCCGGACTGTGAGACACTGACATCTGGACGGTCGCACGTCCGCTGCAAGTAATTTCCATATAAGGCTTCGCGCGTCCGGACCAATGGGGAAGAACGTCCGGACGGCAATTCTTCAACACTCAATTTCCATATCTGCTATGCGTGCGTCCGGACCATGAGAGGTAGATGTCCGGACGATTGAAGTCGAATCGACAAATTCCTTAACTGATGAGCGCGCGTCCGGACCAATGCTGACTGACTTCCGGACGGTGATATTTGAATTGCGATTCTTGCCTTATTTATGAGCACGTCCGGACAGGAAACCACATTGTCCGGACGATGTATCAATCTTCCCATGTTCTGAACTTGGAAAGAATCTGAAGCTGATCGATCATTGATGGATGTTCGGACGGGCTGCTGAGACGTCCAGATGGATGCAAGCTGGAACAGAAGCTTCTTGATACAGTGGAGGGTCCAGACCGAAAGATACGTCGTTCGGATGGATGATGCTGGTCTGTCTGGCGTCCGGACGGTATGACACGTCGTCTGGACGAATGGAGCAGTGGACAGATGGGTGTCCGGACAGGATAACACGTCGTCCGGATGGCTGACAGGGAATCTAAAATCTTCTATCTTTTTTCGCAGTGCAGAGTCTTCTAAAAATGCTCTGACAAGTGGAATCTCTATTTACAGCATGTTTACACATAAGTGATTTTGTCCAAACACAGAATGATGCCAAAATACTAACAAACTCCCCCTTTGGCCATTTTGGGACAAAAATCATTTGACCAGTTTGGAAATACATTCCCGGTTCAAAAATAAAAATTACTCCCCCTTTTTGTCACAAAGGGACAAAGGGTAAACCAGAGTAATAAAAAACAATTGCAATAAAAATTACTCCCCCTAACAGTCTCAGAAGGACCCGGGTAAACAGAGTAATATTAGTTTAAGTGTTTAACAAAATAACAGAAAATAACAACAAGTCTCAAAATAAAAACAGAGGGAAATAAAATCAAACATCCTCTGGCATGTGTACAGTCCGAGCTGCTGAACTCCACCCGTACGGACGCCAAGAGAGACCGTCGACTCCACACTGAAACACCTGAAGAAAAAAACTGAAGAAAATGACAAAGATCAAATCCAGTCAGGTCAGAACATGCATGTATAATCAACTGATAACACAATCAGAGAGCATTTCAAAACTAAACAGAGATATAAAAGAGAGTTGAGATTTCAATTAGCACAAATATTTTCCTGGTCATAGAAAATTCAAATAGACAACTCAACTCACTCAATGCAAGTGTGTGTGTGAAGGCTCTTTTCCCACAAGGTATGACTTTCGATGACATGACATAGAGCAACTAGATTTTCTAGACAGGAGAGAAAATCAGTGACAGATTAGCCAAAAGTCAAACCTTATAACTTGCTAGGGCCTAGCCACCCTCATCTGATACACTCCCCCTGAGATGCAGCACCTAAGTGATTTACTTGTACCATGAAAGACAACGTAAATGTTTTACTTGCACGTAAAGGGCAAGGCATAAAGCAAATGTAGCACATAAGCAGTGAATATATACTTTAAAGCATAGATTTCATACGATTAACTGCTTGTTTCTTATGGTGCTGCAAACTGTAGGCAGTGCCAGAGTTTTTAGGCTCTAGGTTCAACTAGCATGAGGTCAATTTGGTCATCTTATCAAGGACTTCTTCTCTTATCCAAAATTTCTAAAAGCAAAAAGGTCAGAGAAGGAAAGATGTACCTTTAGGGGAGCCCGGATAGTGCACTTTTTCATCGCGTGAGGAAATAAGCTATCCTACTTGTGCAAAAACAGGAAAAACGCTTGGCCAATATAGTCATAAACTTTCAATTATATATAAGCAGAGTAGATTAATGCTTACAGAATTGAGATATCAGATGAAAATACATACACTATCTGATAAGCCAAGAGAAAAAATATATTGCAAATTCTCCCCATTTTTTTTATTTTTTTTAATTTAAAACTGGTTCCTAGATTGCATAGTAAGCACACAAATATAACAAGTAAAAGTGCAAGCAATCAAACCTGATGCCTTAGGATTAGGAACCGAATCCTAGGCATGAACACCTTCTCCTGCTAGGTGCCTTCATTCTCCCCCATTGGGTGAATGGTCTCATCCTTCTTTACCCATACCTGCTTCACCCGTGGAGATGGTTTGGGGTCACGTCCATGTTGGCCATACTCCATAGCATACCTTGTATTAGGCTCAACAACCCTTCATAGCCATGGCTGCCATTGCGCTTCTGCGGCTTTCTCTTGTAGCGCCTTGGTTTGTTCTTCTTTGATTTGCCACTCTGATAGGTAGGAACAAACTGTTGCTGATGCCGTGAAGCCTGAAGTGTCGTAGGAGGTAGAGTGCCTGATATAGCTCTTGTTGGCAGCTTCCTCTAAACCTTCAACTTCTGGAGCTGTGGACATTTGGATCGGATGTGACCGGTGATGCAGCAGTGATGACAGGTAGGCAAGCTTCTTTTTTTTGAATGCTTCTTTGTAGTCTCTTTAGAATTATGATTAGCATTCTTACAAACAACATTGCTTTTACCTTTTATATGTCTCCTATGAGGAGGGACATATTTTGATGAGGAAGAATCATCAACTTCACTTTTCCTCATAGCATCTTGCTTAATCCAAGGCCTGTGGGATTTCAACAAATAACAATTTGGTCTAATATGACCAATCTTCCCACAATTATGACAAGTAGGGACAAACTTACCATGAGCTTGTGAACCTGTATCTTTGGATTTTGGCATCACGTGATTAGTTAAGCAAGAATTTTCTAAACAAGTTGTATCTACTATCAGAGGCTTAATATCAATAGAATCTATTTCAGGATCATAAGCATGTGAAGTAGAAGTACTCATATCAACAATTGAAGCAGGCTTGTTAGAAATATCTGAATGAATACAAAGCATGCTTTTCAAATTATCACTTGAGAAATTTTTCAAGAGATCCTTAGATTCTTTTAATGTATTCTCAAGTGTATCAATGATGTTAAATAGCATGGTATTCTCATATCTCAAAGAGTCAATTAAAGCATGTGATTCAGATGACTGAACAATAAATGACTCTTTTTCTTGCTTCACCTTTTTGAGCTCTTTTCGAGAAATAAGTTTATCAAATTTTGCAAAAACTTTAGAGAGCTCAATATCATGATTTTCTTCAGATAACTGAGAGAAATTCCTAACAAAAGGTGTAATAAATCCTTACAACGGAGTGTGCCTGCTCTGATACCAATTGAAAAATTAAATGGACTTCTAATTTTAACAAGTGTGTGTGAACAGTGTGCAACAAAATATTAAATGCGGAATTAAAGGAGACAAATATTTTGTTGACGAAGTGGAAACTCAATTAAGAGAAAAACCACTCTGGGCAGCCAAACCGAGGATATCCACTATTCAGAAAACAAGACTAGATACAAAGTAGTAACACTCACATACCCCTGATGCAGTGGTCGTACCTTGCTCTCTAACGTGTAACCCAACACGAGCGCCTCCCAACCAGGTCTCCTACCTTAAGGGGTCTTCAATGGAATCCTTTATCTTAGAGCCGACCTCTAAGATAGACTTCAGATGTAGCGCAACACACTTGTAACGGCTTCAGAGGGATCTTGAACTTCTCTGAGCTCTTGTGGAATTCAATACCGAATTCTTGCAGTTCTCAATGCCCAGGGGCCTCTATTTATAGGCTAAGGTGCAGAATTGGCGACTGCTGTAATATGTACGGACGCCGTCCGGATGGTGAACCTGAGCCGTCCGAACAGACAATTGTGCGACAGGATTTTCTGAAAATTTAGCTGAAAATCTTTCCTGTTTAAGAGCCCCATCCGGACGGTGAGACACTGACGTCCGGACGGTCGCATGTCCACTGCAAGTAATTTCCATATAAGGCTTCACGCGTCCAGACCAAGGGGGAAGAACGTTCGGATGGCAATTCTTCAACACGCAATTTCCATATCTGCTATGCGTGCGTCCGGACCATGAGAGGTAGACGTCCGGACGGTTGAAGTCGAATCGGCAATTTCCTTAACTGATGAGCGTGTGTCCGAACCAATGCTGATTGACTTCCTGATGGTGATATTTGAATTACGATTCTTGCCTTATTTATGAGCGCGTCCGGACGGGAAACCACATCGTCCGGACGGTGTATCAATCTTCCCATATTCTGAACTTGGAAAGAATCTGAAGCTGATTGATCACTGATGGACGTCCAGACAGGCTGCTGAGATGTCCAGACGGATGCAAGCTGGAACAGAAGCTTTTTGATACAGTGGAGGGTCCGGACGGAAAGATACGTCGTCCGGACGGATGATGATGGTATGTCTGGCGTCCGGACGGTATGACACGTCGTCCGAACGAATGGAGCAGTGGATAGATGGGTGTCCGGACGAGATAATACGTCGTCAGGACGGCTGACAGGGATTCTAAAATCTTCTATCTTTTTCGTAGTGCAGAGTCTTCTGAAAATGCTCTGACAAGTGGAATCCTTGTTTACAGCATCTTTACACATAAGTGATTTTGTCCAAACACAGAATGAGGCCAAAATACTAACACTACAGTAGTAAACTGAGAGTGGAGAGATTTGAGGGAAAACTTAACAAGAAAGGATCCGGTTCTTCTCTTGTTTGATGTACCTTTCTATCCACACAAAACAGAGGCTAAGAAAGAGTAAAACTCAGTCTCCAAGGGTGGAATAAGCTGCTGGACAGGAAAAGAAACCAAAGAACTTCATTCATCGTTCTTTGATACAAAAACAGGAAAAGAAATGATTTGCTGTCCAAATAAAAGCCAGCAACCATTCAAGAGAAAAGAGGAACTAAAAGAGCTCTATTTCAGGGCTTCTTCATCCTATAATCCAAGAGAAAAAAGGTGAAGCAACAAGAGGATTCCTTGCTGCAACAAAACAGAAAAGAAAGAAGAGAAGGAAGGGAAGCTACCGAGAGAGAGGTTAAGGGAATTTTTGTGTGAGTGAGGGCCATTTATACACAAATGGATGGCCATGATTGCACCATTTGGATTTAATCCAATGACTAGAAACCATTCTTGAAGGGCAAGTTTGATGACACACCCAAGTAATCATTACATCATCAAAATATCTCTTATCTTAGTAACCTTATCCTATAATTAGGTAATTTTATCCTTAAATATTTACTTGACCTTATAGTAACTACCATACAAGACAAGAATGGACACTTGTCAACTCAAGAAAGCATCAGAAAATCAATAGGGTGACGTGGCGGTGACGTGGGCTGCCACACATGCATGCTGGCCAGTCCAGACAGTAGGTTCACGGACAGTTTCGGCAAACCTACAAAAATCTGATTTCTATAAAACTTTATAGGTAGATAGAGGACTCTAAGCCGAGCGTTCTGGCTTTTGAATTGACCAAAACGGAGTTTGTTTGACCCTATTTTTGTTATTCCAAAGTTTAAGGTCCGTTTTAACACTGATACACTTATACATATATTTTCAATAAACATTTAATCTCTTTGAACATATCTTGATGAATATTTATGAAGGAATATTCATATTCAGTTTATTATACCATAAATCCAATTTTAAGATATTTTATTTAATATCTTCAAATGCGGGGGCGTTACAAAAATCTTAAGTATGTTTTACTTTTGCTTCAAATATTTAATCAAAATTATCCCATGTATCCATTTTTTACACAAATCACAAAATAAATCTAATTTAAATCAAATCATCAAGTCTATCCGTAAATCACAACAAAATATCCAATTTAAATCAAAACATCAATTGTATCCATAGAATAAATCACAAGGGATATCCAATTTTTTGAACAAAGAAAACCAAGCACAAACAATTTCATGAAACTATCTTAAATCATCAAATGTATCATTCCACAAAATTGAGTTGAAGTAAAACAATTGGAAAATCAAACTCATTAAAATTGGAAAATATTACATCACATGAGAATAGTGTTGCTAATCATAAGTGAGGCTTCATCGTCAACCTTAGTTAAGGGTTTATCTTCTCATGGCTAAAAATAACATGCTAACTTGTATTAAAAACATCAAAATTAAAAGGACTTACAAGAAAAAAAAAATGTTGCAAGAAGAAGAAGACGCATGAACTGCTAAGTAGACAAAAAAAAAATATTGATGTCTTGCCTCCCCTCCCCCCTTTCTACAAGAGAAAAGAAAACACATATATAGCAAGCTCCTAGGGTTCGGTGCATGCACATGTCCTCAAGAAAATCTTCCAGTTTTGGAAATAAAGTGTGTATCTATCACTCTCTGATGCGCCTCCTTTTGGAAGAAAATCCGTGTGTTTTGGTCTCCCAAGGTTTTGAGAATAACATGCATGTCTTGATTACTGCCTTTCATGGAAAAATCATGTATCTCTACAAATTAATGCAGAGCATGAATTCTCAGGTCAACATATGAGTCGGTGCTACTATGCAGCTATGCTACTTGGAAAGAATCAAATCAGTGCTTTTATTTGTTGTCCTTCACGTGTATGCATGGAAAGAATCGAGTCTCCTCCTTCATAAGGAAATAACATATATATTTGGTGTTTTGCTTGGAGAATAACATGCTTCGGTGCTGCTTCTTTTCCTTATTAAAGAAAACTCGTCTTTTGTGAGGTGCCTAGGTCACTTGTATAATCACGCATGCATGGCTTAGGTCTAAGCAACAATTCTCTCCTAAATCTCTTGCACTGCCAGGGCAAAATTAAATACAATTCGGGCTGCTTTCAAAGTCACGCCTCTACCCACTTAATGTACACATCCTTGTTCGGTCCTCTCAAAATTGAAACTGAAGAGAGACGTATGTATATATAACATGCATGTGTGTCTTCCATTAGACAAAATACAAAATACAAAATATTATTCTCTCCAAATTTGCAATTTCACATAAAAACCTCTATTTTCTCTCAATGACCTGCAAAATGCTAAGACACCAAAACTAACCAAAAATATCATAAAATAATAAAGCTAAAGTTTAGCAAATACAAATTAAGGGGTCCACATATGCAATATTTCACACTCATCAAATACCCCCAAACTTACATTTTGCTAGTCCCTTAGCATAAGTCCGCTATCGTGTGAGAGACGATTGCTTTTAGCATATGCAACAAGTTTTTAAACCCCTAGGACTCCCTAGTGGATGAGTGAAGTCTCGTGAGGGTTTGCCAGGAATGATATCCACAAACACTAGAGGCCAAGTACTCATGGAATACTTGACTCATCTAGTCTGTGAGCACCAATGGTGAACTTGTCAAGCCGAATGGAATCACCAACATTCATAGTGGTCATACCATTGGTGCTCGCAGACTGGATGAGTCAAGTATTCCATGAGTACTTGGGCTCTAGTGTAGTAATGTTTATTGATAACATGTTAGTGTATTTGACTGATCATGTCAAGTGTAAAAGACAATCGAGGACAATGTTGGAAGTGCTAAGAGAAAAGAAATTCTTCACCAAGCTCAAGAAGTGTCCTTCTTGGTTCAAGTTGAGAACAAGAACGGACTCAAGGTTTATTCAACTAAAGTAAAAGCTGTGGTTGTTTCTGAGGTCTAGTGGGCTAATGCCGGATATTCGTGGTAGGATTCTTCACATTTGTTAGGGCCGCTTACCGCCCGAACAAGGAAGGATGCCCCATATGTTTGGAGTAATGAGTGTGAAGCAAGCTTCCAAAAGTGGAAGTGAAAACTCGCAACTGCACCTGTGTTTACACTACCCATGGAGTCTGTTGGGTATGTTGTTTACAGAGATGTAACAGTAAGGCCGGGACGCATTCTTATGCAGCAAGGCCGGGATGTAGCCTATGCTTGTATGCAAATGAAGATCATGAGAAGAACTAGCTGGCTCATGATTTGTATTGAGTGCCAAATATTGTATATTTGGACCCCTTAATTTGTATTTGTTAAACCTTTAGCTTTGTTATTTTCTGATTTCTTGGTTATTTTTGGTGTTTCAGTGTTTTGTAGGGCTTTGAGATAAAATGCAGTATTTTCTATGGAACTTGCAAAGAAACAGGAGAAGAAGTCGTTAGGGCCATTCAAAGCACGAGTGTTAGGGCAAATGTGGCAGCATTTTTGGAGAATCAAGCACCTAGAAGACGTACAAGGGCTCAAGCACGATGTCGATCTATCGACCAAGATAGTCAATCGAGCAACAATCAGGGCTAACATGGCATGCGCGAATTTTAATGCTTTGACGACTGCTGACAATCCTATTAGGGTTTTCTAGGGGTAGAGGTGCCATTTTGAAAATATGGCCTAAACGCTAGCATTCTTTTCTCCTATTAGGTTTTAAAGGGGAAGAGGTGCCATTTTGTAAAAGTTGGGTTTAACCTAATCTTCTGCTATAAATACCCCATGCTAGGCACCACTTAGAGCACCAATTTGCTTCAGAACACTTGTCTTAGCTCTTGTCTTTTCTTTTGTAAGTTGTTACTTCGTTCAAATTTCTTTTAATTTAAAGTTATTTAATTTTCTGCTCTTCTTATTTCTTCTTGCAATTTAATTTATTGTTGTCTTTTTATTTATCGTTATTTAGTTTCCGTTCTTCCTTCCTTTCTCATTATTTTAATTTATCGCTTTCTTTTTAAAGTTATTATATTTTTTTTCTTCTCTCTCTTCTTGTTTTTATCATTTTATGTTTTCATTTTACTTGGAGTTTTTAGTCATGAGAGGCTAAAATCCTCAACTAAGGTTGAGGATGAAACCTCATTAATGATAACACCTATACTCTTGTCATGATATTCATAGCTTCAATGTTCTTATGTATATTCAAGTTCCATGTCAATTTATTGAATTATATTTTTTAGATTGATAATTTTTATTGGATGTTTGTTGTAATTCAACCAATGGATACATCGATTGATTTCTTTGAGATTGGGGTATCTATTATGATTTCTGGATGCAATAGATGATTTCAATTCTAAAGGGATAATCATTGTGATTTGTTTGAGTAGAATTCTTCAAAATTTTCACGCTTTGTTACTTAAGAATTTGAATATCGAGCTTCTTGAATTGAATTTTTGAATAAAATGCAAGAGTATGGTATTTGATTTGATTTGATTTGGTGAATTTTGATACCTTAGTGTTTTTTCTTCTTTGCCTATTTACTCATTTTTTATTTTGTTTCTTAGTCCTTAAAAGAAATCAAAAATCTTGCCTCTAGGTTAAAATAAAGTTAATTTAAATAGAAATTGATTTTTACACACACTTCCCTATGGATACGATCTCGCACTTGCATCTATGGCCGTCCTGACGGGTAAATATTTCCGTCCGGACGGAGGCCTTCTGGACACTCAAATTACATAACTTTTTCTTAGCTTTCCAATGAAGCCGATTTCGTCCCAATCCGATATTTGAGTAAAAAGTTAAAACCAAAATACCCAAGGGTGTCCGGACGGCTTGACAAAGCGTCCGGAGCTACAAATGACTCGTGCGCTTGTGAGTATCAAAATTTGCACATCAATTTGGAACTAGCAGCAGTTGTCTATGCCTTGATGAGATGATGGTATTACTTCTATGGTGATGTGTGTGAAATCCACACTTATCACTAAAGTCTCTTTGCAAATAGACTTAAACATGAGGTAACGTGGATGGCTTATAGTGCTAAAAGATCTTGGTAGCAGGGTGTTCTATCACACGGCTTGAGCCAATTGGTAGCTCACTCGGCTACGTGGATTTTAAATTTATATGTTTTACCACTCGCAATAGTACGAATCAATTGTACTATAGTAAGGGTGATCGAACCACCGAGATTATGGGTTGTTTTACGTAATAGGATATTTAAAGAGTGTATTTAACTTAACTTGTAGAGTAAAAATAAAAGCAAAGGTTGTAGAATTGAAGCTACAACAAGTAAGGTAATAAAGACGAAAAATGAAACAAACTTAAAAGAAACTTAGGGTATTGATCTTGTCCAATCCTCAACCAATGAGATGCTTAAAGTCTATATGGATCTTCCTAATATGCATGATATGAGCGCGTAATGGGCGTCAACCATTATGACGACCTTGACTGAAAACACTTTCGTTAAGACGTAGTTACAAAGCACCTAGTTTTACATTAATCAACTCCACGTAAAGATTAGTCTATAATTGAAAAACATTTACACTACAAAAGGTGTGGAGTGATTAATGCTCCCTAGCTTACTACTCTACAACACATCCTAATAAGCATACACAATACATGCAAACCCTAACTAGGCCACAATGATAAGGTATCTAGTTTTGCACCGGTCTATTCCATGTAAAGATTAAACTACAATGGAAAGACATTTTACACTACCAAAGGTATGAAATGACCGGTGCTCCTTAGCATACCCTATAAGGTGACTCTAATGAGAAAACACACATTATGTCAAAAAGCATCATTGCACAAGACATCATTCTCTTTCAAAAATGTTGGTTTTATTCATGAATCTAAGCAAACTCATAGACAAGCATAATTCTTTTTCATGAATAATTAGATTGAAATATTGAAGGCAAAACCTTTTAGCATGGGTTTTGCAATCCTCTAGCCTTACACAATCATCAAACATATTAAGAAATTCTCAAGAACATCAAGAACACTTCATGGTTTTTGGATAGGATTTTGATCAAACCCTAAGAACTAAATTAGCTATGCATAATTGAATATAATCTATGCAAAAAATATAAGGAAAACAGTAAAGGAACAAGAAGAAAATGAACTAAAAATAACTAGATTAAAATCATAAAATTCAGATTACAAAAGAAAATAAAACCTAAGGTAGAACATGAAGAACAAGGAAGAAAAAGAAAGGAGACAAGCTCTCTGGAACTAAGCCCAGAAAACATGCATTAAAGGAAATGAAAAACACTAGAATTTAAGTGATACACCTGAGCAAATCCGAAATCCCCAAAATATGCATGTCTAAACCTAAAACCCTAATCTCATATATATAGAGATTTAATTTACAAAGGGGACATCAAAGATCGATTTTTGGCCACACAAAATAGTGTCGACATCCTCTGTGAACCGCCCAAATTGGATTAATTTCATCCACACAAAGCATGTCGACATCCTAAGATTTTCTCGGAAAATATCCAGGTTCGATCGATCGACTTCGCGACTGCATAAATAATCGATCGATCGACTTTGGATCTATCGATTTTCTTCGACTGATGATGCGATCGATCGATTTCTTTACTAAAGAAATAATCGATCGATCGATTTCTTTACTAAAGAAATAATCGATCGATCGATTTGCCTTGGTCATTTTTTCATCTTTTCAGGATCAGCCTAAACTCTGAAAATGACCAAATTGCCCTTGATGTATTTTCAGGTCTAATTCAAGTGTTTTGAACTAGATTTCAACGAAGACCTAAAAATATGACAAAACACCAAACTACAACAAAAATATACAACAAACTAGGTTTAACAAATTCAAATTAAGGGGTCTTGAATCGAATAATTCAAGACTTATCACCAATGTAGTGATTGATGCACTAAGTAGGAAATCTCGTGATGGCGAGAATGACTCTAAGTGTTCTTGGAGCAATTGGCACAACAATTTGCAATGGTGCAGATCGATGGAGTGTCTATCTCCATTATGTTGGACCGTGATCCACAGTTCACTTTGAATTTTAGGAGAAATCACAGAATGCCACGGGGACTGAGTTGAATTTTAGCACCACTCACCATCCACAAACCGACGGCCAATCCAAGAGAACCGTTTAGACACTTGAGGATACACTTAGGTTGTGCGTGTTGGATTTCATGAGAAGTTGGATACAATACCAACCACTAGTTGAGTCTACTGGCAATAGTAGCTTGCGAGTAAATATTGGCATGGCACCGTATGAAGCTTTGTATGGGCGCAAATGTGGATCGCCACTTCATTGGGATGAAGTTAGCGAGAGACAATTATTAAGCTCTGAATTGGTGCAGGACACAAAAGAAAAGATTGCAGTTATTCGAAAGCGAATGCTCACCGCTCAAAGCCACAAAAAAGTTATGCGGATAAGCATCGCCGCAAGCTTGAATTCGCAGTTGGTGACCTTGTGTACCTCAAGGTGTCACCAATATGGAATGCATGGAATTTTTGGCAACAAGGGGAAGCACAATCCAAGTTATGTTGGACTATTCCAAGTGCTGAAACAAGTGAGCCCTTTAGCGTACAAGATCGAGATGCCTCCAAGTTTGGCGGGCATTCATGACATTTTTCACGTCTGAAAATCGAAATTGACTTCTAAAAGTAAAGTGTGTGCACAAGTGTCAACAAAAATTAAGCACAGCGGAAAATAAAAGACACAGATTTTTGTTGACGAAGTGGAAACTCAATCAAGAGAAAAACCACTCCGGGGCAGCCAAACTCAGGAATTCCACTATTCAGAAGACAAAGTTAGATACAAGATAGTAACACTCACATTAACCCGATGTAGTGTCCGTACCTTGTTCTCTAGCGTGTAACCCAACACGAATGCTTCCCAACCAGGTCTCCTACCTAAAGGGGTCCTTAATGGAATCCTTTACCTTAGAGCCGACCTCTAAGATAGACTTTAGATGTAGAGCAGCACACTTGTAACGGCTTCAGAGGGATCTTGAACTTCTCTGAGCTTTTGTGGAATTCAATATTGAATTCTTGCAGTTCTCAATGCTAGGGGCCTCTATTTATAGGCTGAGGTGCAGAATGGGCGACTAATGTAATATGTACGGACGCTCGTCCGGACGGTGAACCTGAGCCGTTCGGATGGACAACTGTGTGACAGGATTTTCCAAAAATTTCGCTGAAAATCTTTCATGTTTAAGAGCCGCGTCCAGACGGTGAGACACTGACGTCCGGACGGTCGCACGTCCGCTGCAAGTAATTTCCATATAAGGCTTCGCGCGTCCGGACCAAGGGGATGAACGTCCGGACGACAATTCTTCAACACGCAATTTCCATATTTGCTATGCGTGGGTCAGGACCATGAGAGGCAGACCTCCGGACGATTGAAGTCGAATCAGCAATTTCCTTAACTGATGAGCGCGCACCCGGACCAATGCTGACTGACGTCCTGACAGTGATATTTGAATTGCGATTCTTGCCTTATTTATGAGCGCGTCCGGACGGGAAACCACATCGTCCGGACAGTGTATCAATCTTCCCAGATTCTGAACTTGGAAAGAATCTGAAGCTGATCAATCACTGATGGACATCCGGACGGGCTACTGAGAGGTCCGGACGGATGCAAGCTAGAACAGAAGCTTCTCGATACAGTGGAGAGTTCAGACGGAAAGATACGTTGTCCGGATGGATGATGCTGGTCTGTCTAGCGTCTGGACGGTATGACACGTCGTCCGGACGAATGGAGCAGTGGACAGATTGGCGTCCAGAGGGATAACACGTCGTCCGGACGGCTGACAGGGAGTCTGAAATCTTCTATCTTTTTCGTAGTGCAGAGTCTTCTGAAAATGCTCTGACAAGTGGAATCCCTGTTTATAGCATCTTTACACATAAGTGATTTTGTCCAAACACAGATTGAGGCCAAAATACTAACAAACTCCCCCTTTGGCTATTCTGGGACAAAAATCACTTGACCTGTTTGGAAATACATTCCCAGTCCAAAAATAAAAATTACTCCCCCTTTTTGTCACAAAGGGACAAAGGATAAAACAAAGTAATAAAAACCAACTGTAATAGAAATTACTCCCCCTAACGGTCTCAGAAGGACCCGGGAAATAGAGTAATATAAGTTTAATTGTTTTACAGAATAACAGAAAATAACAAAAAGTCTCAAAATAACACAAAAAGAGACAATAAAACAGAGGGAAACTCAAACATCCTCTGGCATGGGTATAGTCTGAGCTGCATCATCCTCATCATCACTACTGCCAGGGTGATGGACTCGAAGGCACTCCTGAAGGTCCAAATGGGTCTGCTCCACCCGCTTGTTGATAGACCGCACCTCTAGCTAGAAGGAGGAGATGGACTGCTGCATGGTGGACATTCCTCCCTGAATGGCGGCTAAGGCCTCCATGATCTGAGAATAATTTGCCTCTGGCTTAGATGGCAGGACGGTATGAGAGGATGAAGCCACGTCTGGAAAAGCAACATGCATAGCAGCAGGCATGTCATCATCAGAATCATCTCGTCGCAGCTACGCATTCGACTTCATCAATGTCTGTTTGCTGAGGGGCTGCTGGATCTTCATCCTGGGCTCTCCATTAACATTGATACCCGACTGAAGGATGATCTGAGTGATTAGGCAGCCAAAGGGGAGACTGGTATTGCTCTTATCACGAGCCTCGAGCATGACTCCCAGAATATGCTTGCAAAGACAGAAAGGCAAGCGAAGATGAACAGCATAAACAAACTGAGCCCTCTTCAGTATCAGATCACTGCACCTGGCAACTGTCCAGAGATTGTGCTGAACAACTTTGGCCAACATACGATGAGCCGGAGCAAGTGCACCAATCCTGATGTTAGTATGACGCCCCTCACCCTGTGGAACTGCATGGAAGAACTCTCGGAGATCGTCCATAGAGGGAGGAAGCACCACCTCATTGTAAGGACTAGCAGGCAGATCAAGGACTGGTACCCCGATGAACTGACTGATGATCTGGGGATCTACAATGATGATGTGTCCGTCAACAGTGGACTGTAGTACCATCCCACGCTCATCATCCTGAGCCACCTCAAGGTTGGCATAGAAGAGCCTGACTAGCCTGGTGAGGAAGATGCAGGCACACGTGTAGAGATACCCCCAATTGTAGGTCTGGATAGTCTCATAAATGCTATCCAATGGAGGCACCATGATGTCAGTACGGACCACGTTCCGCTCAGCGAGGACATTGCGGCCCATGATTTTGGCTTGGAATGCACTTTGCTCTTCCTCTGTCCTCTGGCAGACCCGGCGCTGGGAGCTGATAGCAGACATGATTCTGCAAAAGAACCAACTAGAATTTTTGCCAAAAAAATAATCCACAAAAAAAATATTCTTGTTAGGGTAACAAAAATTTGGCAGAATAATAGCAGTAAAAAGGACTTTTGTAAAAATAAAGACAAAGAATATCACAATTTAAGTCCAAATAATTTCAGCATGGCAGATATATGCATCCCAAAAACATTCGAAAAAAAAGATTCTAACAGTTGCAAAATAAACTGAAAGAAATAAGACAAGAGAAAAAAAATACCTGGAATGTGAGAGGAATATGCAAAAAGACACCCAAAAGCTAATAAAAAACTTACTCACAATCAGCCAAAAGTAAGATTTGTGGGGTATGGGGAGAGAACGACGAGTAAGGGGTTTTATAGCGTCTGTGGGGTACCCGTCCGGACGGTGTTTTGATGACGTCTGGATGTGCGCTGCCTCGGAAAGGAGAAAAATGGTTACGTGCGTCTGGACGAATTAAATTACCCGTCCGCCCGAAAGTGACAGCTCACGTCCGGACGTGTAACAGATCCCGTCCGGACTATAAAATGCCGTCTGTTCGAACTCCAAAAAGGGAACCGTCCGAACAGCTGAACTCTACCCGTCTGGACGCCAAGAGACACCGTCTGGACGCTCCACACTGAAACACCAAAAAAAAACAGAGGAAAATTTGACAGAGATCAAATTTTCTCAAGTCAGTGTCAGAACATGCATGTATAATCAACTGATAACACAATCAGAGAGCATCTCAAAACTAAACAGAGATATAAAAGAGAGTTGAGATTTCAATTAGCACAAATATTTTTCCTGATCATAGAAAATTCAAATAGACAACTCAACTCACTCAATGCATGTGTGTGTGAAGACTCTTTTCCCACAAGGTATGACTTTCGATGACATGACATAGAGCAACTAGATTTTCTAGACAGGAGAGAAAATCAGTGACAGATTAGCCAAAAGTCAAACCTTATAACTTGCTAGGGCCTAGCCACCCTCATCTGATACACTCCCCCTAAGATGCAGCACCTAAGTGATTTACTTGTACCATGAAGGACAACATAAATGTTTTACTTGCACGTAGAGGGCAAGGAATAAAGCAAATGTAGCACAGAAGCAGTGAATAAATACTTTAAAGCATAGATTTCATACGTTTAACTGCTTGTTTCTTCTGGTGCTGCAAACTGTAGGGAGTGCCAGAGTTTTTAGGCTCTAGGTTCAACTAGCATGAGGTCAATTTGGTCATCTTATCAAGGACTTCTTCTCTTATCCAAAATTTCTAAAAGCAAACGGTCAGAGAAGGAAAGATGTACCTTTAGGGAAGCCCGGGATAGTGCACCTTTTCATCGCGTGAGGAAAGAAGCTATCCTACTTTTGCAAAAACAGGAAAAACACTTGGCCAATATAGTCATAAACTTTCAATTATATCTAAGCATAGTAGATTAATGCTTACAGAATTGAGATATCAGGTGAAAATACATACACTATCTGATAAGCCAAGAGAAAAAAATATCCTGCAAATTCTCCCCATTTTTTTTTTATTTAAAACAAAAACAACAAGCAATATGGAAATGACATCATATGCAAAGGCAAGATCAAACTTGTGGATGCTCGATGATGCCAATACAGAAAAACAGTCGCTCGACCTGCTTTTTCTGTCTTCCCCAAAAAAAATACCTACAAAGTTCTCTCAAGAGACATAGGGGGCAAACACAACTGGTTCCTAGATTGCATATAAAGATGTATCAAGTTAAAATAAGCAATCAAACCTAATGTCATAGGATTAGGAACCAAATCCTAGGCATAAACACCCGAATCTGCTAGGTGCGTTGGTTCCCCTTTATGGGGTGACTGTCCTTCTCGACCCAAGCCTGCCTTCCAGTGGGTGGTTGCTAGCAGGACTGCATCATCCACTCCATCATGTTCTGCATCCAAAAAGGAGGCTCACTGGAGTATTGCTCTTCTTTCATCTTCTGAGGCCTTCTAAACTGATTGGGTTTGCTCTTGTAGGTGCCACTGTGATTGGCTGGTACAAACCATTGCTGAGGCCGCTGATGCTAAGGAGCATGAGACCAAGGGGCTTGATACTGATGCCTTGGTGCTTGTCCCCATGGTGCTTGGTAAGACGCCTGATGCCATGGAGTCTGATACTGGACTACAGGTCTAGTGCCATAATGAGTTTGTCTGGGCACTTCTTTCTTGGCTTTGGCCTTTTGTACTTTCAGGAGGGAGCACTGAGGACGAACATGCTTACTGAGACCGCAGTGATGGCAAATGGGAGGTCTTCTGATGGAATGAGGCTCATGAATACCTGGAACATCATCGTTGACCTTTTCCTTCTTTTTATCTTCAACAGTGGGAGGAGGCTCTGGGACTGTAGGTTTCACAAACACAGTCTTTGAGGAAGAAGGAACATCAGAAGAGGGAGCTACATACCCGAGGCCAATTTTGTCATTTGGGCTCTTCTGGATAGACAGCATACGAGTCAGCTTCTCATCAATGACTCTCTCTAGCTGGAGTTGCGTCTCTAGTAGCTTTTCCTCGAGCTCTTGTACTTTGAGCATCAATGAACTCTTCTCGGTCTGCAAACTATTTAGATCATTTAGGTGCTGCTTTTGGCCTTCCCTCAGCTTCTCATACTCTATGTAGAGTGTCTTGTAGGCCTCCTTGAGCTCTTCCTCATTATCGCTATGCTCGAGTAATATGAGTCTTCTTCTTCAACATGTGGGGCTACAAAGGCCAGAAATTTTTCAGACTTTGGAGCTTCTTCTTCTGACTCATCACTGAGAGTCACATTGTATGCTTTCCCCTTGCCCTTTCTAAGATTCCCGCAATCGGCCCGGATTTGCCCAAAGCCTTAGCATTCAAAACATCGGGGTCCTCTGGGATCTTTCTTATCTTCTTCCTCAGGTTCAGCTTCTCTGGGAGATTTCTTTACTCTTTCAGAAAACTTCTTCTTGAACCGATCATCTTTCATCAGTCTTCTAAAATTTTTGGCTAACATAGCCACAGCCTTTTCTCCATCCTCAAAGTCATCTTCAGATGATGCTTTTACCTTCTTCTTGGAAGCCTTTAGAGCAATGGTCTTCAACTTCTTGACTGGGGGCAGAGGCAGCTCATATGTTTGAAGAGATCCCACCAGCTCTTCAATCTTTATCTCCTCAAGATCCTTGCTTTCTTCAATGGTGGTCACCTTGATTCTGAAACGCTCAGGCAAAGATCTTAGAATCTTTCGGATGAGTTTTACATCCGAGATAGGTTTCCCAAGACTCACCATGGAGTTCCTCAGGTCACTCATCTTGGAGTAAAACTCTCCAAAGGTCTCTTCTTCCAACATCTTAATTTCTTCAAATCTTGAAATCAACATCTGAAGTTTGGCAGATTTAACAAGTTTCGTGCCTTCATATGTTGTTTCCAAGATTTTTCCATGCTTCTTTGGCTGATTTGCAGTTTGAAATTTTGGCGAATTTAGAAGGAGAGAGTGCTTGGCATAGAGCATGGAGGGCTTTATCATTGGAAAGTCGGGCATTTTTCAGAGGGACTGTCTCGAGGGTTGTATCCTCTGGTTTAGTCCAACCAGTTTCAACAATACTCCAACAGTCAATAGATTTTAAAAAGAACCGCATCCGAGCTTTCCAATAGCCATAGTTCGTACCATCGAAGGTAGGAACAGAATTAAGAGTTTGAGACATAGTAGCAAAATAGAAGTCAAAAATAAATGACACTCAATAATTTAATCTTCTCAGAGTGTACCAAGCTCTGATACCAATTGAAAATCAAAATTGACTTCTAAAAGTAAAGTGTGTGCACAAGTGTCAACAAAAATTAAGCACAGCGGAAAATAAAAGACACACAGATTTTTGTTGACAAAGTGGAAACTCAATCAAGAGAAAAACCACTCCGGGGCAGCCAAACCCAGGAATTCCACTATTCAGAAGACAAAGCTAGATACAAGATAGTAACACTCACATTAACCTGATGCATTGGTTGTACCTTGCTCTCTGACGTGTAACCCAACACGAATGCTTCCCAACCAGGTCTCCTACCTGAAGGGGTCTTCAATGGAATCCGTTACCTTAAAGCCGACCTCTAAGATAGACCTCAGATGTAGCGCAGCACACTTGTAACGGCTTCAGAGGGATCTTGAACTTCTCTAAGCTCTTGTGGAATTCAATACCGAATTCTTGCAGTTCTCAATACCCAGGGGCCTCTATTTATAGGCTGAGGTACAGAATGGGCGACTGCTATAATATGTACGGACGCCGTCCGGTTGGTGAACCTGAGCCGTCCGGACGGACAACTGTGCGACAGGATTTTCTGAAACTTTGCTGAAAATCTTTCCTGTTTAAGAGCCGCGTACGGACGGTGAGACACTGACGTCCGGACGGTCGCACGTCCACTGTAAGTAATTTCCATATAAGGCTTCGCGCGTCCGGACCAAGGGGGATGAACGTTCGGACGACAATTCTTCAACACGCAATTTCCATATTTTCTATGCGTGCGTCCGGACCATGAGAAGCAGACCTCAGGACGGTTGAAGTCGAATCGGCAATTTCCTTAACTGATGAGCGCGCGTCCTGACCAATGTTGACTGACGTCCAGCCGGTGATATTTGAATTGTGATTCTTACCTTATTTATGAGCGCGTCCGGACGGGAAACCACATCGTCTGGACATTGTATCAATCTTCCCATATTCTGAACTTGGAAAGAATCTGAAGCTGATCGATCACTGATGGAGGTCCAGACGGGCTGCTGAGAGGTCCGGACGGATGCAAGGTGGAACAGAAGCTTCTCGATACAGTGGAGAGTCCGGACGGAAAGATACATCGTCCAGACGGAAACGTGATCTACGTCACCTAAAACCTTTGATCCACAAAGATCCAAGCTTTCCCCCTCAAATCGAACACCGGAAACGTGATCTTCGAAGCCCGATCTACGTTTCTACTGATTGGTTTGAGGTAAATTTCTAAACTCTTGTCTTTTAAGATTTTGGGTTAAATCTTGAGATATTTGAGTTTGATCTTGATTATTCTTTAGGTTTTGTGTGTTTTGGAGCTTCCTAAATATTCCCTAAGCTTCGAGTAGTATTTGCGTGAATTTTGGTATGTTTTCCAAAAACCCTATTTTTGGGTTATGTGTTTAAGTTGTAATTTCTTGTGTCTAACCCTAAGTAAATCTTATGGTTTAGTGCTTGTTCTGATTGGGTAATTGATTTGGAACCCTAGTAAATCTATGGGAATTCCATGAGTGTAGCCCTTGAGCGATTCAAATGCTATTTGTGTTATTTAGAATTCAAATTGATAGATGTGTATGTGTTTTGAGATTTTTGAATATGAAATGATGATTTGATATATGTTTTATTGTGTTTTGATGCCTGCTACGATTGGGATTTAAATTATGCAAATTGTTATTGAATAAATGACATGTTGAACTGTTTATGTTTTATGAGGAAAGCATGTGTTAAAGGCATGATCATGAAAGTATTGTATAGTATTTGAGCATGAAGCATGAAGCATGAATAAACAAGAAAGTTAGGTTCACGTCCCACGGTAAACGGTAATTGAAATAAGAGTGGGGGTTCATGTCCCATGGTACTTGTCAAATAGTATTGGGGGATCACATCCCATGGTATTTGGCAAGGAGTATTGGGAGATCACGTCCCATGGCTAAATGGCAACAGTACTAGAAACTGAAACCACATGAGAACAACGATAAGCATGCATAATATTGATTAAAGTGATGTTTAAGATGTTTTCATGACTATATGTAGTAGATTTCATGTTAGATATATCTATATGCCTATGAGGTTGAATGACACAGCGCATACGTATATGCTTACGGCTAGATTGCATGATTTAAAGGCATTGAGCTTCAATGTACATGGATGTTCACGTTGCCCAAATTTGGAAATGCAAGTGTCTTTGTATAGATGCAAACTGCAATTTGTTTTCCAGCCTAGATTACTTGCATGCTAGAGCTCTGTTCGTGTGCATGTATGACTGAGCCGACGTATCAAAGGCACTAAGCTTCAATGTACTTAAAAGGTGTTGCCCATGACTAAAAATGCTGATGTCTCTGTATAGTAGGCATGATGCCATTAGTTTTCCTGCTTAGACGTACATGTATGGTTGAGCCACCGATTATAAAAGTAATATATTGTAGATGGGTCTATATATATATGCTTCCAAGGTGGGATGACTATAATTTCTATATATGTTTATAGATACAACTAGGGTGAAATCTGACCCTTCCTTTAATACTTGGTTTGAAAAAACCAAGTTTTAGTGTTTAGGCCGGGATACTTTGTAACTAGAGTGAATTCTAGCCCTTCCTTGAAGACTTGGTTTGAAAAAACCAAGTTTTTTATTGCTGGGGCTGAGATACCCTGTAACTATGGTGAAATCCGGCTCTTCCTTGAAGATTTGTGTTGGGGAAAATATTGGCCATCTCGAGCCTGCAGGCCCAATCCAATCATTTGGGCCCAACCGGTTCACCTGACCCGACCACCCGACTCGGGTTGCCGACCCGGATACTTTGTAACACCCAAGCCCGCGAACATCTCGGGATTACCGAGGATTTAAGGGACGCAACGCACGATACATAACTAGATCGTGTGCCCAAAACTTTTCAAATGACATGTCGCCCATAAAGGATCGTGCGCCCGAGATAGGCGGACGTGGAACTCAAATTCTCCGTACAACCGAGGCCACGTCTCCTTCAACTGCCGATCCACGCATATGCCGGAGCTATCTTAACTGCTCCTCAATCTCTATAAATACCAGGGTCCCTTCAAACGTTGGGTACACTCTTGATCTCCTTAACATTACTCTGAGCATTTATTTTAAAACAATTCACTTATTTAAGCATCGGAGCAGGATTACCGGCACCCCCGACGCAGCTTTTGCTAGCAGGTTTTGAAGGAGCATTTTGGAAAATTACTGATCGACACGTCACCTACCGGAATCTGTCTCAACAGATTGGTGCCGTCTATGGGAACGACTTGTGTCATTTTTCTACTAGCAATCTGCGATGGTGAACACTAGATCATAAACGAATAGAGTGCCCCCGGATGACCGAAATGCCTGGGAAGAAGGAAACACCAACGATCCCCAACTCACTCGCCTGAATGAGAGAATGGAACAGATGGCCAAAAGTATTGAGGATTTGTCTATAATGAATGCCATCCTCCAGGCTCGGGTCCCGAAACTTCATCGGACAGTTACAGATCCAGAAAACCGGTAGGCCCATGATAGTCACATTGGCGAATGTCGGGAGGAAGAAAGACACGAAGGTAGCCGGGTTGGAGGAACCGTAGAGAGAAACGACCGCGATGAGGCTATCCCTCAGAATCTCCCCCTCCTCAAACCGTGGCTGAAAGGGCAGTACAAGGCATGATCACCCGGTTAGAATAGAGGTGCAACGTTCTAACCACAGCAATCCAGCGAAACGACAAGGGAAAGGCTTCCCTAGTCGAAAACCTTCTACAGAAGACAACCTCACCCTTCACCGAGAATGTGGCCAACACTCGTCTTCCCGAGAAGTTCAAAGTCCCTGAGATTCCATTCTACACAGGTCTAAAAGATCCTGTGGAGCACTTGGATAACTTCCTTGCCCACATAGACCTCCATCGAACACCCCAGATGGTAGCCTGCCAAGCCTTCCCTCTTACCCTCTCGGGGAATGCTCGAGATTGGTTCAAGAAGCTTCTGCCAAGTTCCATTAGTAACTTCGATGAGCTCAGAAGGATGTTTCTGACACAGTTCATGGCCAGAACAGTCAGGAGGAAGCCGTACGGATCCTTGATGTCATTGCACCAGAGACCCGAGGAGTCTCTTAGAGACTTCTTCATGAGATTCAACCAAGCTCGGCTCAAAGCTGAGACAGCAACCGACGATTTCATATACAGAGCCCTTTTTCAGGGAATCCGAAAAGATGGGGCTCTCATGGCCGATATAGCCCGGAAACCTCCTCAGAATCTAGACGGCTTCATGAGTAAGGCCAAGAAGTACATCAACCAAGAGAAAATGCTCTGAGCCCTATTGGGATCCTAGCCAACTCACCCGTTTACTTCCGAGCGTCAAAAGAAGAAAAAGGATCCTCAGAAAGAAGAACGAAGGCGTATTCCAGAAGGAGAAGAGGCCAGACCAAAGCGAGACTGAGAGTCGCTCCGAGATCACAATTGAACTCCCCTCAACGCTCCCATCATGGATGTTCTCTTGGAGATAAAGCGAGACCCCATGTACCGAAAGCCCAAGCCAGTACTTGTGAACCCGAATTCCCCATATGCAAACTAGTATTGTGCTTTCCACGATACCACCAGGCACCACACTGAAGCTTGCATTTCCTTGAAAATCCTAATAGAACGCTTCATAGAAAATAAGAAGCTTGTCTGATTCCTTGCAAACCAAAGGATTCTACCGGAACCGAGTCAGGGCAACCACCCCCGGGAAGATCACAATCGATTCCACCAAAATCAAAACAATCCTCAGAATGACCGAGGAAGAGATCAAGAAAGGAACAAGGAACCAGAGCGTAGGCCTGATCCTAGGGCTGTGAGAGAAAGAAGTAGGAGTCGGCCCCAACCAGCACCCCGAGAAAACCTACCGGAGATACACACAATTTTTGGTGGTTTCGGAGGGGGAGGAGAGTCCAGCTCGACTCGGAAGGCATATGCGAGGCAACTGAACGACTTCAAAGTATACTCGGTGCAAAAACCTCCAAAGTCCCAGAAACGCAAGGCCCAGGTGATCGGGTTCTCGGACGATGACTATGCAGGGGTATCTCTTCCACATACCGACGTTTTGGTTTTAAGCTTAGCCATTGCTAACCACAAGATACATCGTATCCTGATAGACACTGGAAGCTCGGCAGACATCCTTTACAGGTCTGCTTTCTAGCTCATGAAGATTGATCGAAGCAAAGTAATCCCAGCAAGGCATTTGCTTGTGGGATTCACAGGAGAACAAGTGCTCCCGTTTGGGTCTATCGAGCTCCCGGTCATGGCAGGAGCCTACCCGAGGCAGAGGACTATAATGGTTCGGTTCCTAATAATAGATCGACCTTCAGCCTACAACGCCATTCTCGAGAGAACAACTCTTAATGATCTCAAGGCTGTAACTTCAACCCCCTACCTGAGCATGAAATTTCCAACCGAGGAAGGGTCGGCATTGAAAAGGGGGATCAACGAATGGCCCGACAATGCTACAACACCAGCTTGAAAAAGCTCCCAAAAGCTATGGGTCTCGAAGAAAAGACCAAGGACGATGAGAAATAGCAATCACTGTTGGGGGAGCCGGTCGAAGAATTGGAAGATTTCGAGCTCGGTGACTCGAAGAAGAAGATCCGGGTAGGCTCTCAGCTTTCCCCTGAAATAAAAGAGGCCTTGGTTGCATTCCTAAGACTAAACGAAGATGTTTTTGCATGGAGCCACGAAGATATGCCTGGGATAACTCCTTCCGTGATAGTCCACAAGCTAATGGTCGACCCGAGCCACCGACCGATCAAGCAACGAAGGTGAAGTTTTGCTCCGGAAAAGAATCAGGCTGTAGCTGTGGAGGTCCATAAGCTCCTACCGGCCGGGTTTATCCAAGAAGTAGATTATCCCGAGTGGCTGGCAAATGTGGTTTTAGTTAAAAAAACCACCGGGAAGTGGAGAATGTGCGTTAACTTCACCTACCTCAACAGAGCATGTCCCAAGGATAGCTTCCCCTTGCCTCGGATCAATCTGCTAGTAGACTCTACATTCGGCCATGAACTCTTCACACTCATGGACGCCTTCTCGGGATACAACCAGATACACTTGGACGAAAGCAACCAAGAAAAAACATCTTTCATCACCGATCGAGGCCTATATTACTACAAGATGATGCCATTCGGTTTAAAGAATGCTGGGGCCACATACCATAGGTTAGTCAACAAAATGTTCCAAGGTCAGATCGGACGAAACATAAAAGTTTACGTTGAGGACATGCTCGTGAAAAGCATCCGAGCTGCAGGTCATATAGCAGACCTGAGGGAGACTTTTGAGACATTGAGGAATCACAAGATGAAGCTCAATCTAGTTAAGTGCGCTTTTGGTGTCTCTTCCGGGAAATTCTTGGGATTTATGGTCTTGCAGAGGGGAATCGACGCAAATCCCGAGAAGGTGAGTGTTGTCTTAGGCATGCAATCGCTACAGACCACCAAGCAACTGCAGCAGCTTACCGGGAGAATGGCAGCCTTAAATCGGTTCATCTCCCGATCCACAGATAAATGTCTCTCGTTTTTCAAGATTTTGAAGAAAGCATTCGAATGGAATAGCGAGTGCGAGGAAGCCTTTGAGAAGCTAAAAGAATATCTGACCTATCCACCGCTCTTGAGACGCCCGGATGAAGGGGAAATACTTTATCTCTACCTAGCAGTGTCTCCCTCAGCTGTCAGCTCGGCATTGGTCCACGAGGACTCAGGAATCCAAAAACCGTTGTATTTTACCAACAAAGCACTTCATGGAGCCGAGGAGAGGTACCCCCGGATTGAAAAGTTAGCCTTCGCCTTAATTGTCTCGCCACGGAGACTAAGGCCGTACTTTTAAGCACATGCCATAAGGGTGTTGACCGAGTATCCGATGAAGAAGATATTGCAAAAACCAGACCTCTCTGGTAGGTTGGTGAACTGGTCGGTAGAACTGGGGCAATTCGATATAGAATTCCATCCCTGAACTTCCATAAAGGACCAGGTCCTAGCTGACTTCCTTTTGGAATTCAGTAATACACCCGAGAGCGAAGAACTGCCCAAGAAAGAGACCTGGGTAGCTCATGTAGACGGTTCCTCAGCTAACTGGAAAAGCGGAGCCGGTGTCACTCTTGCAAGCCCGGATGAAGAAAATTTCCAATATGCAATCAAGTTGGACTTCGTCACCACCAACAATGAAGCTGAACATGAGGCCGTGTTGGCAGAACTCTCTATAGCCCGAGAGTTGGGAGCAAAAAACGTAGAAATTAGGAGCGATTCTAGGTGGTAGTAAGCCATGTGTTGGGACTAACCGAGGCTCAAGGTGAAAAAATGATCCAATACCTCAACAAGGTACGTGAATATCAGGCTAACTTTGATAGGACTGCAATGACAAAAATTCCTCGGGGGGAAAATGTTCAGGCTGATGCCCTCTCCAAAATGGGCTCTAGAACCGAGCCCGTCATCAAAACATCGGCCAACGAAGTGGTGGTGCAGACCGAACCTTCAATCATCCTGAAGTTAGATATGATGGAAGTCGAAGAAAGATCAACCGATCCCGAGTGAACTACCGATGTTGTACAGTACCTCCGGAACGGATCCTTACCCGAGGACAAGTTGCTGTCTCGTAAGGTAAAAATGTACTCAGCCCAGAATGTGCTTATTGGAGGAATACTTTACCGAAGAGGATATACCGAGCCACTTCTCAAGTGTCTCACGAATTCGAAGGCGGAATATGTTCTCAAGGAAATACACGAAGGGGTCTACGGGAACCATTCAGACTCTCAAATGCTGGCATACAAGGCAATGAGAGCCGGGTATTACTGGCCAACAATGAACAAGGTCTCGGTCAGGCTGGTTCAACAATACGACAAATGTCATAGATTTGCTCGGGTGATGAAGAACCCCTCTGAAAAACTTAGCCCGATCACCTCGCCCTGGCCATTCGTGAAATGGGGATTGACATAGTCGAACCCATGCCACTGGGAAAAGGAAGGCGGAAATTCCTTCTTGTTGCAGTGGACTACTTCACCAAATGGGCGGAGGCTGAAGCCTTCACAACCATCACCACCAACAATGTAACAATATTCCTTTGGAGCTCGGTCATATGTCGGTTTGGCATCCCACATGCCTTTGTTACTGACAACGGAAAGCAGTTTGACTGCGGACCGTTTCGCAAATTGTGTGCCGAACTGTAGATTAGAAATTATTATTCCACACCGATTCATCCACCGGTAAATGGGCAAGTGGAAACCACAAACAAAACACTTCTCAAAACACTGAAGAAGAAGCTCGGCAAGAAGAAGGGAGCTTGGGCCGAGTATGTACCAGAGGTACTATGGGCCTATCGTATCACAACGCGGACTCCCACGGGTGCTACTCCATTCTCTTTAACATACGGTACCGAGGCGGTCATCCCTACAGAAGTCGGATCACCAAGCTTTCAGGTGTCACACTACAATTCGGGACTCAATGACGAAGGAATAAAACTCAATCTGGAATTGTTACAAGAAAGAAGAGATGAAGCACAGGTCACATGGGCAGCATACTAGGACCGAGCCGCCTGCTACTTCAATAAGAAAGTGAACCAACGGAAATTCCAACTCGGAGATTGGGTATTGAGGAAGGTAAGCCCGATCACTAAAGATCCAACTGAAGGAAAACTCGGAGCTCAATGGGAAGGCCCTTACAAGGTTATACGATGTCACTACAGAGGGGCATATCATTTGATCGATATAACTGGCAAGGAACTACCGAGACCATGGAACGCCGAGCATCTGAAAAAGTACTTTATATGAATCACTTGTAATCGAATATGCTTTCAGTACATTCAATTGCTTTGAAATCTGAACAGATTGTTCTATCCGGATTATTGTCTCAATTCAAATCAAACCAGATCAAATCAAAGTCTTATTTCCCTCAGTTTGAAACACAACCGACTCGGAACACACACACCGGTCATGTTCCTCTGTAATGACTTAGACAAATCCCCAAATTTGTCTAAGTCATTGGGGGGTGACTCGGTTCAAATCAAACCAGCTCAAATCAAAGTGTTGTTTCCCTCGGTTTGAAACACAACCGACTCAGAACACACACACCGGTCATGTTCCTCGGTAATGACTTAGACAAATCCCCAAATTTGTCTAAGTCATTGGGGGGTGACTCGGTTCAAATCAAACCAACTCAAATCAAAGTGTTGTTTCCCTCGGTTTGAAACACAACCGACTTGGAACACACACACCGGTCATGTTCCTCGGTAATGACTTAGACAAATCCCAAATTTGTCTAAGTCATTGGGGGGTGACTTGGTTCAAATCAAACCAACTCAAATCAAAGTGTTGTTTCCCTCGATTTGAAACACAACCGACTCAGAACACACACGGGTCATGTTCCTCAGTAATGACTCAGACAAATCCCCAAATTTGTCTAAGTCATTGGGGGGTGACTCAGTTCAAGTCAAACAAGATCAAATCAACTCAACTCGGCAGCACATTTAAATTAAAACAAGATCAAATCAACTCAACTCGGTAGCACATTCAAATTAAACAGTAATTTTAAGTGCAAAATAGTAATTTTGGTTACAAGTTAACCGGGTTGTAAAACTTAAAAATCTCAGTTTAAAATACAACCAAAAAAAAAATTACAAAGTCGGGCTCCCAGCCGAGTTCCCTTCATCTCCAGCTTCGACTTCCTCGGTTTCTTCATTCCCAAGAGTATAGTCCGAAATAGAAGGCCCAGATGTCAAGTCATCACGATAGGGATTCAGAGCATCTTCGGTCCAGTCCTCAACGTCCGGAAAGAACTCCACTCCCAAAGTCTGAAGCTCATCGGTGGCAGTCTCTGGCATCCCGATGAGATCGGGAGTCACAGTTTCTGGATCAACTTCAAAAACTTCCGGGTGGAGAAGCATAGTTCTCAAGCTCTCGAATCCCCAGTTTGATCCCTGGCCCCAGCTGAGGCCTTGAAGCCAGGGGACCAAGGCCAGTTGCTTCTTTAAGTGCTTGGACTTAGACTTGTAATGGTGGCTCTTCTTCCGAAGCTTCTTGTACCGGGCATGAGCCTCTTTCTACTTCTCGGTGGTTGCTAGCTTTTCTGCTGCCAGGGAGTCCTTCTCCAACTGCATCTCGGCTACCCAGGCGGTCAGAGCTACCTTGGCTTCATTAGCCTCAGTCAGGTTGGTCAACACCCGATCGAGAGTCTACTCACTTTCCAGAGCTTGGGCACGACCCTCCTCCGCCTGCTTCCGAGCTGAAGCCAGATCTTTGTCCCGGGCCTCAATGGTCCGATCTCGAATCTAAATGCCCTTCTTTAAGCCCTCGATCTCAGACTCCAAATCCTCGGTCCGGGACACATCGAATTCCAGCTCCTGAATCCAGAACTGCAACTCGGCAACCTTGGCCTTCAGAGAAGCAACACTCGCGGTATCTCCCCGGTGGTTTCACCACAAGGCAATCGAACTTATTATACCCCACAAAAAAAGGGGGTAAAAAGAAAAATAATGAGTATAAGAAATTATTTTTAACATATGAAGCTTAATTGAAGCTGGGCATAAAGTATCGCCTCCACCAGTTCTCCCGAGGACCTAGTCCCGGCCATAGACGAAGACTCTTCCGGGAGTATTTCCATCAAAGCCTCCAAGGGACAAGAAATAAACCCTCCCTTAGAGATCCTATTAATGCTCCCGGTCGGGAGGAACTGGCTTCCTCAATCCTCTCTGCTCCCGGGGAATCTCTCACCTTAGTCGGATCTAAGCCTTCTTCGGTTGGTTCCAACAAATCTCTGGCCTCGGTTCCCAGATGATCATCGGTCCCCAAGCCATCCCCGGGTCTTACGGATGCTTCAGCTCCGCTGGTAGTTGGTCTCCGAATACCGAACCGGCACCAGACTCCAACAAGTGAGCCTCGCTCTCGGCAACAGCGGATTGATCCATCAGCTTCTCAGTAATTGGGGCGGCTAAAGAAGTGGAGTCTGGATGGGAGGGCTTTGTCGAGATCTCCTATGTAACCGGAACCGTTGGCAATACGAATTGCGGGCGAATAAAGAGAAGCTCGGCTTCACTAGCGCGAGTGAGCGCGTACTTCCGAGGATCCAAGGTGAAGCGGGTCCTCTTTGGTGACCCTTGCACTTTCTCCTTCCCTTTACGCTTGGCCTCGCTCCAGTTCAAGGGAATCTCTTTCACTGGTTCTTCGGTTTCGTCTCCAATTTCGATCACATCGGAGCCAGGTGCAGGGGTGAGTCCAGCTGGACGATTCCCAGGTGAAGCAGTCGGAGCTTCTTTCTCTAACGCTTCCGCAAGTTTGAAAAATGAAATTTAACTTCTAAAATAAATAGCAAGTGTGTGCACACAGTGTCAACAAAAATAACTATGCGGAAAATAAATGACACAAGGATTTTTGTTAACGAAGTGGAAACTCAATTAAGAGAAAAACCACTCCGGGGCAGCCAAACCCAGGATATCCACTATTCAGAAGACAAAGCTAGATACAAGATAGTAACACTCACATATACCCGATGCAGTGGTCGTACCTTGCTCTCTAACGTGTAACCCAACACGAATGCCTCCCAACCAGGTCTCCTACCTAGGGCTGGGAAAACGGGTCACCCGACACGACCCGTTCAGACCCGCGACCCATTTAGCCTAGGCACGAACACGACACTTTTATGTTAACAGGTCGGGGCTCCAGACACGACACGAACATGATAATTTCACGGGTCACCCGACACGACCCGTGAAACCCGTTTAACATAATGGGTTGAATCGGCTCGACACGACCCAACACGACCCGTTTAGCTCAAATGTGTTTTTTTTTTAAATAAAAAATATCTTCTTAAATGAAAATGAAGCAAACAGAAGAAAAAATTATGTACCTAACAAATATAAGGCTAAACACTAAGAATTATGGGGTTAATTCTTTTAACTCTTTACGAATTAAGATAGCCCCTAAAACCAAAAGAATGCATGCAGCACCTAAATTTCCATTCAAAGCAAATCAAAAGCTAAAATATATAGCTACCCCAAAGAAACATATATCGGTTTTAAAAAAAAAACTTAATCATTCCTTCAAGCTTCTCAAATATTGTCAAATCAACCTCATTCTCAATTATGTAGGCTCAATTTTGATTAATTAACTTCCAGGTTTTAAAAAGCCCCAAATTTCACTTGAAATCCCATCTTCATTGACATAAATTCTCAATTTAACTACGATCTATTTTTAATATAATCTCATTGTAGTTTTAAAACTTAAATCATAGATCACATATCATTAACATATTAATCAAGAAACACATTATTAACATACCGGCGGACCCGGCGGTAACGGATGCGACATCGGCCCCAAAGAGAGAGAGAGAGCGGCAGAGAGACGGGGAGAGCAGAGATGTCGGCGAGCGGAAAGTGGAGATGTTGGCCAGCAGAGACCAGAGAGATAGAGAGAGAGCGTCGTCCGTTGAGCGGGTCCAGTTTCCGATTGGGCCTCGCGGGAGGAAGAAGAAAGGGTGGCGGCGTGGAGCTGAAGAAGAAGAAAATGGAAGAAGAAGAAGAAGAAGAGAAGGGCGGCGGCGCGGTGACTAGCAAGGCTGAAGGAGAAGTTAGGGTTTTCAACTTTTCACTTTCCACAGTTTTGTAACTTTTGTGTTTTCACTATTTTCATTCTTTTGAATCTTTTGAGTTTTGATTTCAGCTAAAAGCCTAAAAGCGTAAAAGTTACAACAGATCGTCATTCCCAATTTTTTCTTTTTTTTTATTTACATATATAAATATATATATACGAGTGACCCGCGACTTGACCTACCAGACCGAGATAAACGAGTCATAAACGGGTCGACCCGTTTATGACCCAAACCCGCTAATTTCGTGTCGTGTTCGTGCCGGGTCGTGTCAAAATTGACAGCCCTACTCGTACCTGAAGGGGTTTTCAATGGAATCTTTTACCTTAGGGCCAACCCCTAAGATAGACTTCAATTGTAGCGCAGCAACAGCACACTTGCAATGGCTTCAGAGGAAACTTAATCATCTCAACGATCTCTCAAAATAACTTCTCTGAGCACTTGTGGAATTCAATACTGAATTCTTGCAGTTCTCAATGCCCAGGGGCCTCTATTTATAGGCTAAGGTACAGAATGGGCGACTGTAGATATATGCTGGTGTCGTCCGGACGGTGGACATGGTCCGTCCGGACAGACAACTGTGCGACAGATTTTCCCGAAAATTTCTCTAAGAAATCTTTCATGTTTAAGAGCAGCGTCCGGACGATGAGAAAACGTCGTCTGGACGGTCACACGTCCGCTGCAAGTAATTTCCATATAAGGCTTTCGCGCGTCCGGACCATGGGGGATGAGCGTCCGGATGGCTGATCTTCAACACGCAATTTCCATATCTGCTATGCGTGCACCCGAACCATTATAGGCAGTCGTCCGGATGGTTGAAGTCGAATCAGCAATTTCCTTAACTGATGAACGCGCATCCGGACCTAGGCTGGCTGTCGTCCGGACGGTGATATTTGAATTACCATTCTTGCCTATGTATGAGTGCGTCCAGACGGGAATCCACGTCGTCCGGACGGTTGAAGCAATCTTCCCTTAAATTGAACTTGGAAAGAATCTGAAGCTGATCGATCACTGAGAGGCATCCGAACGGACTGCTGAGACGTCCGGACGAATGCAAGCTGGAACAGAAGCTTCTCGATACAGTGAAGGGTCCGGACAGAAATCTACGTCGTTGGAAGAATGCTGTTTGGTCTGTCTGGGCGTCCGGATGGTATGGCACGTTGTCCAGACGGATGGAACAGTGGACAGATGAGCGTCCAGACATGATAGCACGATCGTCCGGACGGCTGGCAGGGAACCGACTTTTCTTACTGCAGAATCTTCTAAAACTTTTCAAAATAGCGGAATCCCTTGTAAAACAGCATCTTTACATACAAGTGATTTTGTCCAAACAGAATGAGGCCAATAATACTAACAAAGTTTAACTGGTTCAAGTGGGGCGGTCGAGGCAAAAGCTGTCGGCGTCTCCTTTCCGGAAGCTCCAGTTGACCCGCTCTCAGGTTTAGATACTTTGGCAAGGACAGCTGAGGCACGGTCACCCCTAGGCATGACCATTGCTTTTGGGATAGTGGTTGACTTGCCAACCTTTTTTGTTTGAGGAGCGTCTATTTACGGCTTAACACTCTTCCTCGGCCCTAGAGCCACCCCTGTGGTCTTGGCCCGAGGGGTAGCAGCTACTTCGCTCCCGGTTTTCCTCACCATTATTTTCCCCTTCCAGTCGTACCAAACCTTGCCGGTCGGAATCAGGTATTTGAGAACCTTCTGCATGTTCTCGTTGGCGACAATGTTGTCGTAGTCGATCTTTAAGACATTCGCCGAGGTCTGAGAGAAGGTCAACATGGTAGCAACCCTCATCCTCCCGGTTGCTTATAGGTTTAGGGCCTCCCTTAAATCGATTTGAAGGGGTCTCCACTCCCGGGACATCCTCTAGTCCTTTGCCACGGGTGTAGCGGACTCCCATTCACCCCAAACCCTAAAAAATTAAGATCTCCACCACCGGTTGTTTGAGTAATTCGAAGAAAGGAAGATAAATCTCGGGTTTGACCGGACAGTGAACTCCACAACACCTTCCCTTTTATAATTGACTCGTTACACGTTAAAGAACTCTGGAATCGTCATCCAGGCCTCCAGCACCATAGGATGAAAGACGCAAAGAGGTATCTCCATGCATTCAGCACGATCTGACTCGGGGAAACCCCGAGGTATAACACCAGCTCCCGAGCAATGTCTGGAAATGGGAACCGAAGCCCAGCCAGTAACATTCACTCATGAATAATGATGTCCCCACCGCGAATCTCTCGGGTGACCAGATTTTGGAAATGTAGAAGTACGGAAGGAAGAATACGAAGTTGTTTCGGAGACGGAACTCATCTCTGACACGAATCTTTAAGGCCCCTCGGCGGTTAAGAGGTACCAGGGGCAGTAGAGCCACCACTCCCTGAACCGGCTCATCGTCCTGGTCGGCAGCATCGTCATCCTCGGATAGAGCTTCCTCTTCTTCAAGCTCTGGAACGTCGACCACTTGGAATTCCTCCGCGTTGGACATTTCGTAAGAAAAATGAAAATGTATTGAAAAGCTTTTTGAAAGTTTGGAGAGAAAGAAGTTCAAAAGTTTGAGAAAAGTTGAGAGTAAGAAAAGCCGAATGTGGATGAATGGGTATTTATACTAGGAGGTGACCTGGGTTAGCCAATTTCCTGTAACCGGGAGCTGAAAGGACACGTCCAGTTTCCGTCTTTCAAAACCGCTAGCCAAAAGGTCTCTGGTTCAACACCTGACAACCGCAATGTACCTCAAAAGCTAAACCAGCGTCGAGTCGCATTAATTGTGCATGTCGCGTACGTCAGCAAACTCCGAAACCCGGGATTCTAAAAGTAAAGTTTGAAATTTGAATTTGAAAAGTACGGGATTCTTTTGAAAAGTGCGAGATTTTTCAAAAATGACGTCCAAAGGCTCTCGGATCAACTTTCCTCGGATGAAGCAACGACTTACAATTCAAAACCGTCCAGGTATGCCACCGACCCAGTTTTGAAATATAAAGCAAGTTAAGATCAGTTTATTGCTCCTAAATTCCCTTAAGCAAAAAATTTGCACAAGAGAATTGGGGGGTAACTGTTGGGGAAAATATTGGCCATCTCAAGCCTGCAAGCCCAATCCAATCATTTGGGCCCAACCGGTTCACCTGACCTGACCACCCGACTCGGGTTGCCGACCCGGATACTTTGTAACACCCAAGCCCGCGGACATCTCGTGATTACCCAGGATTTAAGGGACACAACACACGATACATAACTAGATCGTGTACCCGAAACTTCTGAATGACATGTCACCCGTAAAGGACCTTGCGCCTTCAACCGAGGACATGGAACCCAAATTCTCCGTACAACCAAGGCCACGTCTCCTTCAACTACCGATCCCCGCATATATTGGGAGCTATCTTAACTGCTCCTCAATATCTATAAATACCAAGGTCCCTTCAGACGTTGGGTACACTCTTGATCTCCTTAACATTACTCTGACCATTTATTTTAAAACAGTTCACTTATTTAAGCATCGAAGCGGGATTGTCGGCACCCTCCGACGCAGCTTTTGCTTGCAGGTTTTGAAAAATAAGCATTTTGGCGAATTACTGATCGACATGTCACCTACCGGAATCTGTCTCAACAACTTGGTTTTAAAAAAACTATGTTTTTTTATTGCTTGGGCCGGCATAACCTATAACTCGGGTGAAATTCGGCCCTTCCTTGAAGACATGGTTTGAAAAAAACCAAGTTTTAGTGTGAAAATAAATATTGACTTCTAATTTATCCAAGTGTGTGTGTTTGTATGCAACAAAATATCTTAAATGCGGAATTTAAATAAGACAAGATATTTGTTATGAAGTGGAAACTCTGTGAAGAGAAAAACCACTCCGGGGCAGCCAAACCCAGGAACTCCACTATCCAAAAACAAAGCTAGTTACAAGACACTCGTACTCACATACCCTTATTCAATAGTCATACCTTTAACTCTGACACGACGCCTATCGTGAACGCTTCCCAACTAGATCTCCTACTTGAAGGGGTTTTTGATGGATTCCTTTACCTTAGGGCGGACCCCTAAGATAGACTTCACACGAACTGTTGAGCACACACTGGCAATGACTTGAGAGCTAGCGGATCTTCAGTTCTCCCTAAACACCCTCAGATTGGAATATGGATTTAGCAAGGTATCTACTAAGTTGTTCTTCAAGGAAGCATAAATCTATAGAAATCGGTAAACACGCTCAGATGGGAATATGGTATCTATTCCAGTTGTCTTTATGTTGATTAATCCAAGAACCTGTGATGGGTTTCTTTTGTTACTTTATTATGCCCAGGACTCAGTCATCCAAATTAATATAAATAACAAATCCATACCACATGCATATGATGGCCAAACATAAACATGCGAGGAATTCAAGAAACTAGAATTAATCAAGTTAAGCATCAATATATAAATTGTAGCAAAGCAAATTGAAAAATTTAAAGAGACATGATTAGGGCTTCAATCGAGCCCTAACTAAAGTTTTAGTTATTACAACTAATATAGACTAAAATTATATAAATACAGAAAATAAATAAAGGAATAAAGAAAAACCAAAATTCCTCTTGAAGTAGCCTCTAATTCTTCTTCCCAAGCTTGTGTGTTTTCTTTTCAAAGGTTAGAGGCTTATTTATAGGGATTAGAGAAGCTCTAGAAGCCCTAGAAATCCTAGAACAATTGTAAATAGGTCTCCTAGTCTAAATAGAATAAGTACAAGTCTTTTCATTTTCTGAAATTTCAATTCAAGTAGGAAAAGGATTCCAAATTCGTACAAATTTGCGGTTCTTTATTGCAGGGCGATTTTGGCATAGTAAACATTCGAAATAGGAAAAACCTATTACTGGAATATTTGTTTCATTTTTATTAGCTTTCCAAAACTACTAATTCCGTTGTAATAAAATACTTGAGACGAAAGTTATGATTAAATTACTGAGATGTGCTCATTCTGGATTCTTTCCAAAAATAACAGATTTTTCCCGACTTCGTTATAATCTTGGAATTTGATGGATTTTCTTCCAAAACCTGTAAAACATAAGAAAACATAAAAACAATACAAAACATCAAACTATAACAAAACTAAGAGCTTAACATATGTAAATTAAGGGGCTTAAATGTATAACATTCAGCACTTATCAATCACTGGGGATATCTCTCTACTTGTGCATGTCCTGTGTATCCTAGGCTTGTCCGTGAGTTTTATAGGTACTTGGAGGTCATTCAGGATGATGACCGTAGGATCATACTTCAGCCCACTGTTCAAGGGCACACCATTCAGATTGATCCTCAAGCCATCAGTACCATCATTGGTGTTCCAGTACATCCTATCTCAGCCAATCCTTTTATAGAGATTTTGGAGCCTCCTACGTGAATACCAAAAAATTAAATAAGGAATTTAGCAATTTATAAATCATATTTATTAAATAAGATGGATTAATATTAGATTCTAAGTGATATTTATGTTATTGAAATAAAGTAAGTCTAAGATAAAATAATAGTAATGGAATAAATAATTAATTAAAATGGATAAATATTATAATAGGTCCTAGCTAATTGAATAAATAATTAATCACATTTGCAAATGAGTAGTTAAAATTAAATGTGAGGTTAGCTATTAAATATTAAATGACAGGATTAATAGATTTTGGTGTCCTAATGGAATTAATAAAAGTTGGGAGTTTTAAAAATAAGAAAATCTCCCCTGCCACATGTCAGCATTCGGTTGGCTAAGAGAAGATAGCATTATCTTCTCTCAACCAAACACACTCACACATGTGTCCTCTCCCCCATTCTTCTTTCTTTTCGTTCCTTCTTTTCTTTCTTCTCCCCCCTATTCACACGCACGGTCCTCTCCCTTTTTCTTTTCTCTCCTTTTCCATTTCTTTTTTCTTCCTCTCTTCTTCTTCACACACCCGAGAGAGAGAGAGACCGAAAATGAGAGCTTCTGAGAGAGAGAAAACTTGCAGAGATTGAGAGAGTGATCGTGAGGGAGATGGAGAGGTCGTGATGTAGACAACCCGTGAGAGAAGAACCACAAACCCATAGCAGATCCGACCGACCGGAGTGTTGGGTTCGGCCGATTCCCAATGGGTCTCCGGTGGGTAGTGCTGTGGGCTATCTTGAACACATTTTCTCTGGTGGATCGATGAACAGTTTCCGGCGAAGCAATGGGTCGAATTCCGGTGACTCCCAATGCAATTTCTGGTGGTTTGTGGGGAATTTCCAGTAGGATCGTGTCCGGATTGGAAACTTTAATTGGTTCTCCAATGTAGAGTTCGAGTAACTAGAATCAAAGGGAATATTAGAGTCAAGAGTCCAATGCAGCCAAGGTGAGTATTCTACTCACTAAGAAGTATTATTTTCACATATGATGAATTGCAAAATATATATTGAGAATACTCAGAGGGATATACCTCGATATGCGGACATTCGGAATTACCTTTTTGTAGGTAAATTTTTTTCTCTTTGGTCCAAGAGAAGAAAAGATTAGTGCTTCAAATTTAAACTTAAGGGTCAGAGAGCACTAAGTGCATCAAGGATATGGATTCCATTAGCTTGGCGGATCCCACATATTTTGACTAAATGAGTCAGATTCTTAGGATCGAGCACAGGCCCTGTGCGCTAGAGTCCTCCATCAGGCCAGGGTACATGATCTCCTTCCAGGTTTATCTTCTCCATTGTTGTTTCATTCTTAGTTTATATTTTTACAACAATGTGTTGCACTTGACTGGAATTTGGTTGGAGTATCACTCTCTTTTTAAGGATATGTGTTTTTGCAATCTTGTTTGGGGTATGATATGCCCTACATCTACTCATTCAAGTATTCATATCCTCTTATTGTTATGTTCAGTTCTATACTCACATTGGGGACAATGCGTGATTCAAGCTAAAGTTTACAGGTATGGAATAATGAAACGGTGTCTAATATTTTGCTATGTTATCTCTAAGAATTTGGTTGAACTTTAATTCTGATTTGTATTTCATTGGTGAGCTTAACATGATGAACACATGATCATTTGACTAGGGAATTAAAATGTTTTGTTATTTTCTTTGGCAGCATGAGATATTACTTGTTTCAATTTGATTCTCACAAGCACACTAGCACGTAGTCTGTGGGGGTATGAAATTTGAAATCAGTTATGTCTGTTATCAATATCTTGGATGCAGCTGTGTAACTTATTGGAGGAATAACCTTGGCATAAAAAAAGAAAAAAGAAAAAAAAGAAAAGAAAAAATAAAAGAGAGAATAATATTGATCACTTTGAGCTTTTCACTGAGTAACCAGACCTCTTGCCTCATTAAGCATTGAGAATTCGCGTCAAAAGGTAGAAGTTTGTTTTAATTGATAAAATGGCTAAGTTTAGGTTCGTAGCCTTTTTTACTCGAGTTAGTAAGTCTTTAGGGTATTTTACACCTAGTGCCTTGAAACCATCTAGTTTGGGAGTCATTGGCTTAACACTCGTTACATGGGTCAATTAGAAAGCTTAAGGGAGCTAAGCATTGCACAGCCTCCATATATATATATATATATGCATTGGTTGTTTTATCTAATGGGAAGTCCAGCAAAATTTTGAGTATTGGACCTTCCATGATTGAGATTAATTTTTGAAACCTCATGACTATGTGTTAAGTGCACTGTACACTAGTTGAATCTTGTGATATCTCATAATGCCATGTTAGTAGCTTAATTTTTAATTCCCTAAAATTGTGAAGATGGAGTTTATTTTGTTAATCTTGCCAATGAATGAAAACCATTATTTTTATGATGCTGCATTCTTGTGAATAACGTAGTAGGAACAATTTTTGTGGCTATCATTCCTAGCAAACCCTCACGAGACTTTACTCATCCACTAGGGAGTCCTACGGGTTTAAAAAGCTTGTTGCAACAGCTAAATGCAATCGTACATCCCACAAAAGAAGGATTTATCTTGTTGTTTTCCAGTTTATTTTATATTTTCTATTGCTAAGGGACTAGAAATATATAAGTTTGGGGTGTGATAAGCGTCGAATGTAGCACATTTAAGCCCCTTAACTTGCATATGTCAATTCCTTAGCATTGTTATTTGTTTGATTTTGTGTTGTTTTATTGTTTTTCAGGTTTTAATAAACAGCAATTAATACCATTGATTTTGGGCTTAAAGCACACTTTAAGAAGACCTAGAATATGTGGTTAAGTTTAATCAAGACAAAGAAAGGATTAAATCGAAATTTCTCCAATAAAAGTCAAAATCCTATTGGATTCAAATTTGGATTCTGCACACGCCTCATTTTTTTTATCATAACTTTCTGCTCAGATCTCTAATTGCAATGACATTGATGGCATTGCAAAGATAATAAAAACTGAAACAAATATGTCTGAAATAGCTTTTTCCTAATTCGAATGGTTACTATGCCAGAATCACCCAGCAGTAAAAGACCACAAATCTGGACGAATTTGGAATCTTTTTTCCTACTTGGATTGAATTTCAATCTTCTACTTGGACTAAGAGACTAAGTTCTAATTATTTTTTTATTCCTAGGGCTTTTAGGCCTTTCCTAATCTCTATAAATAGGCCCCTAAGCTTCCATAGAAGGTGTACTTAGCTTTAGGCAGAAAATTCTTCTTGGAGGCTTGACAAGTTGAAGTGGAGAAGAACATGGCAGGAGGGTGTTGATGTAGTCATTTCCAAGTAATAATGGTTTAATTGTATTTTAATTTGGGATTTTCTATATGCATGATAGTTATATAACTATGACAATTGATCTTAATGTTTATATTCAATCATTATGAATTTCTTATCTTGTCTTAGAAAGTCTTTTATATTGATTGAACTCAATCCTTCATATTTTTTGTGATTATGTGAATGATTGTTATACAACGGTTTTAATTAATATGTGATCAAAATGGTTAGATAAGTCATGCCTAAGGAAGACGGATTGTACTACACCCTAGTTTAGTGTAATTTAGGTAGATAGTTCGTACCAACCGAAGATGGGTTATACTATTCCATTGATTGTGTGTATCCTATTAAAGACATAACTAATACATACCTAGGGAAGAAGGATTGTACCACATCTTAGTGGTTAGGTGGACGGTCCGTGCCAACCGAAGATGGATTATACTTATTCTTTAGAGGTAATTTCTTGACTACTCGAGTGAGACAAGCCCTATATCATGTATAGTATGAATTTCCCTTATTAATTTATGGTTGACCATTGTTATGCGGTGAATGGTGAAATCAATCGCATTTAACTTAGTTATAAACAAAATCAAATCAAACCAACGCTGTCCTTGAGTTTCGACACCCTTAAGATAGCCATATTTTACAAGGATTCGTACTATTGCAGTGATACTTTTATTATTGATTTTTTTCTACACAAAACAACCACATCAATTTTTGGCGCCATTGCTGGGGAATGACCCTTACCAAATATCGGGATATTGTACACTCGAGTAGTCAAGAATTTACCTCTAAAGAATAAGTATAATCCATCTTCGGTTTACACGAACCGTCCACCTAACCACTAAGATGTGATATGACCCGTCTTCCCTAGGTATGGATTAGCTACGTCTTTTGTTAGTATTTTTATTGGCTACATTCTGGATAAACAAAAACACTTTATGTAATAGTTGTAATTTAACAGGATGGTCTGTTCTCAAAATAAGAATCTTCATATATCCAGACAATGTTCAAATCAAAGCTGTGACTGATCACAAGCATCTAGAAGATATTCATTAAGAGTCCTTACAAGTTCCAAGGCAAATCAATCGATTCCTGTGCAACCATCCGGACGGGCCTTTGAAGGCATCTGAACACCCTTCAGTGTCCAGCAGTTTTATGTTGAAGACGTCCAGACGACAGAGCAACACCGTTCGGATGCTAGGTCAATCATTATTCAACAAGGAGTTGGATTTTAAAAGTCGACATTGTTAGGGAGTCTCTGCAAGCCGTCTGGACGACGTGACAACACGTCCGGACGCTATCCAGCATTTTAGAATATTCCAGTATTTAGTTCGAACGCTACGCGTTATAGCGAAGACCGACCGGATGCTGGGCCAAGCCGTCCAAAAGTGGACCTGATAAGGATAGAATTACGTTGTTTCTGAAAGGATATCGCAGAAAACCGTCTGGACGTGGCTAACTTTTGTCTGGACGCTCGACAACTAGAGCCCGAATCTCATCCGTTTTAGGTTTCTTGTAAGCCTATAAATAGAGGGCCCTAGGCTTGTATTTTGTACAGAATTCGGTATTGAATTCTCTTAGCTTTGAGAGGGTGTTTAGGGAGAATCGAAGATCCGCTAGCTCTCAAGCCATTACCAGTGTGTGCTCAACCGTTTGTGTGAAGTCTATCTTAGGGGTCGGCCCTAAGGTAAAAGAATCCATCAAAAACCCTTCAGGTGGAAGATCTGGTTGGGAAGCGTTCACGATAGGCTTCATGTCAGAGTTAAAGGTATGACTACTGCATAAGAGTATGTGAGTACGAGTGTCTTGTAACTAGCTTTGTTTTTGGATAGTGGAGTTCCTGGGTTTGGTTGACCAGGAGTGGTTTTTCTCTTCACAGAGTTTCCACTTCGTAACAAATATCTTGTCTTATTTAAATTCCGCATTTAAGATATTTTGTTGCACACAAACACACACACTTGGTTAAATTAGAAGTTAATAATTATTAACATCTTCAATAGGATATACACAATCAATGGAATAGTATAACCCATCTTCGATTGGTACAAATTGTCTACCTAAATTACACTAAACTAGTGTGTAGTACAACCCGTCTTCCCTAGGCATGGCCTATCTAACCCTTTTGATCATATATCAATTAAAATCGTTGTATAACAATCATTCACGTAATCATAGAAAATATGAAGGATTGAGTTTAGTCAATATAAAAGACTTTATAAGACAAGATAAGAAATTCATAATGATTGAATATAAACATTAAGATCAATTCTCACAATTATACAACCATCATGCATATAGAAAAACCTAAATTAAAATACAATTAAACCATTGTTACTTGGAAAGGGCTACATCAACACCCTATTACGAATTTAGCGGCTCATCGTGGTGCTGGGATGGCCTCTTGCTATGTTCTTTCTCCTCTTCAACTTGTCAAGTCTCCAAGAAGATTTTTTTGTCTAAAGCTAAGCACACCTTCTCTTGAAGCTTAGGGGTCTATTTATAGAGATTAGGAGAGGCCTAAAAGCCCTAGGAATCCAATAAAAATCGGAACTTAGTCTCTTAGTCTAAGTAGGAGATTGAAAATTCAATCCAAGTAGGAAAAGGATTCCAAATTCGTCCAGATTTCCAGTCTTTTATTGTGAGGCGATTTTTATATAGAAAACTTCCGAATTAGGAAAAAACTATTTCATACATATTTGTTGAATTTTTTAGTAGCTTTCCAACACCACCAATTTCATCATAATTTGATACTTGAACATAAAGTTATGATCAAAACACTGAGGCATATGTAGAATCTAAATTTGAATCCAATCCGATTTTGACTCTTATTGGAGAAATTCTGATTTAATCATTTACTTGATTTTAGTAAACTTAATCACATCATATAGGTCTTCTATTATGATGGACCATATCTTCTAGGTCTTCTCAAAGTGTGCTTTAGGCCCAAAATCATGAAATTAATTGCATCTTTATTTAAAACCTGAAAACAATAAAACAACACAAAATCAAATAAATAATAATGCTAAGGAATTAACATATATAAGTTAAGGAGCTTGAATGTGCAACATTCGACACTTATCATTTACTCTATCAGCTACATGTTTTCAAGGAAAGAAGTTTATAAAATTGAGTAGTTATTATTGTAATCATAAGACAAAAGAAAAGTTGGTTCTTTGCGAAAACTCAGTGATTTTTATACTAATGAGGTCTCAATGTAATTTATGCTGAGACGGTGAACTCACAATTTCACCTATACGAATGTGGCTAACACCACAACCGTATAGATAATGGTCTTATGGATGCAAGTACAACTGAGATAGATGACGACCCGGTAACATTGTATTTGGGATATTACGATTGAAGCCTACAGCGAAAGTCGTAATGGGATGGACAATGGTGTCCTCTCTTTTGGTACATTTTGTATATGGCTTATGACGTATGTGTCACGTATTCTTTTGTAATAATTGTAATGTTGTTAAACCTTAAATAGATAGACATATGTATGGCTCTTTTTGTATAAACAACAGGTTATGTTATAGATGTGCTTTTCTGCTGAAATTATGATGGTAACTCTAATTATCAGGTACCTGTTATGGGGCATGTACTATATGTGGGCTGAGCGACAAATAGTCGTGCCACTGTGATGATCCGTTTGTATGTTTAAAAAAAAAAACAAAAAACAAAAAAGGGTCACTGCAAATGGTATCAAAGCAGTTAGCTCTAGGGTGTGTTAGGGAAAGTCGAAAGCGAAAACCTAGGGGTGTGTAGAGTCCTAGGGATTTCAAAAGAGTCGTAGAATTCTAAAACCTTCAGCACAGATGAAAGAAGACTTGAGTAAAATTCTCGTGTGGATTGCATGGAAATTGTGATGCACTTAGTATTCTTTGTGCAGTGTTGTTTATGTGGCATTTCTATGTGCAGACAAGAATATGCTTCCTCAACAACGTAGAGTTCCACGTCGTGAAGTGGAAGAGGAATCTGTGCTTGGGAGTGGCGGTGCAATGCCTCCACCTCCACCACCTCCTCCTCCGCCTCCTCCACCGCATATGCCTGACTTTGGGCAATTTTGGGCAGCTCTAATGGTCGCCACCCCTAGGCAAGAAAAGTGTGTTGAAATGATTGGTTGCTCATTGGCTCATTTATTCAGACACAACTCACCGGTGTTTGATGGAAGCGAAAGGCCAATGGCAGCTGACGACTAGATAACTTCCTTTGAAGACCTAGCCAATGCATTTAGCTGCACCAATGGTCAGAAGGTGGACTACGCAGGTTTGAAATTCAGAGGTGAAGCAAAATACTGGTGGAAGTCCAAAAAGTTGCACCTCACTAGAGAGTATGGGCAAGGTGTTCCCATCCCATGGGAGCGCTTCAAGAGGGAATTTAATGATTACTTCTCACGAGACTTCCAGGACTTGAAGCAGGGAACGATGTCAATTGAGCAATACTTAGCTGAATTTCAGAAGTTGTCGAGGTATGCCCCATGCCTCATTCCAGATGAGGAAACGAAAGTGGAGAGATTTCGTGATGGCTTAGCGCCGCGGATACTTGAAAGGATCATCTTTGTCAAGGTGACCAATTACACTGAAATGGTGCATATTGCCACCATGGCAGAAAAAGGGATCAAAACCGCGGCTACTGACTATATTAATAGGAAGCTGTCGATGTCTGCGGGGGGACTTCCTCCACCGCGATCCAAGAGACATGCCGCAGGTAGTAACGCATGGTCATATGGGAGAAAGAACACTTCTCCTAGTCTGGGAAGTGGCAGTCCTCAACGATGCAGTAAGTGCAGGAAGCCATATTTGGGAGAGTGCAGATTTAGGTTAGGTGCATGTTAAAAATGTGGTGAGCCTGGCCACTTTGCTAAAGAATGCACACAGGCGAGTGTGAATAAAGGACAAGGATTGCAGGCTAGCATTAATCAGTCGAGGCCTATAGCACCAGCACGAGTGTATGCTCTCACCCCTGAGAACGTACAATCTGAGAAGAATGCTACTGACATGGTCACAAGTAAAATCCCATTGTTCGATAGTATTGCTTGTGTTTTGTTTGATTCGGGTGCTACACACTCGTTTATCTCCTCATCATATGTGAAGTTGCGTAGATTGAGCACAGAGCCGTTAGAACATAATATATGTGTGGCCACTCCTGTTGGCGACGCTATCATTTATAGGAAGTGTGTGGACAATAGTCCTATAGAGATTGAAGGGAAGATCTTACCAGCTAAGCTAGCTGTATTTGGCATGCTAGGCTTCGATGTCATTCTAGGCATGTATTGGCTATCGAAGTACAAGGCTAACATCGACTGTCATAGGAAGGAAGTTACTTTCCGACCTCATGGTATGGAAGAGTTCACATTTTGCAGGTCTAATGTGTGGGCCATTCCACCACTTCTCTCTACCATTCAAGCTGTCAAGAGTGTCAGAGAAGGAGCTCAAGCTTACTTGGTATATGTACAAACCAAGCTTGAAGCCAAGGCAAAAACTGGGAGACATTCTGGTTGTATGCAACTATCCAGATGTTTTCTCTGAAGTCACAGGATTGTCGCCTAATCGTGAAGTTGAGTTCTCTAATAGCTTGATGTCGGGAACTCAGCCTATTCACAAGGCACCCTACAGTATGGCTCCGACAGAGTTGAAAGAGCAGCTTCAAGAGTTGCTTGATCTGGGCTTCATTCGCCGAAGTGTGTCACCATAGGGAGTGCCGGTGTTGTTTGTGAAGAAGAATGATGGGTCTATGCGGATCTGCATAGACTATCACGAGTTGAATAGGGTGAGTATTAAGAACAAGTATCCCTTACCAAGGATCGACGACTTGTTCGATCAATTCAAGGGAGCTTCGGTATTCTCGAAGGTCGACTTACTTTAGGGGTACCATCAATTGAAACTACAGGAAAAAGATATTCCAAAGATAGTGATTCGAAAATGGTTTGGCCATTATGAATTTTTGATGATGCCATTCGGATTGACAAATGCACCCTTAGTGTTCATGGATTTGATGAATCGGGTATTCCATGAATACTTCGATTCTTTCGTGGTAGTTTTCATTGACGACATATTAGTCTATTCTGCTAATTATGTCGAGCACAAAGGGCATTTGAAGATAGTGTTAGAGAAGTTGCGAGAGAAAAGACTATTTGCCAAGTTCAAGAAATGTGAATTTTGGCTTGAAGAAGTGTCATTCTTGGGTCATGTTGTGAACAAGGATGGACTTGCAGTGGATCCAGCCAAAGTGCAAGTTGTGGTTGAATGGGAAAGGCCAATAAGCATACGGGAGATCCGTAGCTTTTTGGGGTTAGCATGTTATTACCGGAGATTCATTGAGGGGTTTTCTTCATTGTAAGGGCCACTCATCGCCCTTACAAGGAAGAATGATCCATTTGTATGGAGCGATGAATGCGAATCCAATTTTTAGGAATTGAAGTGCAGATTAGTCACTACACCCGTGTTGACATTACCCATGGGGTCAGTTGGGTATGTGGTGTATACAGATGCGTCGAAGAAGGGATTGGGATGTGTCCTTATGCAGCGAGGCCGGGTTGTGGCCTATGCTTCTAGACATCTGAAAGATCATGAGAAGAATGACTCATGACTTGGAGTTAGTAGCAGTTGTTTATGCACTGAAGATATGGAGACATTACCTCTATGGTGAGAAGTGCAAAATTCACACTGATCACCAAAGTCTCAAGTATATTTTCACACACTAAGACCTAAACATGAGGCAAAGGAGATGGCTTGAAGTCTTGAAAGACTATGATAGCAAGATGTTTTATCATCCTACTAAAAATGTGGTAGATGATGTGTTGAGTCGAAAGTATCATGAGGACGAGACTGATCCAGAAAGCTTATGGGCCAGTTGTCGCAATAGTTTGCCACTGTGCAAATTCATAATGTGATGATTGGAGGCCCTCTTATTGTAGCAGCACTAGTAGTTGAGCCTACGAGCGTTGGCAGAATCAGAATGGTGCAAAGAGATGGTCTTGAGCTGCAAGATCTCATGGATAGAGCTAGACGTGGAGAAGTAACTGGATTCTATCTCATAAAAGGTAGGACTTTGAAGACTAGCAGTGGGAGGACAGTTATTCCTAGTGATGCTGAGTTGAGGAGAGATATCCTTGATGAAGCTCACCAAACAAGGTACACTGTTCACCCAGGTAATAACAAGATGTATCAAGACCTGAAGAAGAAATTTTGGTGGTGTGGCATGAAGAGGGATATTGCTGAGTATGTCGCATAGTTTCATTCTTGCCAGCTTGTGAAAGCTAAACATCAGAAGCCTGCAGGGCTACTCAAGCCACTTGAAGTGCCTATGTGGAAAAGGGATCAAATTGCTATGGATTTTATCGTTGGTCTTCCAAAAGCAACAAGTGGACAAGATGTCATACGGGTGGTTATTGACAGATTGAAAAAGAGTGCCAATTTCCTCCCCATCAAAATCACAGACTCAATGGACAAGCTAATAGAGTTGTATGTGTGGGAGATTGTGAGACTGGATGGAGTGCCTATCTCTATTGTGTCAGATCGTCATCCACAGTTCACCTCGAAGTTTTGGGAAAGATTGCAGAGCAGCGCTATTAAGCTAAATTTTAGCATAGCTTACCATCCGTAAATCGACAGCCAATCCAATGGACTATTTAGACACTCGAGGATATGCTTAGGTTGTGCGTGTTGGACTTCAAGGGAAATTGGATACGCTACTTACCTTTAGTAGAATTTGCCTACAACAACAGTTTTCAGGCCACTATTGGCATGGCACCGTACGTAGCATTGTATGGGCGGAAGTGTCAATCACCATTGTATTGGGATGAAGTTGGCGAGAGACAGCTGTTAGGGCCAGAATTAGTGCAAGACACTGATGAGTGCCAAATATTGTGTATTTGGACCCCTTGATTTACATTAGTTAGACCTTTAGCCTTGTTATTTTCTGATGCTTTGGTTAGTTTTTGTGTTTTTATGTTTTGTAGGTTAATAAGTGAGGAATGGAAAAATTCATGTGGAATTGCTTGGAAAATTCAGAAGTTCTGAAGAACTCGATCGATCGAACTTAAAATCGATCGATCGAATTTTGCCCGAAGTCGATCGATCGAAATTTCCCAGAACTTACTTTTGCAGAAGCGCGCCAGAACACCCAATCAGGAGCTTCTCCATGACAAAAAGCAGTTCTCCCTCTGATTTTCGTAGCAGAACATGCTGGTTGCATGACCTTGGTTGTCTCTAGCAAGAGAGGAACCCTAGAGGGGGTTAGAGGAGTCATTTTACATGGGTTTCTAGCCCTAATTTCCTTCTATAAAAGCCATAGCCATACCTCCTTGTTGGGAGAGTCCAGAGAACAATAGATAGGTTTTAATTTCGTGCATTTTGTAGTGTATTCCAGTAGCTTTTGTTCTTATACACTTTCTTTTTGTAAAGCTTTCCTTTTATTTCCATGGTTGTTCTTCATTTTCTCGTGGTGTTCTTAGTCATGGAAGGCTAGTAACCTCAACTAAGGTTGAGGATGAAACCTTTCCATTGATGACACTCACACTCTTGTTATAATACTTGCACATTTGATGATATATCATATTTGTTATTCAAGTTCCATTCATTTAAATGCTTTATCTTTTGCAATGAATGTGGTTGTTGGTAGATATAGGACATTTAATGTGTTTCAACGATGGATACATTGTTTTATCGGTTTGAATGATGATATCCATTGTGATTTGTTCATTGAATGGATACATTGGATGATTTGATTTCAAATAGGTACTCTTTGTGATTTATCTTTGAGTTGGATTCATTTAATGGTTCTAGAGTATGTGGTTGAGAAACTTGAATGATACCCTAAGCTTAATGTTCTTTGGGTGTTCAAGTAGAAACCAAGAGTGTGAGTTGTTGGATTTGGTTTGATGGATGCCTTAGCCTTAGTTCCTTTTAATTTGCATATTTCATTTCATCTCTTTTGTTTAGTCTTTTACTCTTGAATCAATCCTCCAACCTTTGGAACTAGGTTAAAATGAGGTTGATTAAACAAGACACTAATATTTGACCATTTTCCTGTGGATTCGACCTCGCACTTGCACACACTATATTGCAAACGATTCGTACGCTTGCGAGTACTCATTAAAACACACATCAGACACGAAGGAAAAGATTGCACTAATCCGAAAGCGTATGCTCACCGTTCAAAGCCGACATAAACGTTATGCGGATAAGCATCGTTGCAAGCTCGAGTTCGTAGTTGGAGACCTTGTGTACCTCAAGGTGTCACCAATGCGGAATGTTTGGCATTTTGGTAACAAAGGTAAGCTCAGTCCAAGGTACATTGGACCGTTCCAAGTGTTGAAATGAGCGAGCCCATTAGCATACAAGATCGAGATGCCTCCTAATTTGGCAGGCGTTCACGGTGTTTTTCACGTCTCTTAGCTTCGAAAGTGTGTTCATGATCCTTCACATGTGATTAGCTACGAGCCTCTTGATTTCAGCCTAATCTGATATATGAAGAGTTACTCGTGCAAGTGTTGGATCACAAGGAACAACAGTTGAGAACCAAAACCATTCCTCTTGTGAAGATCTTGTGGTGAAATCACGGTGTTGAGGAGGCCTCATGAGAGCTTAAGTAGCAGATGCAAGATAAGTATCCCCACTTGTTTGAGTGAACCCGGGTATGATCACTTGATTCATACCATTTCTACGTCGATCTTTATGTAAAATGCCTATTCGCATAATCATAAAGCGTTTTAGATTCCAAATTTCAAGCACGAAATTTCTATAAGGAGGGAGGGATGTAATGTCAAAGACACTATTTATTGTTTAAAGTATAATAATTGAGTGGTTAAATGATTAGAGTTAAGTAGATGTCATGAAAATGAAAAAAAAACACTTAGAAGTACTAAAAATTGAGTTCCCAACATCTTGTCCGGACGGCCACCGAACAGGTGACGGAATGAGAGCCATAGAGAGCAATGTTTTGCTCTTTGGGGTAGGAGTCCGGACGGCCATAACACCCATCCGAACGGTAGCCACAGAGAGTAAATCTGAGACTTAATGCACGAGCGTACGGATCTTCACTTAACCCATCCAAATGGCACCTAAGATAAATGCGAGAATGAGTCTTTTTGGACTCATTTCTGTCGGATTTCTTCCCCAAACACGATTTTCTTTTAGGGTTTTCTCTAAGCCCTATTCTTCAAATCCAACCTAAAAAACGTGATCTACGCGAGAGGATCTAAGTTTTGATCAATCTTTTTGAGGTAAATCACTAAACTCATGTTTTGGAGATTTTTGGGTGAAATCTTGTAAATGTGAGTTTAATCCTCAATATTCTTTAGGTATTTAGCTGTTTGGAGCTTGCTAGAGGCTACCCAAACCTTGGGTGTTAGTTTGGTGAACTTTTGGTGAGTTTCCTCTCAAACCCTAACGTATGGGTATTTTGTTTAAGTGTTGTTTTGTAAGTTTAACCCTAAGAAATACTTATGGGTTAACATTGTTGTGGTTGAGTTAGTGATTAGAAGTTATGGGTAACTGTCTATAACCCTTAGAATTTCATGGGTAATTTAATAATGTAGCCCTTGAGCGATTGAAAGTGCTACTTAGAGTAATTATTCTCTAATGAAAATAAATAGACTCCTAATTTTAATGTGTGTGTGATCAATTTCTGTAACAAAATATCTAAATGTGGAATTAAAAGAAGATAGATATTTAATTAACGAAGTGGAAACTCAATTAAGAAAAAAACCACTCTGGAGCAGCCAAACCCACAAAATTCAATATTCAGAAGACAAAGCTAATTACAAGGCAGTAATACTCACATAACCCGATGTAGTAGTCGTACCTCTAACTCTGACATGTACCTATACGTGAACGCCTCCCAACTAGGTCTCCTATTGAAGGGTCTTCAATAGACTCATTTAGCTTAGGGCTTCTCCCTAAGCTATACTTTAAATGATCAAATCACACAAAGAAAAACTCTTAGAGAGCTAGCAAATCTCACAATTTCTAGCTAAACACCCTCTCTAAGCACAATGAAATTTGTTAGTTTTATTGGCTACATTCTGTTGACAAAATCACTGCCATATCAGTGTACTGCTGAAACAGGGACACCGTAATTTTTAGAGTCTTACAAAATATTCAAAGCATATTTTCTCAACTATGGAAAGGCCTTAATATGACAAGTATCAGTGTCACAAGCATCAAAAAGGCAATTTCCGGATTCCAGGAAGATTCTGCGAAGTTTACAACTCAACAAAAGTCAGTTCCCTAGTTGCTGTCCGGATGGCCCAGAGAAATGTCCGGACACTCATCAATGTTCGAAAAGATTTTAAACAGCTCAGCAAATACAGTTGATGAAGACAGCATGCAACCGTCCGAACACGGAGACTGAAGATTAATGAAGAAACGCGTGAAGCGCGTTATGGATGTCGATTGCTGCTTGCCGTCCGGATGCCCTCTGTCTAAGTCCAGACGCTACCTAGAGAACTTCGAATTAGTATTGTAATAGGTCTTTCTAAAGTCTATAAATAGAGGTCTCTAGGCTTGTATTATTTACAAAATTCGGTACTGTGTTGGTTTGTAATTGGCTACATTCTGTTGGACAAAATCACTTCTATGTAATGATGCTTATTATACAGGGATGCTGTTTTATTCAAAGTCTACTCTTCAGTTATGAGCATCAAGAAGACTCTATGCAGAATTCAACGTGTTGATCAGTTCTCTTGCGACAGTCTGGACAACGTGTTATACCGTCCGGACGCTCAACTATCCAAGCATCATCCGTCTGGACGACGAGAACTTTCCGTCTGAACCTTCCTCTGTGTCGAGAAGCTTCGAACTGTTCCAACTTGAATCCGTCAAAACGTCTCAGCAGCACGTCTGGACGTTGTTCAGTGTTCGATTAGCTATGGGATTTCTTTCCGAAACACAAATATGGGAAGACAGCTGCAACCGTCTGGACGATATGGATTCCCATTCGGACGCGCTCATTTATAAGGCAAGTCAGGCATTCAAAGTTCAACCGTCGGAACAACAGTATTCATGGTCCAGATGCTCAAGCTTCATATATGGAAATTGTGTACATCAGATCAACCGTCCGGACGACAGCTCTTTTGGTCTGGACGTGCCAAGCCTTGATATGGAAATTGCGTGCAGCTAAAGTGTGACCGTCCGGACGCTAGGGCAACACCGTCCAGACGCGGCTCTATTCTGGAAAGAATTTCTGTGAAATTTGGAAAGCCAATCGCACAGTTGTCCGTCCGGATGCCTTATGTTTACCGTCAGGATGGCGGCTAGGTATTTCAAGTCAAACGCTCATTCGAACATGTAGCCTATAAATAGAGGCCCTAGGCTTGATAATTGTAAGATGGTATGAATTCCATAGTACTTAGAAGTTTATTGTGAGGATTATTGTGCTAAGTGTTTCTCTAAAGCCGTGTTGTTGCTGCCTAACTGAAGTCTATCTTATTGTAATGATTCTATTGAGACTTCAAGTGTGACTTGGTTAAGCATTTGTTTGTTACACGTCATTCAAGGTGCATGATAGGGTATGTGAGTGCTACTGCTTTGTAACTAGCTTTGTCTTCTGAATGGATATCCTGGGTTTGGCTGCCTCGTAGTGGTTTTTCTCTTAATTGAGTTTGCACTTCATCAACAAAATATGTCTCTTTATTTTCCGCATTATGATATTTTGTTGCACACTTTTGCACACTTGTTAAAATTAGAAGTCTTTTAATTTTCATTTGGTATCAAAGCTTGGTACTCTGTTTAGATTCAATTCTTGAGTGTTATCTTTCCTTTTGACTTCTAGTTTTATTTCAATGTCTCAAAATCTTAATATTGTTCATGCCTTTGATGGTACGAACTATGGCTATTGGAAAGCTCATATGCGGTTCTTTTTAAAATCTATTGACTGTTGGAATATTGTTGAAACTGGTTGGACTAAACCAGCAGATGCAACTCTCGAACTAGTCACTAAGAAAAATGCACGACTTTCTAATAATAAAGCCCCCCATGCTCTATGTCAAGTGTTTTCACTGTCTAAATTTGCAAGAATCTCAAACAGTGAATCTGCTCAAGAAGCATGGCAAATCTTAGAAACAACATATGAAGGCACTAAACTTGTTAAATCTGCCAAACTTCAAATGTTGGTTTCTAGATTTGAAGAAATTAAGATGTTGGAAGATGAGAAATTCGGAGAGTTTTACTCCAAAATGAGCGACCTAAGAAAGTCAATGGTGAGTCTTGGGAAAACCGTCTCGGATGTAAAACTCAACCGTAAAATTCTAAGATCTTTGCTTGAACGTTTCAAAATAAATGTGACTACAATTGAAGAAAGCAAAGACTTGGAAAAAATGAAGATTGAAGAGTTGGTGGGTTCTCTTCAAACTTATGAGCTGTCCTTGGCCCCAGTCAAAAAGATGAAAACTATTGCCCTGAAAGCTTCCAAGAAGAAGGTCGAAGTCTCATATGGAGAAGACTTTGAGGATGAAGAAAAAGTTGTGGCTATCCTGGCCAAAAATTTCGGAAGATTAATGAGAAATGGGCTGTTCAAGAAGAAGTTTTTTGAAAAAATAAAGAAGGGCCCCAGAGAATCTAAACCTGAGGAAGCTAAGAAGAAATGTCCCAGAGGCCCGAGATGTTTTGAATGCTCAGGGTTTGGGCATATACGGGTTGACTGTGGGAACCTCAAGCAGGGAAAAGGGAAGGCTTACAATGCGACTCTCAATGATGAGTCTAAAGAAGTAGAAGAAGCTCCTGAGCAAGAGAAATTTCTAGCCTTTGTGGCTCCGCATGTAGACGAAGAAGATTCTTACTCAGAGCACAGTGATGAAGATGGGGAAGAACTCAAAGAGGCTTATAAAACCCTCTATGTAGAGTTCGAGAAGCTGAGGGAAGCTTGCAAGCAGCACATTCATGATCTGAATAGTTTACAGACTGAGAAGAGTTCGTTGTTGCTCAAGATACATGAGCTAGAGGAGAGAAGCTGCTGGAGACACAGCTACAATTGGAGAGGGTCACCGATGAAAAGCTAACTCACATGCTATCAATCCAGAAGAGCCCAACTGATAAGACTAGACTCGGGTATGTAGCTCCTCCCTCTGATATTCCCTCTACTTCCAGGACTATCTTTGTCAAGCCTACAGTCCCCAAGCCTCCACCCACAGTTGAGGATAAAGGGAAGGACAAAATCAATGGAGATACTCTGGTTACTCAGAAGGTACCTACCATAAAAATATCTCCCATATTGAAAATTGAAATTTGACTTCTAAATAAAACGACAAGTGTGTGCGCAAAGTGTCAACAAAAATAAACACAGCGGAAAGTAAATGACACAGAGATTTTTGTTGATGAAGTGGAAACTCAATCAAGAGAAAAACCACTCCGGGGCAGCCAAACCCAGTAATTCCACTATTCAAAAGACATAGCTAGATACAAGATAGTAACACTCACATATACCCGATGTAGTGGTCGTACCTTGCTCGCTGACATGTAACCCAACACGAACGCTTCCCAACCAAGTCTCCTACCTGAAGGGGTCTTCAATGGAATCCTTTACCTTAGGGCTAACCCCTAAGATAGACTTCAGATGTAGCGCAGCAACAGCACACTTGAAATAGCTTCAGAGGAAATATCACGTCTCTGAGCAGTTGTGGAATTCAATACCGAATTCTTGCAGTTCTCAATGCCCAGGGGCCTCTATTTATAGGCTGGGAGCTCAAATGAGCGTCAGACAAAATAAATCTGGATGCCGTCAGGACGGTGGACATGGGCCGTCGGAACGGACAACTGTACGACAGGATTTTTCAAAAATTTCGCTGAGAAATCTTTCCTGTTTAAGAGCCGCGTTCGGACGGGATGGCACATCGTCCGGACGGTCGCACGTCCGCTGCAAGTAATTTCCTTATAAGGCTTCGCACGTCCAGACCATGGGGGATGAGCGTCCGGACGGCTAAACTTCAACACGCAATTTCCATATCTGCTATGCGCGCATCCGGACCATGAGAAGCAGTCGTCCGGACGGTTGAAGTCGAATCGGCAATTTCCATATTAGTTGCACGCGCGTCCGAACCAAGACTAACAGACGTCCGGACGGGGATATTTGAATTGCGATTCTTGCCTTACGTAGACGCGCGTCCGGACAGGATACCACATCGTCCAGACGGTCGAACGATCTTTCCTTTATAGGAACTTGGAAAGAATCTGAGACTGGTCGAGTACCGAGAGGCGTCCGGACGTGCTGCTGAAACGTCCGGATGGATGCAAGCTGGATAGAACCTTCTCGACACAGTGGAGGGTCTGGACGGAAGTGCACGTCGTCCGGACGAATGATGCTTGGTCTGACTGGCGTTCGGACGGTATGGCACATTGTCCGGACAGATGGAACAGTTGTCAGATGAGTGTCCGGATGGGATGTAACAGTTGTCAAATGAGCGTCCGGACGGGATGGCTCGATTGTCCGGACGGCTAACAGGGAACCGAAATCTTCACAGTGCAAAGTCTTCTAAGAGAGCTCTGAATAGTGAAATCCCTGTTTACAACATCTTTTCACATACAAGTGATTTTGTCCAAAACACAGAATGAGGCTAAAATACTAACACATATAACATCATTGTGGATTAAGTGGGCATGTCCGACCCCAGTGCTCCCTTCTCAAAGCTTAGAGAGCAAAGGTCAAGAAAGAAGTGCCCAGACAAGCAAATTACAGCACAAGACCTCTGGCCCAGTATCAGACTCCATGGCATCAGGCCCCTTATCAGGCTCTTTATCAGGCTCCATGGAATCAAGCTCCAAGGCATCAGGCTCCATGGCATCAAGACCCAAGGCATCATGCCCCACTGCCCCAGGCTCCTCAGCATCAGCAGCCTCAGTAGAGATTTGTTCCTTCCAAGCAAAATGGCAAATCAAAGACTAACAAATCCAAGCACTTCAAAAAGCCGTAGAAGGTGGATGATGATCAAAACTGCAAGGAGCTACCCATTTGGATGCAAAGCATGATACAGTAGGTCGATCATCAGATGAGAACCTACCAACAACCACCGACAGGAAGGCAGACATGGTTCAGGAAAAAGGAAGACATTCACCCCTTAAGGAGGAATAGGCTCCCCTAGCTGGTGAGAATTATCATGCCTAGGGTTTGGTTCCTAATCCTAAGGCATCAGGTTTGATTGCATTACATGATCTTTTACTTGTTATATCTTGTGTTTGCTGTGCAATCTTGGAACCACTGTTATTTGACCCCTATTTCTCTTAAGAGAATCTTGCAGGTACTATTTGGGGAAGACAGAAAAAGCATGTCGGGCGACTGTTTTTATGTATTGGCAACTTTGATCTTTCGCATGTTGTTATTTAAAAAATAAATAAATAAATAAAAATTGGTGAGAAAATGCTGGGAATTTTTCTTTTCTTTTCTTTTCTTGGCATGTCAGATACTGCTTGTATTTTTGCCTGATATCTCAGTTCATTGTGCATTAATTGACTTTGCTTAGATATGATTGAGAGTTTATGACTTTATATCTGTCAAGTTTGTTAGTATTTTGGCCTCATTCTGTGTTTGGACAAAATCACTTATATGTAAGGATGCTGCAAACAGGGATTCCACTGTTCAAAGTGAAGTCAGAAGAATTTCAAAGTTCCCTGTCAGCCGTCCGGACGATGTGTCATCCCGTCCGGACGCCCATCTGTCTACTGTTCCATCAGTCCAGACGACGTGTCTTTCCGTCCGGACAACTTGTTTCTTCCGTCCGGACACCTACATCGTATCGAGAAGCTTCTGTGCCAGCTTGCTCCGTCCGGACGTTTCAGCAGCACATCCTGTAGCGTCCCAGATTTTAAGTAATTAAATAAAATGTCTTAAATTAGAATTTAAGACCGAATAAAATAGAGAACTCTAGAATTGACGTTCAATTCTAGAGGCTCGACGCTCGAACGGGTTAATATTGTTGGAAACAATATTCACATCGGTCAGTTAATAAAATACGTGGCTTTAAACACGATATATTAATCTTCGAGGAATAATGAGGAATATATGAATATTTATGAAAATAAATATTCCTTGGTCTTATTATTTATAAACTGTAATTTTATAAATGAAGGATAATATTATTATACTCTAATAATATTATGGGACTAATTAATGGACAGATTGAATTAATCAGTGAATTAATTGATGAGATAATATTATCAAATAATATTAATGTGTAATATTTACTGTATGATATATATATATATGTTTGCAATGTATATATTGATGGTGTTATAATATTATTGAGATAATAATATTACCGATGAAACGAACTAGACACGAAACGGATATAGATTATAATTTTAATGAATATTTCATAATGGTAAAGACCAATGTAAAAATATCCGCGGATAAAACATCTCAAGATATTTTTGGAAGAAATATTTTTTGAGAGAGATTTTTATAAGATATTTTTATAGGTGATATTTTTATATGGAAGATATTTACAAAACTTAATGATTAAGAAAAATAAATAAATATCCTATTTTTTTAATAAGACACTCGAACACTACTCTCCTCTTTCCTATTATTTCTTTCTTCCTTCTTCCTTCTTCCTTCTTCTTCGATCTGTTCTTCCTTGTTCCTTCCGAAACAGAGACAGCGAGAGGGAGAGAGTGAGACTGAGATGAGAGATTGAGTGAGAGGGAGATGCGAGAGATTAGAGAGATGAGACCGAGAGACCGAGAGGGGACCCGGTGGATCCGTGAGTTGGAGACCCGGAAGAGGACCGACGAACCGGAACCCAGGGGACCCGATCCTCTGTGGTCGCCGGCGAGACCAGGAAATCCGACGATCGAGGAGTTCCGACGCACCCGTGGGCTAAAACCCAGCCGCAACCCGCGACCCAAACCCGACGGATCCGGGAGAATCCGAGTGACCCGATCCTTCCGGAGGTAAGATCCTCCATGTCCGGCGGTTCCAACGGCGATTTCCGGTCGATCCACGAAGCCCGAAGCCTCTGACCCGTGACCCGTCAGACCCGAGAGGAAGATCTGGTTCTTCCTTTGTGTTTTCCGGCGGCTTTTCCGGCGGTTCCAGTGGCTTTCTCCGGTGGATTTGCTATGAGAAATCCTTGGGGTAATTTCTAACAACCTATGATGATTAATTTTAAGGATTGGTTGGATTATTGTGAAATTAGGGTTTTATGATTTTGGGGGTTTTCTATGGATTGATTAGGGGATTTTATTAATTAATGATGGGGTATTTTTGTATGTTGATTTCCCTGTCTTGTGTTCCTGTTCCGGCTGGTTGGGTGTCGGCAGTGGCTATGGCTAATTGAAATTGGATGTTGGGTGTTCTAAGGATTCGGTCAGTAGAGATATGTGTATTGTAATGAGGGTTTTTGCTGGTTGTTTTGGTGTCTATTTCAGTTATGGTATATTTGAGAGATAGGTGTTGGTATTTGGGTTGTTCTAACCAAATCAATTGATGAGTTTTATTGTTGGTTGATTTAATGCTTAAATTAAGGATTGTGAGCTTTAGGGTTGGCTATGTTCATGTTTTAAGTATTAGTGTTCCCTGCTTGTGGTGATTTGTGAAACAGTGGCTGTGGGTGTAACTTTTGGATATGTTGGTCTTGTGGGGGCAGTTTACTGATTTAGAGCTGTTGGAAATATTTGTGTAATTGCGGTGATTGGTCTATGTTCTAAAAATTAGGTATGCTATTTTGCTATGAATTGACATGGGAGATATTATTGTTGGAAATGTTTGGATTGTCTACTGTTGTGGTTTTGTGCTAATTTGGTGATTTATAGTATTTGTTAGAGGGAATCCTATAGTTTGGTTTATTTGATTTGTAGACTTGGGTTATTGAACTATGTGTTAAGTGTAGAGATGTTGGATTGGTTGAACCATGATTTTATGTTTAGCATTTTCTGTTTTGTGGTTGGACCGGTTCACTTATTGTTGGATAGATATTGGAATGCCATTTGGAGATTCTAGGGATTATAGAAAGTGTTGGTACTGTTTAGTTAAACCAATATTGGTCATGTTTTCCCTGTTTCGATTAAAGCTAAATGTATTAGGGATTACGTTTAATTGTCGATAATTAATATATGATATTTTACTTGAGTGCTTGTAATTTCTAGAATTGGATATATGCAAGTGATATTGGTTTTTTGGTTCACTTGTCAAATATAATTGATTTGTGGTGTTTAATGGGGTTGAACATTATGTTAATAAGTTTCATAATCTAAGGAAAATATATGATTTGTTATTGAGTTGTTATATGGTTTAAATATGAAAACATGTTCATAAGTTGAGTTCTCTTTGATTATAATTATGTTCAAACATCTTTTCTGTTTGGTTGTGTATTATGGTTGAGAGCTTTTAAAGTTAACAATGTAATATTAATATCTTAGTAGAAATATGCATAGGTTTTCTTTATGGCTGATTGATCTATGATTTAGAAATAAAGTTTGGTATTTTGGCTGTGTTCCTTTTTATGATAGGAATATAGATTATAGTATTAATGTTTAAAAATTAACATGTTGAATTCCAGTCATGATGATTGCTCCTATGTATTTATGTATGTATATGACTTTGGAGTTCATGTTTAGGCATGAGTTCCTAGAAGTAATGATATTGACCTTCTATGCACATGTAAATGTATTTGTTGCAGATGATGAACTGTGACTGCACAAAAGGGCTGTAAGTATAAATTACTTACTGAGGGTAGTACTGGATTTCAATAGCGTTGTGTTTATGTTTTATTTTAATTGGATGCGCATGACTGATTATTGCATACTGTTAATAATCAACCTATTAATATTGGGCGCGACGTCTCCCAAAGGTTCAGGATGGTAAATGTGCCTGAAACCGGAAACCATAATAATCATATTGATTGGGACGTCTTTCAAAGTACTAGAGGAAGGAGGTCTCCGATAGTGCGAAAATAAGTTAATTAAAATGTAATGTAGAGGGGACGGCCTCGAGAAAGACGTTGACCGGGGGGACGACCCTTATAAGAGAGGAGTGCAATGACTATATTGAACTGTTAAACTTTGCATGAAAACTATCACTACATCATTATGTCATATCTCTGTTCCTTAAATAACACATAAATCATGATGTTGTTGAATGACAGTTAGCTCACTTATGGAACTATGGGATTGTGGCGGTAACCACCTTCTCATAGATGTTTGCGCAGGTTCTGAAGATTATGGATTGGATTAACTGCTAGCTTAAGAGATTTAAAGCTGTGTAGTTAGGATTTCAGTACTTTGTACTTATAAATGTTTGTATCATTTGCGTGTAACATGTTTAGACATTTACTTGTATTTATTAAGTCCCAGTGTCATATGTGACACATGTTTCTTTGTAAATAGTGTAAAGACTTTTAATGTATTTCTAGAGGAATGTCAGTTAAAGCTCTGAATGTGTTGTAAGGGAATTGTCCTTGACGTTTGTAAAGAAAAAAAAAAGATATTCGTATTTTCCGCTGCTAGATTTATCATCTCTGAATGGTTAATGACACGTAATTATCCAGATATAATTACTTACGTTTTTGTAAAAAGCGGGTCGTTACAGTATGGTATCAGAGCAGTTTGCTCTGAGGACTATTAGACTTGACCATAGAAGTCTAAGTGTTAACACAAGAGCTATAGGGAAATGAACTTTTTATAAACTCCTTAAAAGCTTTTGTATGAAGTTAAGTGGCATAAGAGAATAGTAACTGTCACTTACAGTTAGGATTTCCATACCTATGTAAATGTATGCATTGTATGATTCATATGAATATATGTTTTCATTGCTATGCAACTTAGGAAACATATTGATATGATCTATTAAAAATTTCATGCCAAATAAAGAATGTACTATGAATATGCATAGGAATAATATTATTAACCACTGCGTACAGTTAGGACTTGTGTAGCATGATGACTTATGCCTCTATAGATATTGAATGATGTATGCTTGTACATGCTACGGATCCTTGATGAATTATAACCATAGGCATAATATAGTTTTATTGCATGTTAGATAACATGTTGACATGATTTATATGCTAAGTCAGAACTATATTACAAAATAGGTAATATGAAACCATTTTTGATTAAAGAATAATTTTGAACAGAATTAAATATGAGCTTTCAACATAAGTGTAATGTTTATAAAATAAATGTTTAGATGTGATGAAAACATCTTAAAGATAAAGTGTTGTAAAAATGACAAATGTATTTAAATTGTATTCATGTTTGAAACTCTAATGTTTACAATTCACTGCATAAGCAGAAACTAAACTCTTATTCTGGAATGAGAATTAATACTCGTTTGGGTGTTACTAAAATGTTTTTCAAAGGTTGTGGAAAACAATAAGATTTCTTTGCAAAGAAACAAAAGACTTTAGAAAATACCTACTAATAATGTATATGCTAAAATATGCATGTTGGTAGTGATATATACTTGATAAAATAGTACATAGCGTTACTATCAATAATTCGATCATGCCTTCAAATGTATGCCTTTAGTTGCATGAGCGCTGAGTTAGCTTAATAACGCTAAATATTTATTCGCTCTAACTGTAAAGCTATTAGATAAATGTTTGAACTATCATCTTTTTAGTATAGAATTGAATAGATATGCCCCATTTGAGATTAACAAACTAGGATGTTTTTAAGTACAGAAGAATTTCACCACGACTATGATCTCGGCATTATGATGATAAGATTCTTGGTTTTGGCATTAGGCGGCAGCGTGCCTATGATAAACAAAAGATTTGAGGTATGAAAGTATAATTGATCTCATGATTAGGATGATTGATACCTAGTATTATTGTGAGACATAATCTTGAAATGCTCTTTGGAGATATAGATTACACAATTTTGATGCTTGATATCTTTATAAACTGGTGGATATTAAGTTGATAGATTGATATAGCACTTTAATGATATGCTTAGAAATGAGCATCAATAATATCTTTGAGGATAGATATATAAATGGTAGATTGACGGATAATATGAATTTTGAGGATGTATATGTATGTCTTTAAGACATGATATGAGTAACAAATATCTGTCATCTTGTATATGATATCTTTTGGAGATAGGTGCATAAATTATAGATTGCTAATTCGTCTGAATATATATATATTCGATGATCTATAAGGAAGAGAATTGATTAAATAATTTGATGACACTTGGAGATGTTGTCTTCTTATGCATCTGATAACTCTAGAGAAGCTAGAATTTATTAATCGATAAATTGTTGAGATTTTCTAGAGCTTAAGATAATTGATATAACTGATTTGTTATGTGATGCACAAAAGACGAATCTCTTGGGCAAATCTTAATTTTGAGAATAAGCATTCTAACCATCAGATCTGAGGATTGAGCAAATGCATGATTATATTGGATTAATGTTAAGATTGAATTTGTGGACCTATGAGGGTGGTAATAGTAATTATGCAGAAATATGGAAAAGATCATGGTACTATATTGTAACGCCCCGAATTTGAGCCTGCAAATTCGTAAGCAGAAACCTCCGGTTTCCACGTGACATTACTACATCAGAGATAAACTCTCGCAGCGGAATATATATTTTTTTTTCTTCTAAAGCCTTAGGAATTGATAGCATAACACATTTAGAGCTGACTGAAATACCTCGATACGTTTATTAAAAGTTACTTATGTTTATCTTTACATCCTATATGCACACTAGGTGCATCAAAATTAGTGCCATAGGCGGCACATAAGCATATAACATAAAACATGTCGAACATGACATTGTTATAAATATTTACATGCCATAAAACAAAACACATAAAAGCGCAACTAGTAAATTCTAAGCTAGCACATGATAGTTCGTTGATGGTTTCAAAAACCATCAAAACTGGCATATGGGTCCATGCTTTCATTCTCCAGATCTGCATCAGTAACTATGCAAATATGACGTTATCATATTTACATAGACAAACAAGTGAGTCATCCATTTTCATAACTAAGTTACCATCAGATTAATAACAATTCATAAATAATATAAATGCAAGAGTTGTATGAATATGCATCGTAGTAACCATTTAGTTTGTGTTTTATGATCATCTTTCTTCAGACCTCTCGTTCTTAGGTTATCTGAACCCGTTCACGTCCTTTGCCTCACACTTAAAGTCTTACCTGTTTGCACTGGAATCCTACCGGTCCCAGCATTAGTTATATATTAGGCCTTCGGATACCCCTGGGTCACTATGAACCCCCTGGATCCACTGACTAGCCTTCCTTCCCCTTGCTACTACATCAGCTTGTTGATGGCTATCTCATCAGCCGTTATATTAATTGGACACAACATGCAATGCATGAACAACCACATGCAATAAACACACACCACACAGTCCTAATGAAACATAGAATCATTCCTCAGTAAGTAACTTCATACTTACACTCCTTGGTGTAGTTTCTTAGCTCCTTTTCTGTCATAAATAAATATATATACAAAGAAGATATTATATTCATCAGTCCTTTTTCAAATATTAAAACTGTTTATTTTTATATCCATTCATTAATCGTTTTTAGTCATTAATATTAAAAGGTGATTACTTATAAGTTTTTGACAGTTTAAGCTTTATGTTCAAACATTGAAACGTAGTGACATAATGTTTAAACATAAGTCTTTTAGTCAAAGAACTTAATAAGTATTTTAAAGCAATTATGTTTACCCACAAGAATTGTAAGTGTAAAACAAGACAATAATATAAGAATATAAATACTACAACGATTCATGTGTAAGCACCGAAACACAGCATAGTGCTCTTGGTGACATAACACTTAAACATGAATCCTAACAAGATAATATTATGCTGTAAAGGGATAGGGAAATTAGCGGCATAGCCACTTTGTAGGATTGCATTTTAAAGTAATTATGTTTACCCACAAGAATTGTAAGTGTAAAACAAGACAATAATATAAGAATATAAATACTACAACGATTCATGTGTAAGCACCGAAACACAGCATAGTGCTCTTGGTGACATAACACTTAAACATGAATCCTAACAAGATAATATTATGCTGTAAAGGGATAGGGAAATTAGCGGCATAGCCACTTTGTAGGATTGTATTTTAAAGTAAATGAATACGGGGGTTGTTAAACCAACGCCGTAGTAACGAAACAAATAAACAAGTAAATAAATACGGGGGTTGTTTAAACCAACTCCGTAGTAACGTAATAAATAAACAAGTAAATAAATACGGGGGTTGTTTAAACCAACTCCGTAGTATTAAATACAAATGAAATCAAATAGTAAGGAAGAGGTGTCAAGATTTACTCACCAATTTGATTTGGAGAGAAAAATAACTTCAAGAACACCAAAGTGGTTGTGTGGTAGAAGGAGAGAAAAAGGGAGAGAAAACCAAAGCACAAAGCTTTCAAGAAAGTTGTCTAGGATTTTGTGTGGAAAACAAGGAGCCTTGCATGCTTATTTATAGGAGGAAGGTAGGGGTATTGAGGTGCAAAATGTAATAAAAGAATTAACCTATTGGATAAGTTCTTGCAAATAAGTCCTTGCTTTATTATCTAATTGCATTTTGGGATTTTCGTCCAAATGGGGGCAGCTTGCTCCGAGAATTTTTTCGATGGTCAAACTGACTCCGATTAACGTGAAATTTTGAGGGTAGATAGAAGACTTCAAGAAAAACATTTTCCCTTTTTGGTTCGCCTCATTTCGAGTTCGTTTTGACTTAGTTCCAATCAAGTCAAAGTTTCTGTCTATAAAGCCAAAATATCTTTTATCCACTTTCTGCGTTCATACTTACTTTATTGATTTTTCCTCCTTTTCATGATTACTTTTAAGATATCCTATCCTTTCATCATTACTCTTGTTTTTTATACATAAATGTTTCTAGAAGCATGGAGATATTATTCTTGACAGTTTTTCGTTTAATATTGACAGTTGGGTTATTTAGGCTCGGGTCAAAAAGTCAACTGGTGGACTTTTTACTAACTTTTTCCATATGATAGATCTTTCTTTTGTAAGCACAACGGTTTTTGAATCATCTAAATCTGAGTTCGTTTGACCTATTTTTGGTTCAATCAAAGTTTAAAGCTTAAATGTAACTTTTAGGTTTTTAAGGGTTTTTAGGTTTTGATTTTTTTAATTTTTCGAATCAACTTTAGGTTTGCTTATAAAAACATGTGAATATTGTCTCCTCAACAATATCAATGATTTCTTAAGAGCTTGGATTTACTGGGCGTTACATATATAAATGTTATTTTCTTGCATTCTCTTCTATAAGATTGATTATTTGTGATTGGAGAAATTTGGACTCACAAAGAGGACTGCAATGCTCGAGGTATGTACTGATAATCCTGTAAGTGATTTGATTCATATTGTTATGATTTAGAATAATGATGATATATGATATTCAAGAGAATGATTTGACCATTGGAACCTTGAGGTTATATAAGCAATGGTATTACCAATTAAAATTTGGAGATTTAAGTTTGACGACCAAAGTATTGATCACTGCATAAAATGATTATATCTTTGAACTTTGTATTGAGGTATAGATTGATTCTTTGGCATTAAATGTTTAGGATTGATCTGATCTAAATCCTTTGTCTGGATGATAAGTTTTATGATATGATTATCATTAATTGATTGTCCTCGATATTAATGTTTGTTTGATTGATTAGTTTAATGATTGACTGATTGTCCTTCGTCTCAATCGAACAACGGTGACAGAGGGAACGACGCTGATGGAAACATAAGCTCGTCTCAGTATGAGTAATCTTTAATAAGATATGTGACCGAACTGGTGTCGAGTATGACTTCCATTAAAATTAGGTGTACGTAATAGTTACGTTACTTTTTAGTAAAATTTGTACTCAACTCTTAAGACTAAGATTTTATCACCAGGCTTTCCTAAGAAGAACGTGATAGAATTAGTTAGCTTTGGAAGCCTAAGTTCTTCTGTTTGTTTTGACTTATGCTTCGATTTCAATTATCTGAGAATATGATAGCATTGATATATTGAGGATGAGTTAATAATGGTTGATAATACTTTTGAGTTGATGATTAACCTTGATGGTGAATTTATATTGCTTTGGCTATAGAGTTATGATGATTATGATAATTTTTAATCTTAGCCAAAAGAATTGATGGTCCCATGATATCGTTTTAGATAATCTGATATGATGAACTAACAAGTGTTCATTGAGGTTTGCTAATAATTTTGTATTGGCTGAACCTGAGGTATTTAAATGGTTACATACTGATTTTATAATGTTAGCCAATGATTGGAATTCTAATGATAGGTATTTATCTTTTATGTAACTATCTGATGTTAAATTCGAAAGATATGATGTGAGGATATTGATAACCTTTTGAATGTTCATTGTTGGAAAACAATGTGTGAAATTAAAATCTATCTTCGAGTTCACTTGGAGTAAAATCAAGTTTACAGATTAATTATGTTAAGTTCAATTGAAGACACGATGAATGGTTATGGAGAATAGATTATGATATACCACTTATATCGATGCCTAGTTGAATTTTTTTTTGGAAAGTGAGAAATGCTATGTGATAGACGAAAGAAAGTTGCTCCTAAATCGGATTCCATGATCAAGGTAGCTGATTGTGATAATCGATGTTGATACCCCATTGATTTTGGGAGATGACTGATTTAATGAAGTAGATATTAAGTGAATGTCTGATTCCTAGCTGAACGTATTTGAGGTTAAACCTTGTAATGGAATACGAGGATAATGTCTGAATTATGAATTGAAGTCTATGGACTAAATTAAAGATAAAGTTAAGAGATATTATTTTCTTGCACCCTTTTTGAGGATAAGAGAAACAAGATTTTTTTTTAGGTAAGGTTCATTTGTAAGATTTGATTTAAGCCTTGTACCCCAGTTGATGATGTCATTATGATTATGCTTTTGATGTAATACAAGTTACAATCAAAATCAAATTTCTGAGCTAGAAGAGATCAATCAAATTGATTAGAGGAGATGGCTACCTATTTGAACGTTGGAGAATTCTATAGACTAAGAAACTACTTGAGGAATTTATTTTAGTCTTCCACTAAGCTGCATTTGAGAATGATTGAGGTAAACCATATCTTGATTTTTATTTCAATGCTTAGTGTGATTTCCCCTTATGTGATTTACGTGTTTGAGGTCTAAGGAATGAATGACTATCGTCTACTGGAAGATAAGAATGGTTAGACTTAGACTTATGTTAAAGAATTTCCTAATGGAAGGAAACTTCGACCCCTATTGATGACTAAGGACGTACGCTAATCGGAGGCGTTGGAATTTGAATTAGTTCTTTCCCTAGAGTTGGGAGCTGGGATTTCAATAACATAAGATGGAATTTTAACAATAAAAGATAAGATTAAATTCCAGTGTTTTACTTGAGGTATTTAGAGATACAACGATCTAATCATGTACTGCTAACACGGACGAACAAAGTAGACGAGGTCTATGATAAGAGCAGACCTTTACGTTAAAGCAGAGAAATGGAAACGATATGGATGGTGAAAGTTAGATGTTAGCCATATAGGTTATAGTATGGTGTCATGATGTACAGATGGGAGTGTGCATTATTGGCTTATGCTCTTTTGTAGAATATTGCTAAGTCTAGAAGTACTATATAGTTCATGTTTTAGCATCGAGTGTTGCCTTAAAATCTGAATCGCTCGATTTAAAGATCTAAATCTTCCTTTAGTGTAAACGTATGCATTGCATAGTTTACGAATTTCGAGGACGAAATTCTTTTAAGGGGGGAGGGATGTAGCGTCCCAGATTTTAAGTAATTAAATAAAATGTCTTAAATTAGAATTTAAGACCGAATAAAATAGACAAGTCTAGAATTGACGTTCAATTCTAGAGGCTCGACGCTCGAACGGCTTAATATTGTTGGAAACAATATTCACATCGGTCAGTTAATAAAATACGTGGCTTTAAACACGATATATTAATCTCCGAGGAATATATGAATATTTATGAAAATAAATATTCCTTGGTCTTATTATTTATAAACTGTAATTTTATAAATGAAGGATAATATTATTATACTCTAATAATATTATGGGACTAATTAATGGACAGATTGAATTAATCAGTGAATTAATTGATGAGATAATATTATCAAATAATATTAATGTGTAATATTTACTGTATGATATATATATATATATATATATATATATATATATATATATATATATGTTTGCAATGTATATATTGATGGTGTTATAATATTATTGAGATAATAATATTACCGATGAAACGAACTAGACACGAAACGGATATAGATTATAATTTTAATGAATATTTCATAATGGTAAAGACCAATGTAAAAATATCCGCGGATAAAACATCTCAAGATATTTTTGGAAGAAATATTTTTTGAGAGAGATTTTTATAAGATATTTTTATAGGTGATATTTTTATATGGAAGATATTTACAAAACTTAATGATTAAGAAAAATAAATAAATATCCTATTTTTTTTATAAGACACTCGAACACTACTCTCCTCTTTCCTATTATTTCTTTCTTCCTTCTTCTTCGATCTGTTCTTCCTTGTTCCTTCCGAAATAGAGACAGCGAGAGGGAGAGAGTGAGACTGAGATGAGAGATTGAGTGAGAGGGAGATGCGAGAGATTAGAGAGATGAGACCGAGAGACCGAGAGGGGACCCGGTGGATCCGTGAGTTGGAGACCCGGAAGAGGACCGACGAACCGGAACCCAGGGGACCCGATCCTCTGTGGTCGCCGGGGAGACCAGGAAATCCGGCGATCAAGGAGTTCCGACGCACCCGTGGGCTAAAACCCAGCCGCAACCCGCGACCCAAACCCGACGGATCCGGGAGAATCCGAGTGACTCGATCCTTCCGGAGGTAAGATCCTCCATGTCCGGCGGTTCCAACGGCGATTTTCGGCCGATCCACGAAGCCCGAAGCCTCTGACCCGAAAACCCGACCCGTGACCCGTCAGACCCGAGAGGAAGATCCGGTTCTTCCTTTGTGTTTTCCGGCGGCTTTTCCTGCGGTTCCAGTGGCTTTCTCCGGTGGATTTGCTATGAGAAATCCTTGGGGTAATTTCTAACAACCTATGATGATTAATTTTAAGGATTGGTTGGATTATTGTGAAATTAGGGTTTTATGATTTTGGGGGTTTTCTATGGATTGATTAGTGGATTTTATTAATTAATGATGGGGTATTTTTGTATGTTGATTTCCCTGTCTTGTGTTCCTGTTCCGGCTGGTTGGGTGTCGGCAGTGGCTATGGCTAATTGAAATTGGATGTTGGGTGTTCTAAGGATTCGGTCAGTAGAGATATGTGTATTGTAATGAGGGTTTTTGCTGGTTGTTTTGGTGTCTATTTCAGTTATGGTATATTTGAGAGATAGGTGTTGGTATTTGGGTTGTTCTAACCAAATCAATTGATGAGTTTTATTGTTGGTTGATTTAATGCTTAAATTAAGGATTGTGAGCTTTAGGGTTGGCTATGTTCATGTTTTAAGTATTAGTGTTCCCTGCTTGTGGTGATTTGTGAAACAGTGGCTGTGGGTGTAACTTTTGGATATGTTGGTCTTGTGGGGGCAGTTTACTAATTTGGAGCTGTTGGAAATATTTGTGTAATTGCGGTGATTGGTCTATGTTCTAAAAATTAGGTATGCTATTTTGCTATGAATTGACATGGGAGATATTATTGTTGGAAATGTTTGGATTGTCTACTGTTGTGGTTTTGTGCTAATTTGGTGATTTATAGTATTTGTTAGAGGGAATCCTATAGTTTGGTTTATTTGATTTGTAGACTTGGGTTATTGAACTATGTGTTAAGTGTAGAGATGTTGGATTGGTTGAACCATGATTTTATGTTTAGCATTTTCTGTTTTGTGGTTGGACCGGTTCACTTATTGTTGGATAGATATTGGAATGCCATTTGGAGATTCTAGGGATTATAGAAAGTGTTGGTACTGTTTAGTTAAACCAATATTGGTCATGTTTTCCCTGTTTCGATTAAAGCTAAATGTATTAGGGATTACGTTTAATTGTCGATAATTAATATATGATATTTTACTTGAGTGCTTGTAATTTCTAGAATTGGATATATGCAAGTGATATTGGTGTTTTGGTTCACTTGTCAAATATAATTGATTTGTGGTGTTTAATGGGGTTGAACATTATGTTAATAAATTTCATAATCTAAGGAAAATATATGATTTGTTATTGAGTTGTTATATGGTTTAAATATGAAAACATGTTCATAAGTTGAGTTCTCTTTGATTATAATTATGTTCAAACATCTTTTCTGTTTGGTTGTGTATTATGGTTGAGAGCTTTTAAAGTTAACAATGTAATATTAATATCTTAGTAGAAATATGCATAGGTTTTCTTTATGGCTGATTGATCTATGATTTAGAAATAAAGTTTGGTATTTTGGCTGTGTTCCTTTTTATGATAGGAATATAGATTATAGTATTAATGTTTAAAAATTAACATGTTGAATTCCAGTCATGATGATTGCTCCTATGTATTTATGTATGTATATGACTTTGGAGTTCATGTTTAGGCATGAGTTCCTAGAAGTAATGATATTGACCTTCTATGCACATGTAAATGTATTTGTTGCAGATGATGAACTGTGACTGCACAAAAGGGCTGTAAGTATAAATTACTTACTGAGGGTAGTACTGGATTTCAATAGCGTTGTGTTTATGTTTTATTTTAATTGGATGCGCATGACTGATTATTGCATACTGTTAATAATCAACCTATTAATATTGGGCGCGACGTCTCCCAAAGGTTCAGGATGGTAAATGTGCCTGAAACCGGAAACCATAATAATCATATTGATTGGGACGTCTTTCAAAGTACTAGAGGAGGGAGGTCTCCGATAGTGCGAAAATAAGTTAATTAAAATGTAATGTAGAGGGGACGGCCTCGAGAAAGACGTTGACCGGGGGGACGACCCTTATAAGAGAGGAGTGCAATGACTATATTGAACTGTTAAACTTTGCATGAAAACTATCACTACATCATTATGTCATATCTCTGTTCCTTAAATAACGCATAAATCATGATGTTGTTGAATGACAGTTAGCTCACTTATGGAACTATGGGATTGTGGCAGTAACCACCTTCTCATAGATGTTTGCGCAGGTTCTGAAGATTATGGATTGGATTAACTGCTAGCTTAAGAGATTTAAAGTGTGTAGTTAGGATTTCAGTACTTTGTACTTATAAATGTTTGTATCATTTGCGTGTAACATGTTTAGACATTTACTTGTATTTATTAAGTCCCAGTGTCATATGTGACATATGTTTCTTTGTAAATAGTGTAAAGACTTTTAATGTATTTCTAGAGGAATGTCAGTTAAAGCTCTGAATGTGTTGTAAGGGAATTGTCCCTGACGTTTGTAAAGAAAAAAAAAGATATTCGTATTTTCCGCTGCTAGATTTATCATCTCTGAATGGTTAATGACACGTAATTATCCAGATATAATTACTTACGTTTTTGTAAAAAGCGGGTCGTTACACATCCAGACGCCTATCAGTTCTCGAACGGTTCACTGATTCTTTCCAAGTTCAAGAAAGGGAAGATCAATCAACCGTCCGGACGATGTGGTATCCCGTCCGGACGCGTATCTCCGTAAGGCAAGAATCGCAGTTCAAAATGAACCGTCCGGACATCTGACAGCTGTGGTCCGGATGCTGGTGCATCATATATGGTAACTAACGATTCGACTTCAACCGTCCGGACGTCTCCCCCATATGGTCCGGACGCACGCGTATCAGATATGGAAATTGCGTGTTGAAGTTTAGCCGTCCGGACGCTCCTGCCCCTTGGTCATGACGCGCGAAGCCTGTTATGGAAATTACTTGCAGCGGACGTGCGTCTGTCCGAACGATCGAGCCATCCCATCCGGACGATGTTCTTATACAGGAAAGATTTCTCCACGAAAATTTCAGAAAATCCTGTCGCATTGTTGTCCGTCCGGACGGTCATGGTCCATTGTCTGGACGGCTCACAGGCTTATTTTGCCTGAACCCCAGCCTATAAATAGGGGCCTCTGGGCACTTAGAGCTACAAGAATTCGGTGTGAATTCCATTAGAGCTCAGAGACGTGATATCTCCTCTGAAGCCGTTTTTCAAGTGTGTTGTGCTGTAAACTGAAGTCTATCTTAGAGGTCGGCTCTAAGGTAAGGAGTTCCATTGAAGACCCCTTCAGGTAGGTGAACCTGGTTGGGAAGCGTTCGTGTTGGGTTACACCTCAGAGATCAAGGTATGACCACTGCATCGGTACATGTGAGTGTTACTATCTTGTATCTAGCTTTGTCTTCTGAATAGTGGAATTCCTGGGTTTGGCTGCCCCGGAGTGGTTTTTCTCTTAACTGAGTTTCCACTTCGTCAACAAAAATATCTGTGTCATATACTTTCCGCTGTGCTTTAATTTTTGTTGACACTTTTGCACACACTTTACTTTTAGAAGTCATTTCAATTTTTCAAAGTTTTTCCTGTATATGTAAAAGCTGGATAGTTACTTTCCTCATGCGATGAAAATGTGCACTATCCAAGACTCCCCTAAGGTACATCTTCTCCTCTCTGACTTATTGCTTCTGGAAATTCTAAATAAGAGAGATGTTTTTGATAAGATGGTCAAATTGACCAACATGCTAGTTGAACCTGGAGCAAAAAATTCTAGCATTCTCTCTAAGTTGCAGCACAAACAAGAACCAAGAAGTTATTCTTCTGAATTATGTGTTATATGCTTATATTCACTGCTTCTGTGCTGAATTAGCTTTATATCTTGTCCTTCATGGTGCAAGTAAAATTTTTTACCTTGTCCTTCATGGTACAAGTAAAAACGATTAGGTGCTGCATCTTAGGGGTAGTGTATTAGATGAGGATTGCTAGGCCCTAGTAAATAAAAAGGTTTGACTTTTGACTGATCTTTCATTAATTTTCTCTTTTGTCTAGAAAATTCAGTTGCTTTTTGTCAAGCAGTGAACTTCATACCATATTGAGAAAGTCTTCACACAAACACACATTACATGAGTTGAGTAATCTAGTTGATTTTTCTGCCTATAGGAAGCTTTTGTGCTAATTGAACTCTAAAACTCTCTTTTATATCTCTGCATAGTTTGAGATGTTATTTGACTGCTGTATCAGTTAATTATACATGCGTGTTCTAAAGCTGACATTAGGGAAAATGTTTTTTTGCAAATTTTGCTTCTGTTTTCTATTTTTTAGTGTGAAGCGTCCGGACGGTCTCTCCCTACGCCCAGACGAATGCCGCTCAGGCATCCCGACGGTAAGGTTACACGTCCGGATGTGGCAACGCGTATCCAGACGAGTTAGTGATCCTTCCAGACGGGGACCCCATATGTTATATTTCAATGCTTAAACCCTGGCCGCCGCATCTCCCTTTTTGTTTTCACTTGTTTTTCAATTCTTTCTGTTTTCTATTGCATTTTTCTCGTGGGTTAGAGCATTATCTCGGCTTATTTTGTCCCTTTGTGCATATTTTTCTCCATTTCAGGTACTTTTTCAAGTTCTCTTTATTCTTTTCAGTTTTTTGCTAACTGTTAGAATATTGAACCTTTAAGGGAATGTTTTTGAGATTATAAATTGCATATTTGTGATATCTGCTGTGTTGGGACTATATGTTTCAATATTATCTTGGACTTTATTGTGATTTTTACTAGATGTAATTTTTGGAAAAGTCCATTTTACTGCCGTTATAATGCCAGATTTTCTTTTGGAACTAACAAGAATCTAATCTTTTTTAGATTATTTTTGGCAAATCTTGTTGGTTATTTTTGCAGAAACATGTCTGTTGATAGTCCACAACGCAGAATTCGTCAGAGGACAGAAGGAGATTTGGTAGCCCTCATAGCCAAAATTATGGACAAAATCGTCATTGCCGAGTGGAATGTTGATCGTGCGGACATCATGGTGGCGCCTCTGGACAGTATCCATGAGATTATCCAGACCTACTACTAGGGATATCTTCACAATTGTGCCTGTGTTGTGCTCACCAGGCTAGTCAAACTATTCTATGCTAATCACGAGGTTGTACAAGATGATGACCGTGGGATGGTTCTTCAGTCCTCTGTGGAAGGGCATGGTATCACTGTTGATCCTCAGATCATCAATTAGTTCATCGGGGTGCCTGTGCTCCAGATTTCTACCAGTCCATACAATGAGGTAGTTTTGCCTCCTTCTGTGGATGATCTCAGAGAATTTTTCCATGCTGTCCCTCAAGGTGAGGAGCGTGCCACTACCATCAGGATCGGTGCCCTGTCTGCCCCGCTCCGCATGCTTACCAAGATCGTCCTGCACAATCTCTGGCCTATTACTAGGCGCAGTGACCTCATTCTGAAGAAGGCATAATTTGTCTATTTCATTTGCCTGCGCTTGCCCTTCTGCTTATGCAAGCATATTTTGGGAGTGATGCTGGAGGCTCGTGATGAGATTAATACAGGTCTCCCCTTTGGCTGCTTACTTACTCAAATCATTTTGTAGTCAAGCATCGGTGTAGCTAGCAAGCCTAAGATGAAGATCCAGAACCCCATCAGCAACTAAGGCGAGACGATCAGGATGATGATCCACAGCCCCCTCCTGTTCATGTAGTAGTTCCTGATATGGCATCCTCCTCTCAGACTGCTCCTCCGCCTCCTCAGCAGGATGCGGGATATCCTCGGATCCTAGAAACCTTAGCTGCACTTCAGAGAGGCATGAGTTCCATGCAGCTGACTATGTCATCTATGCAGCAGTCCATTTCTATCATGCAGCAAAAGGTTCACTCTGTCAACCTCTGCGTGGAGCAGAGCCAGCTGGACATCCAAGAGTCTTTCAAGCACCATCATCCGTCTAGCAGTGATGATGAGGATGATGCACCTATGGCTGAGGCATCATGATTTATTTTTTGCTTGGTTTTTGAAAATCGAATCTGACTTCTAAAATAAGACAAGTGTGTGTAAAGTGTGCAACAAAAATATCAATGCGGAAAGTAAACAACACACAGATTTTTGTTGATGAAGTGGAAACTCAATCAAGAGAAAAACCACTCCGGGGCAGCCAAACCCAGGAATTCCACTATTCAGAAGACAAAGCTAGATACAAGATAGTAACACTCACATTAACCCGATGCAGTGGTCGTACCTTGCTCTCTGAAGTGTAACCCAACACGAACGCTTCCCAACCAGGTCTCCTACAGGAAGGGGTCTTCAATGGAATCCTTTACCTTAGGGCCAACCCCTAAGATAGACTTCAGATGTAGCGCAGCACACTTGTAACGGCTTCAGAGGGATCTTGAACTTCTCTGAGCTCTTGTGGAATTCAATACCGAATTCTTGCAGTTCTCAATGCCCAGGGGCCTCTATTTATAGGCTGAGGTGTAGAATGGGCGACTGCTATAATATGTACGGACTCCGTCCGGACGGTGTACCTGAGCCGTCCGGATAGACAACTGTGCGACAGGATTTTCCAAAAATTTTGCTGAAAATCATTCTTGTTTAAGAGCCGCGTCCGGACGGTGAGACACTGACGTCCGGACGGTCGCACGTCCGCTGCAAGTAATTTCCATATAAGGCTTCGCGCGTCCGAACCAAGGGGGAAGAACGTCCAGACGGCTGAACTTCAACACGCAATTTCCATATCTGCTATGAGCGCATCCGGACCATGAGAGGCAGATGTCCAGACAGTTGAAGTCGAATCGGCAATTTCCTTAACTGATGAGCGCGCGTCCAGACCAATGCTGACTGACGTCTAGACGGTGATTTTTGAATTGCAATTCTTGCCTTATTTATGAGCGCGTCCGGACGGGAAACCACATCGTCCGGATGGTGTATCAATCTTCCCATATTCTGAACTTGGAAAGAATCTGAAGCTGGTCGATCACTGTTGGGCGTCCGGACGTGCTATTGAAACATCTGGATGGATGCTAGCTAGACAGAAGCTTCTCGATATAATGGATGGTCCAGACGGAAAGATACATCGTCCGGAAGGATGATGTTGGTTTGTCTGGAGTCTGGATGGGATGACACGTCGTCCAGACAGATGGAACAGTGGACAGATGGGCGTCCGGACGAGATGACACTTCGTCCGGACGGCTGACAGGGAATCTGAAATCTTCTATCTTTTTCGCAGTGTAGAGTCTTCTGAAAATGCTCTGACAAGTGGAATCCATGTTTACAGCATCTTTACACATAAGTGATTTTGTCCAAACACATAATGAGGCCAAAATACTAACAAACTCCCCATTTGGCCATTCTGGGACAAAAATCACTTGACCGGTTTGGAAATACATTCTCGGTCCAAAAATACTCCCCTTTTTTGTCACAAAGGGACAAGGGTAAACTAGAGTAATAAAAACCAACTGAAATAGAAATTACTCCCCCTAACGGTCTCAAAAGGACCCGGGAAACAGAGTAATATAAGTCAAACAGTTTTACAGACAAGAGGAAGGAAAAACATCAAGCTGAATGGAAGAAAAAGGAGCAGCATGGATAGGTCCTTCAGAAGTATAAAAGCACGCGCATGTATCCCTGTCTTGAGAAATTAGACACAAAGCATGTCAAAATTATTCAAACAAACAGTTGATAGACAAGAATAAGATAGGCACAGATTCCCTTGTAACTCGAGTACGGAAAGTAGCACTATTTGCTCATGCAATGTGTGGGTGTGCGAAGACCTTTACCCATAAGGTATGACTTTCAATATTTTGACCAATAGCAACCAGATTTTCTTAGACAGGAGAGAAAATAAATGGAAGATAAGCTAAAAGTCAAACCTTACTAGGGCCTAGCCAGCCTCATCTGATACACTCCCCCTGAGATGCAGCACCTAAGTGTACCATGAAGGACAACGTAAATATTTTACTTGCACGTAGAGGGCAAGGCATAAAGCATGAAAAACTGAATTGACTTCTAAAGATAAACAACAAGTGTGTGCACAAAGTGTCAACAAAAATAAGCACAGCGGAAAGTAAATGACACAAAGATTTTAGTTGACGAAGTGGAAAATCAGTTAAGAGAAAAACCACTCCGGGGCAGCCAAACCCAGGAATTCCACTATTCAAAAGACATAGCTAGATACAAGACAGTAACACTCACTTATTCCCGATGCAGTGGTCGTATCTTGATCTCTGACGTGTAACCCAACACGAACGCTTCCCAACCAGGTTCTCCTACTTGAAGGGGTCTTCAATGGAACTCCTTACCTTAGAGCTGACCTCTAAGATAGACTTCAGTTGTAGCACAGCAACAGCACACTTGAAAAAGGGCTTCAGAGGAAATATCATGTCTCTGAGCAGTTGTGGAATTCAATACCGAATTCTTGCAGTTCTCAGTGCCCAGGGGCCTCTATTTATAGACTGGGAGCTCAAATGAGCGTAAGGCAAAATATACCTGGGCACCGTCCGGACGGTGGACATGGGCCGTCCGGACGGACGACTGTGCGACAAGATTTTCTGAAAAATTCGCAAGGAAATCTTTCATGTTTAAGGGCATCGTCCGGACGGTCGCACGTCCGCTGCAAGTAATTTCCATATAAGGCTCTCGAGCGTCCGGACCATGGGGGATGAGCGTCCGGACGGCTATTCTTCAACACGCAATTTCCATATCGGTAATGCGCGCGTCCAGACCATGATAGGCAGTCGTCCGGACGGTTGAAGTCGAATCGGCAATTTCCTTCTTTGATGCACGCGTGTCCGAACCATAGCTGTCAGACATCCGGACGGTCATATTTGAATTGTGATTCTTGCCTTAAGGAGACGCGCGTCCGGACGGTTGATTTGATCTTCCCTTTCTTGGAACTTGGAAAGAAATCAGAAACTAATCGAGTACTGGGAGGCGTCCGAACATGATGCTGAAACGTCCAGACGTATGCAAGGTGGCACAGAAACTTCTCGATACAGTATGGGGTCCGGACGGAATGAACACTTCATCCGGACGGATGATGCTGGTCTGTCTGGCGTTCGGACGAGATGACACGTTGTCCGGACGGATGGAACAGTGGACAGATGGGCGTCCGGATGGGATGGCTCGATCGTCCGGACGGCTGACAGGGAACTTGGATTCTTCTGACTTGCAGACTCTGAATAGTGGAATCCCTGTTTATAGCATCTTTACACTTAAGTGATTTTTTCCAAACACAGAATGAGGCCAAAATACTAACAAAGCAAATGTAGCACATAAGCAGTGAATATATACTTTAAAGCATAGATTTCATACGATTAACTGCTTGTTTCTTATGGTGCTGCAAACTATAGGGAATGCTAGAGTTTATAGGTGCTAGGTTCAACTAGCATATGGTCAATTTGGTCATTTTATCAAAAACTTCTTCTCTTATCCAGAATTTCTAGAAACAAAAAGGTCAGAGAAGGAAAGATGTACCTTATAGGAGAGTCGTAGATAGTGCACATTTTTCATCGCATGAGGAAAAGAAGCTATCAATCAAAACAAGTGAACAGGAAACCTTTGCATATGTCAGATTTGTGTTCTCAACCATATGTAAGAATAATTCATCCATGCATAGTGAACTAATAAACCAAGTAAAATGCATGAGAGAGCTGACATACCTTAGAATGGACCAACCTGCTACAACCTCCCATTTTTTTTTTTTTGACAACATCATGCTGGCAAACGACAAGAAGCTTATCCCAGCATGAAACATCATGTCTAGGACATGGCACACACACCAATGGCTTTTCGAAGGGACTCAAACCTGCTACCATCTAGAGGTTTGGTAAGAATGTCAGCCAATTGGTTTTCAGTGGGGATGAATGAGAGTGAGACTACCTCGGATTCCACAAGATCACGTAAGAAGTGATGCCTGATGTAGATGTGCTTGGTCCGAGAATTCTGAACGGGGTTCTTGGAAATATTGATAGCACTAGTATTATCACAGTTGATAATCATAGTATCTTGAGAGAATCCGTAGTCCCCCAGCAATGTCTTCATCCACAATAATTGGGTACAGTAGCTACCCGCAGCAATATACTCAGCCTCAGCAGTGGAGAGAGATATGGAGGCTTGTTTCTTGCTCATCCATGCTACAAGATTGTTCCCCACATAGAAACATCCTCCCGAGGTGCTCTTTTAATCATCACCATTTCCAGCCCAATCTGCATCAGAGTATCCTGCAACAACGAGGTTTGTTTCTCTAGAATACCAAATGCCATAAGAAAGGATATCATTTACGTATCTAATGACACACTTTACTGCAGTGAGGTGAGATTCCATAGGATTGGCCTGAAAACGAGCACTTACTCCCACACTGAAAGCAATGTCAGGTCGGCTGGCTATAAGATACAGGAGACTCCCTATCATACTCCTGTAAAGGGATGGATCAACAGATTTGCCTGCAAGGTCACTACTAATCTTGACACTGGTACTCATGGGAGTACGGGCATGAATCTTCCCATCCAAACCAAACCGCTTGACTAGATCTTTAGCATATTTTGACTGAGAGATGAAAATGCCTTCAGTAGTTTGCTTGACTTGAAGGCCAAGAAAGTAGTTTAGCTCTCCAATCATGCTCATCTCAAATTCCTGCTTCATTTCTTCAGAGAACTCATGGGCAAGAGAATCTAAGGTAGCTCCAAAAATGATGTCATCAACATAGATTTGAGCAATAAGTTTGTGAGTACCTTGATTTCTGATAAATAGAGTTCGATCAGCTTATCCCCGGGTAAATCCCTTAGTCAAGAGATAAGTAGTTAGATGCTCATACCATGCTCGAGGAGCCTGCTTGAGCACATATAGACCCTTTTTCAGCTTGTACACATTGTGGGGATGATGAGGATCTTGAAAGCCCTTTGGTTGTTCTACATAGACTTCTTCTTGAAGAACACCGTCTAGAAATGCACTTTTAACGTCCATCTAATATAACTTGAAACCCAGATGACAAGCAATAGAGAGGAGAATTCTGATGGATTCTAACCTAGCAACCGGGGCAAAAGTTTTATCAAAGTCGACTCCCTCTATCTGAGTATATCCCTGTGCAACAAGACAGGCTTTATTTCAAACCACAGTACCATGCTCATTTGTTTTATTCTTGAAGATCCACTTGGTACCAATAATATTCTGTTCTGCAGGACGAGGAACCAAGGTCCAGACATCATTTCTGGTGAATTGATGGAGCTCATCATGCATTGCAGATACCCATCCTTCATCCTGTAAGGCTTCATCAACTTTCTTGGGTTCTGTCTGAGCAAGGTAGCAGTTGTAGAAGACTTGATTGGCTACTTCACTGGTAGGCTGAATGACTCTACTTCTGAGCCTACGTCCTTCATTTATGGTCCCCAGAAGCTGCTGAGGAGGATGATTGTGCTTCACCCATGATCGCTTAGGAGGATTAGCAGGAGTATCCTCATCTTCGAAAGTAGTGGGAGTGGTATCCGAAGTCGTGGGGGAAGAGGGAGACTCATCTGGAGACACGTTTGGAGAGGTATTAATAATATCAGTTGGAGCTGCTGAAGAGTCAGCTGAATCAAGTTGATTTTCCTCCTGCTGATTGGTCTCTGAATTTCTTCATCATCAATGACTACATTTATAGATTCCATCACAGTCTCTGTTCTTTTATTGAATACCCTGTAAGCACGACTATTTGTGGCATATCCCAAGAATATACCTTCATCACTCTTGGTATCAAACTTCCCTAGATTCTCCCTGTCATGAAGTATATAACATTTACTTCCAAAAGTTCTGAAGTACTTTACCGTGGGTTTTTTACCTCGCCAAAACTCATATGGAGTCTTGTTTGTCTCAGGCCTCAGGTAGACCCTGTTGATGATATGACAAGCAGTGTTTACAGCTTCCCCCCAGAAGTGTTGAGCAAGATCCTTTGAGTGGATCATCTCACGAGCCATCTCCTGAATTACTCTGTTCTTTCGTTCAACAACTCCATTCTGCTGAGGAGTGATAGGTGAAGAAAATTCCTACTTGATTCCATACGAGAGACAGAATTCTTCGAACTTGGAATTTTCAAATTCTCTTCCATGATCACTGCGGATTCTCATAATCTGGCAATTTTGCTCAACCTAAATCTTCTTGAATAAGTGCTGAGATGTATCAAAAGCATTAGATTTTTCCCGAATAGGAATAACCCAAGTATATCGAGAGAAGTCATCTACAATAACCAGAATATACTTTTTCCCTCCTAGACTAGCAGTTCTAGTGGGACCCATGAGATCCATGTGTAGTAATTCTAAGTTTCTGGAAGTTTGAATACCTGAGGTCTTCTTATGGGCTGCACGAGTCAGTTTCCCTAGTTGACAAGAACCACAGATTCCCTTTCCAGTCTTCTCCATTTTGGGCAAACCTTTAACCACATCTTTGCCTGCAATTTTCAACATATCTGAGAAATTTAGATGCCCTAACCTTTGGTGCCACAGCTCACTGTCATCTATGGTTGCCTTGTTGCAGAATATCTGAGGATCTGTAGTCAAACCAGAAAGACCATAGCAATTATCAGCATTTCTTTCTCCTCCCATGAGCCATTTGCCACTACTGTCAAATATATTACACTCCTTCTTGGAGAATTGCACTACCAGATCATTATCACAAAACTGGCTGATGCTGAGGAGATTCGCCTTGAGCCCCTCCACATATAAAGCTTCCTAATATATTCTGAGGCCTGGAATGTTGATGATCCCTTTTCCAATGACTTTGGATTGGCTCTCATCTCCATAGGTGATCCGTCCACCTTTTCCCATCTGAACTTCTTTTAGTAAAGTCTTATCACCTATCATGTGTTTAGAACAGCCACTATCCAAATACCACAAACAAGTATCAAGAATTTTTAGTGCAGTATGAGAAACTAAATACAGATTGTCTTCCTTTTTAATCCGACTTGTTTGGAAGCTTTTTGATTATTAACCAGGACAGATCTTCGCTCATTAGGGGTGAGGTATGCTAACTTCTCACTAATGAGTTTAACTTGATCACTTAGCATTTTGACTTGCTCTACAAAACCTGGTTCATCATTTCTAGGGACAAGGGTTTTGTTCCAAGGTTTCTGAGACCTAAATTGAAAACAATCTGGACAAATATGACCAATAATACCATAGTGATTACATGTAGGTACAGATTGATTTTCCCTTTTACCCTTACAAGCAAATTGAGTATGACTATGAGACATGATAGGCTTAACAAACATGGTTCTATGAATAGACATATCATGAGAAACAGAAGCAACTTTATCCATACTCAAATTAGGCATAATAGAAGTCAAAAATAGCACTCAAGAAATTAATCTTCTCAGAGTGTATCAAGCTCTAATACCAATTGAAAATCGAAATTGACTTCTAAAATAAGAGAAGTGTGTGTAAAGTGTGCAACAAAAATAACAATGCAGAAAGTAAACAACACACAGATTTTTGTTGACGAAGTGGAAACTCAATCAAGAGAAAAACCACTCCGGGGCAGCCAAACCCAGGAATTCCACTATTCAAAAGACAAAGCTAGATACAAGATAGTAACACTCACATTAACCCGATGTAGTGGTCGTACCTTGCTCTCTGACGTGTAACCCAACACGAACGCTTCCCAACCAGGTCTCCTACCTAAAAGGGGTCTTCAATGGAATCCTTTACCTTAGGACCAACCCCTAAGATAGACTTCAGATGTAGCGCAGCACACTTGTAACGGCTTCAGATGGATCTTGAACTTCTCTGAGCTCTTGTGGAATTCAATACCAAATTCTTACAGTTCTCAATGCCCAGGGGCCTCTATTTATAGGCTGAGGTGCAGAATGGGCGACTGTTGTAATATGTACGGACTCCATCTAGACGGTGAACCTGAGCCGTCCGGACGGACAACTGTGCGACAGGATTTTCTGAAAATTTCGCTGAAAATCTTTCCTGTTTAAGAGCCACGTCTGGATGGTGAGACACTGACGTCCGGACGGTCGCACGTCTGCTGTAAGTAATTTCCATATAAGGCTTCGCGCGTCCGGACCAAGGGGGAAGAACGTCCGGACGGCTGAACTTCAACACGCAATTTCCATATCTGCTATGAGCGCGTCCAGACCATGAGAGGCAGACGTCCGGACGGTTGAAGTCGAATTGGCAATTTCCTTAACTGATGACCGCGCGTCCGGACCAATGCTGATTGACGTCCGGACGGTGATTTTTGAATTGCGATTCTTGCCTTATTTATGAGCGCGTCCGGACGGTGTATCAATCTTCCCATATTCTGAACTTGGAAAGAATCTGAAGCTGGTCGATCACTGTTGGGCGTCCGGACGTGCTGCTGAAACATCTAAACGGATGCTAGCTGGACAGAAGCTTCTCGATACAGTGGAGGGTCCAGACGGAAAGATACGTCGTACGGACGGATGATGCTAGTCTGTCTGGAGTCCGGACGGGATGACACGTCGTCCGGACGGATGGAACAGTGGACAGATGGGCGTCCGGACGGGATGACACTTCGTCCGAACGGCTGACAGGGAATCTGAAATCTTCTATCTTTTTCGCAGTGCAGAGTCTTCTGAAAATGTTCTGACAAGTGGAATCCCTGTTTACAGCATCTTTACACATAACTCTTGGATATTTTATTACTCTATTTACCCTTGTCCTTCTGAGACATTTAGGGGGAGTAATTTGTGTGTGGTTTTCTTATTACTCTGTTTTACCCTTTGTCCTTTTGTGACAAAAAGGGGGAGTAATTTTTGATTTGGACCGGGATTGTATTTTTAAACCGATCAAGTGATTTTTGTCCCAGAATGGCCAAAATAGGAGTTTGTTGGTTTGTAATTGGCTACATTCAGTTGGACAAAATCACTTCTATGTAATGATGCTTATTATACAGGGATGCTATTTTATTCAGAATCTACTCTTCAGTTATGAGCTTCAAGAAGACTCTTTGCAGAATTCAAAAAGTGTTGATCAGTTCCCTTACAACTGTCAGGACGACGTGCTCTACCATCCTGATGCTCAATTATCCAAGCATCATTCGTCCGGACGACGAGAACTTTATGTTCGGACCTTCCTCTGTGTCGAGAAGCTTCGAACTGTTCCAGCTTGCATCCGTTCGGACATCTCAGCAGTGCGTCCGGACGTCGTTCAATGTTCGATTAGCTATGGGATTTCTTTCCAAAACACAGATATGGGAAGACAGCTGCAACCATCCGGACGATGTGGATTCCTGTTCGGACGCGCTCATTTATAAGGCAAGTTGTGCATTCAAAGTTCAACCGTTTGGATGACAGTATTCATGGTCTAGACGCTCAAGCTTCATATATGGAAATTGCGTGCATCAGATTAACCGTCAGGACAACAGCTGTTATGGTCTGGATGCGCCAAGCCTTGATATGGAAATTGCGTGCAGCTAAAATGTGACCGTCCAGACACTAGGGCAACACCGTCCGGACGCGGCTCTATTCAGGAAAGAATTTCTACTAAATTTGGAAAGCCAATTGCACAGTTGTCCATCCGGGCGTCTTATGTCTACCATCCGAACGGTGCCTAGGTATTTCAAGTCAGATGCTCATTCAAACCTGTAGCCTATAAATAGAGACTCCTAGGCTTGAGAATTGTAAGAATTTGGTATTGAATTCCATAGTACTTAGAGAGTTTATTGTGATGATTATTGTGCTAAAGTGTTCTCTCTGAAGCCGTTGCCAAGTGATGTTGTTGTGCTAAACTGAAGTTTATCTTCAGGGTTGGCCCTAAGGTAAAGGATTCCATTGAAGACCCCTTCAAGAAGGTGAATTGGTTGGGAGGAGTTCTTGTTGGGTTTACACATCAGAGTTCAAGGTGCGACCATTGCATAAAGGTATGTGAGTGCTACTGCTTTGTAACTAGCTTTGTCTTCTAAATAGTGGATATCCTGGGTTTAGCTGCCCCGGAGTGATTTTTCTCTTAATTGAGTTTCCACTTCGTCAACAAAATATCTGTCTCTTTATTTTCCGCATTGTGATATTTTGTTGCACACTTTTGCACACACTTGTTAAAATTAGAAGTCTTTTAATTTTCATACTGGATTCCTTTGTACTAAAAGAGGGTGTTTAGGCAGAGATTGAGATATGTGCTAGCTCTCTTATGGTCTATTTGGATGCCAGAGTTGAATTATGATTTTATTCAACTTTTTGCTACAGTATTTGCTTTTTTCAAAGACAAATAGTATTTTATTCAACTTTTTTAAAAAAAAAAAATCATATTTTATTCAACTTTTTCTAAACAAATGATATTTTATTCAACTTTTTCTAATATTTCATAAAGTCAAACCCCAATATTCGCACAACAAATAAGAATGAATTCTAATTTAAAAATTAGAACACCCAAATGGACCACCAAGTGTTTATTGTGTGATTTGATCAACCCGTGAAGTCTAGCTTGGGGAGGAGCCCTAAGCGAAATGTTAGTTTGTAAATTAGCCATTCTGTTGGACAAAATCACTTCTTTGTAAAGATGCATTTTAACAGGGATTCCGCTATTCAGAAGTGCTTCCAGAAGATTCTGCACAGTTTGCAAGTCAGAAAATTTGGTTCCCTGCCAACCGTCCGGACGACGTGTCATACCGTCCAGACGCCTATCTATCCAAAGCATCATCCGTCTAGACGGTGAGAACTTTCTGTCCGGACCTTCCTCTGTGTCGAGAAGCTTCGAACTGCTCCAGCTTGCATCCGTCCGGACGTTTCAGCAGCACGTCCGGACAACTCTCAGTGTTCGACAAGCTTCAGGATTTCTTTCCAAAACACAATTATGGGAAGATTGTTGCAACCATCCGGACAACGTGGATTCCCGTCCGGACGCGCTTATCATAAGGCAAGTATCGCAATTCAAATCCAGACGTCTGGACGACTGTCCTCATGGTCCGGACGCGCGTACATCAGATATGGAAATTGCGTGCATCAGATCAACCGTCCTGACGACCATCCTCTTGGTCCAGACGCGAGAAGCCCTGGTATGGAAATTACTTGCAACGGAAGTGCAACCGTCCGAACGACAGGGCATCACCGTCCAGACGCGGTTCAAAACAAAAAAGAATTTCAGCAAAATTTTCGGAAAGCCGATCGCATAGTTGTCCGTCCGAATTCCCTATGACCACCGTTTGGATGGCGCCTAGGTTTTATCAAGCCAGATGCTCATTTGAACCCTCAGCCTATAAATAGAGGTCCCTAGGCTTGAGAACAACAAGAATTCGGTATTGAATTCTCTTAGTGATTAGAGAGTTATATTGTGAGATTATTGAGCTAAGTTGTCTCTCTTAAGCCCTTGCTGTGTATGCTGTTGCTGCGCTGATCTGAAGTCTATCTTAGGGGTTGGCCCTAAGGTAAAGTGTTAGTATTTTGGCCTCATTCTGTGTTTGGACAAAATCACTTATGTGTAAAGATGCTGTAAACAAGGATTCCACTTGTCAGAACATTGTCAAAAGACTCTGCACTGCGAAAAAGATAGAAGATTTCAGATTCCCTGTCAGCCATCCGGACTACATGTTATCCCGTCGGACGCCCATCTGTCCACTATTCCATCCGTCCGGATGACGTGTCATCTCATCCGGACGCCAGACAGACCAGCAACATCCGTCCGGACGACGTATCTTTCCGTCCGGACCCTCCACTGTATCAAGAAGCTTATATTCCAACTTGCATCCGTCCGAACGTCTCAGAAGCCCGTCCTGACGTCCATCAGTGATCGTTCAACTTCAGATTCTTTCCAAGTTCAGAATATGGGAAGATTGATACACCGTCCGGACGATGTGGTTTCCCGTCCGGACGCGCTCATAAATAAGGCAAGAATCGCAATTCAAATATCACTGTCCGGACGTCAGTCAGCATTGGTCTGGACGCGCGCTCATCAGTTAAGGAAATTGTCGCTTCAACTTCAACCGTCCAGACGTCTACCTCCCATGGTCCGGACACACGCATAGCAGATATGGAAATTGCATGTTGAAGAATTGTCGTCCAAACGTTCTTCCCCCTTGGTCCGGACACGCAAAGCCTTATATGGAAATTACTTGCAGTGGGCGTGCGACCGTCCGGACATCAGTGTCTCACCGTCCGGACGGGGCTCTTAAACAAGAAAGATTTTCAGCGAAATTTTCAGAAAATCCTATCGCACAGTTGTCCGTCCGGACGGCGTCCGTGCATATTACAGCAGTCGCCCATTCTGCACCTCAGCCTATAAATAGAGGCCCTTGGGCATTGAGAACTGCAAGAATTCGGTATTGAATTCCACAAGAGCTCAGAGAAGTTCAAGATCCCTCTGAAGTCGTTACAAGTGTGCTGCGCTACATCTGAAGTCTATCTTAGAGGTCGGCTCTAAGATAAAGGATTCCATTGAAGACCCCTTCAGGTAGGAGACCTGGTTGGGAGGCGTTCGTGATGGGTTACACGTTAAAGAGCAAGGTACGACCACTACATTGGGTATATGTGAGTGCTACTATCTTGTATCTAGTCTTGTCTTCTGAATAGTGGAATTCCTGGGTTTGGCTGCCCCGGAGTGGTTTTTCTCTTGATTGAGTTTCCACTTCGTCAACAAAAATTTGTGTGTTGTTTACTTTCCGCTGTGCTTAATTTTTGTTGACACTTGTGCACACACTTTACTTTTAGAAGTCAATTTCAATTTTCAATTAGTATCAGAGCTTGGTACACTCTGAGAAGATTAAATTCTTGAGTGTCATTTATTTTTTTGACTTCTATTTGCTATGTCTCAAACTCTTAATTTTGTTCCTACCTTCGATGGTACGAACTATGGCTATTGGAAAGCTCGGATGCGGTTATTTTTAAAATTTATTGACAGTTGGAATATTGTTGAAATTGGTTGGACTAAACCAGAGGATACAACCCTCGAGACAGTCCCTCTAAAAAATGCCCGACTTTCCAATGATAAAGCCCTCCATGCTCTATGCCAAGCACTTTCTCCTTCTGAATTTGCCAAAATTTGAAACTGTGAATCAGCCAAAGAAGCATGGCAAATCTTGGAAACAACATATGAAGGCACGAAACTTGTTAAATCTGCCAAACTTCAAATGTTGATTTCAAGATTTGAAGAAATTAAGATGTTGGAAGAAGAGACCTTTGGAGAGTTTTACTCCAAGATGAGTGACCTGAGGAACTCCATGGTGAGTCTTGGGAAACCTATCTCGGATGTAAAACTCATCCGAAAGATTCTAAGATCTTTGCCTGAGCGTTTCAGGATCAAGGTGACCACCATTGAAGAAAGCAAGGATCTTGAGGAGATGAAGATTGAAGAGCTGGTGGGATCTCTTCAAACATATGAGCTGTCTCTGCCCCCAGTCAAGAAATTGAAGACCATTGTGCTCTAAAGGCTTCCAAGAAGAAGGTAGAAGCATCATCTGAAGATGACTCTGAGGATGAAGAAAAGGTTGTGGCTATGTTAGCCAAAAATTTCAGAAGACTAATGAAAGATGATCGGTTCAAGAAGAAGTTTTCTGAAAGAGTAAAGAAATCTCCCAGAGAAGCTGAACCTGAGGAAGAAGATAAGAAAGATCCCAGAGGACCCCTATGTTTTGAATGCTCAGGCTTTGGGCATATTCGGGCCGATTGCAGGAATCTTAAAAAGGGCAAGGGGAAAGCATACAATGTGACTCTCAGTGATGAGTCAGAAGAAGAAGCTCCAGAGTCTGAAAAATTTCCGGCCTTTGTAGCCCCACATGTTGAAGAAGAAGACTCGTATTACTCAGAGCATAGCGATAATGAGGAAGAGCTCAAGGAGGCCTACAAGACACTCTACATAGAGTATGAGAAGCTGAGGGAAGGCCGAAAGCAGCACCTTAATGATCTGAATAGTTTGCAGACCGAGAAGAGTTCATTGCTGCTCAAAGTACAAGAGCTCGAGGAAAAGCTACTAGAGACGCAACTCCAGCTAGAAAGAGTTACCGATGAGAAGCTGACTCGTATGCTGTCCATCCAGAATAGCCCAACTGACAAGACTGTTCTCGAGTATGTAGCTCCCTCTTCTGAAGTTCCCTCTACTTCACAGACTGTATTTGTGAAACCTACAGTCCTAGAGCCTCCTCTCACTGCTGAAGACAAAGGGAAGGACAAGGTCAATGATGATGTCCCAGGCACTAAAAAGCCTCATTCCATTAGAAGACCTCCTATATGCCATCACTGCGGTCTAAGTGGGATGTTCGACCCCAATGCTCTCTCTTGAAAGCACAGAAAGCCAAGGCCAAGAAAGAAGTGCCTAGACAAGCTAATCACGGCACCATACCTGCGGCTCAGCATCAGACTCCATGGCATCAGGCACCTTACCAAGCACCATGGGGACAAGCACCTAGGCATCAGTATCAAGCCCCTTGGTCTCATGCTCCTCAGCATCAGCGGCCTCAGCAGCGGTTTGTACCAGCCAATCACAGTGGCGCCTACAAGAACAAACCCAAGCAGTTTAGAAGGTCTCAGAAAATGAAAGAAGATCAATACTACAGTGAGCCTCCTATCTGGATGCAGAGCATTATGGAGTGGATGATGCAGTCCTGCCAGCAACCACCCACTGGAAGGCAGGCTTGGGTCGAGAAGGACAGCTACCCCATGAGGGGGTACAGACGCACCTAGCAGATTTGGGTGTTCATGCCTAGGATTTGGTTCCTAATCCTATGGCATCAGGTTTGATTACTTATTTTACTTGACATATTGTTATATGCAATCTAGGAAACAGCTATGTTTGCCCCATATGGTTCTTGAGAGAACTTTGCAGGTACTTTTTGGGGAAGACAGAAAAAAGCAGGTCGAGCGACTATTTTTTCTGTATTGGCATCATTGAGCGTACACAGGTTTGATCTTGCCTTTACATATGATGTCATTTCCATATTGCTTGTTGTTTTTGTTTTAAATTTAAAAAAAAATGGGGAGAATTTGCAGGATATTTTTTCTCTTGGCTTATCAGATAGTGTATGTATTTTCACCTGATATCTCAATTCTGTAAGCATTAATCTACTCTACTTAGATATAATTGAAAGTTTATGAATATATTGGCCAAGTGTTTTTCCTGTTTTTGCAAAAGTAGGATAGCTTCTTTTCTCACGCGATGAAAAAGTGCACTATCCCGGGCTCCCCTAAAGGTACATCTTTCCTTCTCTGACCTTTTGCTTTTAGAAATTTTGGATAAGAGAAGAAGTCATTGATAAGATTACCAAATTGACCTCATGCTAGTTGAACCTAGAGCCTAAAAACTCTGGCACTCCCTACAGTTTGCAGCACCATAAGAAACAAGCAGTTAATCGTATGAAATCTATGCTTTAAAGTATATATTCACTGCTTATGTGCTACATTTGTTTTATGCCTTGCCCTCTACGTGCAAGTAAAACATTTACGTTGTCCTTCATGGTTCAAGTAAATCACTTAGGTGATGCTTTACAGGGGGAGTGTATCAGATGAGGGTGGCTAGGCCCTAGCAAGTTATAAGGTTTGACTTTTGGCTATTCTGTCACTGATTTTCTCTCCTGTCTAGAAATCTAGTTGCTCTATGTCATGTCATCGAAAGTCATACCTTGTGGGAAAAGAGTCTTCACACACATAGACATGCATTGAGTGAGTTGAGTTGTCTATTTGAATTTTCTATAACCAGGAAAAATATTTGTGCTAATTGAAATCTCAACTCTCTTTTATATCTCTGTTTAGTTTTAAGATGCTCTCTGATTGTGTTATCAGTTGATTATACATGCATGTTTTGACACTGACTTGAGAAAATTTGATCTCTGTCAAATTTTCCTCAGTTTTTTTTCTGGTGTTTCAGTGTGGAGCGTCAGGACGGGTGGAGTTCAGCAGTTCGGACAGTGCCCTCTTTGGAGTCTGAACGGAAGGCGTTTTATAGTCCGGACGGGATCTGTTACACGTCCGGATGTGAGCTGTCACCTTCGGGCGGACGGGTAATTTAATTCGTCCGGACGCGCGTAACGTTTTGCACATTTCCGAGGCAGCACGCGTCCGGATGTCATTAAAACACCGTCTGGACGGGGACCCCACAGAGGCTGTAAATAGGCCAGATCACCGCTCTCTCCCCAATACCCCACAAATCTTACTTTTGGCTGATTGTGAGTAAGCTTTTTTTTGTGAGTTATTGGGTGTCTTTTTGCATATTCCTCTCACATTCCAAGTATTTTTCTAGTCTTTTTCCTTTTCAGTTTATTTTGCAACTGTTAAAATTTTTTTTTGGAATGTTTTTGGGATGCATATATCTGCCATGCTGAAACTCTTTGGACTTAATTGTGATATTCTTTGTCTTTATTTTTACAAAAGTTTTTTTACTGCTGTTATTCTGCCAAATTTTTTTTACACTAACAAGAATATTTTTTTATGGATTATGTCTGGAAAAATTCTTGTTGGTTCTTTTGCAAAATCATGTCTGCTATCAGCTCCCAGCTTAGGGTCCGCCAGAGGACAGAGGAAGAGCAGAGTGCATTCCAAGCCAAAATCATGGACCGCAATGTCCTCGCTGAGCGGAACGTGGTCCGTGCCGACATCATGGTGCCTCCATTGGATAGTATTTATGAGACTATCCAGACCTATAATTGGGGGTATCTCTACACTTGTGCATGCATCGTCCTCACCAGGCTAGTCAGGCTCTTCTATGCCAACCTTGAGGTGGCTCAGGATGATGAGCATGGGATGGTACTGCAGTCCATTGTTGACAGACACATCATCACTGTAGATCCCCAGATCATCAGTCAGTTCATCGGGGTACCAGTCCTTGATTTGCCTGCCAGTTCTTACAATGAGGTGGTGCTTCCTCCCTCTATGGACGATCTCTGAGAGTTCTTCCATGCAATTCCACTGGGTGAGGGGTGTCATACTAACATCAGGATTGGTGCACTAGCTCCGGCTCATCGTATGTTGGCCAAAATTGTTTAGCACAATCTCTGGCCAGTTGCCAGGCCCAGTGATCTGATACTGAAGAAGGCCCAGTTTGTTTATGTTGTTCATCTTCGCTTGCCTTTCTGTCTTTACAAGCACATTCTGGGAGTCATGCTCGAGGCTCGTGATGAGAGCAATACCGGTCTCCCCTTTGGCTGCCTAATCACTCAGATCATCCTTCAGTCGGGTATCAATGTTAATGGAGAGCCTAGGATGAAGATCCAGCAGCCCCTCAGCAAACAGACATTGATGAAGTCGAATACGCAGCTGGGACGAGATGATTCTGATGATGACATGCCTGCTGCTATGCATGTTGCTTTTCCAGATGTAGCTTCATCCTCTCATACCGTCCCGCCATCTGAGCCAGAGGCAAATTATTCTCAGATCATGGAGGCCTTAGCCACCATTCAGGGAGGAATGACCATCATGCAGCAGTCCATCTCCTCCTTGCAACTAGAGGTGCGGTCTATCAACAAACGAGTGGAGCAGACTCATTTGGATCTTCCAGAGTGCCTTCTAGTCCATCACCCTGGCAGCAGTGATGATGAGGATGATGCAGCTCGGACTGTACACATGCCAGAGGATGTTTGATTTTATTTCCCTCTGTTTTTATTTTGAGACTTGTTGTTATTTTCTGATATTTTGTTAAACACTTAAACTAATATTACTCTGTTTACCCGGGTCCTTCTGAGACATTAGGGGGAGTAATTTTTATTGCAGTTGATTTTTTATTACTCTGGTTTACCCTTTGTCCCTCTGTGACAAAAAGGGGGAGTAATTTTTATTTTTGGACCGGGAATGTATTTCCAAACCGGTCAAGTGATTTTTGTACCAGAATGGCCAAAGGGGGAGTTTGTTAGTATTTTGGCCTCATTCTGTGTTTGGACAAAATCACTTATGTGTAAAGATGCTGTAAACAGGGATTCCACTTGTCAGAGTATTTTCAGAAGACTCTGCATTGCGTAAAAGATAGAAGATTTCAGATTCCCTATCAGCCGTCCGGACGATGTGTTATCCCGTTCGGACACCCATCTGTCCACTGTTCCATCCGTCCAGACGATGTGTCATCCCGTCCGGACGCCAGATAGACTAGCATCATCCGTCTGGACGATGTATCTTTATGTCCGGACCCTCCACTGTATCAAGAAGCTTCTGTTCCAGCTTGCATCCGTCCGAACGTCTCAGCAGCCCGTCCGGACGTCCATCAGTGATCGATCAGCTTCAAATTCTTTCCAAGTTCAGAATATAAGAAGATTGATACACTGCCGGACGATGTGGTTTCCCGTTCAGATGCGCTCATAAATAAGGCAAGAATCACAATTCAAATATCACTGTCCTGACGTCAGTCAGCATTGGTCCGGACGCGCGCTCATCAGTTAAGGAAATTGCCGATTCGACTTCAACCGTCATGACGGCTCAGGTTCACCGTCCGGACGGCGTCCGTACATATTATAGCAGTCGCCCATTCTGCACCTCAGCCTATAAATAAAGGCCCCTGGGCATTGAGAACTGCAAGAATTCGGTATTGAATTCCACAAGAGCTCAGAGAAGTTCAAGATCCCTCTGAAGCCGTTACAAGTGTGATGCGCTACATCTAAAATTATCTTAGAGGTCGGCTCTAAGATAAAGGATTTCATTGAAGACCCCTTCAGGTAGGAGACCTGGTTGGGAGGCGTTCGTGTTGGGTTACACGTTAGAGAGCAAGGTACGACCACTGCATTGGGTATATGTGAGTGCTACTATCTTGTATCTAGTCTTGTCTTCTGAATAGTGGAATTCCTGGGTTTGGCTGCCCCGGAGTGGTTTTTCTCTTGATTGAGTTTCCACTTCGTCAACAAAAATCTGTGTTGTTTACTTTCCGCTGTGCTTAATTTTTGTTGACACTTGTGCACACACTTTACTTTTAGAAGTCAATTTCAATTTTCATAAAGGATTCCATTGAAGACCCCTTCAGGTAGGAGGCCTGGTTGGGAGGCGTTCGTGTTGGGTTACACGTCAGAGTTCAAGGTACGACCACTGCATCAGGGGTATGTGAGTGCTACTACTTTGTAACTAGTCTTGTCTTTTGAATAGTGGATATCCTGGGTTTGGCTGCCCCGGAGTGGTTTTTCTCATATTGAGTTTCCACTTCGTTAACAAAAATCTTGTGTTGTTTAATTTCCGCATTGTTATTATTTTGTTAACACTTTGTGCACACACACACTTGCCTTGTGTTATAAGTCATTTTAATTTTTCATTTGGTATCAGAGCTTGGTACACTATAAGAATATTAATTTCTTGAGTGTTATTCTTTGACTTCTATCATGTCTGATTTGAGTATTGATAAAGTTGCTTCTATTTCTCATGCTATGTCTGTTCATAGAACTATGTTCATTAAGCCTAGCATGTCTCATAATCATACTCAGTCTACTTGTGGGGATAAAAGGGCCAATCATTCTATACCTACATGTCACCACTGTGGTGTTAATGGTCATATTCGCCCAAATTGTTTCCAAATTCGTTCTCAAAAACCTTGGAATAAAACTCATGCCCCTAGAAAAGATGAACTAGGTTTTGAAGAACAAGTCCAAAAGTTAAGTGATCAAGTGAAGCTCATTAGTGAGAAGTTAGCATACTTCACCCCTAATGAACAAAGATCTGTCTTGGTAAACAATCATAAGAAAGCCTCCAAACAAGTCTGGGTTAAAAAGGAAGATAATCTGTGTTTAGTTGCTCATACTACATTAAAAATTCTTGATACTTGTTTGTGGTATTTGGATAGTGGTTGTTCTAAACATATGACAGGTGATAAGACTCTACTGAAAGAAGTTCAGATGGGTAAAGGAGGAAAGATCACCTATGGAGATGGGAGCCAATCCAAGGTTATTGGAAAAAGAATCATTGACATTCCAGGTCTCGAGACATCTCAAGAAGCTATGTATGTAGAGGGGCTCAAGGCAAATCTTCTCAGCATCAGCCAATTTTGTGACAATGATTTGGTGGTGCAATTCTCCAAAAGGGAATGTAATATTTTTGACAGCAGTGGCAAGTGGCTTATGGGGGAGAAAGAACTGCTGACAATTGCTATGGTCTTCCTGGCCTCACCGTAGACCCTCAAATTTTCTGCAATAAGGCAAACCATAGATCACAGTGAACTATGGCATCAAAGATTGGGGCATCTAAACTTCACAGACATGTTGAAGATTGCTAGCAAAGAAATTGTCAAAAATCTGCCCAAAATGGAAAAGACTGGAAAAGGAATCTGTGGTTCTTGCCAACTTGGGAAACAAACTCGAGCGGCTTATAAAAAGACCTCAGGTATTCATACTTCTAGAAATCTAGAATTACTGCATATGGATCTCATGGGCCCTACTAGAACTGCTAGTCTAGGTGGGAGGAGGTATATACTGGTAATTGTGGATGATTTCTCTCGATATACATGGGCTATTCCTCTTCGGGAAAAATCTGATGCTTTTGATGCAGCTCAACATTTATTCAAAAAGATTCAGGTTGAGCAAAATTACCAGATTATGAGAATCCGCAGTGATCATGGAAGAGAATTCAAAAATTCTAAGTTTGAAGAATTTTGCCTTTTGTATGGAATCAAGCAGGAATTTTCTTCTCTTATTACTCCTCAGCAGAATGGAGTTGTAGAATGAAAGAATAGGGTAATTCAGGAGATGGCTCGTGTGATGATCCACTCAAAGAATCTCGCTCAACACTTTTGGGGAGAAGCAATTAATATTGCATGTCATATTATCAACAGAGTCTACCTAAGGCCTGAAACAAACAAGACCCCCTGTGTGATTTGGCGAGGTAAAAAGCCCACAGTAAAGTACTTCAAAACTTTTAGAAGTAAATGTTGTATCCTTCGGGACAGGGAGAATCTTGGAAAATTTGATCCCAAAAGCGATGAAGGTATATTCTTGAGGTATTCCACAAACAATCGTGCTTATGGGGTTTTCAATAAAAGAACAGAGACTTTGATGGAATCTATAAATGTTGTTATTGATGATGAAGAAGTTGAGAGACCAAGCAGCGGGGAGGAAAATCAGCTCGATTCAGTTGATCCGTCAGTAACTTCAACTGACATTATCAAGGCTTCTCCAAGTGTGTCTCCGACTGAATCTCCTTCTACTCCCACAACTTCGAATACCATTGCCAGTGCTTCCAAATATGAGGATACTCCTGCAAATCCTCCTAAGCAGTCATGGGTAAAGCTCAATCATCCTCCTCAGCAGCTTCTTAGGACCATTGATGAAGGGCGTAGGCTAAGAAACAGAGTCATCCAACCTACCAGTGAAGTAGCTAATCAAGTCTCCTATAGTTGCTACCTTGCTCAAACAAAGCCCAAGAAAGTTGATGAAGCTCTACAAGATGAAAGCTGGGTGTCTGCCATGCATGACGAGCTCCATCAATTCACCATAAATGATGTTTGGACCTTGGTTCCCCGTCCTGAGGAACAGAATATCATTGGTACCAAGTGGATTTTCAAGAACAAAACAGATGAGCATGGTACTGTCGTTCGGAATAAAGCTAGACTTGTTGCCCAGGGATATACTCAGATAGAGGGAATAGACTTTGATGAAACTTTTGCCCCAATTGCCAGGTTAGAATCCATCAGAATCCTTCTCTCAATTGGCTGCCATCTTGGTTTCAAGTTGTATCAGATGGATGTAAAGAGTGCATTTATGAACGGTATTCTTCAAGAAGAGGTTTATGTAGAATAGACGAAAGGATTTCAAGATCCTCATCATCCCCATCATGTGTACAAGCTAAAGAAGGCTCTATATGGGCTTAAGCAGCTCCTCGGGCATGGTACGAACGTCTCACCACATATCTCTTAATTAAGGGATTTACAAGGGGACAGGCTGATCGGACCTTATTTATCAGAAATCAAGGTACTCACAAACTCATTGCTCAAATTTATGTTGATGACATTATTTTTGGAGCTACTTTAGACTCTCTTGCCCATGAATTTGCTGAGGAGATGAAGCAAGAATTTGAGATGAGCATGATTGGTGAGCTAAACTATTTTCTTGGCCTTCAAGTCAAACAAACTGCTGAAGGCATTTTCATCTCCCAATCCAAGTATGCTAAGGATCTGGTTAAACGGTTTGAACTAGATGGGAAGAGTCGTGCCCGAACTCCCATGAGCACCAGTGTCAAGATTAGCAGTGATCTTCCAGGGAAGCCAATTGATCCATCTCTATACAGGAGTATGATAGGGAGTCTCTTATATCTTACAGCCAGTCGACCAGACATCGCCTTCAGTGTGGGAGTTGTGCTCGCTTTCAGGCAAATCCTAAGGAATCTCACCTCACTGCAGTCAAGCGTATCATCAGGTATGTGAATGATACACTTCCTTATGGCATATGGTATTCCAGAGATACAAATCTTGTTGTTGCAGGATACTCTGATGCAGACTGGGCTGGAAATGCTGATGATAGAAAAAGCACCTTAAGAGGATGCTTCTATGTGGGAAACAATCTTATAGCTTGGATGAGTAAGAAACAAGCCTCTATATCTCTCTCCACTGCTGAGGCTGAATATATTGTTGCAGGAAGCTGTTGTACCCAATTGCTGTGGATGAAGACACTGCTCGGCAACTACAGATTCTCTCGAGATACCATGGTTATCAACTGTGATAATATTAGTGCTATAAACATCTCCAAGAATCCTGTTCAACACTCTCGGACCAAGCACATCAACATCACACATCACTTCTTGTGTGATCTTGTGGAATCCGAGGTAGTATCTCTCTCTTTCATCCCCACTGAAAACCAATTGGCTGACATTTTTACCAAACCTCTAGATGGCAACAGGTTTGAGTCTCTTCGAAAAGCCATTGGTGTTTGTGACATGTCGTAGACATGCTTTTCCATGCTAGGATAAGACTTTTGTTGTTGTTCTTAAGTCTTGTCTTCTACTAGCATGATGTTTTTAATAAAAATAAAATAAAAATTTTGGGGAGTTTTGTAGTAGGGCAGTTCTTTCAAAGGTTTGTCAGCTATCTCATGTATCGTTTTTGGTTTATTAGTTCGTTGTGCTTTGATGAATTATTCTTACATGTGGTTGAGAACATAAGTCTAACATATGCAAAGTTTTCCTGCTCACTTTTTATGATTGATAGTTGTTTTTCTCATGTGATGACCCCGTGTACTATCCTAGGCTCCCCAAAGGTGTGTATTTTTCTCTCTAATCTTTTGCTTCTAGATACTCCAAATATGAGAGAGGTTTTTGATGAGATAGTCAAATTGACCAGATGCTAGTTGAAACTAGAACCTAAAAATTCTGGCATTTTCTCTAGGTTGCAGCATCAAAAGAATCAAGCAGTTACTCTTATGAATTCTACGCTATATATGTATGTTTTTTGCTTATGTGCTAAAATATGCTTTGTCCTTCATGGTGCAAGTAAAATATTTACCTTGTCTTTCATGGTACAAGTAAAACAATTGGATGCTGCATCTTAGGGGGAGTGTATCAGATGAGGGTGGCTAGGCCCTAGTAATTAATAAGGTTTGACTTTTGATTAATCTCTCACTGATTTTCTCTCTTGTCTGGAAGATCTGGTTGCTTTGTGCCATATCAGTGAAAGTCATACCTTTTTTCTGAAAAAGCCTTCACACACACACATACACATTGCATGAGTTGAGCAAGCTATTCTCATTCTTATGTTTGCAGGGATATCTTTGCTTATCTTATACTTGTCCATTGACTATATGTTTGCATAATTCTGACTTGCTCTTTGACTGATTTGTCAGACTGGGATACATAAGTGTGCTAATGTTCTTGTGAAGGATCTAACCATGCTACTCTTCTTTCCTCTTTTCAGCTTAATGTTTTTTTCAGTCCTTGTTTATTTCAGACTTGTGGACTTTATTACTCTGATTACCCTGGTCCTTCTCAGACCTTTAGGGGGAGTAAGTTTTGTGTGTTTTCTTATTACTTTGTTTTACCCTTTGTCCCTTTGTGACAAAAAAAAGGGGAGTAATTTTTATTTGGACCGGGATTGTATTTTTAACCGGTCAAGTGATTTTTGTCCCAGAATGGCCAAAGGGGGAGTATGTTAGTTTGTAATTGGCCACATTCTGTTGGACAAAATCACTTCTTTGTAAAGATGCTTTTTAACAGGGATTCCGCTATTCAGAAGTGCTTCCAGAAGATTCTGCATAGTTTGCAAGTCAGAAAATTCGGTTCCCTACCAACCGTCCGGACGACGTTTCATACCGTCCGGACGCCTATCTGTCCAAAGCATCATCCGTCTGGACGGCGAGAACTTTCTGTCCGGACCTTCCTTCGTGTTGAGAAGCTTCGAATTGCTCCAGCTTACATCTGTCCGGACATTTCAGCAGCACATCCGGATGACTCTCAGTGTTCGACAAGCTTCGGGATTTCTTTCCAAAACACAGTTATGGGAAGATTGCTGCAACCATCTGGACGATGTGGATTCCTGTCCGGACACGCTCATCCATAAGGCAAGTATCACAATTCAAATCCAGACGTCCGGATGACGGTCCTCATGGTCTAGACGTGCGTGCATCAAATATGGAAATTGCGTGCATCAGATCAACCATATGGACGACCATCCTCTTAGTCCGGACACGCGAAGCCTTGGTATGGAAATTACTTGCAGTGGAAGTGCGACCGTTTGAACGACAGGGCATCACTGTCTGGACGTGGCTCAAAACAGGAAAGAATTTCAGCGAAATTTTCAGAAAGCCGATCGCACAGTTGTCCGTCCGGATGCCCTATGACCATCATCCGGACGACGCCTAGGTTTTATCAAGCCAGACGCTCATTTGAACCCTCGGCCTATAAATAGAGGTCCTTAGGCTTGAGAACAACAAGAATTCGGTATTGAATTCCCTTAGTGCTTAGAGAGTTATATTGTGAGATTATTGAGCTGAGTTGTTTCTCTTAAGTCATTGTTGTGTGTGCTGTTGCTACGCTGATCTGAAGTCTATCTTAAGGGTTGGCCTTAAGGTAAAGGATTCCATTGAAGACCCCTTCAGGTAGGAGACCTGGTTGGGAGGCGTTTGTGTTGGGTTACACGTCAGAATTCAAGATACGACCACTGCATCAGGGGTATGTGAGTGCTACTACTACTTTGTAACTAGTCTTGTCTACTGAATAATGAATATCCTGTGTTTGGCTGCCCCTGAGTGATTTTTCTCATATTGAGTTTCCACTTCGTTAACAAAAATCTTGTGTTGTTTAATTTCCGCATTGTTATTATTTTGTTAACACTTTGTGCACACACACACTTGCTATGTGTTAGAAGTCATTTTAATTTTTCATAAAAGATTCCATTGAAGACCCCTTTAGGTAAGAGACCATGTTGGGAGACATTCACGTATAGGTACGTGTCAGAGTTCAAGGTAACGACTACTGCATCAGAGGTATGTGAGTACGACTGTCTTGTAACTTGTTTGTCTTCTAAATAGTGGATATCTTGAATTTGGGTGCCCCGAAATGGTTTTTCTCTTAATTAAGTTTACACTTCGTTAACAAAATATATGTCTTCTCTTAATTCTGTATTTAGATATTTTGTTGCACAATTGATCACACACACGTTAATTAGAGTCTATTCATTTTTCAGAATTTAATACCGAATTTTGTAAATAATACAAGCCTAGAGACCTGTATTTATAGGCTTTAAAAGACCTATTACAACACTGATTCGGAGTTCTCTGGGCAGTGTCGGAACTAAGACAGTGGGCTTCCGGACGACTAGCAATAACTGACTTCCATAACGCGCTTCATGCATTTCTTCATTAAGCTTTAGTCTTCCGTGTCTGGATAGTGTTGCCCTAGCGTCCGGATGTTTCTCTGGGCCGTCCGGACGGTAACTAGGGAATCGACTTTTGTAAGACTTTGAATAATTACAGTATCCTTGTTTTACAGTACACTAATATGAGTCATCTGGAGTTTGGCGTACAAGCGATCTAAGGTGAGTATTCCACTCACTGAGAAATTACTATTTTTAAGAATGTTATAGAATTGCATAATATATATTGTTTTACATAACCAAACCGACGTAATGTTAAGTATATGCTTTTTAGAAGAATTGAGTAGTTTCGATTATGTTCAAATTATATCTATGATGTTTATGAAATGATGCATGAATGAAGGGTGTTGAATATATGCATATTGATTACATAAAGTAGATTGTTAAATATGCATATTGATTGATTTATTGTTTTGAAGAAAGCATAGTTTGCAAAGAGTAGGTTAGCTTTCTCCCTCATCTTCCTGCTACTTCCCCATCCCATGTAAACCCCTAATTTTATAAGTTTAAGGGATAATTACATTTTTTTTCCCTATGAACTACGGGTCATTGTTAATATGCCACCACAAATTGACACCTTGACCAGAAGAGAGCATGCAATTACCATTTTTGTACCTTTACCCCCTTTCGTCAGTCAAATTTATAAAAAAACTTAAATACCCTAACTCAAGTTTCAAATTTACATATAAAACCTTAAAATTAAACACATACAAAAATAAAAATAAAAGAAAAAAAAGGAAAAGGAAAAGAGAGGGGATGGCTGCTGCCACCCATTAGGGGAGGCCACCTCCCTCCCCTAAGGGCTACTATCATCAGCCACCCACTATATTTTTCCTCCTTTTTTTTTTTAATTAAAAAAATTATTTTTTTATTAAATTATTGTTGGAGGGTATTTATGTCTTTAGACAAAATTTGAAGTCTAAAAATCTAATATTATGTCCAATTCAACGAGATTCCTAACGGAAGGAGGGTAAAAGTACAAAAATGGTAGTTATATGCTCTCTTTTGGTCAATGCGTTAGTTCGTGATGACATGTTAACAATGGAAAAAATGTAATTACCTCGAATTTTAAGAAATGAAAAGCAGGAGAGTGATTTTAATTGAAAACAAGTAAAATTAAAAATTTAAGAAATGAGAGTGAACTTAATTGTAAATAATAGACTAGGGGTTTATACACTTAATATGGATGAAGGTATATTTTAATCAATTCTTTATTTTTGATACATTGAAAACTTAATGTTGAACGTCATAAATCTTTTCAAATTGAAATTAAAAAAGTCGTCTCTCAGTTAAGTGATATATTGCAATTAGATCATGTGCTGGCTAGGACACGAAGAAAAGAATCATATATCAATCAATAAAATAGAACAACTCAATTCACTTATCTAAACAAAACAAAAAAATAAAAGAAAATAAAAGAAAAAGAATTTTAAAATGAAGGGCGTAGCAAAACCCATGTAAAAGACCATTCGTTTCTTCTGAGACTAAAATGGTGAAAATGCTATCGTCTCCTCTGCTCACTCTTCCTCCCCGTCCCTCATTCCTTGCTCCATCCCAACGTCTCCGTTTCGTGTCCTTGGAAGTCATTAATGGCGCCCTTTGGGCTCCCAGAAGATTCGGCCCCAAAGCATCCTCCGTCTACACCACCAGAAGTGAGCTCGACTCCGTCAACATCGCCGATGACGTCACCCAGGTCAACTTTTGTCCCCCTATACTTTGGCCAAGTTACCGCTTCTGGCATTGAAATACATGTGTATCTCGCGGTGTCTTGAAATACGTTGAATATTCATTTCTAGATGGTTAATAGTTGCTGGTGTCTCAAAGTTTTTACTAATTATGGGTATTTAATTTATTTAATTTTTAATTTTCCATGTTGATGTAGTTAATTGGGAGAACACCTATGGTGTACCTCAACAAAGTTACACAAAGCTGCGTTGCAAATATTGCTGCAAAACTTGAATCTATGGAGCCTTGCCGAAGTGTGAAGGATAGGTAACCTTCCTCCAGTCTTCTATCCTTTTGAATTTAGATTTAATACTCTATTGTTGTCTGACGTTGTTGTTTACTCTTTACATTTCAGAATTGGTTCTAGTATGATATCTGATGCTGAAGAGAGAGGGGTAATTACTCCTGGGAAGGTGAGTACAAAGGAATTGGGTATATTGATTGATCAATATTAGAGCTTGGTGATGGCCTTATTTTTTATTTCTGTAACCGTGCAGACTATATTAGTTGAACCAACTAGTGGAAATACTGGACTTGCTATTGCTTTTGTTGCAGCAACTAAGGGATATAAAGTTATAGCTACCATGCCTGCATCCATAAATCTTGAAAGGAGGGTTCTTTTGCGTGCATTTGGTGCAGATGTTGTTTTGACCGACCCAGAGAAAGGTCTGAAAGGGGCTGTTGATAAAGCTGAAGAACTTGTTATCAGCATGCCAAATGCTTACATGTTTCAACAGTTTGATAATGCCGCTAATACCAAGGTTATGTCTGTTTCATAACCTCAGAGATTTTCCTTAAAAACTTTTTTATTGAACCTAATCGCTTTAATGTTTAAATACAAAAAACATACATCAATATGGGTGTAAGCGGTCTACTGCTGTGATGACACGTGGCTCACTTCTTGCACATGTGGTCATCAAGCTGGCACTCGACTGAGGCTACAGCTGGACTGTTGTTTCATTCAGCTGTCTAGCTTATGTCTGTTATTAAACGCTGTCGTTTGATGCTTTGGCTTTACTTGCATTTGATTGTTAGTTTAGTCTGTTATATAGCACGAGCTATAAATAAGCCTTCATGTGTATAGCTTACTCATTCAGTCTTGTTGTAGAACAGATTGGATACAGAGGTCTTCTTGGCTCCTCGAATTGCCAGAACCCTAAATACTATAGTTCCCATTCTCTTCTCTCAATTTTCTCTCAATTCTCTCTCAATCTTCCTCTAATCTCTCTCAAACATTCCATAACAGTTCGGTACTGTTACAAGTGGTATCAGAGCCGTTACATCCATTGCTTGCTGTTGTGTTTCTGGTCACGGCAATGATGCAGACGAGATCCAATTCGGCGGAGGTTCGGGAGTTGCAAGAAGGTTTGCAGTTGTTGCGTGCGGCGGTGTCGGAAGTTCAGGAGACGGTGCGACAGAATCAATCGACTGTGCAAGAGGATTACCGGAGAACACAGGAGGAAATGCTCGATATGCTCAAGAAACAAGATGAGCGGTCCCGGAGGCAGGAGGAGCAGTTTCGTCGAATTAGCTCGCATTTCAAATTTAAGGAGACAGAGAGTGGCGATCCTATCGCTGGCCAGGCGGAGAACAGTAGAAATGCAGATCAATTGTTTCCGGAGGATTCTTCTGGAGACGTGGTGTTTCAGACAAGGCCCTTGCGCGACTTTCCTCGATTTGACGGCGAGGATCCAGAAGGTTGGTCTTACCGAGCCTCACAGTTTTTTGATTACTACTCTATAACTGATGCACAGAGATTTACAATCTCTAGCTTCCATATGGAAGGGAAAGCACTGATTTGGTTTCAGGAATTGCGTAAAAGCAGTAGCCTGACCACATGATTGAGTTTCTTAATGCTCTCCGAATCAGGTTTGGTAGAGGTTCATATTATGATCCAATGGAATCTCTAGTTTCATTAAAACAAACTGGAAGTGTAGAGGAGTACAAATCTCAGTTTGAATTGTTAGCAAACAGAGTAGTTGGATTGTTGGAGAATCTGAAACTTAGTTGTTTCCTTGGAGGTTTAAATGAGGAAATTAGACTTCCTGTCCGGATGTTTAATCCGAGAACTATGACAGATGCTTACTCACTGTCTAAAATTCAGGAAGAATTGTTGCTTAACTCTAGGAAGTCCTCTAGAACTACCTCGAGTGTTGCGCAGAGTAGAGTTTTGCAATAGAGAAGTAGCTATTATAACCCTCGGATGAGTTTCCAGGGAACATCTAAACTGCTACAACCGGGTTTAGCTAAAGGAGGAGACATTGCTAAGGCTATAGTCCCAATACAAAAAATTTCTCCTGTTCAAATGGAGGAGCGAAGGAGAAAGGGGTTATGCTACTCTTGTGATGCTAAATGGACCCGAGGGCATGTTTGTGAGGGTCCTAAGCTCTTTTTGATAGAGGCAGTAGAAGAAGAGTGTGTGGATGGGGCTACATTAGTGCTAGAAGATCAGGAATTTATTGCTCAGGATCAAGCTGTAGGGGAGCCAGAAATATCCTTATGTGCGATTACAGAAACTCCTTCACCTAAAACCACGGGTTGATAGGTTCATTGAAACATCACCGAGTGATAGTTCTTATTGACTCGGGGAGTACTCACAATTTTGTGGACTCTAAATTGGCTGCATTGTTAGGGATTATACCTCAAACTCAAGAATCTATAAAGGTGAAAGTTGCTAATGGGCAAGAGGTGATTAGCCCGGGTAAAAGTGGAGAGGTTGGACTTAAAATGCAAGGGGCCAATTTTCTGGTGGATTTGTTTGTGTTACCTCTTGCTGGATGTGATGTGATGTTAGGAATCCAGTGGTTGAGGTTATTGGGACCCATACTGTGGGACTTTGTCACTTTAACTATGGAGTTCACATATGGGGGCCTTCGATGTTTGTTGAAGGGATTGCAGCTGGGGGTGGAATGGAGTTTAAAGGATGCATCTACTTTTAAGGTGTCTCAACAGAAAAACAAGGGAGTAGTTTTGCAGCTATTACAATCTTCTGTTGAGGATACTGAAATGATAGAATTGAATTCTGCAGAGACTTCCAGCTCTTTAGATGATCTTTTGTTGCAATTTGGGATGTGTTTCAGGAACCAAAAGGGTTACCACCCTCTAGAGAGCATGATCATCAAATTCCTTTAATAGAAGGTGCCCAGCCGGTTTCTGTAAGACCTTACCGGTATCCCTTTTATCAAAAAGAAGAGATTGAAAAGATAATTAAGGAGTTGTTGATGACTGGAGTAATTCGGCCGAGTAAGAGTCCATTCTCTTCTCCGGTGTTGTTGGTGAGAAAGGCCGATGGCACATGGCGTATGTGTATGGATTATCGGTCCCTTAACAAAGTCACTGTTAAGGATAAATTTCCCATCCCTGTGGTGGATGAACTTCTTGATGATTGTGGGGGGCTAAATGGTTTTCTAAGCTGGACTTGAGGTCCGTTTACCACCAGATTCGGGTTCAGGATAGTGATATTCCTAAGATGGCTTTCCGGACTCACGAAGGCCACTACGAGTTTTTGGTTATGCCATTTGGGCTAACCAATGCCCCCTCAACATTCCAAAGTCTTATGAACCATATTTTCAGACCTCATCTTAGAAAATTCATCCTGGTTTTCTTTGATGACATCTTGGTTTTCAGTTCTGACTTTGACACTCATTTGCTGCATCTTGAGACTACTTTGTCTATTCTTTGTGAACACAAGCTGTTTGCCAAGAAATCCAAATGTTGTTTTGGTTGCAAAGAGGTGGAGTACCTGGGGCATATTGTCTCGGAGCATGGAGTGAAGGCTGACCCCGGGAAGATTCAAGCCATGCTTGATTGGCCATTTCCTACCACTGTTAAGTCATTGAGAGGTTTTCTTGGACTGACAGGGTACTATAGGAAATTTATTAGGGCCTATGGTTCAATAGCTGCCCCTCTTACTGAAATGCTTAGAAAGAATGCTTTTAAGTGGACAGTTGGGGCTGAGAAGGCATTTCAGCAGCTGAAAGAGGCTGTCACACAAGCTCCTGTATTGGCCCTTCCCAATTTCTCCCAGCCGTTTGTCATAGAATGTGATGCTAGTGGAGTGGGAGTGGGTGCGGTTTTGATGCAGGAACAGAGGCCAGTGGCCTTCCTTAGCAAAGCATTGAAGGGTCGGGCTTTGCATATGTCCACCTATGAGAAGGAACTTTTTGCATTGGTTACAGCCATTCAAAAATGGAGACCATACCTTCTTGGACAGACTTTTGTAGTTAAGACCGATCAGCAGAGTCTGAAATTTTTGTTGGAGCAGAAGGTGGGCACCCCCTTCCAACAAAAATGGGTTACTAAGTTGTTGGGATACAGCTTTACAGTTGAGTACAAGAAAGGGAGTGATAATCGGGTTGCTGATGCTCTTTCTAGAAGGGAAGGTTGGGAAGAGGACTCAAGTATCTTCCTTCTGTCGATCCCTGCTGCTGCTTGGGTGGAGGACATTAAGCTGGAATATCAGCAGGATGATAGGCTTAAAACAATTCTGGAGAAGTGGAATTCTAATAGCCTTGATCTTACTAAATATTCAATGCATAATGGATTGTTACTCTATAAAGGTAGGATTCTTTTAGGGGACAATCAGCAGCTGAAATCACAATTTTTGCAATTTTTGCACTGTGATCCTATGGCTGGACACTCCGGTTATGAGAGAACCATGCAGCGAGCTCGAAGGGACTTCTATTGGAAAGGAATGAAGAAGGAATTGAAAACTTATATCCGGGAGTGTTCTGTTTGTCAACAGAACAAGTATGATACTTCTTCTCCTGCTGGACTTCTTCAACCGTTGCCAATTCCAGCTCGGGTGTGGACTTATATCAGTCTTGATTTTGTGGAGGGTTTGCCTAACTCGCATGGTTATTCTGTCATACTTGTAGTGGTGGATAGGCTCTCCAAATATAGCCATTTTTCTGCACTCTCTCACCCATTTACAGCTGCTAAGGTAGCTCAAGTCTTTGTTGCTAACGTTTTTAAGCTCCATGGCATGCCTTCTTCTGTGGTGTCTGACAGAGATCCAGTTTTCACAAGTGCTTTTTGGAGGGAATTGTTTACACTCCAAGGCTCTTCATTGCAGATGAGCTCCAGTTATCATCCTCAATCGGATGGTCAAACGGAGATAGTCAATAAGAGTTTGGAGAATTACTTGAGATGTTTTGCTCAAGACCAGCCGAAACACTGGTTTTCATGGCTCCCTTGGGCTGAGTTTTGGTATAACACCACGTGGCATGCAGCCATCAAAATGACTCCTTTTGAGGCTGTTTATGGTGTTCCCCCTCCACGGCTGTTATCTTATGTGCCCGGCACCACTAAGGTCCATGCTGTTGATGAGTTGCTTCGCTCTCGGGAACAAATTCTCACTCTCCTTCAGCATCATATGAAGCAGGCCCAGCAGCGCATGAAGAAATATGCTGATCTTCGAAGGAGTGAACGGACATTGGAAGTTGGCCAGCTGGTGTATCTCAGGTTGCAGCCTTATCGACAAAATTCTGTTGTGGCCAAGAGGTCTTTGAAGCTGTCTCCTAGATTCTATGGGCCTTATCCTATACTTCGCAGAATAGGAACAGTGGCTTATGAGTTGCAATTACCTCCCAACTCCAAGATTCACCCGGTGTTTCATGTCTCTCAACTCAAGCCTCGGTTGGGAGCTCATTCAGCGGCTGTTTCTGCTTTGCCTCCCTTGGACTCGAATGGTGTCCTACAGCCTGAACCCGTGGAACTACTTGCTCGCCGTTCACGCCCCAAGAACAACCGTCCTTTTATTGAGGTGTTGGTTCGTTGGGATGGGCAGTCCGCAGATGATGCTACTTGGGAGGAGTTTCATTCTTTAGCACAAGCTTACCCGCACCTTGTGGGCAAGGTGCTTTAAAAGAGGAGGGCATTGTAAGCGGTCTACTGCTGTGATGACACGTGGCTCACTTCTTGCACATGTGGTCATCAAGCTGGCACTCGACTGAGGCTACAGCTGGACTGTTGTTTCATTCAGCTGTCTAGCTTATGTCTGTTATTAAACGCTGTCGTTTGATGCTTTGGCTTTACTTGCATTTGATTGTTAGTTTAGTCTGTTATATAGCGCGAGCTATAAATAAGCCTTCATGCGTATAGCTTACTCATTCAGTCTTGTTGTAGAACAGATTGGATACGGAGGTCTTCTTGGCTCCTCGAATTGCCAGAACCCTAAATACTATAGTTCCCATTCTCTTCTCTCAATTTTCTCTCAATTCTCTCTCAATCTTCCTCTAATCTCTCTCAGACATTCCATAACAGTTCGGTACTGTTACAATGGGATTGGAACTCAGAGATTTTCCTTAAAACTTTTGTATTGAACCTAATTGCTTTAATGTTTAACTACAAAAAACAGACATCAATATGGGGTTGGACCTCTGAACTCACCTTTGGTTATGAGGGAGGAGACGTTGTTTTGTCTAAAAACCATTAGTATAATATAATTATATTTTTATTAAGATTTGCATGCATGAATTACAGATCCACTTCGAAACTACAGGGCCTGAAATATGGGAGGATACTATGGGTAGCGTTGACATTTTTGTTGCTGGGATTGGAACTGGTGGTACTGTTACAGGCACAGGGCGTTACCTGAAGATGATGAATAAAAAAGTAAAGGTTAGGATTGCCCCTTTCTGAGGAATCTGATTGCTTGTTGTGTCAATATGTTGACAAATTATATAACTTTTTGGTTGATATTCAGTCCACTAAAAATGCTGGAAAAACACATCAAACCTTCTTGAAATTTTTTATATGAAGTGCATACTAGGCCTTCTGTTCTGTTGCATAGTTTATTATTATTATTATTATTTTTCTGTATTTTGCTAGTTTTTTGTTAAATTCAATTTTTTTTTTGATGAATAAAAGCTTTCATAGAACAACAAACAACTACAACACTCTAGTGAAAAATGGAACACAATCCCAACAAGGATTACAACAATTACCTTAGGCCACAAACAACGACAGGCCTAAAATACCAACAAACAAAACTGCAACCACAAAATGAAGCAGAAAACAACAAAGCCAAGCAGGCCTAAAAATAACTAAACAACAACTAATCAACACCTGAGGCTCTTCATAATACAGAGTACCCGAGCTGCTGCATGAACCAAAACAAAATTAGAACAACAATGAGTGTAAGTTCCATCGATATACATGCTCCAAGTTCTTCTCAAGGCTCTTGAATTTGCCCTTAGCCACGATCTAGCCCAGACATCCCAGTTAATCTGCGCCAGAATAGATTCCTCCTTGCGTGGTGTATTGCAGTGCTGCAAGTCATTTTGCTGCCGCCAGAGGTGGTGAACAGTATCCCCTAGACAAAGTCTACCCAGGCTAGCCTTAAGGCTTTTTCCATGCAACACTGCAGCCCGCCAACTTTCAGTGTTTTCCCAATCCAAAGGGACATTCAAAAAGGAGCACTCAGCCATAATGCTAGTCCATATCCGGGAACAAAAGCTACACCTAAAAAACAGGTGTTCTCTGCTTGCCTGTTAACCACTCAATGGGACTTGTTTTGTGATTTCCAGATGTGATAAAACACCTCGCGCGTGCGCACTTAATGGAGAGAAATATGAGTAACAACATAGATTGAACATAGAACATCGCTCCCACAGGAGCACGCAACAACGGAAGTCTCCTCGTCATTTTCTTCTTCATTATGTTAAACTATTTCTCGACTAAAGAAGCAAATGGAGCGAAGCTTCCTCCATAACAAAAGAGACAAAGACTCTTTCCTGAGTAACCCTAGTAGCACATCTTTTGCTTAGTCACCAAAGCATCACGAAAATCTATCCAAAGCAAGAAGGAGTGTCTAGGAATAGCCGTGGGAAACCGAACCAATCTCCACCAGTTAACAATCGGATGGACTTCTCACAACTTCCCCCATGTAGCAGCACAAGAGTACTTGCCATTTCTGGAATCCCATATAGGCAAGTCAACGATCCTAGATTAACTTCATGGAGCTGGCTTTGGATCTCAACTAGAGCATCAGACCGAGCAGAAGTCCAAAACCAATCCCCATCCTTTATAATAGCAGCAAGCTTAGCATTAAGAGGGAGGCTAGAATCATACTCAATCCAGTATCCATACCTATCCAGTAAATATCCTGGAGGATGCCATTCATCAAGCCAAAGGAACACCCTCCTCCCACCTCCAACTTTGATCCGGATAAATTTCTTAGCAAGGTCTCAGAGCTTTAGAATTTTCTTCCAACTCCAAGAACATGAGACCGGGATTGAAACCTGCAATAAGCTTCTTCCCTTCAACGAATTAGATTCAATCCAGGCTACCCACAATGAGCCAGCCTTGGTGAAAAGATTCCAAATGTGATTCAACATTGAGGCCTTGTTCCATACTTCAGTTCTTTTTATCCCTAACCCTCCTTCTTGCTTTGGAGCACAAAGTTTGTCGCAAGCAACCTTAGCATGAGCCTTAGAGTACCCACCACCCCAGAGAAATTGGTTGAATTTCTGTTCAATCAGCTTGATGATCGTCTTGGGCAGAATGGACACCTTGGCCCAATACACCTGGAAACTGAGGACCGAAGATAGGAGATGAAGCCTGCCTGCAAATCTGAGCAACCCAATTCTCACAATCTGAAGCTGTTAGCCTCTTAGTAATATGGGGTACTCCCAAGAGTCTCACTGGGAGAGTACCTTCTGGCATTTGAAGCAAAGCCAGAATATCTTGTTTATACTCAAGAGAAACTCTAGCGAGGAAGATGGAACTCTTGGAGGGGTTAGCTTTCAATCCTGACAAATTTTCAAACTCATCAAGAGCCCCAATTATGTTTGAGACTGAATTGCAATTTGTAGCTGAGAATACCAATAGATCATCTGCAAAGCATAGATGATTCATCTTTACTGTCTTGCACTTTGGATGGTAATTAAACAAAGGAGAAGTTGCAACCTCTTCCAACAATAGTGGCAGCCCCTCCATAGCCAACACAAAGAGGTAAGGGGATATAGGATCCCCTTGTCTAAGCCCCTTCCTTCCTGGAAAATGCCCCACCAAAGTGGTTTTAGACCAATGGTAAAGCTAGGACTAGTAATGCAGGCCCTAATCCAAGTAATATACTTGGCAGGAGCTCCAAAGCATTTAAGACAATACAAAATGTATTTCCAATCCAAGGAATCATAGGCTTTCATCAAGTTAATCTTAAGAGTGCACTGAGGAGCCCCTTTCTCTTTATGGTAATCACATACAACCTCTTGAGCTAAGAGGATATTTTCAACAATACCCCGTTTAGGGATAAAAGCTCCTTGGTTAGAACTAATTACCTCTTCTAGCCTCAGAATCATTCTATTCGCCAGAAATCTTTGTAATACACTTATAAACAATGTTGCAGCAAGCAATAGGCCTGTAATCACCCATGGTAGAAGCATTCTTCTTCTTAGGAATCAACATGAGAATAGTGAAGTTCACTTCTTGGAGAAGCTTCCCGGAAGTGAAGAACTCCAAAATAGCTTCACAGAAATCACCCCCTATCACTGGCTAGGCCTTTTGAAAGAAGTCAGCAGAGAAGCTATCCAGCCCTGAGGCTTTGCTGGGATTCATAGAAAACACAACCTGATGAATTTCAGATCGGGTCACAGGAGCACACATTCCAGCCACACAAAGTATCAGAAAATTTCTTCTTGAATAGATTAGTAACCCGAGCAGCCTTGTCTGAGGAAAACTCATGAAGAGAAAGTCCCTAAAAGCTGTTGATAAAAGTTTATGGCCATGCTCTTAATCTCCATCATATCATGAATACTGTTACCCTTATTATCCTTTAACACTTTGATAAGGTTAGTAGAGTTCTTAACCTTAACAGAGTTATGGAAAAAAGCATTATTACCATCCCCAAGATTAAGCCACTTCATTCTGGATTTCTGTTTAAGGAAATTCTCCTCAGCAGCTAGAAGAGAAACCAACAAATGCAGACACTCCCTTTCCTTCCTTTGACACTCAACAATGCCTCGGGATGAAATAAATTTGTCTTGAGCCTTTGCTAGATCTTGCCTAGCCTGCAAAACTTTTGGCCCTAAGCCACCATAAACTTCCTTATTCTTAATCTTCAGAACAGCCCTTACTGCTTTAAGCTTTGCATAGAATCGAAACAGAGAGTAACCATCTACTTCAAGCCTCCAAGCATCTCCAATCCACTCCAGAAAGTGACTGTGGTCTGCCCAGAAATTGAAGTACTTGAATGGTTTAGGGCCATAGCTTACAAAGCTAGAAACTGTCACTAAAGCCGGGGAGTGATCAGAAACCCCTCTCTCAAGAAACTCAATAGAAGTATTTCCAAAAGTTTTCAACCAATCACAATTGGATTGGACTCTATCAAGTTTTTTAGAGACAAAATCATCTCCAGATTACTTGTTGGTCTAGGTATGGAAGCAGCTAGTGTATCTAATATCATCAACCTCCAAATTATGAATGCAATCCACAAACTCCTTTTCATAACAAGAAAACCCTCCTTACCCCATTTTCTTGAGGGTACCGGATCACATTGAAATCACCAGCTAAAAGCTAGGGCATTTTGTCCATAGTCTCCTTAATCAAGCTCAGTTCCTGCATCAGCTTTCTCCTTTCAGGACCATGAGTAGAACCATAAAAAGCAGAAAGAATCCAACTCTCACCAGAATCCTTAGATATAACCTTGCAAGTAATAACTTGCTATGTATATCATAAGGTTCAATAGCAAATGCACCAGGATCCTAGCATATCCAAATTCTACCCAAACATTGTTTAGAATAGTTATTCACAACCTCCCACCCAGGTAGCATGGCTGCTACAATCCGAGGGAAATTATCCTTCTTCACCCGAGTTTCTACTAAGCACAAAATAGAAAGTTTAAGCTGCTTACCACCTTCTTAATCTCCTTCTGTTTTAGGGGCATGTTAAGTCCCCTAATATTCCAAGAAAGGAGCTTCATATCATCCTTTGAGGAGAAAAGCCCTTTTCACCAGTAGGGCTATCATTCATCTTCCCCTTCCCCTTATCTCGAGAAGAAATGGCCTGCTCAAAGATCTCAAGAAAGGTGGTAGGAGTTCGCACCCTAATCTCCTCCTCATCATCCTCTTCATTCTCCATTCTACCTATAGTGGCAAAGGAATTCGATAACTGAATCCCAACAGTTTTACTTGTTGGCTTAGAACCCCCAACTGGTGTTCTAATAGGCTTCTCAAAAGGAATCTGCTTTGAAACAGGGCTACTTTTCTTCATAAGGCCATTCCTAGGCATTTTAGGAATCCACACCTTCTCCTTCTTGGCACATGCATAAGCAGCATGCCCAAAATTACCACAAGTGGAACACTTAGGAGGTAACCATGGGTATTCAACACCCACAGTGATAGTAGCACCATTGCTCCTACAAATGGTAAGCTCCTTGGGACAATCGGACTGCACATCAATTTCAATCAAAACTCTAGCAAAACCAAGTCTTTTTTGTTCCTCTGTGACCTTATCGGCATATAGAGGCTTCCCAATACCACTAGCAACATAGCTAAGGCATGTAGGAGTCCAAAACTCCATAGGTAAGTGAATGAATTTGACCCACACAGGTTCAGAGGAAAGATTGAGCTTAAGAACTTGCATACCTGGTTGCCACTTTCGCAGAATCAGAGACTTATTGGAAACATGCCATACTCGAGATTCCAAAATCTCATCACAGGAAGCCTCATCATGAAACCGGAAGATGAACATACCATTCTCCAATGAGTAAACTTCAACCTCACCATACTTTCGCCACATTGAAGCCGCAACCTTTTTAACCAAAAAATAAGGTAGAGACTTGTCCATGAGTTGACCAACCAGACACGACCGCCATCTGGAAATACCTTCTTCAACAGCTTCATCTGGAGGTGTAATGAATGTCCTGCCCCCAACCTTCTTTGGCTCGAAGAATTCAAGATTGCCCATGGTTCTCTCATTCTTAAAAAGGCCACTCCACTCCTTAGTATCAATCTCTGGATCATGCTTAGGATCATCATGTATAGCCACAAGGTTCCCAAGACTTGGAAACTCCCCTTCATGCATTGGATCCCCAAGACTCGGAAATCCCCCTACATGCACAGGATCCCCGAGACTCGGAAAACCCCCTCTAGAATCTACACTCTGATAATCATCATCAATCAGCCAATTCTTTCCAAATTCACCATCTTCCTCATCAATAACCGGCTCAATCACCTCCACAATTGGAGAAGATTCAACAGCAATAGCCGAATTAATTAGCCCCAAACTATTGGATGACATATCTTCAAGAAACCCATTCTCCACTGCATCCGCAAAATCTTCTGATTCAGACGGTCCAACATCCACCGTACTCGAAGATCCTTCACTTTTCCCTATCGTCCCGCTCAGTTTCCCTCTTCTTCTTCCTTGCCCTCGACCTCGTCCCCTTACAAGTTTCTTCGCCATATTTCCACACCACCACTTGAATCACACAAAATCAATCAAGCATTCAAATTGACCAAAAGACAATTTGAACAATTGAAAGAGCCTGAGTAATCATCATCATGGCCTCCGGTAACCTTCTCTGGCTTAGACGCGTCCTCATGCGCCGATCTTAGAACGTAATTGCTTTTCCCACACTTTTCCTTCAAAACGGCGATGACGTGGCGTGGTTGAGAAATAATCCTTGAATTCAAATTCAAATTAATATGTGTTGAAGAAAAGCGGCTGTAGAATATGATGCAATGAATTAGATGGCATATGTGTATACTTTTATATGTGTATACACTCAACAAGCATGAATACACATGCAAAGATACATAACAGTAATAACATGACATACATATTTGTTTATGTAAATATGTGTATATAAATATGTATGTATGTATCTATGCCTGTATATATGTATAAATAAGAGCAGTTCTGGAATCTGATTGGATGAATTAGATGGGATGATTAGCCAAAAAAATAGAAGAGAAAAAAGAATTAGAATGGTGAATGTAGAAAGAATAAAAGAAGACGGAAGAGAGTACTAGAAGATGAAGGCCCCCTCTGCACATTGCTTTCTTCTTATGGGCCACGGCTTTGGGTAGAATGCTCACGGTGAACAATCTTAGAAGGCAGAGGTTTCAGCTGATTAATCGATATGTATGTATGTATCTATGCCTGTATGTATGTATAAATAAGAGTAGTTTTGGAATCTTATTGGATGAATTAGATGGGATGATTAGCCAAAAAAATAGAAGAGAAAAAAGAATTAGAATGCTGAATGTAGAAAGAATAAAAGAAGACAGAAGAAAGAGAGTACTAGAAGGTGAAGGCCCCTCTGCACATTGCTTTCTTCTTATGGGCCACGACTTTGGGTAGAATCCTCACGGTGGACAATCTTAGAAGGCAGAGGTTTTAGCTAATTAATCGATGTTGCCTGTATAAGAAGGATGAGGAAACTATTAATCTTTCTCCTCCATTATGAGTTTTCTATGGATGTCTGGCACTTGGTGCTTAACAACTTTGGGGTCTCTTGGGTCACACCTGGTAACGTGCCTTAGCTTCTCCATTGTTGGAAATTCCTTGGGCATGGACATCCTAGAGAAGTTATCTGGAAAGTTATTCCCGCTCTCTTAATATGGAGCATTTGGAGAGAAAGGAACGGTCGGCTCTTTGAGGATAGTGAGTCCAATGTGCTGCTTCTTAAATCCTCCTTCCTGAGATCTCTTCTGGATTGGGCCTTTGCTCATGTTCCTAACTTTTCTTCAGGGAATTTGGTAGATTTGATTTGTTTTCAGCAGCTAGTTCTTGGTGCTCTTGTTTTTCTTCGTGTACGAGGAATTTCCTTTTTCTTCAATAAAAATTATTTGATTCATCAAAAAAGAGAGTAATAGAAATTCGTGATGGTTTCCTTATGAGTTAATTAGAACGTAGAATGAATATAGTTTGAATATGATCCAAAAAAAAAAAAATGTTAATTGGTTCAATTACAAGAATTAGTAAGACAGTACCTGCTATCAAGTTCTGCACTAATTTTTTGTGTACATAAGTTTCTTACAATATCATCCTGACCAATCTTGCCTGCACTTTAGTTAGATTGGTTGCAATCTGTTGGGTAGTAGTGAGACTAGGTGTGGAAATTGTTCCATAAATCTTCATGAACTCTGGCACTACTTTCTTCAAGATGTAGAAGCCAAAATTTTCATAACATGTGCTATAGATCTGTATTTTTTTTTTTTTTTGATAAGTAAGTAGAGAATTTTATAAAAAGCGTAAAGGCGCCCCTAAGCATACAGGAAGTATACAAAAGGACACCAAAAAAGGAAAGAGAGGGGAAGGGGAAAAACACCCGAAAAACCCAAACAGAAGGAAACCTGGAAAACCCCTACAAAACCAGCCCACAAAACCCGAGACTAATACATTACATTAGGCCGCTTAGCCTTGCCCCTACTAGAACCTAAACCTCTAGCATCATAATTGATCGAGCACTCTAAGTTCTTCACTTCACGACTCCCTTTAAACTTAGAAGAGGAAACTGAAGCCAAGACGATGCTCCGCATCAATACGAGTCATGAAATCTAAAAAGCGCTTCACATTCCCCTCGTGGGAGACCCCTAAAGTATTAACACAGAAGCTAAGATCAATCGCTGCCCCAGGAGAATCACCAATCGCCTCAAAACCACTTCCCCGCGAAGAATTGCCCACCTCTGAGAAAGACAAAAAAGGCGGGCACCCAAGAATAGACTAGACCGAAGAGAGTGGAACCACTCCCACATCTGACGGAGGAAGAGCCGCGCCGCTTGGGAGAAGGAAGCCACGCCGAAGGATAGGCTAATAGCCCTCATCTTGAGCAGCGGTAGACTTTGCAGGAGCTGACAAGGGCTTGGAGACAACCCCACAAGCAGGCTTGGAAAGCACCTTGGGAGCACTGAAAGTCTCAAGAGCCTCTGCAAGCAGATGCTTATCCAATTTGCCAACCTTGTTCTTCCGAGAGTAAGAGAGCAGTGACTTCGATTCTGACGGGTAAATAGGCGCACCAGACTCCGACATCACAGGGAGGGAGTAACGCAGCCTTTCACCAAGAGCATCCGCGCCTGAAGAGCAGACGCCAAGAGCTGGATCAAACCCAAAGAGAGTCGGAGAAGGAGCCATCTCAGACGAAGGCAACAAAGGAGGATCCCCACCCAGAGCTGACCTCACCAATGCAGAGACACCAACGCCCTCGGAAACAAAAGTAACGGCCGACGACGACACGTTAGAAGCTTCAAATCTGGACGGAGTAGCGGACTTTTCCCCGAGAATCTCCGTGGAAACCGGAGAAAAGGGAGAAGAACGCTCTTCTAACTCCGGAAGAGAGGCTGAAGAAAAATCCACAACTTCCGGCTCCGGGGCACCCAAGCCCGAAGGAACAGAACCCATACCCGCGTCAGAACCATGAACCGAAACTAACCTGCATTTCTTAGCCTTCTTAAAGTAATCCACTCTTGTAAGACCGGACTTCCTGGTCTTATTAGAAAAAGAGAATTTTACATGACATGGTTCGTGCCAACCTGAAGGCTTAGTTAATCTTTTTTTTTTTATTAGTAAGAAAATTTTATTAAAAAAGCATAAGGCGCCCTTAAGTACACAAGAAGTATACATAGGAACAACTAAGCTAGCCCACAGAAAAGAACTCAATAAAACCTACAAGAAACCCAAAATACAGTAGAACCCCCATCAAAACCCAACTCCCAAAATGTGCATGTGCATATTAGTTAATCTGAGAATCAGCATGTGCATCCATCCATGCATACACCGTCTTCTTGCAGTTATTTGAGTAAAATAGTTATTCTTTCAGAACATCTTGTAAACTACATGAAGTCTTGAAAAAGAGAACCGCTTCAAGATTTTTATTCTCTTAGTGCACATAAATTACGCCCCCTAACTCATTTCTAGGCTTCTATATTGACCAAAGCTTGCTTTCTTTTTCTTTTTCTTTTTTTTCCCCACCAATTTATATCCATCTTAATATTAGTATCAGTAGCCTTGACTTCCAATATCTTTTTTTCCTTGAGTAACCTTAATTAATACTTTATTTGTGGGATATATGAGCTTTTTTGGCTCACAATAAAAACTGAATAAGGTTGGGTTTGGCCCTCTCCCATAGTAATTGAAGTTTTAATCTCATATGCTAGTCCTCTCTCTCTCTCTCTCTCACCCTAAGTTCCATGCACCTGATGGGCTTTGAGAATGGGAGTTTTCTATGTAGGTGGTCTATAGAGTCAAAGGATTTCGAAATGAAGGTAGGGGGAGGCGCTGCGGGATTGAGGATTCGTGAAAGATGTCATTGATTGATGAGGTCCATTCTCCTTAATAGAGACGAAACAACATGGCTGCATGGCTCCTTTGAGAATCTGATGGTAGTCAGAGACTCAAGGGTCTTTTGGAACCAATCCAGTAGAACCCCCATCAGGATCCTAGATCAGAGATGCTCAAACAGGCACGGTCACTTTCTAGTGTTAGAGAAATTTGAAGGTGGGAGAAGGATTGGTTCAGTCCTCATGCCGGAAGGGAGGCACAGTGAAGGATGGACTCATTTTTCCTCAGAGCTTCGTTTGCTTTGGACAGGTTGGAGGCTACTGGAAAGAGCCCCATGACTATATCGATGACAGGAAGGAGGTCCTACCTAGAGGTCCTAGCAGAGACGCTTCCTGTTGTGACAAAACTAATTTTATGGATCCCCAATAAAGCAGAAAATAGCAGAATAGAAAATAACACAATCACACAAGACACCAAGATTTAAGTGGTTCGGGTTAATAAGCCTATATTTATTGGCGGAGATGACCCGAAGAATATTCACTAATAAAAGGTGGAGTACAAAGAGTAGTACAGATAAAACCACTCAAACCCAAAAGCCCCAATACACCCAAATCTCACTCTCACTTGAAAGAGAATTATACAAAAGAGATAATACTCTAAATTCTCTAAGCCACCGTGTGGCCAACACAAATAGTAAGAATCTACAGAGATGCACTCTTTCTTCTTCTTCTCTACTGCGACGAAGAAGTTGCTGCCTCTCTACCAAAAATGACCGAATGTTGTGTCTTTAATATAGCGTGGTTAAGTCGGTCAAAGAGAACTTCACCATGAAGTAAGGTAAGAAACTTATCCAAGAAGTAAAGCTATGGGTGAAACCATATTTGTGAGAAAGAGGAAAAAACAAATCATAAAAGGCCGGGCCCACCATGACTTGTGAAAGGCAAGTCATTACACGACAAATCTCCACCTTGACTTGAATTTCATCAAGTCCTCAATGCAAATATCCTCATGACGTCTCCTCCAAAACCCTAAGGGTAATTACAAGCACCAATCAAGTCCAAGCAACTCTTGAACTTGAGAACCAGAACTGGCTTAGTCAACATATCCGCTGGATTTCTTGCCATACCAATTTTCTTCAATGTGATAGCTCCATGTGCCGCAACTAGATGACCAACACAATCTGAATCAATACACAAAATGACACTAGAACCAATACAATTGCCTCTGTCAAAGACTAAACCAAAGATTTGTAGCGCCTTGTAAATAACAGAGAATCCATTTCACTGCCTGCCAGTAAACCTTTCTAGGACTAACAACATTATCTGCCTGTGGAATATCTGGACGAGTGCAGCTCCCAACTACACTAGAGTAAGGTACATGCAACATGGAATGCTCCTCCTCACTCTGTGGTGCTAACACTGCTGAGAATCTAAAATGTGCATCATACAGAGTACTCACTAACCCAAGGACATTCTTCGCACCACCCAAATCCTTCACTTCAAACTCGTCACCCAAAAGAGATTTCAATCTCTTAACCTTAAACATGTGTTTAGCAGCAATAAGTATGTTATCCACATAGGGGAACAAATAAACAAATGAACCATATGAAAATTGCCCATAATACACAAAACGCTTGTACCATTGTCCTGGAGATTATTCCAAGCCATACAACGATCTCCTCAACTTGACAGTCTCCGCGCCTTCTGGCAATTTCACCAAATCCCATGTCTGGTTCTTATGAAGAGACTCAATCTCCTCATTCATGGCAACAATTCAAAATGCAGGCTCACTACTTGTGACGACTTCTGAAAGAGTGGAAGACTCTTAGACCGCAGTGTCCTCTTCCACAGTAAGTGCACACGCTACCAAATCTGCAAAATCACATATCTGAGGTAGACTAATCTGCTTCCTCTGTCTACCAATCGCAATACCGGTCTCTTGCTTTTCTTATGAATCATCATCAGAATCGGAACTATAATGGGCTGATCTTGAATGCCATCTTGCACCCTTTGTGAATCTTCTACCTGAAGTTCCACTTCCTTACTATGACCCAACCACATATGCCATAATCGAGTAGTGTCTGAAGACACATCAACTGAACTTGTCACCGTACTGCTCTGAAGAAAATAGAGGCCATCAACCTTGTTACATTGCATCATAACCAATGAACCTTTGCTAACCCGAATGACTCTACCTTCATCGGGATACTTGTATCCAAGGGAGTCTAAAATGCCCAAAAAAATAAGATTTTTCTTCAAATCTGGTATATGTCGAACATTTTTCAAAGTCCTCACGATCCCATCATGCATCCTTATTCTAATTGTACCTATATTAACAATCTTGCAGGCAACATCGTTTCCCATCAAGACTGAACCACCATTGACTGACTAATAGGTAGTAAACCAATCCATTTTAGGGGACATATGAAATGTACAAGCACTATCAAGGACCTACTTGTCGCTAAAATGACCATCAGAAACGGTAACTGTAAGGACAAATTCTGAACCCCTAAAATTTGCTTCAACAACACCAGCCATAGAAGAGGAACTTAGCTTATCACCTTCCTCTTTATTTTTCAGCTTCGGACACTTGGATTTATAATGTCCATACTTTTTGCAATAGTAACACTGAACATTCTTCTTGGACTTGGATCGGCCTTTTGAGTCTCTCACTGGATTGACCTCTAAAATTAGAGGAATTTTCCAAATGTCCTTTAACAAATAAACCCTCAGCCTGATTATTACTACATTTCTCATTCAATCTTGTCCTCAACTCCATAGAATTCAAAGTAGATTTAATATCAGCTAAGGAGATGGTATCTCTATCGTACAACGTTGAATTAACAAAATTATTAAACAAATCTGGTATTGAATACAACAAAATCAAGGCTTGATCCTCATCATCTACTTGAACATCAATATTTTTCAAATCCATAAGAATTTTATTAAATTCATCAAGATGATTACAAAGAGGCATACCTTCCTGCATCTTGAGCGTATATAACCGTTGCTTCAAAAACAAACAATTAGTGAGAGACTTCTTCATGTACAAGTTCTCCAGCTTCTTCCAAAGTCCAGCAATAGTTTCTTCATCAGCAACTTCTCTCAAAACTGCATCTAAAAGTGACATCAAAATTGCACTGTGGGATTTTTCTTCAAGTTCCTTCATTTCCTCCGTTGATGTTGATGGCATCTTGCCATCCCAAATCTTCGCCAAGCCTTGTTGTAATAAAGCTCGCATCTTGATACACCAAAGACTGAAATTATTTTGACCATCAAACTTTTCTACTTCAAATTTTGTAGTAACCATCCCACAAAATAAATACCCAAGCTCTGATACCAGTTTGTTGTGACAAAACTAATTTTAGGGATCCCCAATAAAGCAGAAAATAACAGAATAGGAAATAACACAATCACACAAGACACCAAGATTTAAGTGGTTTAGCTTAATAAACCTATATTTACTGGCGGAGACGACCCAAAAAATATTCACTAACAAAAGGTTGAGTATAAAGAGTAATACAGAGAAAACACTCAAACCCTAAAGCCCTAATACACCCAAATCTCACTCTCACTTGAAACAGAATTATACAAAAGAGATAATACTCTAAATTCTCTAAGCTACCGTGTGGCCAACACAAATAGTAAGAATCTATAAAGTGAGATGCACTCTTTCTTCTCTCTTTTTTGTCTTCTTTATTGCCACGAAGAAGTTGCTGCCTCTCTACAAAAAATGATCGAATGTTGTGTCTTTAATATAGAGTGGTTATGTCGGTTAAAGAGAACTTCACCATGAAGTAAGGTAAGAAACTTCTCCAAGAAGTAAAGCTATGGGTGAAACCATATTTGTGAGAAAGAGGAAAAAACAAGTCATAAAAGACTGGTCCCACCATGACTTGTGAAAGGCAAGTCATTACACAAAACTTCCTCTACCGAAGGAGCGTTTTGGGATTCCTCCAGGGCCACTCGCAAGAGTTCCGAGTTGGTTGTGAGACTCCTCTAAGATCACGTCCCAAGTTCTAGTGAAATCCCATAGCAACACGTCTCGAGTTCCGGCCAAATCCACCATAGCTCTGACAAAGCTAGCAGCACAAAGGAGAAGAGAAGAAAGATGGAGAAGCCATAAATGCAGTTGGAGATGCCTATCACCTGCTCGATGAAATTCCTCAACGGAAAGAATTAGAATCTCTCTTAGGGAAGCCATTTCCAATTCTGGTGGATGGTGATACCATTGAGCAGCACGTGTTTGATGAAAGGCCGGGAGAGTTGGAATTGGTGGTTCATAAGCATAGATGGAAGTGGAAGCAAGGGGAAGAAGAAGAAGATGCACAGTGCCATTTTGAGCTGGACAAAGACGTCTTCAAGGATGGCTTAACAAGTTGTGAGAAATTTTTTTCTTATTCTAAAGCTGGAGAAAACAAACAAGACCTTGGGCAGTTGGTAACTTGTGAAAGATGTGCGGAGAAGCTTCATTATAAAAGGCAGGATGAGATTGGAGAGGATTTTGTGATGCTAAAGCACAAATGGCGATGGAGAGAGGTGGTATCACATGCTGCCGGTGGTCTCGAGGTGGAAAGGCTTCACTTAGAGACTGCTAAATCAGTTTCTTTTCCAGTTGTCTCTAAAGATGGCCATCAAGATTCTGGGAATGGTCATTATTGGATACAACATGAAGAGGAGTTTAGAATTAAGTTTGAGCTTGACGTGGAGGATAGGAAGCTTGAAGAAACTTCCGAGCCACTGAGGTACGTTGTTGTTGGCGAAGAAGTGAGCAAAGGCAGATTCTCTTCTGCCATGCGAGCAAGCCTATCTACAATGGTTGTGTTTGACTTGTGGCACCGATGGCGTTGGAAGGATAGACGCCGTGATCTTCAAGGAGCTAACGTTTAGATGGCGAGCTCAAAGATGAGTTTAGGTGTAAATGATAGGTCTCTTCAACATTCTCAAGGAAAAACGTGGCACAACCTTGATTCACCTTTTCCATGGAGTGCCAGATGTGCTCTTCCATGGAGTGCCAGCTGTGCTCTTTACATTGAAAATGGAAGTGGAGAGTTGAATTCAGAGTCAACTTGTACAGCTATTGTCTTGGCTTTTGGGAAGAGTAGATTTTTCTTGAAGGAGACAGTCTCACGTGCCTTGCGCTTGGTTAGTGAAATGTTAAGTAAATATGAAACAGTGGAGGACAACTATCAATGCACTAGAGACTTTCAGAGGAATTTCTGGCTTACTGCATTTTATGTTATATTTTTTAGATGTACGTTGGTACACCCGAGCTCAATCATACCGTGGAGTGTTCATAAAGATGGAGCCCGTGATAAGGGAAGCCTGGAAAAGGAAGCTGGCATGGGAAATGGGGCTTGGAATGCAATAGAGGAGGAGAGTTACATTTGGCTCCAATTACCTGGTCAAGTGGAGTGCTGTATCCCAAAATCTGTAGGGATGATTAATAGTGCATATTTCCTTGGGTACGACTACAGGGTTTTTGATCCAGGAGGGGAACGAGTACTACCAGAACAAGGAAGAAGAAATAGGGAAGCAACATTCCAATCCAATCTGCGGTTACAAGAAAACCTTGGTGTCCAAGTCGTGCAATTGAGTCTAGAGGAGGAAGTAGCTGCCAGAGTCTTGCAATTGAGGTGGTCATCAGGTCTGTACATGACAACATGGGCCTCCAGTTTCTTCCACAAGTGTTTGACACCACAGTCCAACAGCAGGTCAAATGGTGCCATCTGGGTTTTTGATCCAGGAGGAGACATTTTCAGTTGTGAGAGAAGGTGCAGGAGGTCATTTCATCCAATTGCCATGGCTTGTGCAGAATCTGTGTGTCTTTGTTGGCTTTTTGCAGGAGAAAGTAGATAAGTTGCAGAACTTCATCTGTAATTTTTTTGAATATGAACAGAATCACTGCCTTGTTGTGGGGGGTTGGGCTCTTCCATTAGTTTTCAAGTGCTGAGGTCTTTTCCTGCGTTAGAGAAATCTGTGGCTATTTTTGCCTTCCATGTTTTTTTTTTTTGATAAGTAGAGAATTTTATAAAAAGCGTAAAGGTGTGTCCCTAAGCATACAGGAAGTATACAAAAGGACACCAAAAAATGAAAGAGGGGAAGGGGAAAAACACCCGAAAAACCCCAAACAGAAGGAAACTCGGAAAACCCCTACAAAACCAGCCCACAAAACCCCGAGACTAATACATCACATTAGGCCGCTTAGCCTTGCCCCTACTAGAACCTAAACCTCTAGCATCATAATTAATCGAGCACTCTAAGTTCTTCACTTCACGACTCCCTTTAAACTTAGAAGAGGAAACTGAAGCCTCAAGACGATGCTCCGCATCAATACGAGTCATGAAATCTAAAAAGCCCTTCACATTCCCCTCGTGGGAGACCCCTAAAGTATTAACACAGAAGCTGAGATCAATCGCTGCCCCAGGAGGATCACCAATCGCCTCAAAACCACTTCCCCGCGAAGAATTGCCCACCTCTGAGAAAGACAATAAAGGCGGGCACCCAAGCACAGACTGGACCGAAGAGAGTGGAACCACTCCCACTTCTAACGGAGGAAGAGCTGCGCCGCTTGGGAGAAGGAAGCCACGCTGAAGGATAGGCTGATAGCCCCCATCTTGAGCAGCCGTAGACTTTGCAGGAGCTGACAAGGGCTTGGAGACAACCCCACAAGCAGGCCTGGAAAGCACCTTGGGAGCACTGAAAGTCTCAAGAGCCTCTGCAAGCAGATGCTTATCCAATTTGTCAACCTTGTTCTTCCGAGAGTATGAGAGCACCGACTTCGAAGGCAGAATTGCTCCATCAGGAGAATGAATCTGCTGTGGAAGAGCTTGTGGAAATGATTGCTGCCGGGGGTCTTTCACATGCCCAATCCTTGTATTCCCTTGTAATGGGCATCTTCAATGGGAATTCTGCATCAAATGGGACTTATGCATCTTACTTGGTGTCTGCAGCTGTACTTGGAGCATTGGGATATTGCTACATGTGGTGGAAGGGTTGGTCCCATTACAGAAGCCAAGTTCTCTAACATGGAAAAGAAAGAAATTGATTTACATGTGGCAGCTGAAGGCCATCCATTGACTATACAATGCGTGGGCATTTGCTAAAAGGTTCATGTAGTGTTGACCAACACTTTTGCTTTGTTTTGTTCATAAATAATGCATGGCTTCCTTTTGCTTTGTTCCACCAGTACCTTGAGGGTAAGGTGCTCTAAAGGAGGGAGTATTGTCACAGGTCTATTATGTGAAGTAACGTGGCAGTTTCTGGAGCAAGCAAAGTGAAGTGCAGTCCAGCTGAGTTCTTCTAGAAGGGATTAAACGGTGTGTTTTGTGGGCCAGCTAGAGCTTTGTCGTTTTATTCATTTACTATGTCGTTTTAAGCTTTTCTTAAGGAGTGTCGTTTTAGTCTATGGGGCGTGCGTTTGTAAGAGGCTATATAAGTCTCAGCGGGCAGATTAGGAGGGTATCGATTGAATTGTTAGCTTGTTCACTAGTGAACGATGAAGGCCCTTGGCTCCTTGAATTGCCAAGAACTTGGAGATTAGCCATCTCGAATTGGCCCTATCAAATACAATTCTCCATTTCTATTCTCTCCTTTCTTGATTTCTTCTTTTTTCATTTTTCCTCACTGAATTACAGTAACAGTTACAAAGGTGCCCATTTGGCCTATGCAATATTATACAAGATCCATTCCCTGTAATTGCAATATCATCCTCACAAAACACGAAGGAAGGTTTTAGGCCATACAAAACCTTCCTTACCTTGTAAACACTGTCTTGATACTCCCTTTTAGCAACCCAGGTGGTTACTCCCTGTAGACTTCCATTAGTAAGTCACTGTGAGAAAGTATTTTTAACATCCAACTTGAAAACAAAGACTAGTCATGATTAATGACAAGAGAGATTAACAGCTAAGAATGAGGGATCTTGACACACCCGGAGAGAAAAAAAAAAAAAAAAAAAAAAAACTCCTCATAATCTATACTAAGTCTATGTATAAACTTTAACAACCAAATGTGACTTCAAGTGTTCAACAAAACTAGTCGGATTAAACGTGACCATGTATACCTATTTGCAACCAATAATTTGTTCATAAAAAGAAAAGGAGACAAGATCTAATATGCCATTGTTATGTAGCGTAGTCATTTCTATTTCCATAGCTTTCTTTTAACCTGGATCAGAAAATGCATTCTGTATTGTATTAAGAATAAAGAGAGTAGAAAGTAAGGAGATAAAGCAGGCAAGTGAATGAGACAAAGAATAGGAAGAAAGAAAGTGACTAATAGGGTGTTTATTGACACAAGAGTATGTACCTTTTTCTAAGGCAATAAGTAGAGTGTTTGACACAATTTGAGTGATGAGAATAATCCTGTAATGGGTCTGTAGGGTCGGTGGCAAGGTATCTGAGAGAGATGATGGAGCAACGTTGGAGGGTGATCGTAAGTCACTCAACAGAGGAAGTGGAATAGATGATGATAGTGAATCAAGATCACTATCAGTAGGAGAGCCGGTATGGGAGAAATATGGTCTAGATTCAAAAAAAGGTGACCTCGGCACTATTGAAGTATCGCTTAAGAGCAGGACTGCATCAATGATATATTTTTTTGGGTTTTAGAATAACCAAGAAGCACACATTTAGTAACACAAGGATCAAGTTTATCAAAGCTAGGACCAAGGTTGTAAATATACACACACACTAATGTGAACCCGTGGGATCGAACTCCCTTGAACCCACAATCAAATTGAAACCTATCCAAGAAAGCAAAAAATTTAGTCAAGAAGATCTAGACCCGTTGAAATCTTGTTTCAAGAACCTAGATTCGGTAAGAAAGCCACAAAGGGTTTGCTTTTGATAAGTTCTTAGTTCAATCAAGAACAAGTAGAGAAAACTGAAAAGTTTTCAATGAAGAAAAAACTTCTTTCACATTCAACTTCCCTAGAAAATGCGGCCACAAGTCTTTTTAAACCCCTCCATGAAACCCTAAGGCCTACTAAGGCCTACATCAATTAAAAGACATGGGCTGAACATCTTTAAGCCCAAAACATCTTAAACTACATGCATATAGCTAATAAAAGAAGCTCACTTAATGAATTAAATAGGCACAAACGCCTACAACCATAGAAACATAAAATAGGCCCACACGCTCATACTTAATGAAATAAAGAGTTTACACTAAACCACTAGGCTATGCCGCCCCCCTCTGTAGCTTGTATCACATGGATTAAAGCTGGTTCTTCTTTTTTCAAACCCATCTTTAATGTTGGGGTCTTTCTCGATAAATTTACAAACTCCGCCCAAGTGGATTGCGCCAATCCTTGTATTGCTTCCTTGATCTTCTTAGTTCTTGACCTTGTGATTGGCCCATTTGGAACTTGCAAGGGATCTTTAAGACTCGGTCCACCATGATGCCATCACCCACAAGCCTTTGGAGGAAGAGAAAAAGTAGGAAAGGAAGGACACAAAATAGAGTGAGGTGATACCCCATGTAACTCAGAAGAAGGCATCTTGTTAATAAGGTAGCAAGTAGTAAGGATAACATTACTCCAAAAACTCTTAGGAGCATGCACTCAAAACAAAATGGTGTGTACCACTTCCAATAAGTGACGATTTTTACGCTCAGCTACACCATTTTGTTGCGGTAGTACAAAAGGTTTACTTGATAATGCCTTCGGTACACAAATAATTAGGAGTAAAAGTATATTCTCTAACATTGTCAGAATGTCTATGTGAACATGTTCAAATTTGGTTTTAATTTCATTACAAAACATTTCAAAGATGGTGAACAGAACATGTTTGCATAAAAAATTGCATGCCGCATGAGGATGATCATCCACAAATGTCACAAAGAATGAAATTTATTAGAATCAACACTTATTGATCCCTGTACATTAGAATGAATCAATTTAAAAGGTTCTAAAACACAACTATCAACTTGGGATTTAAACGACACATGGTCATGTTTACTAAACTCACGATTTACAAGGTAAAGAGGACACATGACTGAGGCTCATGAGTTGAACAAGGTAAAGAGGACACATGACTGAGGCTCACGAGTTGATGCTCCAAAGCAGATAACGAAGGGGGACCAAGACGACAATGTTATTGAAAAGAAGATAATGATGACTGGCGGGATCAAGTGAGAGGAGCCTCGAAGTCAAGGTAATAAAAAGGTCACCAACTTCGTGCCTCTTATCAATCTTTTCCTTGTCTTTAGATCTTGAAATATACACAACAATGGATAGAAGGTTAGAGAACACTGAAGAGTTTTAGTGATATTGCTAATAGATAATAAATTAAAAGGAAAGCCAAGAATATATGAAACAAATAATAAGTCCATATTTGGACTAAGCTGAGTGGTCCCTAAATCTTCAAACTTAGTCAGGAAACCATTAGCAAGGGTAACACTGTAAAATGATTAGACAAGATGATAATCAAATAAAGTACTAGATGAACCAATCCTATATTTGGATGCATTAGAATAGATGACTTGTGGAGCATGAGTGAATGAGAGAAGACAAGTAGATGCAATACTCGACTTTGCAAAAGTATTTGTGGATGAAGAAATTGTCTGTTTGTTCTCATGACTAGAGCATACTTGTTGTTTGGATCCCCTTCTTTCCACGGCTTTGCAAACTTCCATAGGAGGAATAACTTTGTCTAGGGGTAAAAATGCGGGTGCAGTTATTAGCAATATTCGCATCCACATTATGTGATTGCTATCCGCATCCATGCGGTTATTATCCGCTATCCGCATATAAGGTAATAGACATTTTGGATTACTATATAAATTTATATGCAATATTAAATAATGCCGTTATTACTATATGCAAATTTAAATAAATTAAAATTTTACTTGTTATACAATTCACGATTATCAGTCATAGAGGGTCATTGTCTATTAGAGTAATTAGGATTTGGATTACCAAAAAAAAAAAGTAAATGCAGTGAGGTATGACTTTGAGATGATAGTGAAAAACACCTAATATAACGTAAATGTCCTACACTTACCAATTCCAAAACGACATCGTTTTAGTGAATATATATATAAACGGGGGCGGAGCCAGCATTTGGGATTTGGTGGGGGGGGGGGGGGGAATTGAAAAAATAAAATTGGGGGGACAACTAAAAAAAAACCAATAAAATTAGGGGTAAAATTTTATTTTTATATTTTATTTTTTGTTTAGAAAACCTTGGGGCTAGCTCCGCCCTGTATATATATTATATATATAGGGAATGCGCATATTGGTTTTTGCTTACCGCATTCGCATCCGCATGTGCGGATAGCGGATGTGAGCGGTTATTATCCGCCCGCATTTTCTCCCCTATTTTTGTCTACTGCCTTAGCATTGATGGCTTAGAGCACTCCCAATAGATTATCTATTTGCAACTTTAAGTTAGAATAGATAACAAAAGTGCTAAAAAGAGACTTCATCAGCTTATGTATTCCAACTCTATAATAGATTTTTCTTAATTCCATAAATAGTGCAACTCTACAAGTATAGTTATACTATTCACGTATCTATTTTTTTTTATTCTTTATCTCCACATTTTTAGCTTTGTTTTTTTCCTTTTTCCCTCCACCACTCCACATTCTTCCTTTTTTTTCTTCCTTTATAGTGGAGATCTAAGGGAAAGTGTGTATAGTAATGGAGTTATCAAGCGGGACCCACGTGGAAAAAAAATACTATAATGAAATAAATTAATTAAAAATAATAATAAAATAATATAGAGTTAAAAATAGATAATCGGATGTATAGTGCATTTTAAAACTCATTAGCTAAACTAGATAAAATAGATTTTGATTAGCTATTTTAGATGGAAAAATACATAAGCCATTGGGAGTGCTCTTAGATACCTTCGATCAAGAGGTATTCAATGAAACTATTATTCAGTATTACAAGAATCTCTTCATAGAATCAACCCCTTAGCGGCCCAAACTAGATGGTTTGGTGTTTGCCTTGTTAGAGGCTGGAGAAGAGGACTGGTTGGAGAGGCCGTTACAAGAGGAGGAAGTTCATCAAGTGTTGCATAGTATCGATAGTGATAAAGCTCTAGTGCTGGATGGATTCACTATTGCCTTTTTCCAATCTTGTTGGGAAACAGTGAATGATGATCTTATTCTTGTTTTCCATAATTTTCATGAACATGGTTTGTTCGAGAAGAGCCTAAATGCTACTTTCCTCGCACTTATCCCTAAAAAAAAGATTCAGCAAATAGAAATAAGGGACTACATACCAATTAGCCTGGTGGGAAGTGTTTATAAGATTCTAGCTAAGGTACTTGCTATTAGAATGAAGCAAGTGCTGGGGGTTCTCTCATTTTTCATAATCAGAATGCTTTTATAGGGAGACAAATTCTAGACTCAGTTCTTATAGTCAAAAAATGTGTGGAGAATAGACTGAAATATGGAATTCTTGGTGTGCTGTGCAAGTTGGATTTGGAGAAAGCCTATGACCATGTCAACTGGGAGTTCCTCTCCTATCTCCTAGGGCGCCTTGGCTTTGGTTCAAAATAGAGGAAACGGATTTCCACCTGTATTTCCACAGTTCGTTTCTTTGCGAGCTCCAGAGGCATTCGCCAAGGGGATTTGCTTTTGCGATTATCATGGAGGCTCTAGTAGGATGCTGTCTAGAGCTATGAGCGGGGGCTATTTATTTGAATTCCATGTCGACCTCCATAACACTGTCAATTTGGAGATCCCCCACCTGCTTTTTGCAGACGACACTCTGATTATGTGTGATGCAGATAGAGACCAGATTCATACTTTGGTTCACATCTTGTTGTGTTTTGAGGTTATCTCGGGTTTAAAGATCAACCTTCGGAAGTTAGAATTAGTTGTGGTGGGCCAAGTACAGAATCAATAAGAGTTGGCTGACATTCTGAGTTGTAGTACTTCTTCCCTGCCATTGAAATATTTGGGTCTCTCCCTCGGTGTTCCCTTCAAGTCAAAAGCTATAGTTGAGAAAATGGAAAAAAGATTGGCGAGTTGGAAGAAGATCTACCTGTCTTGTGGTGGCCGCGTAACTCTCATAAAGAGTACACTTTCCAGCTTACCCATGTTTTTTTTGTCCCTCTCCACTTGCTAGCTGGTATAGCTAGAAGAGTGGAATGTATTCAAAAAGGGACTTTCTTTGGGATGGTTTTGATGGGGAGCGCAAGCCTCATCTAGTGAAATGGAAGATGATTTGCTCCCCAATTTCTAGAGGGTTGGGTGTGAAAAACCTCATGTTGTTTAATAAAGCTTTGCTGGGGAAATGGCTTTGAAGATTTGCACATGAAGAGAATTCCTTATGGAGACAGGTGATAGTGGAAAAGTATAGGATCTAGAGAGAGGGATGGTGTTATGAGGAAACTCGAGTGCCATATGGGATGGGTCTTTGGAGGAATATTAGAAATGGCTAGGGGTGTTTCTCGAACTTGGTTTCATATAGAGTAGGGGATGGTTCTTGTCTTTGATTTTGGCAGGATGTGTGGCGTGGAGAAATGTCTCTAAAGTCCTTATTCCCAAAACTCTAGACAAAGAGGCTTTAGTGTCAGATTATATGGACCATTTCAACACCTTTGTTTTTGGCAGGATTAGGAGCTTGAGTCCCTAGTGGCATTCCTCGATCTTTTATACTCAATGTTGGAAGATGCATGGGCGGGGACAATCCAAAGAGGCCATATGGAAAGTCATCCATACTTTTTTAGTTTTCTTGATTTCCTTACTCGTTTCTCTAGTTAGGCGTTTCCTTTTGTATACTCTCAGTGTACTAAGGGGCGCCTCACGCTTTTAATAAGATTTACTTATCAAAAAAAAAAAAGAAAAAAAAAAGAAAAAAGTTATCCCTACTTTACTAATGTAGAGCATTTGGAGGGAAAGAAAAAAACGTCTTTTTGAGGACTGCAAATCTACTGTGCTTTAGTTAAAATCCTCCTTGAGTGCCCTTTTAGATTGTGTTGTAACTTTTGTTCCTAATTTCTCCTCTAATCTGGCATATCTTGTCAATTTTCTAGATTTTCAATCCCAATAGGATGGTTGCTTTTCTTGTATACTCTTCATGTACGCGAGTCTTTCCTTCTAATAAATAATTATTCATAAAAAAGTACTCGTTCTTCGGTTTAGTAATCATATTGGAATTGGATGGTTGACCAGAAGTAGAAGATGGTCTAGATGACTAAGGAATATCATCCTGATAAAATGTCTGATTGGTAACCAACAAAGCAAGTGGATCACCAAGAACAATTGGCAATTAGTCGTGGGCCAAATTGAAACTGACCCACCAGAATCTGATACGTTCATAATTTTAAGGCTTACGTGGCAGCACACGTGGCAGTACCGAATCCCCTAAGACAGCAGTGAATAAGGAGTATAATCTCTATATATTATTTCCCTAAGTGTTTTAGCTAATAAGGAATGTATTTTCCCTTAGTTTATTTCCTTCCTAATAATTTTCCTGGATGATGTAATGATGGCTAGACCTAATAGTTATGTCTTATGACCTAGCCGTCTTCTATATAAGTGTAACCCTAATCAATAAAATATCATGCTGAATATTATGGAAACTTAGAACCTTTGTTGGTATCTTGGAGGTCACGACTCCCTCGAAGTAGCTATTGGATATCACGGCTCTCTCGAAGTAACCCATATCCCCTTTCTTTGTTCTTTTTATTATTTGATTGCATCAAGTGGTATCAGAGTGAAGGTTGATTGTTTTCTACAACAATCTCCGATCCACACCATCACCTGTTTTTCTAGAATGAAGAGGAACGAGCAAGGTTAGACAAGATGCGGTTAGAATTTCTCGCGTACAAAGAAGAAGCGAGCAAACGAATAGAGGAGATCAGGAAAAGAATTGAAAGCTTTTCTCCACCACGCACCTTTCCGGCAAGCCAAACACCACCCTTTCAACCTACCCCACCGGCAACAAGAAGTGACCGGATGATGCCAAAGCCCCAAGCTGTGTTAGAGATGCAAACCACAACACCTACCTCACCGGCTGCCACCGTCACAAAAAAGAGGAAGAAAAGAGTGGTTGAAGCAACCAAAATCCATCCACATCGGCGCCTCACCAAACCACCGTTGACCGGCTTCAGATCAGCCCACCCCAGCTGCACATCCAAAAATCACCGAACCCAACCTTCCAAAATGCGCCGTCATCAACTCACGCCGCGCCTCCATGCCTCTGGGAATCACTCGTGTTCACTGTGGTGCGAGAGAGATAAAGAAGAGAGCTTTTTTTTGGCTTTGGTTCTGGAAAAAAAAATATTGATGGGAAAAGAAGATCGCGTGATCCCAACCACTACAAGAAAGAGACACTAACCAGGAACAAGAAAGCCAAGCTTTGGGATGCATCTCGCTGTAAGAAGTGCTTGGAAAAATCAGTGACAATGGTAGCAAAAGGTGTTCTCAATGAGCATCTCATTCTCTTGGCAAATAGTGACGTGTGCTGGAAATTTGGTTGGATTCAATTATGGTGGTTATAAAGCATTGACGCACTCATATAATGTCGAAGCACCATTTACAGAAGCAACACTTTCTACACCAAGAAGATGTTTTGAGAGAGCTGCTGAAAAGCGTCATATGGATTCATTTTCCAGCATAGTTGCATCTTGTTCCTAGGGTAGACATGTGGCAGTGGGTACACCAGAATTCTTCCTTGGGGACAAGGAAGATGTTAGGGGAAAGGGATGATACATTCAGAATTTTAGGGCTTACGTGGCAGTACCGAATCCCCTAAGACAGCAGTGAATAAGGAGTATATTCTCCTTATATTATTTCCCTAAGTGTTTTAGCTAATAAGAAATGTATTTTTCATTAATTTATTTCATTCCTAGTAATTTTCCTGCATGATGTAATGACGGCTAGACCTAATGGTTATGTCTTATGACCTAGCTGTCTTCTATACAAGTGTAACACTAATCAATAAAATATCATGCTGAATATTATGAAAACCTAGAACTTTTGTTGGCATCTTGGAGGTCACCAACTGAACCACCAACTGCAGCAGCTATAAAATGATCTGCCGCCTATCACGTACCTGCGAGTTATGCTGACTGCTGACACTGAGAATCCCATCAGCCTTCAGTGGTGAGCATTGAGAATGAGCCCAACACCCACTGGGCAGTGAAGGAGGAGAAGCAGAAAATTAACTGAGAAAGAAAGAAAGAATAAATTATATAAGAAAAAAGGAAAAAGAATTGAAAGAGTTAACTATAGGATCATTGCTCTAATACCGTGTTAAAAATAGAGTTTGTAAATGAGAGGAGAATAAGGATTATCTCCATCCCTCACTATTCAATTATATATATTAGAGAAACAATTCAATCAGCTTGTGTATCTGTGTGGTATTACTTCATTACAGGAATAGCCTCTAACCTTGTACTAAATTCTAAAGTTTCTAACTTGTATCATTTGAATGGTTGCGAAGGACTATGTTATGAATCATTGATACTTTTGTTAAATTACCACTTATCCCAAAAGCTTAAGTTTATAGAAAGATATGAATTTAAACATTTGATTTATATTCTAACAGTGCCCCCCCCCCCCCCCCCCTTACATCTGGGCTCCAACTCCCCTTTAATAGGTGAGGCCTAACATATAGAATATTTAATTGAAATGAGAGGTGAATGATAGAGACAAGGTTTGAACTCAGGACCTCTGGTTTGAAACCACGTTAAATCACCAGTTATTCCAAAATCTTAAACTTAAAGGAAGAGATGAATTTAAACATTTAATTTACATTATAACAACTTTTTGATTTCATGGGGACACGAGTGATAGCTCTCAATTCTCCATCTGGGCTTGCTAAGTGGTTAATAAAGTCACACGCTGTTTCCTTTGTTCTTTAATTTCTTGTATCGTAGTGAGCTTGTTATATTTTCCTTTGTTTAGGTTGTTGGTGTCGAACCTGCAGAGAGGAGTGTAATCTCAGGAGAAAGCCCAGGTGGAAACCACTATATTTCATCCTTTTTTTTTTGTTGAAAAAAATTTTCTAGTTTCCTTTTGTCATTTCTGTTTTAGGAAAAATTGTGCAGCTTTCTGCTTATGACATACAAGGTCCTGGTGCAGGTTATCTGCCAAGCATTTTGGATGTTAAATTGCTTGATGAGGTTATCAAGGTAAATAATTTTTTTGTTCAATTTATTTTTCTCATTGTTTTAAGATTTTTTTTTATAGGTGATAAATTTTAGAAGAAACCTCAACTACAATGGGTTCTCCAAAGGATTATGAACAAAAATTCAATAAATCAAGAATTTCTGAAAAAAACAGGAACACTGCCAAGTGCATTCATCCAATCAAACAAAAACCTCAAGAATAGAACATTTAGCGCATTGGTGGGGAGCTCTTTGCCATCAAAGATTCAGTTGTTCCTTTCTCTCTAAATGATCCATACAATGTTAAGTGGAAATGAATTCCAAATAAAACTACTTTTACAGTGCCCGGACTTCCCTTTCTAGTAAAACAATACTCCCGCAGCCTTCTTTGGCATCACCTATTGGACCCGGAAAAGAGTAAATACCAAGGACCATAGCACTTGGAACAGAGTCATGTAGTAAAAGGTAATCAACTGAGCAACATCAAATATACCATTTTGGTTCAGCTTTTATCTGCCCCTGTACGGAATGGGATACTGGAAATACAAATCAAATAGAGAATCAACTGATTTTACTTCACAGTCTTGAAAAGAACGTATAAATCTCAGAATGTGAACCAAAACTGAGAAGTGTTGCACCCCCGCAAAATGGGTGCACGTACATCACACCCTGAGCCTAAGATCCGCCTATACCCAACCCCAACCCCACTTGAGCCAAGGCTTAGGAGCCCCAACTTTCTGTTCTTACATTACTAGTCATATCTCAGGAAAAGCTCAAAAAGGGAAAACAAATTCGAGGTCCCATCAGATGTTCTGAATTTTTGTTGTGCTTCTGAATTGTCTCTTTAAGTCTTCCTTGAGTTGAGCTGAGTTGTCATCAATTCATAGCAGATCTTTTTTTATTCAATTTGGGTCTTTCTGAGCTCTAAACAAGATGCATGAAAAAGGTTTTCTTGTCCTCAGATAATTGAAAGGGAGGTGTTTACTATGTCTTACTCGATTTGACTTGTCATCACTGCACTGCAGAGCTTTCGTAATCAGTTTGCAATAATTGGATTTAGTGAGCTCTTAGTGAGAGATACTTCATTTTTCTCCCATCAACTACCAGCTATTGTCAATATGCCACTACGAACTAACACCTTGACTAAAAGAGAACATGAAACTACCATGTTCATACCATTACCCCCATTCCGTTAGGGAATCTCGTTAAATCGGACGGAATATGCGATTTTTAGATGTTAAATTATGTTTAAAGACAATAATGCCCTTAAACAGTAATTTTATAAAAAATATTAAATCTAATATATATATTTTTGTTTGAAAACAAAAAACAAAAAAAATATAAAGAAAGGCAGTAGCCAACCCCTTTGGGGGAGGGGGCTGGCTCGTGGCCACCCAAGTTTCGGGGTGGCCGGAGCCCACCTCTAGGTGTGGCTCGCGGGCCATACTAGAGATGGCTGGAACCACCTCTAGGGGTGGCCTGCTGTAACAAGCCTGTTCTTGTTATGGAAATAAACAGAAATTTGTAGAAGATAAAATGGGAATGAGAGAAGAAATGGATTGAATGAAGCTATACTGAATTGATAAGCCAATTCAAGATGGCGAGTCTCCTAAGCAGAATTCGAGATCGCTACTCTCTAATGTTCAAAGAACAACCAAATACTCAACAAGCTACCTTCTACTCAGCCACCTACAACTATTTATAGCTAAACTAATGCTCAGTGTAATACCGGTAAATGAAACGCAAAGCAAGACTATTAAACGGCATTACAATTTAGAAACAAACTAACTACTGTAACCCACTAACAGAACACGTGTCCTCTCCTCTAATTTCCAGCTTGATTGATCTAGCCTTATAAGAATCCACCTGTTACAATACTCCCCTGTTTTTAAACACCTTGCCCACAAGGTGTGGGTAAAAAATGAAGCAGCAAAGAGATCCTTCTGTATTGTCTGTGTTAGGGTGATATCTAAAAGCTCACACCGAATAGGCATCTCCATCTCATAGCAGGGAGTCTTCAAGATGTGACTAGCATTTACACGTTTACACATTTCCACTTGCTTATTTTCTCCATTTCTTCTTCCTCGTTCTGGTGGTACTCGTTCCCCTCCTGGATCAAAAACCCCGTAGTCACACCCAAGGAAATATACACTATTAATCATCCCTACAGATTTGGGGATACAGCACTCCACTTGACCGGGTAATTGGAGCCAAATGTAACTCTCCTCCTCTATTGCATTCCAAGCCCCATTTCCCATGCCAGCTTCCTTTTCTAGGCTTCCCTTATCACGGGCTCCATCTTTATGAACACTCCACGGTATGATTGAGCTCGGGTGTACCAACGTGCGTCTAAAAAAAATAACATAAAATGCAGGAAGCCAGAAATTCCTCTGAAAGTCTCTAGTGCGTTGATAGTTGTCCTCCACTGTTTCATATTTACTAAACATTTCACTAACCAAGGTTGGCAAGGCACGTGAGATTGTCTCCTTCAAGAAAAATCTACTCTTCCCAAAAGCCAAGACAATAGCTGTACAAGTTGACTCTGAATTCAACTCTCCACTTCCATTTTCAATGTAGAGAACACATCTGGCACTCCATGAAAGAGCACATCTGGCCCTCCATGGAAAAGGTGAATCAAGGTTGTGCCACGTTTTTCCTTGAGAATGTTGAAAAGACCCATCAATATCATTTACACCGAAACTCAGCTTTGAGCTCACCATCTGAACGATGGCTCCTTGAAGATCACAGCGTCTGTCCTTCCAACGCCATCGGTGCCACAAGTCAAACACAACCATTGTAGAGAGGCTTGCTCGCATGGTAGAAGAGAATCTGTCGTTGCTCACTTCTTCGCTAACAACAACGTACCTTAGTGGCTCGGAAGTTTCTTCAAGCTTCCTATCCTCCACGTCAAGCTCAAACTTAATTCTAAACTCCTCTTCATGTTGTATCCAATAATGACCATTCCCGGAATCTTGATGACCATCTTTAGAGGCAACTGGAAAAGAAACTGATTCAGCAGTCTCTAAGTGAAGCCTTTGCAGCTCGAGACCACCGGCAGCATGTGATACCACCTCTCTCCATCGCCATTTGTGCTTCAGCAGCACAAAATCCTCTCCAACCTCATCCCGCCTTTTATAATGAAGCTTCTCTGCACATCTTTCACAAGTTACCAACTGCCCAAGGTTTTGTTTGTTTTCTCCAGCTTTAGAATAAGAAATTTTTTTCTCATAACTTGTTAAGCCATCCATGAAGACGTCTTTGTCCAGCTCAAAACGGCACCGTGCATCTTTTTCTTCTTCCCCATGCTTCCACTTCCATCTATGCTTCCGAACCACCAATTCCAACTCTCCCGGCCTTTCATCAAACACGTGCTGCTCATTGATATCACCATCCACCAGAATTGGAAATGGCTTACCTAAGAAAGATTCTGATTCTTTCGGTTGAGGAATTTCATCAAGCAGGTGATAGGCATCTCCAACCGCATTTATGGCTTCTCCACCTTTCTTCTCCTCTTCTCCTTTCTCGTGGTAGGTAGTTGCAACAGGATCTGTTTCTGATTCAGGAATTGCTGTGTGTGTTGTGCCTTCATCCGAATCTGTTTCTGGAGAAATTTTTTCAATCTTCTCCTCTTCTTCGGTCGTGAATTCCTCTTGGTTTTCTACCTCCTTAGGAACAAAATCTGGTAATTGCTTCTCCACTAGAGATTCTGAACTTTTTGGTTGGGAAATCTCATCGAACAGAAGGTAAGGAGCTTCAACCGAATCAGTTGCTTCTTCATCTGTTTGTTTCTCCTCTTCTCCTTCCTTGACATTTTCTAGGTATTTTTCCTTCTCAGGAACTGATTCTTGTCCGAATCGAAGGTGAATGAGTCGCACAAACTTCTCCCAATCAGCATCCATTGTAAAAACTCAATTTCTCTCCATTGTTTCCAGCCAAGTTAGAGCCTCACCTTCCATGTAATATGAGGCCATCATATATTTGTGAAGATCGTTGGGAGTATTATAGTAAAGGAAATTTTGCTGAAGCTGGAACATCCAAACTGAAAGGTTTTTTCCATCAAAATGGTGAAGATCCATGGATTTAGGGTTTGCAAATGAACAAAATCAAAAATCAGTGGATCTAGGCTTTGATACCACTTGTAACAAGCCTGTTCTTGTTATGGAAATAAACAGAAATTTGTAGAAGATAAAATGGGAATGAGAGAAGAAATGGATTGAATGAAGCTATACTGAATTGATAAGCCAATTCGAGATGGCGAGTCTCCTAAGCAGAATTCGAGATCGCTACTCTCCAATGTTCAAAGAACAACCAAATACTCAACAATCTACCTTCTACTCAGCCACCTACAACTATTTATAGCTAAACTAATGCTCAGTGTAATACCGGTAAATGAAACGCAAAGCAAGACTATTAAACGGCATTACAATTTAGAAACAAACTAACTACTGTAACCCACTAACAGAACACGTGTCCTCTCCTCTAATTTCCAGCTTGATTGATCTAGCCTTATAAGAATCCACCTGTTACACCTGCGAGCCACCCTTAGCCACCCCAAAAAAACCTAGTGTGGCTGTGCGGCCACCCCAAGTTCCGGGGTGGCCGTGAGGCACCCCAGAGGTGGCTCCGGCCACCTCTAAGGGTGGCTCGCAGGCCACCCCCGGCCTTAGGGGTGGCCTCCAACAAAAAGCCTCTGACCATGCTGAAATCCTAGGATCTGTTTTTAAATTGAATGAACCAAAAGATTACGAACTTTTAACCTAGAATAGAAAAAAAATAGTATTACGTTTTGTTAGTTTTCCTAGTCAAAGAGTATAAAAAGTCAGGATCACCTAGTTTTGTGGAAGAATGAAGGCAAGTGCCATATGAGATATAGTTTTACTTATAATGGAGACACCTGAATTCTATCCTTTATATGATTGATTCTTATTTGAAAATTTACAAAGTAGACGACTGCATTTTAATATTCATTGTTTCATTAATCATTTGTTAAACAAAATTTATCCATCTTGTACGGCTGATCATTATACCACGTGATTTGTATGAGCCCCTATTACCAAATTTGAAGGCATAGTGTACACTAATCTCCTTCCTGTTTGTTGTCCTAAAATGATCTGTAATCCTGTAAATATATGCGCTTGTGATGTTACTCAGACGTAATCCAATGGTTATGAGGGATGGATTGGCAAAGGATTCGATATATGTCTGTAAACTTGCAAGTTTTATAATACTTAGTTGCTGCACTTCCTGTGATTTCCAGGAACTAAGGCTCATAACAGCAAGCTAACGGGCATAATGGTTAATAGCTAATAGGTTGAAGTAGGCAAAAAAAAAAAAAAAGCTGTATACTAGGCCTCAAAGATCTCAGGCTCCAAATTGCTGTTAAATATAAAAGCCTAATTTATTTGACACCTTCGTTAATCCAAACATGCATAAGGTCCATCTCCTTTGACAGAAGTAAACAGCAAAAAGTAAACCCATTTAGTTGGCACAATTTTGACCATAAATAAAATTCCTAAAATGCCCTCACCATATTAATGAAAAATGAAAACTTTAAATCTGAAACTAGAACTCCAGCAAATCGAATCCTTGATACCTTTCCTCTATTGTGAAAGTATGCTTCTCAATTTTCATTTTTCTCCGTTGTGTATTTGATTTCTATCCAAGGGAAATGGAATATTTTCTTGGATGTCCTGGGTTCAATGCTATGTGGAGAGTTCATTCATCTCGTAAGAGTCATCACTAATATAGATATTTGACTTTTAAGTCTCCTGGATGGCCAAGCTGGACCAACATCTGGATAAATACTGGACAATTAAATAGATCTGTTTCCCGCTTAATTTGTATTGTCTCTTACTGTGAAGTGCTTTTATTTCAGAATTAGTTAAATGAAATATCTCATATAAAATTGCTGACAAAAATGTAGGTTACCAATGTTGAAGCTGTTGAAATGGCAAGGAGATTAGCACTGGAGGAAGGTTTGCTGGTAATATGCAATTATTTTTTAACAAAGTGTACCAAACCACAGATCTACTTTATTGTGGTTTCGAACCAATCTCAGAATATAGACCAGTTCAATTTTGACGGAGTTTTGGTTTATATCCATTTTTGTTTGAACTGCACAAGAATCACATTTGGCGGAACTAGTTTTGTACTCAAACATACCTGTAAAAAGCTTTCCTCTTTCATCTTCTGTTGATGGCTAGGGGATTAGCATTAGGGGAAATATATGATCTTGATTTAGCACTTCTTTTACTTGTAGGAAGCTTCTTACTAAGGTGCCAACCTCTTCTTTGACATTTAAACTTCATCTTCAATTCTAATTCTCCATTTTGAGCTCTTGCTAGCTATATCAATGGTACTGCAATTACAAAAAGGGGTCCCTCCCCCCCTTGAAGCTGATTTTGATAATTAATATTTCATGCCTGCACCCAGGTTGGTATTTCATCAGGCGCTGCTGCAGCTGCTGCAATAAGTTTAGCAAAAAGGCCGGAGAATGCTGGGAAACTTATTACAGTGAGCACATTTTATAATTATTTGGCAGTGATTGAACATATTACTAAACATTAGTAGTTTGGAACATCAGTATAGATAGCATGATTTCAGCATCACAGATCTTCTCACCAACTCATGAATTGAACAAAGACATGCATTTTTAACTCTATTTTATCAGGACTTTATTTTGAAATTGATAGTTCTCTCTTAACTTCTATATTGAAGGTTATATTTCCAAGCTTTGGGGAGAGGTATATTCCTACTGTTCTTTTTCATTCTATCCACGAAGAGGTCAAGAAAATGCGACAAAGATAGCTTGAAACCGCTCCAGAAATGGAGTGCTCTAGAGAATTGAGTCAAAACTCACCACCACCCTGTTCTATTACTAGGTAAATACTTTTGTTAGTTACAGTGATAAAAGCCGTCCAGAAATGTAAAAGAAAGAAGCAGTTTAAGTCTACTCCCACATCAATCAATTAATGTTTTAATCTTTTTGCAGGTGCAATTTTTCGCCCAAGGCCCGGTAATAGGAGGTTTATGAGTTTTCTTTTTCTCTTACCTTGGAAATGTTCTTTTGGAGGTTCAGCTTGGCCTTTCCTTTTTGTTTAGTTTTTCTTTTCGTTTTTATCCAAGAAAAATATTCAAATGTTGTTAATGTGGTTGTACGTTTTAGGTATATTCTTTGTTTATAAGTAGTAGAATACATGTTAAGTTACAATATTCTACCGTTGCATAATGTGAAGGCAAGTTTCAGAGCAGGAGTCACCTTTCAAAACGGGGCTGTTATGAAGATTTTATTATTGTGAAGTTAGCAGCAAAATTAGTGGTACCATACAAATGTTGAGTTTCATTGATACTGAGATGGAAGAAGAATGATTCAAAGCTTATTTAGGAAACTCAGAAACATCACTCTTTTGTTGATTCCATAGGCATGTAAATGGGTCAAATTTGGATATATTGAGGTGTAACGTACATTAGAATTATCTTTTGTATTTCTTCTAGTAAATAGCTTTTTACCTTTTTGTAAAAAATAAAAAAATAAAAAATAAAAAATAAAAATAAAATCCAAATGTCAAGTGCCTAACTTTATGTCTAGATAAAGGGTTGAACTAATAATTTACTAACAGGTTTTTATTTGTGTATGGGGGACTGACATAGCGAAAGCGATAGATGTGAAAGAGAAATTGTGTTCTCAATGCACAAGAATCAACATTAAAGAAAACTGATAATATTATTATGGGAAAATTTCAGTTACCATCATTGATCTTACATTACTTTTGCAATCATACCCATTAAGTTAAAAAAGTGTCAATTTAGTGTATACAACTTTTCATTTTTTTTTCTTTTTTTTTTTAAAAAAATTCATCCATCCGTTAAGATTTTTTCAATAAATCTTATCAAAAATTTTAAAATACCCCAATTTATAAATATATATATATATATATATATATATATATATATATATATATATATATATATATATATTCAAAGATTCAGGTATGGGTAATTTTACAAATTCTATTAAATCCTGACCAACGCCTAAATATTTGCAATTTATTTTTTCATTTTTTTTCACCTAAGAAAGGGAGTCGTATTTTAGGAATTTTGACACTATTAGGATTTAATGGAAAATTCTAATGGAGGATGAAATTGAAAAAAATTGAAAGACGGATACACTAAATTAATATTTTTAAAAAGGTTTAAGGGCATTGCAAAAGTAATGAAATATTATGGGTGGTAAGTGAAGTTTTCTCTATTATTATTGATGACAAAAACTGATTATTTCAATACAATTGATCCAAACTTATAGTAAAATCCAAAAGATACGTTAGATTGGCATAAAAACTTGTGCAAATATCCACCTAAATAAATAAATAATTATTTGTACGTTTTACTCTCAAATGTACTAGATCAAAACAATAGTATAACAGGCAAATATGAGATCATTCCCACGAGAATTGGTATAAATTGTATTTAAAGAGAAATTCCTAAAACTGATATGTTGAATGAAGTGAGATGAAATATTTAATTAAGATACTAAGAAGAAAAGGTAGAGCTTCCATATCCACCACTAATTATACTCAAATAAGATTCACAATATGCACAGTACTACAATCATAAAATGATCAACTAGCATGTGGTCAATTTGGCTATCTTATCAAAGACATCTTCTCTTATTCAAAAACTCTAGAAACAAAAAGTCAGAGAAGGAAAGATGTACCTTTAGGGGAGTCGTGAATAGTGCACATTTTCATCGTATGAGGAAATGAACTATCAATCATTACAAGTGAGTAGGAAAACTTTGCATATGTCAGACTTATGTTCTCAGCCATATGTAAGAATAATTCATCAATACATAATGAACTAAATACCCAAATAAAATACATGAGATAGCTGGCATACCTTAGAAAGGACCAACCTGCTATAAAACCCCCATTTTTTTTTTTTTAATAATACAGAAATAACATCATGCTATTAGAGGACAAGACAAAAATCTCATCCTAGCATGGAAAAGCATGTCTAGGACATGACACAAACACCAATGGCTTTCTGGAGGGACTCAAACCTGCTACCATCTAGAGGTATGGTAAGAATGTCAGCCAATTGGTTGTCAATGGGGATGAAAGAGAGAGATACTACCTCGGATTCCACAAGATCACGCAGGAAGTGATGTCTGATATCGATGTGCTTGGTCCGAGAGTGCTGAACTGGATACTTGGAGATGTTGATAGCACTAGTACTATCACAGTTGATAATCATAGTATCTTGAGAGAATCCGTAGTCGCCTAGTAATGTTTTCATCCACAGTAATTGGGTACAACAGCTACCCGCAACAATATATTCAGCCTCAGCGGTGAAGAGAGATATAGAGGCTTGTTTCTTGCTCATCCAAGCTACAAGATTGTTTCCCACATAGAAACATCCTCCTGAGGTGCTCTTTCTGTCATCAGCATTTCCATCCCAGTCTGCATCAGAGTATCCTGCAACAACAAGATTTGTTTCTCTAGAATACCAAATGCCATAAGGAAGGGTATCATTTACATACCTGATGATACGCTTGACTGCAGTGAGATGAGATTCCTTAGGATTTGCCTGAAAGCGAGCACAAACTCCCACACTGAAGACAATGTCTGGTCAGCTGGCTGTAAGATATAGGAGACTCCCTATCATACTCCTGTAAAGGGATGGGTCAACGGATTTTCCTGCAAGATCACTACTAATTTTGACACTGGTGCTCATGGGGGTTCGGGCACGACTCTTCCCATCCAAACCAAACCGTTTGACTAGATCCTTAGCATACTTGGACTGGGAGATGAAAATACCTTCAGCAGTTTGCTTGACTTGAAGACCAAGAAAATAGTTCAGCTCCCCAATCATGCTCAACTCGAATTCCTACTCCATTTCTTCTGAAAACTCACGGGCAAGAGAGTCTAAGGTAGCTCCAAAAATGATGTCATCCACATATATTTGAGCAATGAGTTTATGAGTACCTTGATTTCTGATGAACAAGGTTCGATCAGCTTGTCCCCTTGTGAATCCCTTAGCCAGGAGATAGGCGGTGAGACACTCATACCATGCCCGAGAAGCTTGCTTAAGCCCATATAGAGCCTTTTTCAGCTTGTACACATAATGGGGATGATGAGGATCTTGGAATCCTTCAAGCTGTTCTACATAAACCTCTTCTTGAAGAACACCGTTCAGAAATGCACTCTTTACATCCATCTGATACAACTTGAACCCAAGATGGCAAGCAATGGAGAGAAGAATTCGAATAGATTCTAACCTGGCAACTGGGGCAAATGTTTCATCAAAGTCTACTCCCTCTATCTGAGTATATCCCTGGGCAAAAAGACAAGCTTCATTTCGGACCACAATGCCATGCTCATCAGTTTTGTTCTTGAAGATCCACTTGGTACCAATGATATTCTGTTCTGCAAGACGAGGAACCAAGGTGCAAACATCATTTCTGGTGAATTGATGGATCTCTTCATGCATGGCGGAAACCCAGCCCTCATCTTGAAGTGTTTCATCAACTTTCTTGGGCTCTGTTTGTGCAAGGTAGTAGCTGTAGGAAACTTGATTAGCTACTTCACTGGTAGCCTGAATGACTCTGCTTCTTAGCCTACACCCTTCATCTATGGTCCCAAGAAGCTGCTGAGGAGGATGATTGTGCTTCACCCATGACTGCTTGGGAGGATCTGCAGGAGTATCTTCATCTTCGGAAGCACTGGAAGTTGTATCCGAAGCTGTGGGAGGGGAAGGAGGCTCATCCGGAGGCACACTTGGAGAAGCCTTGATATTATCAGTTGATCCGTCTGTAACTTCAACTGAAACGAGCTGATTTTCTTCCCCGCTACTTGGTCCTTCAACATCTTCATCATCAATGACAACATTTATGGATTCCATCACAGTCTCTGTTCTTTTATGGAAAACCCTGTAAGCACGATTTGTTGAGGAAAATCCCAAAAATATGCCTTCGTCACTCTTTGGATCAAATTTCCCAAGATTCTCCCTATCACGAAGGATATAGCATTTACTTCCAAAAGTTCTGAAGTACTTTACCGTGGGCTTTTTACCTCGCCAAATTTCATAGGGAGTCTTGCTTGTTTCAGGCCTCAGGTAGACCCTATTGATAATATGACACGCAGTGTTTACTACTTCTCCCCAGAAGTGTTGAGCAAGATTCTTTGAGTGGATCATCACACGAGCCATCTCCTGAATTACCTTGTTCTTTCTTTCGACAACTCCATTTTGCTGAGGAGTGATAGGAGAAGAAAATTCCTGCTTAATTCCATACAAGAGACAAAATTCTTCGAACTTGAAATTTTTGAATTCTCTTCCATGATCACTTCAGATTCTCATGATCAGGCAATTTCGCTCAACCTGAATTTTCTTGGATAAGTGCTGAGCTGCATCAAAAGCATCAGATTTTTCCCGAAGAGGAATAGCCCATGTATATTGAGAGAAATCATCAACAATTGCCAGTATATACCGTTTCCAACCTAGACTAGCAGTTCTAGTGGGACCCATGAGATCCATGTGCAGTAATTCTAAATTTTTGGAAGTTTGAATACCTGAGGTCTTCTTATGAGCAGCTCGAGTCTGTTTCCCTAGTTGGCAAGAACCACAGATTCCTTTCCCACCCAGTCTTCTCCATTTTGGGCAAATCTTTAACAATGTCTTTGCCTGCAATCTTTAACATGTCGGCGAAAATTTAAATGCCCTAACCTTTGGTGCCACAGTTCACTGTCATCTATGGTTGCCTTATTGCAGAAAATCTAAGGATCTGTAGTAACACCGGGAAGACCATAGCAATTGTCAGCAGTTTTTTCTCCCCCCATAAGCCATTTCCCACTACTGTCAAAATATATTACATTCCTTCTTGGGGAATTGCACCACCAAATCATTATCACAAAATTGGCTGATGCTGAGGAGATTTGCCTTGAGCCCCTCAACATACAAAGCTTCCTGAGATGTTCTGAGACCTGGAATGTCAATGATTCCTTTTCCAATGACTTTGGATTGGTTCCCATCTCCATAGGTGATCCGTCCACCCTTGCCCATCTGAATTTCTTTCAGTAAAGTCTTGTCACCTGTCATGTGTTTAGAACAGCCACTATCCAAATACCACAAACAAGTCTCAAGAATTTTTAGTGCAGTATGAGAAACTAAACACAGATTATCTTCCTTTTTGACCCAGACTTGTTTGGAAGCTTTCTTATAATTATTAACTAGGACAGATCTTTGTTCATTAGGGGAGAGGTAAGCTAACTTCTCACTAATGAGTTTAACTTGATCACTTAACTTCTCACTAGGAGCATGAGATTTATTCAAAGGTTTTTGAGAACGAATATGAAAGCGATTGGGGGGAATATGACCATTTACACCGCAGTGGTGACATGTAGGTATAGAATGACTTGCCCCTTTATCTTGAGTATCATTACGAGACATGCTAGGTTTAATGAACATAGTTCTATGAACCGACATAGCATGAGAAATAGAAGCAACTTTATCCATACTCAAATCAGACATGATAGAAATAAAAAAAAATAAAAAAATAAAATAACACTCAAGAAATTAATCTTCTCAGAGTGTACCAAGCTCTGATACCAATTGAAAAATGAAATTGACTTCTAAAATAAAGGCAAGTGTGTGTGTGCACAATGTGTTAACAAAATAATGCGGAAAATAAATAACATAAGAATTTTTGTTAACGAAGTGGAAACTCAAGATGAGAAAAACCACTCCGGGGCAGCCAAACCCAGGATATCCACTATTCAGAAGATAAGACTAGATACAAGATAGTAACACTCACATACCCCTGATGCAATGGTCGTACCTTGCTCTCTAACGTGTAATCCAACACGAATGCCTCCCAACCAGGTCTCCTACCTGAAGGGATCTTCAATGGAATCCTTTACCTTATGGCCGACCTCTAAGATAGACTTCAGTTTAAGCGCAACAACAGCAAAAACAGCAAGGGCACTAGAGAGAACAAATAAGCTCAATAACCTCACAAAATAACTCTCTAAGCTCTAGTGGAATTCAATACCGAATTCTTGCTGTTCTCAAGCACAAGGGCCTCTATTTATAGGCTGGGGACTCAAATGAGCGTCTGGCTTGATAAAGCTGGGCGCCGTCCAGACGGTGGTTATGGGCTGTCCGGACGGACAACTGTGCGACCAAGATTCTGAGATTTTCGCTGAAAATCTTTCCTGTCTGAGAGCCACGTCTGAACGGTGAGGCACTGTCATCCGGACGGTCACACGTCTGCTGCAAGTAATTTCCTTACTAAGGTTTCACGCGTCCGAACCATGGTAGACCGGCGTCCAGACGGTTGGGTTTGAATTGCGAACTTGCCTTAAGGAGTAGCGCGTCCGGACGGGAATCCACGTCATTCCAAACGATTGCAACAATCTTCCCATATTTACTTTTGGAAAGAAAATCTGAAGATTAATCGATCACTGAGAGTCGTCCTGACGGGCTGTTGAAACGTCCGGACCGATGCAAGCTGGAGCAGAAGCTTCTCGATACAGAGGAGTGTCCGGACGGAGATGCTTTAGTCTGAAGGACGCCCGGACGGTATGACATGTCGTCCAGATGGCTGGAAACTATGGGCAAATGAGCGTCTGGACGGGATGACAAGTCGTCCGGACGGCTGGCCGGGAACCAAAATCTTTGACTTGCAAACAGTGCAGAACCTTCTGAAGCATTTTTGAATAGCGGAATCCCTGTTGAAAAGCATCTTTACATATAAGTGATTTTGTCCAGTCAGAATGTAGCCAATCACAAACTAACAATGAACAATTATCCAAGCAATAAACAAATCTAATACAGTCCTAATGAAAAATAGAATCACCCTCAATAAGTACATCCTTAGTTACTCTCTTCTCCGTGTAGTTCCTTAGACTTCTTTTCTGCATATAAATTCATCCATACAGTACTATATATATCAATTATCTATCAAACAAATCATTGTTTATAGAGCCTCATCTCTTTTATATTTATTATTATCCATCACTTCATTATGCTGAGGCTATATGACCAATACCACCAAATATGAACTTGAAGGGTTTAAAATATATCATTAGGATATAAGAATAAATTCGATCAACTCATGAAAATCATAAGATCAGTCATAAGGACAATGAAATGTAAATATGAAATATAAATATGATAAACCCATGAAAGTCTTGAGGACAATGAAATGTAAAAGGAAATATAAATACGATCAACTCATGAAAGTCATGAGGACAATGAAATATAAAAAGAAATATAAATACGATCAACTCATGAAAGTCATGAGGACAATGACATATAAAAGCAATTTATATTACTTTTTACTTTAATTATTTTATCTCTTAAGCTTATTGGGTCTTTAAACAACTCATAAAAACAAGTAATGAAATCATAGTAAGAAAGAGATGACAAGCGATTCATAAGATATTCCTTTCATAGTTTCACGTTCAAACTATATATTTTGAGTTTTCGAACTCGATATAGTGGAAGTGAGAATTAAACACTTCCTTAGGAATATCCAAGAAGTCACTCCATGCATCAAGATCACTTAACAAGTTTATTTGGAGAGAAAAACCTTCAAGAACACCAAAGTGGCCATGTGGTAGGAGGAAAAAGGGAGAGAAAACCAAAGCAAAAGCTTTCATGAAAGTTGCCTATGATTTGTGTGGAAAAACAAAGACCCTTGCATGCTTATTTATAGAATACAAGTAGGGGTATAAGGTGAAAAATGTAAAAAAATAATTAACTTATTAGATAATTTCTTGCAAACTTGTCCCTTACTTTATTAACTATTTGAATTTAGGATTTTCATCCAAATAGATGGCAGCCTATGATGAGTGACAAATATAGCATATGTGGACCCCTTAATTTGTATTTGTTAAACTTTTAGTTTTGTTATTTTCTAATGATTTTGATTAGTTTTGAAATTTTAGCGTTTTGCAGGTTATTCATAAAAAATGGTGATTTTTGTGTGAAATTGTAGAGAAGATGAATTATTTTTCATAACACATGCACGTTGTCTTGAGTGGTGTGGCCCCATGCAGGTTATGAGTGTGTGAGAGGCACGATTTCTTCAAATATTTCTTTCCATAAGACCTGGGCAGCACCTAATTAAAGCAATACATGAGACAACTCAAGACCGGCTGACTCTTATGTGTTGAAGACTTGCCAAGTTGATCTCCATGCACCAAGGCAACACGTGATTTACCATGCAAAGCTGGCAACAAGGGACTTGGAGTTAATTGTGTTTCCTTATTTTTGAAGACACGTGGTGCAGCACAAGAGAGGACTTTCTTTCCTTAGCAAACCTGGACAGCACTGAATTTCCATACTCTCCATGCACGCACACTTGGCAGCAGCATAAACACCAGCCCAAGCCGTGCGTGATTTCAGAATTTCCATAACAAGAAAAGAGGAGCAGCTCTTCACGGCACAGCTGGCAGCACACATGCAGATTCTTTCCAAAGCACCAGCGGGTCTTCTTAAGGAAGGTTCAGCACCGATTTCTCCTTCCAAAACTGCTCCAGCACCGAATCCACAGAAAGTCTAGCAGTAAAGATAGCACCGGCAGCAGCTCTTCACATTAACTCTTTCCATACAAGTTGATCTCCATGCACAATAAGAGAGCCACGCGATTCTTTCCAACGAAGGTGCAGGACCGAATTGGAAAGAAAGTGAAGAGAATGTAAGCTGGCAGCACCTAGTCCCTCTCCTTTTAGGACTTGGAGACACTGCATTCTAGCTTGTTCTAGCCGTCCCTTAGCACTATATATAGGTCCTTCTTCTCTTGTAAAAAAAGGGGTGTGAGGTTAATTAGAGCATAATTTTGGTGTCTTCTTACAACAATTTTTCTTGTAAGTTCTTTTAATTTTTTTTAATGTTTTCAATTCAAGTTAGCATGTTATTTTTAGCCATGAGAGGCTAAACCATCAACTAAGGTTGAGGATGAAGCCTCACTTATGATTAGCAACAATATTCTCATGTGATGTAATATTTTCCAATTTTAAAAAAGTTTGATTTTCAATTGTTTTACTTGAATTCAATTTTGTGGAATGATTCTTGGATATCTTTTGTGATTCAATGATACATTTGATGATTTAGGATAGTTCCATAGAATTGATTGTGCTTGGTTTTCTTTGTTTAAAAAATTGAATATCCCTTGTGATTTATTCTACGGATACAATTGATGTTTTGATTTAAATTGGATATCTTGATGTGATTTACGGATATACTTGATGATTTAATTTAAATTGGATTTCTTTTGTGATTTGTGTAAAGAATGGATACATGTGATGATTTTGATTAATTATTTGAAGCAAAAGTAAAACATACTTAAAATTTTATTGTCAGAACTTTGGAAAATATTATTGATCATGAAAATATGTTGCTATGAGTTTGTGAGTGCGGATTCTGATACCTTAGTGCTCTTTTTATTTGATTACATTCACTCTAGTTAATTTTGTTTATGCTTTTGATTTTTATTTACAAAAACAATTTCTTAATTTTTTTTGAACTAGGTTAGGATTAAATTAATTTGGATTTAAATTTTGTTTGCAAAAACGCAATTCCCTGTGGATACGATCTCGCACTTGCACATACACTATATTACAAACGATTCGTGCGCTTGCGAGTATTAAAATTTGCACATCAAGTTTTTGGCACCGTTGCCGGGGAATTGTTTGATTTTTGCAAATAATTTATTTCTAAATTGATTTTATCATTTTACTAGTTATAATTAGGATTTTTTATTTGCAATTTGTTTTTGTTATTCCTATTTAAAAAAATTTAATTTTGTTTTATTCCTTGTGCTAATTAAAAAAAAAAAAAAAAGATAAATTTTTTTTTTTTGGCATATTTTGTAGCTTCCGCTCATCTTTCTGCTGTATCACTATTCGGACACCCCACTGCTCACAGGCATCATCAATAAGTTCAGTAGCTACAGAATTTTGCCAAATTTATTTTTGATCGAATTTGTGAGTTTTAGTTTTAGTTTATTTTTGGTCAAGTCATAAATTTTTGGTTTTAATTTTTGGTGTATTAGTTTATGCTTCTGTGTTAATTTTCATTGGTTATTTTTGTTTATTTTTTCTTGTCATAATTTTTTTAAAAAAATAAAATAAAATTGCTAGTGTGGGCTTACGGCGCTATCTAAATGTCTAGGCAAGTTCTGGCTAGGAAAGTCTTGGGATTTAAGAGTGTCCGTGTGACCCCCCTCACTTTCCTGGGAACGACTCTGGTCCTTGGAGAATTCTGTTTCCCCTACTTGCATTTTTAGTTAAATTTTAGTTTTTGCATTTTGTTTATGCTTGGGCGGCGATCTTTAAATCTGGAACTTACCACTTTTGATCCTGAGATCGAAAGAACAGCTCGAGAGAATCTAAGCTTATTGAAAAACTCAGAGTCTAAGTCGGAAAAGTATGTTGAGATGGGAGAACCGCATAGGAATGTGGATCAACCGAGGACCCTCAGGGAATTATTTGCACCCATCACTACCAACACTCCATCCTGCATAGTGTTACCTGCTACTAATGCAACTCATTTTGATTTGAAGCCGAATGTAATTTAAATCCTTCCTAGTTTCAATGGTTTAGAAAATGAAGATCCTTATGCTCATGTGAAAGAATTTTTGGAGAGGTCCAATACTTTCAAATTTCAAAATTTTTCAGATGAGTCGGTGCGTCTAAGGCTATTTCCTTTTTCCCTTTATGGTAAGGCAAAAGCCTGGTTACATTCTAACCTGCCCGAGTCCATCACCTCCTGGGAAATTCTACTGACCAAGTTCTACAACAAATTTTTCCCAAACTCGAGGATTAATGAATTTTGTCAAAAGATCAGCAGTTTCAGTCAGGAGGAGTGATGTGGTCTTTTGTTTACCAAAATATATCAATAAAAAAATTACCACTCGCAATAGTACGAATCCTTATAGGATAGGGCTATATTGAGGGTGTCAAACCTCAAGGACTGCAGGGATATTGCTATCATCAAGCTTTTGGAGATTAAATATAACTTAATCAAAAAGATGTTTGATTTAATTTTTGTTTTCTAAAAATAAATACATAAATGTAAAAGAAACATAAATTTAAAAAGAGTAGGGATGAGATAAAGAATAGGGGATTGATTTCATCAATCACCGCATAACAATGGTCAATTATAAATTAACAAGGAAAATTCATACTATGCATGATATAGGGCTCGTCTCACTAGAGTAGTCAAGAAATTTCCTTTAAAGAATAAGTATAATCCATCTTCGGTTGGCACGGACCGTCCACCTAACCACTAAGATGCGGTACGACCTGTCTTCCCTAGGCATGGATTAGCTATGTCTTTAATATGATACACACAATCAATGGAAAAGTATAACCCATCTTCGGTTGGTACTGACTGTCTACCTAAATTACACTAAACTAGGGTGTAGTACAATCCATCTTCCCTAGGCATGGTCTATCTAACCCTCTTAATCATATGTCAATTCCAGGAAAATCGTCTCTTGAGTCTTCTTGTCCAAGTAGGGGATTGAAACTTCAATCTAAGTAGGAAAACGATTCCAAATTCGTCCAGAATTGCGGTCTTTTATTGCGATGCAATTTTGTCATAGTAAAAGTTTGAATTAGGGAAAAGGTATTTCTGACATATTTATTTCATTATTTATTAGCTTTCCAATGCCACTAATGGCATTGCAATCCAATATCTAACCCAAAAGTTATGATTAAAACACTGAGACATGTGCAGAATCCAAATTTGAATCCAATCCGATTTTGACTCTTAGTGGAGAAATTCCGATTTAATCATTCACTTGATTTGCTTAAACTTAACCACATCATATAGGTCTTCTATTATGATTGCTTAAGCTTAAACATATCTTCTAAGTATTCTCAAAGTGTGCTTTAAGCCCAAAATCAATAGAATTAATTGCATCTTTATTTAAAACCTGAAAACAATAAAACAACACAAAATCAAACAAATAACAATGCTAATGAATTAACATATATAAGTTAAGGGCCTTGAATGTGCAACATTCGATGCTTATCACACCCCCCAAACTTACATATTGCTAGTCCCTTAGCAATACAAAACATGAAATAAAATTGAAAAACAACAAGATAAATCCTTCTTTCGTGGGATGTACGATTGCATTTAGCGTATGCAACAAACCCTAGGACTCCCTAGTGGACGAGTGAAGTCTCGTGAGGGTTTGCTAGGAATGATTCCCACAAACACTGTTCCTACCATGTTATCCCCAAGAATGCAGCATCATAAAAATAATGGTTCTCATTCATTGGTAAGTTTAAGAAAATAAACTTCATCTTCACAATTTCAAGGAATTAAAAATTAAGCTACTAACATAGCATTATGAGATATCACAAGATTCAACTAGTGTAAAGTAAACTTAACACATAGTCATGAGGTTTCAAAACTAATCTCAATCATGAATGGTTCAACACTCAAAATTCGCTGGACTCCCCATTAGATAAAACAACCAAGGCATATATATTTATAATTATTAATATTTTTATTTTTATTTATATGTAGGCTGTGCAATGCTTAGCTCCCTTAAGCTTTCTAATTGACCTATGTAACGAGTGTTAGGTCAATGACTCCCAAACCAGATGATTTTAGGGCATTAGGTGTAAAACACCCTAAAGACTTACTAACTCGAGTCAAAAAGGCTACGAAGCTAAACTTAGCCATTTATCAATCAAGGTAAACTTCCACCTATTGACGCGAATACTCAATGCTTAATGAGGCAAGAGATCAGGTTACTCTGTGAAAAGCTCAAAGTGATCAATATTATTCTTTTTCTTTCTTTCTTCTTCTTTTTTTTTTTTTCTTTCTTTATGCCAAGGTTATTCCTCTAATAAGTTACCCAGCTGCATCCAAGATATTGATAACAGACATAATTGATTTCAAATTTCATACCCTACAGACTACGTACTAGTGTGCTTGTGAGAATCAAATTGAAACAAGTAATATCTCATGCTGCCAAAGAAAATAACAAAAATTCTTAATTCTCTTGTCAAGTGATCATGTGTTCATCATGTTAAGCTCACCAATGAAATACGAATCAGAATTCAAAATCAACAGCATGCTCAAGAATAATATAGCAAATTATTGGATAGTGTTTTGTTCTTTCATACTAAAAAATTAAATGGACTTCCAATTTAACATTGTGTGTGAACAGTGTGCAACAAAATATTAAATGGGGAATTAAAGGAGACATATTTTGTTGACGAAGTGGAAACTCAGTTAAGAGAAAAACCACTCCGGGGCAGCCAAACCCAGGATATCCACTATTCAGAAGACAAAGCTAGATACAAAGCAGTAACACTCACATATTCCCGATGCAATGGTCGTACCTTGCTCTCTAATGTGTAACCCAACACGAACGCTTCCCAACCAGGTCTCCTACCTGAAGGGGTCTTCAATGGAATCCTTTACCTTAGGGTCAACCTCTAAGATAGACTTCACAGTTGATCAAATCACACACTGGCAAGAGCTAGAGAGCTAGCAGATCTTCAATATCTCCCTAAACACCCTCTCTAAGCTGTAGAGAATTCACCACCGAATTATGTGTTGAAAGCATGCCTCAAGCCTCTTATTTATAGGCTTTGGAAACCCAAAATCGAGTCAAAAACGGATTCTGAGGCACGCGCGTCCGGACAAGAGCCTTGGGCCGTCCGGACGGGTCAATTTTTTCTTATCCGAAAAGTATTATGGAATTTTATGCAGGGCCGTCTGGACGGGCAAATCTTTCCGTCTGGACGAAGGCCGTCCGGATACTCAAATTATAGAACTTTTTCTTAGCTTTCCAATGAAGCCAATTTCGTCTCAATCCGATATTTGAGTAAAACGTTATGACCAAAATACCCGAGGGTGTCCGGACGGCTTGACCGAGCGTCCGAACGGTCAACTGCAACCGCCTTTCCAAAGTAGCACTGAAAGCTTCCATACAAGGCTGCGTTCGGACGGTGTTGCCCTAGCGTCCGGACGGTTGCACTTCGGCTGCACGTAATTACCATAATAAGGCTTGGAGCGTCCGGACCCTGAGGGATGACGTCCGGACGATTTAACTGGTGCACGCAATTTCCATATATGAAGCTTGATCGTTCGGACCATGAAGGCTAACGTCCCGATGGTTGAACTTGGTATGCACGTTCTTTCCTTATAGAGGACATCGTCCGGACGAGATCATACATCGTCCGGACGGTAGCAGCCGTCTTCCCATAACTGTGTCTTGAGTCAGAAAAAATAAGATATGACATGATAAACGATGTAATGCAAACATACTTGACATGCACTAGGATTTAGGAACCAAAATCCTAGACATGGGAAGACTTCACCTTTACTAGGTGAGTCCACTCCCCCTCAAGGGGTGAATGGTCTTCTTATCCTTCTTGACCCATACCTGCTTGACTCGTGGAGGTAGCTTGCAGGTCTTGCCCATGTTGTCCATTTTCCTTAGCATACCTTGCATCAGGCTCAAAAACCCTTCATAGTCATGGTAGCTAATGGGCTTCTGCGGCTTTCTCTTGTAGTTCTTTGATTTGTTCTTCTTTGATTTGCCACTATGATAGGCAGGAACAAACTGTTGTTGATGTCGTGGAGCCTGAAGTGTCGTAAGAGGTAGAGTGCCTAATGTAGCTTTAGTTGGCAGCTTCCTCTGAACCTTCAACTTCTGGAGTTGTGGGAATTTGGATCAGACGTGACCGGTGATGCCGCAGTGATGACAGGTAGGCAAGCTTATTTTGTTTCAATGCTTATTTGTATTCTCTACAAAATTATGATTAGCATTCTTACAAATAACATTGCCTTTACCTTTTATATGTCTCCTATGCGGAGGGATATATTTTGCTGAATAAGAATCTTCAACTTCACTTTTGCTCAGAGCATCCTGCTTAATCCAAGGCCTATGGGATTTCAACAAATAACAATTTGGCCTAATATGACTAATCTTCCCACAATTATGACAAGTAGGGACAAACTTAATATGAGCTTGTGTACCTGTATCTTTGGATTTTGGCATCACATGATTAGTTAAGCAAGAATTTTCTAAACTAGCTGTATCTATTATCACAGGCTTAATATCAATAGAATCTATTTTAGAATCAGAATCATGTGAAGTAGAAGTACTCATATATCATCAACAACGGAAGCAGGCTTGTAAGAAATATCTGAATGAATACAAAGCATGCTTTTCAAATTATCACTTGAGAATTTTTTCAAGAGATCCTCAGATTCTTTTAATTTATTCTCAAGTGTATCAATAATGTTTAATAGCATGGTATTCTCAGATCTCAAAGAGTCAATCAAAGCATGTGATTTAGATAACTGAACAATCAAAGACTCTTTTTCTTGCTTCACCTTTTTGAGCTCTTTTGGAGAAACAATTTTATCTATTTTAGCAAAAATTTTAGAGAGCTCAATATCATGATTTTCTTCAGATAACTGAGAGAAATCCATGATAAAAGGTGTAAAAAAAAAATATAAGTCACAAGAGATGAGGATCACACTCAGGAAATAAATCATTTCAACGGAGTGTGCCTGCTTTGATACCAATTGAAAAATTAAATGGACTTCTAATTTAACATTGTGTGTGAACAGTGTGCAACAAAATATTAAATGCGGAATTAAAGGAGACAAATATTTTGTTGACGAAGTGGAAACTCAGTTAAGAGAAAAACCACTCCGGGACAGCCAAACCCAGGATATCCACTATTCAGAAGACAAAACTAGATACAAAGCAGTAACACTCACATATACCCGATGCAGTGGTCGTACCTTGCTCTTTAACGTGTAACCCAACACGAACACTTCCCAACCAGGTCTCCTACCTGAAGGGGTCTTCAATGGAATCCTTTACCTTAGGGTCAACCCCTAAGATAGACTTCACAGCTGATCAAATCACACACTGGCAAGAGCTACAGAACTAGCAGATCTTCAATATCTCCCTAAACACCCTCTCTAAGCTGTAGAGAACTCACCACCGAATTCTTTGTTGAAAGCATGCCTCAAGCCTCTTATTTATAGGCTTTGGAAACCCAAAATTGAGTCAAAAATGGATTCTGACTTTTTCTTAGCTTTCCAACGAAGCCGATTTCGTCCCAATCCGATATTTGAGTAAAAAGTTATGACCAAAATACCCGAGGGTGTCCAGACGGCTTGACCGAGCGTCCGAACGGTCGTCCCAATCCGATACAAGGCCGCGTCCGGACGGTTGCACTTCGGCTGCACGTAATTACCATAATAAGGCTTGGAGCGTCCGGACCCTGAAGGATGACATCCGGACCATTTAACTGGTGCACGCAATTTCCATATATGAAGCTTGATCGTCCGAACCATGAAGGCTGACGTCCGGACGATTGAACTTGGTATGCACGTTCTTGCGTTATAGAGGACATCATCCGGACAGGATCACACATCGTCCGGAAGGTAGCAGCCGTCTTCCCATAACTGTGTCTTGAGTCAGAAACACTGAATGGCGTCCGGACAGTATAACCATGTCATCTAGACAGATGCGCTGGAACACTGGGATCTTCTCGAACTCTGAAGAGCGTCCGGACGATTTGCCATTACGTCCGGACGGATGCAACCTTAAACTTTTCAAAGCTTCTAGTCACTGATGGGCGTCCGGACGGAAAGATCTCGTCGTCCGGACGGCTAACAGGGAACCGAAATAAATCCTTGAAAACTTCACAGAATCTTCTCGAAGAATATAGCTGAAGAGTAGACTCTGGATAAAACAGTATCCCTGTGAAAGCAGCAACATTACATAGAAGTGATTTTGTCAAACAGAATGCAGCCAACACAAAACCTAACACATACCCCCAAACTTGAATCACACATTGTCCCCAATGTATGTATAGAACTGAACATAACAATAAGAGGATAGGAATACCTGAATGAGCAGATGCGGGACATATCATACTCTCAAACTTGATTGTAAAAACACTTGTCCTGAAAAAGATAGTGATACTCCAACCAAATACTAATCAAGTACAACACATTATTGTAAAAATATAAACTAAGAATGAAGCAACAATGGAGAAGATAAACCTGGACGGAGATCATGTACCCTGGCCTGATTTAGGACTCGAGCGTACAGGGGCTGTGCTCGAACCAATGAAGCTAACTCATTTAGTCAAAATATGTGGGATCCGTCAAGCCAACGGAATCCACATCCTTGATGCGCTCAATGCTCTCTGACCCTTAAATTTAAATTTGAAGCACCAATCTTTTCTTCTCTTGGACCAAAGAGAGTAAATTTTACCTACAGAAAGGAAATTCCGAATGGCCGCATATCAAGGTAGATTCTTCTGAGTATTCTCAAACAGTTTCTCATCCGGAAATGAATCATGAACTGGAATAAAATGAGGAGAATACACAAGGAAGTTTTCTACCTTGATGGTCTCTTTTTGCTCTTCTAACAGCCCTAAGAAACTACTCTCTTGACCTCTTGGTAAGTCATAAGCAATAGAGGCTCGGGGTTCATATGGCGTCTCGAGAATAAGAGTGGATGATGAAGGAGCCTGAGTGCTCACTTCCTCGCCTTTTGCCCGATGTAGAGCTTGTGGGGCCTCAATTTGCTTCTCATTTATCTCTTCCACGTGAGTTTCGACCACTTCTCCTGATGTGAACCCCCGTCAAGAATAACGAGACCCAACAACGAAAGGGAACCCAAGATCGTTCTATGGACAGATTTGAATGGAAGACCTCGACCCGTTGTTTATGACAAACAAGAACCTTGGTATAAGGAAGACGCCACAAACGGTGGTGGAAACTCCGTTTGATAAGTCGAGATGAACGCCACGGGAAATCCCGATAAGTTCGCGTAGTTCTTCAAAGAACTAAAGAGAATAAACCTCACAAGTTTTATGAATAATCAATGTCTGCGTTTTCCATTGCTTATGCACCTATTTAAAGGGCTGAACATTACAAGAAAAAAACCCTAACATAGAAAACCTAATTAAAGCCGAAAATGGGTAAGGAAATAAATCATTTCCTTCCTAAAACACACAAGACATATAAGGCAATAAAGGCTGGACACCCACCAACAAATGTTATGAAACCCGATAGCAATGATGGTTTGAAACCCCAAGATCGTTTAGACAAGAATTGTCGAGGCTTGACCCGTCACCTAACTAGATGAGAAACCAAGACTACGAAGGATTGGAACGCCACACCAAGAATCTGAATCTCTTCAAGAATCAAGGTGATAAGTTTGGTTGTTTGAACGCCACAAGATTAACTTGGTAAGCTCAAGAAGTTCTTTCAAGAACTAAGAGGAACACAAGACCTCACAATAATAATTTTCTGAAAACAAAAATCTATATCTTACAAAATTCGTAATGCCCATCTATATACTTGGAACAACCCTCCAAGAATAGGAAAAGTCTTAACTATAGCTTTAAAAGCAACACAAGTGCCAACATAAACAAGTCCCCACATTTTTAGGTCTCTTTGGACTTCTAGAGGCAGCCAAAATAACTAAATGACTAAATGATGGAAACCAAGGAGCTGGACATGCTAATCATACACATGGGAATGGAGCTGAAGTTGCGCAAGACCATTTGTCACTTCCTAGTGGCCCAATTACAAGACTTAGAGCCAAACGTTTCAAGGAAGCACTAAATGGGCTAATCCAAGAGAATTGGGCTGATTCTAAAAATACCAAGATGGGCTCAAATAATAATTTTCTAGAGGCAGCCAAAATAACTAAATGACTAAATTCATAACCAGCCAAGACCAAGTTCATTCCCCTATTTAATATCCTTGAAACTCAACAAGTTCACACCCTTTAATGGTCAAACCATGCTGGTCACGTTTTTGCATGCTAATTATCCTCTTCAATTGCTTTGATGACATGGACTAAGCCTTGATTATTATTTGAGCCCATCTTGGTCTTTTTAGAATCAGCCCAATTCTCTTGGATTAGCCCATTTAGTGCTTCCTTGAAACGTTTGGCTCTAAGTCTTGTAATTGGGCCACTAGGAAGTGACAAAGGGTCTTGCGCAACTTCAGCTCCATTCCCATGTGTATGATCAGCATATCCAGCTCCTTGGTTTCCATCAAAAACTACATCATTCTCACCTAAAGCATCTCTAATTAGCCACATACAAACAACCATCAACAATATAACACAATATCTTACAACCATCCACTTAGGAGCTCTTCCACAATCTCTACAAACTTGAACTTCAAGAAAACATCATCAAATAATCATAACATAAACCATCTCTAATAAACCTCAAAGTCTAACTATCTTTAGGCATCAACCAACATGAAAACCACTCAGAATTCTAACAACAACAATACCCATTCGGTTACGCTTCATTGAACCCAAATCGAAATTCCAACATCCTCAAAATCAACATCACCAATGCAAATCAACCAACTAAAACTACCAAAACCGAAATCCATTTAAAGAGAAAACATCATTTCTCATCCATTATCGATTAGTATTAACTCTAAAACACAAGTCCAAATAATAACCAAACATTACCTATAAAAACTAGAAAAATAAAACCGTTCAACATGCCCATAAATCAAACCTATAAATTTCATCCCCTAAAACCGCAACAAAAATCCACAATCATCCCCAATTTTAAAACCCACGGCAACCTACTAAAATAAACTTCAAATAAACTCTAAGGACCCATTCAGCCAACCACATCCATCCACCATTTCAAGTGAGAACCGAAACAAGAGACCCATGAATTTTACCCCGAAGGAACCCTAAATTTTATCCAAACAAAATCCCAAATCAAACTATTTTTGCTTAGCATAAACCCTAACTTACAAGCACAATCAATAACCCATAAAACTCTAAGATTTCAACCTAAATCAACCCAAAAATTATCAAAGCAAAACCCATATCCAAAAACCAAATATAAAAGCTAAAGGAAGGATAATTTTACCTTGATGATTTCCATTCAATAATAGAGAAGTCCATTGGAAAGTTTCACCGGAAAATCGCACCATTGCCCCGGCGAAACACCCACCGGAAATCAGCTCCAAGTCTCCCCCCTCTCTCGGCGTTTCTCTCCAGCTCGGGCTCTCTCCCTCTCAGGTTCACGATCTCTCTCTCTAAGCATCAATCACTCTCTCACAATCTCTCATTTTTTATCTCTCATGGGCGTGTGAAGAAGAAGAGACAAGGAAGAGAGAAATGGAAAAGGAGAGAAGAAAAAGGGAGAGGAGCTGCGTGTGAATCAGGGGAAGAAAGAAAAGAAGAAAGAAGAATTGGGCGCTGATGCGTGGGGATAAGGGAGAAAAAGGGGAAGGGAAAAATTACTAAAATGCCACTCAACTATATATATATATATATTTATTTTCTTTTACTTTCTATTTATTAAAGTTAAGGGATATCCCCTTAACCAATCCTAGCACCCCATGTGGCATTGGTGGGATATGCTTTTTATTCTAATACCCATGCTTCCTATAAATTATAATAGTACCCCACAACATTTTAATTCTTTTATTTGTTAATTGGTATTTAACCCATACATTAAATCTAAATACATTTTACCCTTACAATTATTTATTTTTAGTCCCATCCTTTTTAATAGACATAATTTATTAATTGCAACATTTCTTATTTAATTTTTTTTGGTCTTTACAATCAGAGAGCAAAAAAAAATGTACCTTAGGAGAGCTTTCGATAGTGCACAATTTTTCATTAAATGAGAAAAGAAACTATCAATCATTAAGATGTAACAGGAAAAATTAGCAGATATCAAGCATAAACTCTCAATCATATAGATCTTCACAATTTCTACCTAAACACACTCTCTAAGCTCAAAGAAATTCAATACTGAATTATGTAAATAATACAAGCCTAGAGACCTCTATTTATAGGCTTTTGAAAACCTAAATCAACACTAATTCGGTGTTCTCTGGGTGGCTTCCAAGCATAGGCATAGAGCATCCGGACTGCAAGCTGCAATCGACTTCCCTAACGCGCTTCACGTGTTTCCTTGTTAAGGATATCTTCCGCATCCGGACGGTGTTGCCCTAGCGTCCGTACGGTTGCAAGTTGTCTTCACTGATGTGTCTACTGAGCTGTTCAGAATCTTCACAAACACTCAGTGTTGTTTGAACTATGAAGCCCTATTGTTCGGACGTTATTGCAAGCTCTCTATGTTGAGCTGTTCAGAATCTTCTCGAACACTAATGAGCGTCTCGACGCTTAACTGGGTCATCCGGATGGACAATTGTGGATCCGACCTTTGCTGAGTTGTAAACTGTGCAGAATCTTCCTGGAGTTCAAAAATTGCCTTCTTGATGCTTGTGACACTAATACTTGTCATACTAAGGCCCTTTCCATATTAGAGAAATAAACTCTTGAAAAATAGAAATTGACTTCTAAAACAAAACCAAATGTGTGTGTGCGTAATGTGTTAACAAAATAATGCGGAAAATAAATAACACAAGAATTTTTGTTAACGAAGTGGAAACTCAAGATGAGAAAAACCACTCCGGGGCACCCAAACCCAGGATATCCACTATTCAGAAGACAAGACTAGATACAAGATAGTAACACTCAGGTTCCCTAATGCAGTGGTCGTACCTTGCTCTCTAACGTATAACCCAACACGAACGCCTCCCAACCAGGTCTCCTACCTAAAGGGTCTTCAATGGAATCCTTTACCTTTGCGCCGACCCCTAAGATTGACTTTAGTTTAAGCGCAGCAATAGCACACACATCAACAGCTTTAGAGAGAACAAATTAGCTCAATCACCTCACAAAATAACTCTCTAAGCTTTAGTGGAATTCAATACTGAATTCTTGCAGTTCTCAAGCACAAGGGCCTCTATTTATAGGCTGAGGACTCAATTGAGCGTCTGGCTTGATAAAGCTGGGCGCCATCCGAACGGTGGTCATGGGCCGTTCGGACGGACAACTGTGCGACCAAAATTTTGAGATTTTTGCTGAAAATCTTTCCTGTTTGAGAGCCGCGTCTGGACGGTGAGACACTGTAATCCAGACGGTCGCACGTCCGCTGCAAGTAATTTCCTTACTAAGGCTTTGGGCGTCCGGACCAAGGGGGATGGCCGTCCAGACTGGTGATCTGCTGCACGCAATTTCCATATCTGTCATACGCGCGTCTGGACCATGGTAGGCTGGCGTCCGGACGATTGAGTTTGAATTGTGAACTTGTCTTTACTTTTGGAAGAAATTGTTGGTGAAGTTCGATTAAGAACTAAGAAGACACAAAAGAGTGGTTTCAGCCCAATTCTCTTGGATTAGCCCATTTAGTGCTTCCTTGAAACGTTTGGCTCTAAGTCTTGTAATTGGGCCACTAGGAAGTGACAAAGGGTCTTGCGCAACTTCAACTCCATTCCCATGTGTATGATTAGCATGTCCAGCTCCTTGGTTTCCATCACTTACCCTTTATATGTCTCCTATGAGGAGGGACATATTTAGATGAGGCAGAATCATCAATTTCACTTTTCCTCAAATCATCTTGCTTAATCCAAGGCTTGTGGGATTTCAACAAATAACAATTTGGCCTAATATGACCAATCTTCCGACAATTATAACAAGTAGGGACAAACTTACCATGAGCTTGTGTACCTGTATCTTTGGATTTTAGCTACACACAGTTATTTAAGCAAGAATTTTCAGAACTGGCTGCATCTACTATCACAGGCTTAATATCAACGGAATCTAATTCAGAATCAGAAGCATGTGAAGTAGAAGTACTTAAATTAGCAGTCAAACCAGGCTTGTTCGAAATATCTGAATGAATACACAATTTATTCTCAATTATAACTAGAGAATTTAGCCAATTTATTCTCAAGTTCATCAATAATATTAAGCAACATGGTATTCTCAGATTTCAAAGAGTCAATTAAGGCATGTGATTCAGATAACTGAACAATCAAAGACTCTTTTTCTTGCTTCACCTTTTTGAGCTCTTTTGGAGAAACAAGTTTATCCAATTTAGCAAAAACTTTGAAAATAAATAGACTCCTATTTTAAATGTGTCTGTGTGATCAATTTGTACAACAAAAATATCAAAATGCGAAATTAAAAGACGATAGATATTTTGTTAACGAAGTAGAAACTCAATTAAGAGAAAAACCACTCTGGGGCAGTCAAACCCGAGAAATCCACTATTCAAAAGACAAAGCTAGTTACAAGGAGATTGTACTCACATAACCCAATGCAGTAGTTATACCTCGAACTCTGACACGTACCTATACATGAACGCCTCCGAACTAGGTCTCCTACCTGAAGGGCTCCTCCCTAAGCTAGACTTCAAACGATCAAATCACACAAAGAAAAACTCTTTGAGAGTTAGCAAATCTCACGATTTCTACCTAAACACCCTCTCTAGGCACAATGGAATTTGTTAGTATTTTGGCCTCATTCTGTGTTTGGACAAAATCACTTATGTGTAAAGATGTTGTAAACAGGGATTCCACCTGTCAGAGCATTTTCAGAAGACTCTGCACTGCGAAAAAGATAGAAGATTTCAGACTCCCTATCAGCCGTCCGGACCACGTGTTATCCCGTCCGGATGCCCATCTGTCCATCCGTCCGGACGACGTGTTCACCCCGACCGGATGCCAGACAGACCAGCATCGTCCGTCTGGACGACGTATCTTTCCGTCCGGACCCTCTACTATATCGAGAAGCTTCTGTTCCAGCTTGCATCCGTCCGGACCTCTCAGCAGCCGGTCCGAACGTCCATCAGTGATCGATCAGCTTCAGATTTTTCCAAGTTCAGAATATGGGAAGATTGATACACCGTCCGGATGATGTGGTTTCCCATTCGGACTATCTAATACATAAGGCAAGAATCGCAATTCAAATATCACTGTCCGGACGTCAGTCAGCCTTGGTCCGGACTTGCGTGCAACTAATATGGAAATTGCCGATACGACTTCATCCGTCCGGACGTCTGCCTCTCATGGTCCGGACGCACGCATAGCAGATATGGAAATTGCGTGTTGAAGAATTGCCATCCGGACGTTCAACCCCCTTGGTCCGGATGCGCTAAGCCTTATATGGAAATTACTTGTAGTGGACGTGCGACCGTCCGGACTTCAGTGTCTCACCGTCCGGACGCAGCTCTTAAACAGGAAAGATTTCTAGCGAAATTTTCAGAAAATCCTGTCTCACAGTTGTCCATCCGGACGGCTCAAGTTCACCGTCCGGACGACGTCCGTACATATTACAGCAGTCGCCCATTCTGCACCTCAGCCTATAAATAGAGGCCCTTGGGCATTGAGAACTAAAAGAATTCAGTATTGAATTCCACAAGAGCTCAGAGAAGTTCAAGATCCCTCTGAAGCCGTTACAAGTGTGCTGCGCTACATCTGAAGTCTATCTTAGAAGTCGGCTCTAAGGTAAAGGATTCCATTGAAGACCCCTAGGTAGGAGACCTGGTTGGGAAGCATTCGTGTTGGGTTACACGTCCGAGAGCAAGGTACGACCATTGCATCGGGTTAATGTGAGTGTTACTATCTTGTATCTAGCTTTGTCTTCTGAATAGTGGAATTCCTGGGTTTGGCTGTCCCGGAGTGATTTTTCTCTTGATTGAGCTTCCACTTCGTCAACAAAAATCTATGTGTCTTTTATTTTCCGTTGTGCTTAATTTTTGTTGACACTTGTGCACACACTTTACTTTTAGAAGTCAATTTCAATACCGAATTCTGTAAATAATAAAAGCCTGGAGACCTCTATTTATAGGCTTTAGAAGACCTATTACAAAACTGATTTGGAGTTCTCTGGACGACATCCGAACCTAGACAGACGGCATCTGGATGGCAACAAGCAACCGACTTCAATTACTTGCTTCACGCGTTACTTCATTAAAATTCAGTCTCCGAGTCCGAACAGTGTTGCCCTAGCATCCGGATGGTTGTATACTGTCTTCACCAACTGTGTCTGCTAAGCTGTTCAGAATCTTCTCGAACACTAGTGGGCGTCTGAACAGCAACTAGGGAACCAACTATCCTGAGCTGTAAACTGCACAGAATCTTGGTCAAATCCAAAAATTGACTTTTAGATGCTTGTGACACTGATACTTGTCATATTAAGACCTATCCATAGTTGTGAAAATATGCTCTGAGTCTTTTGTAAGACTCTAAATAATTATGGCATCCGTGTTTCAGCGGTACACTAACGTGGCAGTGATTTTGTCAACATAATGTAGCCAATAAAACTAACAAACTGTCCCTTTGGCCATTTGGGCACAAAATTCACTTGACCAGTTAAAAATACAATCCAGGTCCCAAAATTAAAAATACTCCCCCTTTTTGTCTCAAAAGGACAAAAGGTAAACAGAGTATAAAAAACCACAGTAACATAATGACTAATATCAAAAATAACAAGAATAAATGTAAAGTATCTCAAGAGTAGTACAAATAAACAGAAGTTTGTAAAACAACTATAAAATATGAGTGATCAAACCACTCAATCATCCTCATCGTCATTCTCATGCTCCAAACATTGTAGACAACGCTCAACATTGAGGTTGATTTGCTGCACTCTGGAATCAAGATCTGAATATTGCAGCTTGAGTGTCTGTAGCTGGCCCATAATCTGAGAAAACATCTCCCAACTGTGGGAGGAGGGACAACCTATGAGGATGAGGCTACAACAGGATCAAATCGGGCTGGTGGAGCAGGTGGAGGAGATTCTACTATCTGTGGCTCCTCAACCCGTGGTAGCTGTGCATCAGACTTCATAACTGTGTGCTTGTCATAAGAATCTTCTGGTCTTTGCACCGGCTTCGAAGTAGGAAAATCAGGGACGTACTGCTAACAGAGCCTCGTCACCAAGCACCCAAAAGGAAGACCGCTCTGATGGTCATCTTTCACCTCCAGCATCATGAGCAAGATGTGTTTGTAGAGGCAGAAGGGTACTCTGTGGATGATAGCATAAATGAATCTGAGTCTGCGAAGAGTGAGTTGACTACGTTGGACCAGTGGCCATAAATTCTGCAAGACAATCTTGGAAAGCAGTCAGTGGGGAGAGCTGAACTGTCCAATCCTGATGCTCTGTGAGTTCCTATCTCTATTGTTGCGAGCAAAGAAGAGCATCATGTCTTCCATGGAGGGGGGTTCACATAATCTGGATAGGGTACCCCTAGAAGCTTTGTCTCAAGGACTCCGGTACGAGTGTTGATGAGGCCCTGATCCACTCTAATAGTCATACCATGAATTGTAGTCTGGAGGATGGGACAGTTTTTTGAATACTGGAAAATCTTCATATATGCATAAAAGTCCTTGACGAGACGCAGGTGCACTAGATTGGAACAGTTGTACAAATATTGCCATTTTGTTAGTTTATAATTGGCCACATTCTGTTGGACAAAATCACTTCTTTGTAAAGATGATTTTAAACAGGGATTCCGCTATTCAGAGTGCTTCCAGAAGATTTTGCACAATCTACAAGTTAGGAAAATTCGGTTCCCTGCTAGCAGTCCAGACGACGTGACATACCATCCAGACGCACAACTGTCCAAAGCATCTTCCGTATGGACCTTCCTCTATGTCGAGAAGCTTCGAACTGCTCCAGCTTGCATTCGTCCGGACGTTTCAGTAGCACGTCCGGACGACACTCAGTGTTTGACCAACTACGGGATTTCTTTCGAAAACACAGATATGGGAAGTTCGCTGCAACCGTTCAGACGATGTGGAATCCCGTTCGGACGCGCTCATTCATAAGGCAAGTATCACATTCAAAATCCAGACGTTCGAACATCAGTCCTCTTGGTTCGGACGGGCGAGCATCAGAAATGGAAATTCCATGCATTAGATCAACTGTCCGGACGACCATTCCATTGGTCTGGACGCACGAAGCCTTGATATGGAAATTACTTGTAGCGGAAGTGAGACCGTCTGGACGACAAGGCACCACCATCCGGATGCTGCTCAAAACAGGAAAGAATTGCAGCAAAATTTTTGAAAGCCGATCGCATAGTTGTCTGTCCGGACGCCGTATGACTACCGTCTAGGCAACGCCTAGGTTTTATCAAGCCAGATGCTCATTTGAACCCTTGGCTTATAATATGTCTCTAGGCTTGAGAACAGCAAGAATTCGGTATTGAATTCCTTAGTGCTTAGAGATGATATGAACTCCTCCAACAAATGTGATGAAACCCGATAGCAATGATGGTTTGAAACCCCAAGATCGTGTAGACAAGAATTGTCGAGGCTTGACCCGTCACCTAACTAGATGAGAAACCAAGACTATGAAGGATTGAAACGCCACACCAAGAATCTGAATCTCTTCAAGAATCAAGGTGATAAGTTTGGTTGTTTGAACGCCACAAGATTAACTTGATAAGCTCAAGAAGTTCTTTTAGGAACAAAGAGGAACACAAGACCTCACAATAATAATTTTCTAAAAACAAAAATCTATATACTTGGAACAACCCTCCAAGAATAGGAAAAGTCTTAACTATAGCTTTAAAAGCAACACAAGTGCCAACATAAACAAGTCCCCACATTTTTAGGTCTCTTTGGACTTCTAGAGGTAGCCAAAATAACTAAATGACTAAATTCATAACTAGCAAAGACCAAGTTCATTCCCCTATTTAATATCCTTGAAACTCAACAAGTTCACACTCTTTAATGGTCAAACCATGCTGGTCACGATTTTGCATGCTAATTATCCTCTTCAATTGCTTTGATGACATGGACTAAGCCTTGATTATTATTTGAGCCCATCTTGGTCTTTTTAGAATCAGCCCAATTATCTTGGATTAGCCCATTTAGTGCTTCCTTGAAACGTTTGGCTCTAAGTCTTGTAATTGGGCCACTAGGAAGTGACAAAGGGTCTTGCGCAACTTTAGCTCCATTCCCATGTGTATGATCAGCATGTCCAGCTCCTTGGTTTCCATCATTCCTCCAACTCCGCCTCTTCCTCAACATTCCGCCACGGAACACGCCCACCTTGTTGCCTATTGGGATTGTCTTGTTGCTGTCCCCTAGGAGTTTCTGCTTCTACCCTGTCCAACCTCTCGTGAATAGGTTCTAATTCAGCCCTCAACATACGCCTCATCTCCCCTAACAACGCTTGCATTTGGAGGTTCGAAGCTGCGGGTTGTCGAAATTCTTCGGTTCTGTCTTCTTCTTGATTATTGGACATGTTTAGAATCTGCAAAACAAGGTTAGAATCCTCACAAGCACTCCCTCACGTGTTTCACTCAAGAATTAATACGTTTTCACTCTAAACGGCTTTTACCCTCTTTTGGTCTCACACTCTCTTGCCTTTTTCCACTCTTTTGGGTCTTCTTAGTTCTTAATCGAACTTCAAGAAACTAATTCAAAATAATCCAGCAGCAATTGAGAAATAACCAAAACTCATCAAAAAGGTCAAGAACTTGAATAATGTGAGAAACAAGATAGAAAGGAAGAAATTTTCTTACTCAGAAAGGTCAAGAACTTGAATAAGGTGAGAAACAAGATTGAAAGGAAGAAATTTTCTTACTGGAATCGAGTACTTTTTCTTTTCTTTTCTTTTTTTTTTCGCTTTTTTTTTTTTTTTCACAGCAGGGAACAGGAAATTAAAAAAAAAAAAACAATAATAAAAGATAGTCATCATCAGTTTATGACAAGCAATGAAGTGTGCCATTTTGGAAAATCTATCTACCACCACAAAAACTGAATCTCTCCCCCTCTTAGTCCTAGGTAAACCTAAAACAAAATCCATAGAAATATCAATCCAAGGTTCACTAGGTATTGGCAAAGCGGTGTACAAACCATGAGGTTTCAACTTAGTCTTAGCTTGTTTACACGTGATACACTTCTCACAAATTCTTTCCACATCACGTTTCATATGAGGCCAAAAAAAATGATCATGTAAAATTCCTAAAGTCTTAGCTACACCAAAATGACCCATCAAACCACCACCATGAGCTTCTCTCACAAGCAATTCACGCAAAGAACACATAGGCACACACAGTTTATTTTCACGAAACAAAAATCCATCTTGCCTATAAAACTTATCAAACGCCACTTTTTCACATGCATTGAACACATCACCAAAATCAGAATCTTGTGCATACAAATCCTTAATATATTCAAAGCCAAGCAGTTTTGTATCTAAAATGGAAAGTAAAGCATACCTTCGGGACAATGCATCAGCCACCACATTTTCCTTACCTTGCTTGTATCTGATCACATAAGGAAATGTTTCAATGAATTCCACCCACTTGGCATGGCGTTTGTTCAACCTTTGCTGTCCTTTCAAATGCTTCAAAGATTCATGATCTGTGTGAATCACAAATTCCTTTGGCCATAGATAGTGCTGCCAATTTTCCAAAGCCCTTACCAAGGCATACATTTCCTTATCATAAGTGGGGTAATTTAGGGCTGCCCCACTCAACTTTTCACTGAAATAAGTAACTGGATGACCACCTTGCATCAAAACAGCTCCAATACCTATTCCTGAAGCATCACACTCAATTTCAAAAGTTTTAGCAAAGTTAGGTAAAACAAGCAAAGGTGCATTAGTTAACTTTTCTTTGATCAGATTAAATGCATTTTCTTGTTCTTTTCCCCACTTAAACGGCACATTTTTCTTGATGACTTCAGTAAGAGGGGCGGCTAAGCTACTAAAATCACGCACAAACCGTCTATAGAAGCTAGCTAAGCCGTGGAAACTCCTCACTTGGCTGATTGTTGTAGGCGTTGGCCACTCTTGGATTGCCTTCACCTTTTCCTCATCCACCCCAATTCCTCTCTTACAACAACAAAACCAAGAAACACAAGCTTATCTGTGCAAAAGGTGCACTTCTTGAGGTTAGCAAACAACTTTTCTTTCCTTAGAATTTCCAAAACAGATTTTAAATGCATCACATGTTCTTCCAAGTTTTTGCTATAAATTAGGATATCATCAAAATACACAACTACAAATCTGCCATCAAACGCATAAATGTGCTTGGCGCATTAGTTAAGCCGAAAGGCATCACTAACCATTCATACAAACCATATTTAGTTTTAAAAGCAGTTTTCCATTCATCACCTTCCTTCATCCTAATTTGATGATATCCACTCTTAAGATCAATTTTTGTAAAGACACAAGAACCATGCAATTCATCCAGCATATCATCTCACCTAGGAATAGGATGACGATACTTTACCGTTATGTTGTTGATGGCCCGACAGTCAACACACATTCTCCATGTTCCATCCTTCTTAGGAACTAAAAGCACCGGGACCGCACAAGGACTCATGCTTTCACGCACATACCCCTTCTCCAATAATTCACCTACTTGCCTCTGAAGTTCCTTGGTCTCCTCGGGATTGCTCCTATAAGCAGGTCGGTTAGGAATTGATGCACCGGGTATGAAATCAATTTGATGTTCAATCCCTCGGATTGGAGGTAAGCCACTAGGTACCTCTTCGGGAAAGACATCGTCAAACTTCTGCAAAAGAGAAACAATGTTGCTCGGCAAAGCACCGACGAGATCATTATTAGTACATAAAAGAGCCTCCTTGTATATGAGTACAATAAGGGGCTGGTGTGAAAATAATGCTCTCTTGATCTCACTTTTTTTTGCAATGTAATTGAATTTTTCCTCTCTTGCTCTCACTATGGCCAAAATCCTCTCTCTTTCTTTTTCACTCTGATCAATGTTTTTCTCTCTTTCTTTTTTTTTTTCAACTCTTTTTTTCCACTTTCGGCCTTCCTTTCTTTTTCTTTTTCTTTTTTCTTTTCATTTGATCTTTGTAACTTTAGTTGGTCCTCCATGACCTGTTTTGGAGTTAATGGCACAAGAGTAATGGATTGCCTTTTAAGAGTGAAAGAATACCTATTTGTGAATCCATCATGCGTAACCCTCCGATCATACTGCCATGGTCTTCCCAACAATAAATGGCATGCATGCATAGGAACCACATCACAAAGCACCTCATCCTCATATTTGCCAGTGGATAATGCCACCAACACTTGCCTTGTCACCTTGATTTCTCCACATTCATTCAGCCACTGAAGCCGATAAGGGTGAGGATGTTTCAAGGTGGTTAAGGCCAATTTCTCCACCAAATAAGTGTTGGCTACGTTTGTGCAACTCCCACCATCGATAATGACGCTGCAAACTTTGTTATTTACAAAGCACCGAGTATGAAACAAGTTTTCCCTTTGGTTACTTTCTTCCTCCTTAACTTGCACATTGAGAGCTCGCCTTGCTACCAATAAATCTCCAACCACAGCATTTTGCTCATCATCGGCACCCTCCAAAGGTGGCATGTCATCATCATCTACTTCTTCCTCATTCTCCGACTCAAGCTCTCCTTGGGCGTTTATCACTATCACCCTTTTGTTTACACACTGGCTGGCTATGTGTCCCCGCCCCTGACATTTAAAACACTTAATATCACGTGTTTTAGAAATAGAAGCCTCGGTGTTACCTGAAGTAGTGGTGGTTGTTGGTTTGGCATTCTTAGAGGGTTCAAATTTTTGCTTATTTTGAAGCTGCTCGTCCCTTTTTGGAGCTGTCTTCCATGGGCTGGTGGTAGCCATAGGTTGTCCCCTCCTAGCCAATCCCTTCCGTTTGAATTGTTCCTCATAAGCATTTTCATCTCCTCCCAAGTGTCCACGGGTGGCTCTCTATTTCTCCTCCTATTAATCAGTAATTGATCCCACCAAACAATGGCATAATCTGTGAATTCAATTGCAGCCAACTTAACCTTCTTTATCTCCGAGTAGTTGTGACAATCAAACACTATCTCCATTTTAGTTTCCCACTCCAAATAAGCTTCAGGATCATTTTTACCTTGAAAAGACGGGATTTTAATCTTTATGTTTCCTAAATCATTATCCCTCCTAGGCCTACCCATCCTAGCTTCTCTATTCCCATACCCACGCTCAAACCTGCCTCGGTTCAAATATGGCTCATCAAATTCCTCTTCCTCAACATTCCGCCACGGAACACGCCCACCTTGTTGCCTATTGGGATTGTCTTGTTGCTGTCCCCTAGGAGTTTCTGCTTCTACCCTGTCCAACCTCTCGTGAATAGGTTCTAATTCATCCCTCAACATACGCCTCATCTCCCCTAACAACGCTTGCATTTGGAGGTTCGAAGCTGCGGGTTGTCGAAATTCTTCGGTTCTGTCTTCTTCTTGATTATTGGACATGTTTAGAATCTGCAAAACAAGGTTAGAATCCTCACAAGCACTCCCTCACGTGTTTCACTCAAGAATTAATACACTTACACTCGTGTTTTCACTCTCTTTTACCCTCTTTTGGTCTCACATTCTCTTGCCTTTTTCCACTCTTTTGTGTCTTCTTAGTTCTTAATCGAACTTCAAGAAACTAATTCAAAATAATCCAGCAGCAATTGAGAAATAACCAAAACTCATCAAAAAGGTCAAGAACTTGAATAAGGTGAGAACAAGATTGAAAGGAAGAAATTTTCTTACTGGAATCGAGTACTTTTTCTTTTCTTCTTTCTTTTTTTTTTTCACAGTAGGGAACAGGAAATAATAATAAAAATTATAATAAAAGATAGCCAAACTTGCCTTAGAACCAAGGCTCTGATACCAAAATGATATGAACTCCACCAACAAATGTGATGAAACCCGATAGCAATGATGGTTTGAAACCCCAAGATCGTGTAGACAAGAATTGTCGAGGCTTGACCCGTCACCTAACTAGATGAGAAACCAAGACTACGAAGGATTGAAACGCCACACCAAGAATCTGAATCTCTTCAAGAATCAAGGTGATAAGTTTGGTTGTTTGGACGCCACAAGATTAACTTGATAAGCTCAAGAAGTTCTTTTAGGAACAAAGAGGAACACAAGACCTCACAATAATAATTTTCTAAAAACAAAAATCTATATATTACAAAATTCGTAATGCCCATCTATATACTTGGAACAACCCTCCAAGAATAGGAAAAGTCTTAACTATAGCTTTAAAAGCAACACAAGTGCCAACATAAACAAGTCCCCACATTTTTAGGTCTCTTTGGACTTCTAGAGGCAGCCAAAATAACTAAATGACTAAATTCATAACCAGCCAAGACCAAGTTCATTACCCTATTTAATATCCTTGAAACTCAACAAGTTCACACTCTTTAATGGTCAAACCATGCTGGTCACGTTTTTGCATGCTAATTATCCTCTTCAATTGCTTTGATGACATGGACTAAGCCTTGATTATTATTTGAGCCCATCTTGGTCTTTTTAGAATCAGCCCAATTCTCTTGGATTAGCCCATTTAGTGCTTCCTTGAAACTTTTGGCTCTAAGTCTTGTAATTGGGCCACTAGGAAGTGACAAAGGGTCTTGCGCAACTTCAGCTCCATTCCCATGTGTATGATCAGCATGTCCAGCTCCTTGGTTTCCATCAGAGTTATATTGTAAGATTATTGAGCTGAGTTAGTCTCTCTGAAGCCATTGCTGTGTGTGTTGTTGCTGCGTTGATCTGAAGTCTATCGTATGGGTTGGCCCTAATGTAAATGATTTCATTGAAGACCCCTTCAGGTAGGAGACCAAGTTGGGAGGCGTTCGTGTTAGGCTACACATTATAGTGCAATATACGACCATTGCATCAGGGGTATGTGAGTGCTACTACTTTGTAACTAGTCTTGTCTTCTGAATAGTGGATATCTTGGGTTTGGCTGCCCCGGAGTGGTTTTTCTCATATCAAGTTTCCACTTCGTAAACAAAATTCTTGTGTTGTTTAAATTCTGCATTGATACTATTTTGTTAACACTTTGTGCACACACACACACACACACACACACACACACACTTGTTTATATTAGAAGTCAATTTAATTTTTCAATTGGTATCAGAGCTTGGTACGCTCTGTTTAGATTTAATTCTTGAGTGTTTTGTTTTGTCTTCTATTTTATAAACTGTCTCATAGTCTTAATACTATTCCTGCCTTTGATGGTACGAACTATGGCTATTGGAAAACTCGTATGCGGTTCTTTTTAAAATCTTTTAATTGTTGAAGTATTGTTGAAACTGGTTGGACTAAGCCAGCTGATGCAACTCTCGAACTAGTCCCTGAGAAAATCGTGCGACTTTCCAATGACAAAGCCCTCCATGCTCTTTGTCAAGCACTGTCACCATCTGAATTCGTCAGAATTTCAAATAGTGAGTCCGCTAAAGAAGCGTGGCAAATTCTGGAAACAACATATGAAAGTACTAAACTTGTTAAATCTGCAAAACTTGAAATGTTGATTTCCAAATTTGAAGAAATTAAGATGTCGGAGGATGAGACATTTGGAGAGTTTTACTCTAAGATGAGCAACCTAAGAAACCAAATGGTGAGTCATGGAAAAACCGTCTCGAATGTAAAACTCTTCCGTAAAATTCTAAGATATTTGCCTGAGCGTTTCAGGATCAAGGTAACTACAATTGAGGAAAGTAAAGATTTAGAAGAAATGAAGATTGAAGAGTTGGTGGTATCTCTTCAAACTTATGAGATGTCCTTGCCCCCAGTAAAGAAGCTGAAAACAATTGCTCTAAAGGCTTCCAAGAAGAAGGTCAAAGTCTCATCTGGAGACGACTCTGAGGACGAAGAAAAAGTTGTGGCCATGTTGGCCAAAAATTTCGGAAGATTAATGAGAAATCAGCAGTTCAAAAAGAAGTTTTCCGAAAAAATTAAGAAGGTCCCCAGAGAAGCTGAACCTGAGGAATGCGAGAAAAAAGATCCCAGGGGCCTTAGATGTTATGAATACTCAGGGTTTGGGCATATCCGGGCTGATTGTGGGAATCTCAAGCAGGGTAAGGGGAAGGCATATAACGCGACTCTAAGTGATGAGTCCGAAAAAGAAGAAGCTCCTGAGCAAGAAAAATTTCTAGCCTTCATGGCTCCACATGTCGAAGAAGAAGATTCTTACTCAGAGCATAGTGATGATGGGGAAGAACTCAAGGAGGCCTATAAAACTCTCTATATAGAGTTCAAAAATCTGAGGGAAGGTCGTAAGCAGCACATTCATGATCTGAACAGTTTATAGACTGGGAAGAGTTCATTACTGCGGAAAATACAAGAGCTAGAGGAGAAGTTACTAGAGACAGCTCCAATTAGAGAGAGTCACTGATGAAAAGCTGACTCACATGCTATCAATTCAGAAGAGCCCAACCGACAAGACTGATCTCGGGTATGTAGCTCCTCCCTCTGAGCCTCCCCCACTATTGAAGATAAAGGGACAGAAAAAATTCATAGAGATGTTCCGGATTCAGACTGAAACAATAGCAGAACAAGCTTAATAACCAGCCACTTGGGCGGATGATCAGATCAAGCAAGAATCAACTCAACAACACTTATTATGGCTTTGATACCAAAAGGGCGGAAGCACAGAGTGGGGGCTTAATAGTAAGAAGTGGTGACAGTGGTGTGGACAGAGTGATGGTTAGCATAAGAAAAGAGAGTAATATGCATAAGGATTTCAATATCAAAATCTGAATACAAAATAAGAGAGTATTCAACAATGATCATGAAATGAACTTAAAAGTAATTCTAAGATTCAAAATAACTTGAATGTAAAACTTAAAACGAACTTAGGCCAGAATGCAATTGGCGATTACAATCTTAGACTTAGCAACACTGGAATGAAACATTATAGTGTTTGGCTTATGAGAGGTTCAGGTGAGATTACAAAAGAAGTAAACTCTGAAATGAGCTCTCTCTTGAACTTCAAACTTCTGCTCCTTAAATAGACTTCAGGAGGGCTTAGGGCTGGGATCACGGGATGCCAGCATGCTTAGTACAATCAGGCGTGCACCGAAAGCAAATTCCTTTTGCTTTTACTTCAGGTAACTCGCACCGAAAGCAGTGTAAAACTTTTGGTGAATAGTGAAAAAGTCACTATTCATGAATAGTACCATGTCGGGTGGCCGACCGAGTACTGTTTACTTTTGTTTTTTAGTGCCAACAAAACGACACTGTTCTTAAGCCGAAGAGGCAACTTAGGAGTCCAAGTCCAAATCTGTGAAATCATAGGATCTTGGGCATCTTGGAAGGGATCGAAGTTGTAATGATGTTGGACAGAAGATTCTGCAGTAGAGGCTTCTTCGTCTTCATCACCATCTTCAGCTTCTATAAGCTGCTGCATAAGCTTAAGAGCTTGCTTGATCTTAAAGGACTTCTTACCTTTTGAAGAGGTAGAGGATTCTGGCTTAGGAGAAGTAGGCTCAACTTGAGTCTCTGAAACATGGGTTACAGAGTCTTGAATAGCTGGAGAACTCTCAGGGAACTCCTTCATTAGGCGGGATTGGACCAAAGAGAAATTGAATTTATCCCACCACTTAACCGAGAACTGTCTGGCGACGCAGTTCTGGGAAATAAACACATATTGCCATTTAAGAATCCACGAAACTTTGAAATGAGCAAAGAAATGGACTGTCATAGGCAAATCTTCTTCCTGTGGAGACAACTTCTTAACGGTGGAGAAGTACCGTACAGCATTTTTGACTTCCTCAGGAAGGATCTGGTGAACTGGTCCATGAACTTGCCACCATCTGTGAAACCAAATGGGGATAGGACCTTTGAAATTACTATCAAAATTTATGAACCAAGAATGGGAGAAATTCTCATTTTGATACAAAAGAACTTTGTACCAGGCTTCAATATAATCATGGTAACTATATCCAACTTTTCTGTTGGAAAGACTTCTAGAGACAAAAGGAGGTGCTCCCCAATCCTTCTGTGCAACAAATTTCATTATGAACAGAGAATGAAAGGCAATACGCCCAGGGATTCTCTGGCATGGAATAGGTCTAACTTGGATGGACTTAGTGACAAGGAGTATGTCCCTGTAAAACTTAATGGACTTATCTGGGTGGATGGCCGGAAAATGCCAACGGGGAGGGTAGTATGCTTTGGCAATTTCATCAGGGGATTTTATGTGACTAAAATCAGGCTCAACCAAGAACAGGTTGTGGGGAGGTTCTTTGATATGGTAGGGAGAAGACTTAGGGTATCTTATGAAGGGCTTTTGAGGGGGAAGACCATCAAAAGGACTTGGAGGAGGGCTTATTAAGGCAGACTGAAAAGATGGCCTTGGACTTATGGTACTACCTAAGGTAGTATAACGATTCACCATTTGGGTAGGTGAATTTCTCAGAATGAGATCTTGGGAACTCAGTTGACTTGGGGTGACAAGGTTAAAAGGCTTAGCATTTGTGCTTAGGTTGGTTTTTGAGGCCGAGGCCTTTTCTTTCTTTTTATCAGCCATTTTTTCCCTGCAAAAATTCACGAGTTAAGAAATCAGGGATTGAATTCTGACTTCCCTTAATATACTCAATGTCAAAACCAAATATGCTTAAAATTGCTTGCCATCTAGCAAAAATCACCTCCGACATTGGATACGATGGTATTCTTAAGCAGCAAGTTCATTCCAACCAACCTGAACAAATTGTTCGTTTCCATTCAGGTGTTTGGAATTCTGCCCAAAAGAATTATAGTACTATTAAGAAAGAGATTTTATCTATAGTACTATGCATTTCAAAGTTCCAAGATGATCTTTTAAACCAAAAGTTAATAAGAGTTGATTGCATGAGTGCAAAACATGTTTTAGAACAAGATGGCAACTGAGGTATGGTCAGTAGTCCATGGGGGGGTTCTTTTGAAGTCTATCAAACAATGGCTTGCATTTTTTGCGGAGGTTTTGATAGAAATCAGCAACAAAGTTGAGAGATCCTAGGAACCGCTGGAGGCTGGGCTTTCTCAAGGATTTTATCAGGGAACTTGTCAGCAAATTGGATTACTCTGCTAATTGGGCTTATTTTCAATTGACGGATGTTGAATCCAAGGAATCGAATGTTGGTTTGAAACAACTTGATTTTGGTAGCAGAAACAACTAATCCATTAGTTTTGATAACTTCTAGAAACGAATTCAAATGTTTCCAGTGTTCTTCAACCGACTTAGAGAAGATGAGGACATCATCTATGTAAACTATGGATTATTTGCTTAGGGGACTAAGAATATCATTCATAATATTCTGGAACTCACTAGGGGCATTCTTAAGACCAAAGGGCATTACGTTCCATTCGTATTGTTCAAAGGGTGTGACGAAAGCGGTTTTATACTTGTCCTTCTCATGAATTTGGATCTGCCAAAATCCACTTTTCATGTCAAACTTAGAGAAGATTACAGAACCACTTAACCTATTGATTAGGTCTCTCTTATTTAGAATTGGATATCTTATCCATTCCAGGACTTTGTTGATGGGTTTGTAGTTAATGACTAACCTAGGGGCTCCTCTCTCAAGCTCAGCATTTTTTGGACATAAAAGGCTGAACATGACCAGGGTGAAAACACATGAGAAAAGAAGCTATCCTACTTTTGCATATACAGGAAAACACTTGATAGACTATAGTCATAAACTCTCAATTATATCTAAGCAGAGTAGATTAATGCACAAAGAATTGAGATATCCGGTGAAAACACATGCAATATCTGATATGCCAAGAGAAAAAAAAATATCCTGCATATTCTCCCCATTTTCTTTTTATTTTTATTTTTTATTTTTATAAAAATAATGCAATATGAAAATGACATCATATGCAAGGCAAGATCAAACCTGATGATGCCAATACAAAAAAACAGTCGCTCGACCTGCTTTTTCTGTCTTCCCCACAAAGTACCTGCAAAATTCTCTCAAGAGAAATAGGGGGCAAAAGCACAACTGGTTCCTAGATTGCATTCAAAATATAGCAAGTGAGATCGCAATCAAACCTGATGCCGTAGGATTAGTAACCAAATCCTAGGCATGAACACATGAACCTGCTAGGTGCGTCTATTCCGCCTTATGGAGTGACCGACCTTCTTGACCCAAGCTTGCCTTCCTGTGGGTGGTTGCTGGCAAGACTTTATCATCCACTCCATCATGCTCTGTATCCAGATAGGTGGTTCATTGTGATTTTGCTCTTCTTTCACCTTCTGAGGCCTTCTAAACTGCTTGGATTTGTTCTTAGAGGTGCCACTGTGATTGGCTGGTACAAATCACTGCTGAGGCCGCTGATGCTGAGATGCCTGGTATCGTGGTGCATGGGACCAAAGAGCTTGATATCTTGGTGCCTGATGGTAAGGAGCTTGATACCATGGAGTCTGAAACTGGGCAGGAGGTCTAGTACCATGATTAGCCTGTCGAGGTACTTCTTTCTTGGCCTTGGCTTTCTATGCTTTTAGAAGGGAGCACTGAGGAGGAACATGCCTACTTAGACCGCAGTGATGGCATATGGGAGTCTTTTGATGGAATGAGGCTTTTGAGTGCCTGGAACATCATCGTTGACCTTGTCCTTCCCTTTATCTTCAACAGTGGGAGGAGGTTCTGGACTGTAGGTTTGACAAATAGTCTTTGAAGTAGAGGGAGCATCAGAAGAGGGAGCTACATACCCGAAACCGGTCTTGTCAGTTGTGCTCTTCTGGATAGACAGCATACGAGTCAGCTTCTCATCAGTGACTCTTTCTAACTGGAGCTGAGTTTCTAGTAGCTTCTCCTCGAGCTCTTGAATTATGAGTAGCAAAGAACTCTTTTCAGTTTGCAAACTGTTCAGATCATAGAGGTGCTGCTTACGACCTTCCCTCAGTTTCTCATACTCTATGAAGAGTGTCTTGTAAGCCTCCTTGAGCTCTTCCCCATTATCACTATGCTCCGAATAATAAGAGTCTTCCTCCTCAACATGTGGGCTACGAAGGCCAGATACTTCTCAGACTCTGGAGCTTCTTCTTCTGACTCATCACTGAGAGTCACATTGTACTCATTCCCCTTTCCCTTCTTCAGATTCCCTCAATCGCCTCGGATATGCCCAAAACCTGAGCATTCAAAACATCTGGGCCCTCTGGGATCCTTCTTTTCTTCTTCCTCTGGTTCCGCTTCTCTGGGAGGTTTCTTCATCTTTTCAAAAACTTCTTTTTGAATCGATCGTCTCTCATTCAGAAATTCTTGGCTAACATAGCCACAACTTTTTCTTCCTCATCAAAGTCATCTCCAGATGAAGCTTCTACCTTCTTATTAGAAGCTTTAAGGGCAATGGTCTTCAATTTCTTGACCGGGGGCAAGGACAGCTCATATGTTTGAAGATATCCCACCAACTCTTCAATCTTCATCTCTTCTAGATCTTTGCTTTCTTCAATGGTGGTCACCTTGATCCTGAAACGCTCAAGCAAAGATCTTAGAATCTTTCGGATGAGTCATCCGAGATAGGTTTCCCAAGACCTCACCATGGAGTTTCTTAGGTTACTCATCTTGGAGTAAAACTCTGCAAATGTCTCATCTTCTGACATCTTAATCTCTTCAAATTTTGAAATCAACATTTGAAGTTTGGCAGATTTTACAAGTTTAGTGTCTTCATATGTTGTTTCCAAAATCTGCCATGCTTCTTTGGCTGATTCGCAATTAGAAATTTTTCCGAATTCAGATGGTGAAAGTGCTTGGCACAGGGCATGGAGGCTTTATTATTTGAAAGACGTGTGTTTTTCTGAGGGACTAGTTCGAGTGTTGCATCCTCTGGTTTAGTCCAACTAACTTCGACAATACACCAACAGTCAATAGATTTCAGAAAGAAACGCATACGTGCCTTCCAATAGCCATAGTTCGTACCATCAAAGGCAGGAACAAATTAAGAGTTTGAGACATTATAATAAATAGAAGTCAAAAATAAATAGCACTCAAGAAATTAATCTTCTCAGAATGTACCAAGCTCTGATACCAAATGAAAAATGAAATTGACTTCTAAAAATAAAAGGCAAGTTTGTGCATAAAGTGTTAACAAAAATAACAGTGCGGAAAATAAACAACACAAGAATTTTTGTTAACGAAGTGGAAACTCAAGATGAGAAAAACCACTCCGGGGCAGCCGAACCCAGGATATCCACTATTCAGAAGACAAAGCTAGATACAAAGCAGTAACACTCACATACCCTTGATGTAGTGGTCGTACCTTGCTCTCTAACGTGTAACCCAACACGAACGCTTCCCAACCAAATCTCCTACCTGAAGGGGTCTTCAATGGAATCCTTTACCTTAGGGCTGACCCCTAAGATAGACTTCAGTTATAGCGCAGCAACACACTTGCAATGGCTTGAGAGGGAACCAATCAGTTCCAACAATCTCACAAAATACTCTCTAAGTTCTAGAGGAATTCAATACTGAATTCTTGCAGTTCTCAATGCTCAGGGGCCTCTATTTATAGGCTCAGGTTCAAATGGGTGACTGCAGTGAAATATACGGGTGCGTCCGGATGGTGGACATGGGCCGTCCGGACAGACAACTGTGAGACCAGAATTTTCGAGATTTTCGCTGAAAATCTTTCTTGTTTAAGAGCCACGTCCGGACGGTTAGAAACTGTCGTCCTGACGGTCGTACGTCCGCTGCAAGTATTTTTCATATGAGGCTTCATGCGTCCGGACCAAGGGGGATGGCCGTCCGGACGGTTGATCTTCAACACCCAATTTCCATATCTGTTGAACGTGCGTCCGGACCATGATAGGCAGGCGTCTGGACAGTTGAAGTTAAATCCACAATTTCCATATCTGTTGAACGCGCGTCCGAACCATGCTGACAGACGTCCGGACGGTTGAATTTGAATTGTGATTCTTGCCTTAAGGGGAAGCGCGTCCGGACGGGAATCAACGTCATCCGGACGGTTGCATCAATCTTCCCTTATTTGAACTTGGAAAGAATCTGAAGCTGATCGATCACTGGACGTCGTCCGGACGGATTCAAGCTGGCACAGAAGCTTCTCAATACAGTGAAGGGTCGGGACGGAAATACATGTCGTCCGGACGGATGATGCTTGATCTGTCTAGCGTCCTGACGTATGGCACGTCGTCTGGACGGATGGAACAGTGGACAGATGAGCGTCCGGACAGGAGGACACGATCTCCGGACGGCTGGCAGGGAACCAACTTTTCTAACTTGCAGAATCTTCTGAAACACTTCTGAATAGCGGAATCCCTGTTAAACAGCATCTTACATACAAGTGACTTCGTCCAAACAGAATAAGGCCAATCACAAACTAACACACAGTAATTGGGTATAACAGCTACCCACAGCAATATATTCCGCCTCAGCATTGGAGAGAGATATAGAGGCTTGTTTCTTGCTCATCCAGGCTACAAGATTGTTTCCCACATAGAAACATCCTTCTGAGGTGCTCTTTCTCTCATCAGCATTTCCTGCCCAGTCTGCATCCGAGTATCTTGCAACAACGAGATTTGTTTCTCTGGAATACCATATGCCATACAGAAGAGTATCATTTACATACCTGATGATACGCTTGACTGCTGTGAGATGAGATTCCTTAGGATTTGCTTGAAAGCAAGCACAAACTCCCACAATGAAAGCAATGTCTGGTTGACTAGCTGTAAGATATAGGAGACTCCCAATCTTACTCCTGTAAAGGGATGGATCAACTGATTTTCCTGCAAGATCACTACTATCTTGACACTGGTGCTCATGGGAGTTCAGGCACGACTCTTTCCATCCAAGCCAAACTGTTTGACCATATCCTTAGCATACTTGGACTGGGAGAAGAAGATGCCTTCAACAGTTTGCTTGACTTGAAGACCAAGAAAATAGTTCAGCTATCCAATCATGCTCATCTCAAATTCCTGCTTCATTTCTTCATAAAACTCATGGGCATGAGAGTCTAAAGTAGTTCTAAAAATAATGTCATCCACATAGATTTGAGCAATGAGTTTGTGAGTACCTTGATTTCTGATGAACAGTGAAAATTGAAATTGACTTCTAAAAATAAAGTGTGTGCAACAAGTGTCAACAAAAATTAAGCACAGCGGAAAGTAAAAGACACAGATTTTTGTTGATGAAGTGGAAACTCAATCAAGAGAAAAACCACTCTGGGGCAGCCAAACCTAGGAATTCCACTATTCAGAAGACGAACCTAGATACAAGATAGTAACACTCACATGTACCGATGCAGTGGTCGTACCTTGCTCTCTGACGTGTAACCCAACACGAACGCTTCCCAACCAGGTCTCCTACTTGAAGGGGTCTTCAATGGAATTCCTTACTTTAGAGCCGACCTCTAAGATAGACTTTAGTTGTAGCGCAGCACACTTGAAACGGCTTCAGAGGGATCTTGAACTTCTCTAAGCTCTTGTGGAATTCTGTTAGTATTTTGGCCTCATTTTATGTTTGGACAAAATCACTTGTGTGTAACGATGCTCCACAGGAATTCTACTATTTAGAAATGCTTCAGAGTCAGAAGATTTTCAGTTCCCTGTTAGCCGTCCGGACGACCATCTGTGTCACTGTTCCATCCGTCGGGCATGCCCGGACAGACAGACCAATATATCCGTCGGATGACGTGTTCTCCGTCAGGACCCTCCACTGTGTCGAGAAGGTTCTATCCAGCTTGCATCCGTCCGGACGTTTCAGCAGCACATCCGGACACCTCTCAGTACTCGATCAGTTTCAGATTTCTTTCCAAGTTCCAAGAAAGGGAAGATCGATCAAACGTACGGACGATGTGGTATCCCTTCCAGACGCGCGTCTCCTAAAGGCAAGAATCGCAATTCGAATATCACCGTTCAGACGTCTGGCAGTTGTGGTCCGGACGCGCGTTCATCAAAGAAGGAAATTGCTGATTCGACTTCAACCGTCCGGACGACTGCCTATCATGATCCGGACGCTCGCATTGCAGATATGGAAATTGCTTGTTGAAGAATAGCCGTCCGGAACGCTCATCCCCCATGGTCCGGATGCGCGAAGCCTTATAAGGAAATTACTTGCAACGGATGTGCGACCGTCTGGACGATGTACCATCCCGTCCGGACGTGGCTCTTAAATAGGAAAGATTTCCTCGCGAAATTTTCAAAAAAATTTGTCGCACAGTTGTCCGTCCGGACGGTCCATGTCCACCGTCCGGACAGCGCCCAGGTATTTTTTTTCCTGACGCTCATTTGAGCCCCCAGCCTATAAATAGAGGCCCCTAGGCATTGAGAACTGCAAGAATTCGGTATTGAATTCCACAACTGCTCAGAGACGTGATATTTCCTCTGAAGCCCTATCAAGTGTGTTGTTGCTGTGCTATAACTGAAGTCTATCTTAGAGGTCGGCTCTAAGATAAAGGATTCCATTGAAGACCCCTTCAGGTATGAGAACCTGGTTGGGAAGCGTTCGTGTTGGGTTACACGTTAGAGATCAAGATACGACCTCTGCATCGGGTATATGTGAGTGTTACTGTCTTGTATCTAGCTATGTCTTCTGAATAGTGGAATTCATGGGTTTGGCTTCCCCGGAGTGGTTTTTCTCTTAATTGAGTTTCCACTTCGTCAACAAAAATCTATGTCATTTATTTTCCGCTGTGCTTTAATTTTTGTTGACACTTATGCACACACTTTATTATTAGAAACCAATTTCGTTTTTCAATTGGTATCAAAGCTTGGTACACTCTGAGAAGATATCTTGAGTGCTATTTTGACTTCTATTTGGTCTATGTTGAGTATGGATAAAATTGCTTCTATTTCACAGGATATGTTTGTTCATAAGACCATGTTCATTAAACCTATCATGTCTCATACTCAATCTGTTTGTGAGGGTAAAGGGGATAAACAATCTATACCTACTTGTCATCACTGTGGTATTGTTGGTCATATTCGTCCAAACTGTTTCCAAATTAGGTCTCAGAAACCGTGGAAGAAAACCCTTCTCCTTAAGAAAGATGAACTTGGTTTTGAAGAACATGTTAAAATGTTAAGTGATCAAGTTAAACTCATCAGTGAGAAGTTAGCATACCTCACCTCTAATGAGCAAAGATCTGTCCTGGTTAATAATCAAAAAACTTCCAAACAAGTCTGGGTCAAAAAGGAAGATAATCTGTGTTTAGTTTCTCATACTGCACTGAAAATTCTTGATACTTGTTTGTGGTATTTGGATAGTGGTTGTTCTAAACACATGACAGGTGATAAGACTTTGCTAAAAGAAGTTCAGATGGGAAAAGGTGGGCGAATCACCTATGGAGATGGGAGTCAATCCAGAGTCATTGGTAAAGGGATCATCGACATTCCAGGCCTCGGAACATCTCAAGAAGCTCTGTATGTAGAAGGGCTCAAGAAAAATCTCCTCAGCATCAGCCAGTTTTGTGATAATGACTTGGTGGTGCAATTCTCCAAAAATGAATGCAATATATTTGACAGCAGTGGCAGGTGGCTCATGGGAGGAGAAAGAACTGCTGACAATTGTTATGGCCTTCCTGGTTTGACTGCAGATCCTCAGATTTTCTGCAACAAAGTAACCATAGATGACAGTGAGCTATGGCACCAGAGGTTAGGGCATCTCAATTTCTCCGATATGTTGAAAATTGCAGGCAAAGATGTTGTTAAAGGCCTGCCCAAAATGGAGAAGACTGGAAAAGGAATCTGTGGTCCTTGTCAACTAGGGAAACAGACTCGAGCAGCCCATAAGAAGACCTCAGGTATTCTAACTTCCAAAAACTTGGAATTACTGCACATGGATCTCATGGGTCCCACTAGAACTGCTAATCTAGGTGGGAAAAGATATATTCTGGTTATTGTTGATGACTTCTCTCGATATACATGGGCTATTCCTATTCGGGGAAAATCTGATGCTTTTGATATAGCTTAACATTTGTTCAAGAAGATTCAGGTTGAGCAAAATTGCCAGATTGTGAGAATCCGCAGTGATCATGGAAGAGAATTTAAAAATTCCAAGTTCGAAGAATTCTGTCGCTCATATGGAATCAAGCAGGAATTTTCTTCTCCTATCACTCCTCAGCAGAATGGAGTTGTTGAAAGGAAGAACAGGGTAATTCAGGAGATGGCTCGTGTGATGATCCACTCAAAAAATCTTGCTCAACAATACTGGGGAGAAGCTGTAAACACTGCCTGTCATATCATCAACAGGGTCTACCTTAGGCCTGAAACAAACAAGACTCCCTATGAAATCTGGCGAGGTAAGAAACCCACAGTGAAGTATTTTAAAACTTTTGGAAGTAAATGTTATATACTTCGTGACAGGGAAAATCTGGGAAAATTTGATACCAAGAGTGATGAAGGTATATTCTTGGGATATTCTACAAACGGTCGTGCATACAGAGTCTTCACCAAAAGAACAGAGACTGTGATGGAATCGATAAATGTAGTTGTTGATGATGAAGAAGTTCAGAGACCTATCCGCTGGGAGGAAAAACAGCTCGATTCAGCTGAGCCTTCAGCAGCCCCAACTGATATCATTAATCCTTCTTCAAAGGAGTCTCCAGATGAATCTCCTTCTTCTCCCACGACTTCGGATACCACTCCTACTACTTCATAAGATGAGGATACTCCTGCTAATCCTCCTAAGCAATCATGGGTGAAGCATAATCATCCTCCTCAGCAGCTGCTTGGGAACATAGATGAAGGGTGTAGGCTGAGAAGCAGAGTCATTCAGCCCACCAGTGAAGTAGCCAATCAAGTCTCTTACAGCTGCTATCTAGCTCAGACAGAACCCAAGAAAGTTGATGAAGCCCTACAGGATGAAGGCTGGGTCTCTGCAATGCATGATGAGCTCCATCAGTTCACCTAAATGATGGCTGGACCTTGGTTCCCCGTCCTGCAGAACAGAATATTATTGGTACCAAGTGGATCTTCAGGAATAAAACAGATGAACATGGTACTGTGGTCGAAATAAAGCACGTCTTGTTGCACAAAGATATACTCCGATAGAGGGAGTAGACTTTGATGAAACATTTGCTCTTGTTGCCAGGTTAGAGTCTATCAGAATTCTTCTCTCTATTGCTTGTCATCTTGACTTCAAGTTATATCAGATGGATGTAAAGAGTGCCTTTTTAAATGGAGTTCTGCAATAAGAAGTTTATGTAGAACATCCAAAGGGTTTTCAAGTCCCTCATCATCCCCATCATGTGTACAAGCTGAAAAAGGCACTATATGGGCTTAAGCAGGCTCCTCGGGCATGGTATGAGCGTCTCACCACTTATCTCCTGGCCAAGGGATTCACAAGGGGACAAGCTGATCGAACTCTGTTTATCAGTCAACAAGGTACTCACAAACTCATCGCTCAGATTTATGTTGACGACATTATTTTTGGAGCTACTTTAGACTCTCTTGCCCATGAGTTCTCTGAGGAAATGAAGCAGAAATTTGAGATGAGCATGATTGGTGAGCTGAACTACTTCCTTGGCCTTCAAGTTAAGCAAACTGCTGAAGGCATCTTCATTTCTCAGTCTAAGTATGCTAGGGATCTGGTCAAATGATTTGGGTTGGATGGAAAAAGTCGTGCTCGCACTCCCATGAGCACCAGTGTCAAGATCAATAGTGATCTTGCAGGCAAATCTGTTGATCCATCTCTTTACAGGAGTATGATAGGGAGTCTCCTATATCTTACAGCCAGTCGGCCAGACATTGCTTTCAGTGTGGGTGTTTGTGCTCGTTTCCAAGCAAATCCTAAGGAATCTCACCTCACTGCAGTCAAGCATATCATCAGGTATGTAAATGATACCCTCTCTTATGGCATATGGTATTCTAGAGAAACAAATCTTGTTGTTGCAGGATACTCTGATGCAGATTGGGCTGGAAATACTGATGATAGAAAAAGTACCTCTGGAGGGTGCTTTTATGTGGGGAACAATCTTGTAGCTTGGGTGAGCAAGAAACAAGCATCTATTTCTCTCTCCACTGCTGAGGCTGAGTATATTGCTGCGGGTAGTTGTTGTACCCAATTATTGTGGATGAAGACGCTGCTGGGGGACTACAGATTCTCTCAAGATACTATGATTATCAACTGTGATAATACTAGTGCTATCAATATCTCAAAGAATCCCGTTCAACACTCTCGGACCAAGCACATCGACATTAGACATCACTTTTTACGTGATCTTGTGGAATCTGAGGTAGTTTCTCTCTCATTCATCCCCACCGAGAATCAATTGGCTAGCATTCTTACCAAACCTCTATATGGTAGCAGGTTTGAGTCTCTTCGAAAAGCCATTGGTGTGTGTGCCATGTCCTAGTCATGATATTCCATGTATCCTCTGATAGCATGATGTTGAAAAAAAGGGGGGGGGGGGGGGAGTTTTCGTAGCAGGGTAAGTCTTTCACAAGGTATGTCAGCTATTTCATGTTTTTTTTTTTTTTTTCTAGTCTGTTGAAGCATTGATGTATTATGTTTACATGTGGACGAAAACATTAGTCTGACACGTACAAAAGTCTTTCCTGCTCATTGTATTGTTTGATAGTCGCTTGTCTCATGTGATGATCTCGTGCACTATCCTAGACTTCCCAAAAGGTGCGTATTTTTCCTTCTTTGACCTTTTACTACTAAATTTTTGGATAAGAGAAGAAGTTTTTGCTTAGATGGCCAAATTGACCACATGCTAGTTGAACCTAGCATCTATAAATTCTAGCACTCCCTATAGTTTGCAGATTCGAGTAGTAATTCATAAAAAGTTTTGTGCTTTAAATTGTTTAATCACTGCTTATGTGCTCAACTTTACCTTGCCCTCTATGAGCAAGTAAAATTTTTTACCTTGTCCTACATGGTACAAGTAAAACAGAATATGCGCTGTATCTCAGGGGGAGTGTATCAGATGAGGGTGACTAGGCCCTAGTAAGTTATAAGGTTTGACTTTTGGCTAATCTATCACTGATTTTCTCTCTTGTCTAGAAAATCTGGTGGTTTCTTGTCATTTTTGTAAAATGCAAACCTTGTGGATTGTCTTCACACACACACACGCATTGCATGAGTTGAGCAATGATGTGAACCCCGTCAAGAATAACGGGACCCAACAACGAAAGGGAACCCAAGATCGTTCTATGAACAGATTCGAATGGAAGACCTCGACCCGTTGTTTATTACAAACAAGAACCTCAGTATAAGGAAGATGCCACAAACGGTGGTGGAAACTCTGTTTGATAAGTCGAGATGAACGCCACGGGAAATCCCAATAAGTTCGAGTAGTTCTTCAAATAACCAAAGAGAATAAACCTCACAAGTTTTATGAATAATCAATGTCTGTATTTTTCTTTACAACCACATGCTTAAATAGACTTTACAAAAGACTAGCAAGCTCTTTATCCCTACGCAATCTCTTGCGGTCCAAGCAATTATTTGGGCAACAAACCCATTATGGAAAACTTAGAAATATCAAATCAAAATATACTTAAACATCTAACTTGAATAAGGCATGAAATCGTTCTAAATATGGTACTCTTCATATTTCCATGCCGGTTCACCATCAATTATCTTTGTGGTCCAACATATTTCCATGTCAGTCCACCATCAATTTATTCCGCATCAATTTGGTTTAGATTTCCTGCGATTGTTTTCTTGCCAATTCTTAGCCTTAACCGGATCCTTCTAGAACTTGAATCAAGGTGACAATTCTTTGTTGCCCACGTGGATCATGCTCAATGGGCCTCCACGAATTTGCTTGAGCCCATAACTCTTGGATGAGTCCGTTGAGCACATCCTTGAACTTCTTTGCTCGTGCTCTCGTAACCGGCCCAATTGGTACTTGAACGAGATCCTTCGAAGCGATGCCTTGATCTCCATCATTCCCCTCCTCTTGAAAAGGATTTGCCCTCAAATCATCACCTACATCAAAAGGACTCAAATCAGTAACATTAAAAGTGGTACTTACATTGTACTCACCAGGTAAATCTAGCTTGTAAGTGTTGTCATTGATACGCTCGAGGACTTGGAAAGGGCCATCTCCTCTTGGGAGCAATTTGGAATGCCTTTTCGCCGAGAATCTTTCTTTTCTCATATGCAGCCAAACCCAATCTCCAGGTTCAAAAACCAGGTTCCGACGTCCCTTGTTGGCTTGTGTGGCATATTGTTCCGTTCTTCGCTCAATATTGAGTCTTGCTTTCTCATGAATCTACTTCACAAAGTCAGCTTTCTTTTTGCCATCTAAATTAACGTGCTCCGTCAAAGGTAAAGGAGATAAATCCAATGGAGTTAAAGGATTAACCCATACACAATTTCAAATGGCGAAAATTTGGAAGCAGAATGAACAGCTCTATTATATACAAACTCAACATGTGGTAAACATTCTTCCCATGTTTTGATGTTCTTTCTAATGATTGCCCTCAATAGAGTAGACAAAGTCCTATTTACTACTTCAGTTTGACCATCAATTTGTGGATGACATGTAGTGGAAAACAATAGCTTGGTGCTTAGCTTACACCACAAAGTCTTCCAAAAATAGCTCAAGAACTTAGCATCTCTATCCGAAACAATTGTCCTAGGCATGCCATGTAATCTCACAATCTCTCTAAAGAACAAATCTGCTACATGGGAAGCGTCATCCGTTTTGTGACATGGAATAAAATGTGCCATTTTAGAAAATCTATCCATGACCACAAAAATTGAATCTCTTCCACGTTTAGTCCTAGGCAATCCTAACACAAAATCCATTGAAATATCAATCCAAGGCTCACTAGGAATTGGTAAAGGAGTATACAAACCGTTGGGCTGCACTTTGGATTTAACTTGCCTACATGTGACACATCTACCACAAATCCGTTCGACATCTCGTTTCATAGCTTATTTTCTCGAAATAGGAATCCATCAAGCCTAAAGAACTTACCAGAGGCGATTTTCTCACAAGCTCTATATTCCTCACAAAATTCGTGGTCTTCAGCATATAATTCTTTAATGTGTTCAAAACCAAGCAATTTTGCATCAAGTGTGGAGAGTAAGGCATACCTGCGAGAAAGTGCATCGGCGACTACATTCTCCTTACCTTGCTTGTATCAAATGACGTATGGAAACGTCTCTATGAACTCCACCCATCGCGCATGCCTTTTGTTTAGCTTGTGTTGGCCCTTCAAGTGTTTCAAGGACTCATGATCGGTGTGAATCACTAACTCCTTAGGCCATAGATAGTGCTGCCATGTCTCTAAAGCCCGAACCAATGCATACAACTCCTTGTCATAAGTTGGGTAGTTTAAGACTGCCCCGCTGAGTTTCTCGCTGAAGTAAGCCATTGGTCGTCCTTCTTGCATAAGAACGGCGCCTATACCAATACCTGAAGCATCACATTCAATTTCAAATGTTTTAGAAAAGTTAGGTAAAGACAACAAAGGTGCGTTAGTCAGCTTCTCTTTGATTAATTGAAATGCTTTCTCTTGTTCTTCTCCCCACCGAAATCCAACGTTCTTCTTGATCACTTCAGTAAGCGGTGCGGCTATGCTACTGAAGTCGTTCACGAACCGCCGGTAGAAACTAGCAAGGCCATGAAAACTACGAACATTACCTACACTTGTGGGGCTTGGCCAATCTTGGATTGCTCGTACCTTCTCCTCATCAACCTGTATACCTTGTGCACTAACAACAAATCCCAAAAATTCAAGCTTATCAGTGTAAAAAGTGCACTTCTTTAAATTAGCAAACAACTTTTCTTTCCTTAACACATCTAAAACGGATTTCAAATGTACTACATGATCGTCTATGTTCTTGCTATAAATGAGTATATCATTGATATGAACTCCACCAACAAATGTGATGAAACCCGATAGCAATGATGGTTTGAAACCCCAAGATTGTGTAGACAAGAATTATCGAGGATTGACCCGTCACCTAACTAGATGAGAAACCAAGACTACGAAGGATTGAAACGCCACACCAAGAATCTGAATCTCTTCAAGAATCAAGGTGATAAGTTTGGTTGTTTGAACACCACAAGATTAACTTGATAAGCTCAAGAAGTTCTTTTAGGAACAAAGAGGAACACAAGACCTCACAATAATAATTTTCTGAAAACAAAAATCTATGTCTTACAAAATTCGTAATGCCCATCTATATACTTGGAACAACCCTCCAAGAATAGGACTTCTAGAGGCAGCCAAAATAACTAAATGACTAAATTCATAACCAGCCAAGACCAAGTTCATTCCCCTATTTAATATCCTTGAAACTCAACAAGTTCACACTCTTTAATGGTCAAACCATGCTGGTCACGTTTTTGCATGCTAATTATCCTCTTCAATTGCTTTGATGACATGGACTAAGCCTTGATTATTATTTGAGCCCATCTTGGTCTTTTTAGAATCAGCCCAATTCTCTTGGATTAGCCCATTTAGTGCTTCCTTGAAACGTTTGGCTCTAAGTCTTGTAATTGGACCACTAGGAAGTGACAAAGGGTCTTGCGCAACTTCAGCTCCATTCCCATGTGTATGATCAGCATATCCAACTCCTTGGTTTCCATCAATCATCAAAATAGACAACAACAAATCTGCCTATAAATGCATGCAAACATGGTTCATAAGTCTCATAAAGGTGCTCGGAGCATTAGTTAAACCAAAAGGCATAACTAACCATTCATACAAACCATATTTGTTTTAAAGGCAGTTTTCCATTCATCTCCTTCTTTCATCCTAATTTGATGATAACCACTTTTTAAATCAATCTTAGAAAATATGCAAGAACCATGCAGCTCATCTAAACGTGGGATAGGATGACGATACTTTACCGTTATGTTGTTGATGGCTCGGCAATCAACGCAAATTCTCCACGTCCCATCCTTCTTAGGTACAAGTAAGACCGGAACCGCACATGGGCTCATGCTCTCCCTCACGTGCCCTTTCTCCAACAATTCACTTACCTGCCGTTGAAGCTCCTTTGTCTCCCCAGGATTGCTCCTATAAGCAGGTCGGTTTGGGATGGTTGCACCGGGAACAAAATCAATTTGATGTTCAATCCCTCGGATTGGAGGTAACCCATGTGGTATTTCGTCGGGGAAGACATCCTCGTACTCCTGCAAAAGAGAAACAATAGAACTAGGCAGAGCAAGGTCAAGTTCGTTAGTGTTTAGAAGTGCCTCTTTGTACAAAAGTACAATCATCGACTGTTTTGAAAACATTGCCCGCTTGATCTCACTCACTTTTGCATAGAAATTCTTTAGTTTTCTCTCAAGGGCCGAACTTTGATTTTCTTTTTCTCTCTCATTTTTCTCGGCCTCTCTCTGTTTTAAACTCCTTTTCCTTTGCTCACTCTCTTTCTTTTGTTCACTCTCCTTTTGTAATCTCATTTGATCCTCGTATACTTGCTGCGATGTCAATGGTACAAGAGTGATTGATCGTTGATTAAGTACAAAAGAGTACTTGTTCGTAAAGCCATCATGCTTTACTTGTCTATCGAACTGCCATGGACGCCCTAGCAATAAGTGTCCCGCCTGCATCGGTAGTCATCACACAACACTTCATCTTCATATTTACCGATTCGAAATGCAACTAACACTTGGTTGTTCACCCTTATCTCACCACTATCATTTAGCCATTGCAACTTGTACGGTCTAGGATGCTTTATCATGGGCAATCCCAATTTCTCCACCATAATTGTGCTTGCAACATTAGTACAACTACCACCATCAATAATCACACTACATACCTTGTCTTTAACATAGCACCTACTGTGAAAGATGTTCTCCCGCTGTACTTCATCAACTCCTTTTGCTTGCAAGCTCAATGCTCTCCTCGCCACCAATGTCAATGCGTCAGGGGCTAAATACTCCTCATCGGAAACATCCTCCAATGGCGGCATGTTGTCGGTGTCGGAATCTTCATTATCGGTCACAATTTCTTCATTGGCTTGCAACACCATGGCTTGCTTGTTTGGACATTGACTTGCTATGTGGCCCCTGCCTTGACATCTAAAACATTTAATATCATAATTCCTAGAGGTTGAGGCTTCGGTTTTACCTTGAGGAACATGGCTGGTGGTAGCGGACTTGGGCTCGGGTTTGGGCGTTTGTGACTTGTCCAGCGGCTTGGCATGACTCGATTTCCAAGAGGTAGAACTAGAGTTATGGCCTGCACGTGTCCCACTCCCTCTCTTGAGTTGTTCTACTTTGATAGCCATATGCACCATATCTTCCAATTCCACATAATGCTGCATCTCTACCTTATCATGGATCTCCCGGTTTAAGCCAAGTAAAAATCTAGCCATTGTAGCCTCCCGATCCTCCTCTACATTAGCACGGATCATAGCAATCTCCATCTCCTTGTAGTAGTCCTCTACGCTTCGACTCCCTTGTCTAAGACCTTGTAGCCTTTTGTACTACTCTCGGTAGTAGTAACTTGGAACGAACCGCTTTCTCATCATTACTTTCATCTCCTCCCATGTGTCTATTGGGCGTTCTCTATTCCGTCTCCTGTTTATCACAAGTTGATCCCACCAAGTAATAGCATATTCAGAAAATTCAATCGCGGCTAATTTTACCTTCTTTGTCTCGGAGTAGTTGTGGCAATCAAACACGAACTCCATCTTCTTCTCCCACTCAAGATATGCCTCAGGATCAGATCTACCTTGAAAGGACAGAATCTTCATCTTAATACCACCCAAGTTGTCTTCACGATTCCTAGCTTCTCTAAATCTTCCTCCAGGTCTCCTATTGTTAACAATGGAACCCCGATCTTCTTCTTCATCAAAACCAGACCCATAACGCTCTTCATCCTCCACCCTCGGTGGAACTCTTTCCCTTCTACGAAAATTATGACCGTTTTGTGGTTGCTCTTCACATCTATTCTCCATCTGATCTATCCGTTCGTGAACCTGCTCCATCTCCATCTTCATCATACGCCTCATCTCACTCATCATGGCCTCCATAAACATTTTCGAATCAGCCAATTTTGCGTCATCTTCGGCAATACTCTTACCACTATCGTGAGACATGATTGCTGCAAAACAAAGGCTAGAAAGAAAAAAGAACCTCACGAATCACTCCCTTACGTGTTTACACTCAAGAAGGTGGATCACTCTCCACTCGTGTTTCACTCAAAACAATATGGCTTTTACCCTATGATTTTCTCACCACTCTTGCCTTTTTCCAGTCGATAATTCTCTCTTAGTTCTTTTGAAACTAAACAAACAATTCAAAATTTCCAGCAACAATTCACCCAGAACTACTAAAGGAATTTCAGATTTGAACACAAGGAATATGAAAATTTTCAGATTAGTTTTGGACTTTTTTTTCTTTGTTGTCCGGAACAATAGTGAATTTTTTTTTTTTTTTTTTGGACTTTTTTTTTTCTTTGTCCGGATTTTTTTTTTTTTTTTTTTTTCAAGTCACAAGCAGCAATAATAATTGTAATTGCCAAAAACGATTGATCAGATTTCAACAAGGACATGGAACTATACAAAGGACAATTGAAAGCGACGTGTAAATCAAATTTGGAAATTGTAGATATGGAAAGAAAAATTCAAATCTTGAAATTATTGATCTGAAAATTAAAGCAAAGATTCGCGTAATCAATTAAGAATGGAATTCAAATCTGAAAATTTCAAATCTGAAAAATTAAAGCAAAGATTCGCGTAATCAATTAAGAATGGAATTCAAATCTGAAAATTTCAGATCTGAAAAATTAAAGCAAAGATTCGCGAAAATCACAAATCTGAATTTTGACATACGATTTTTTTTTTTTTTTTGATGATCAGCAACTAGCTAAAAGAATAACAAAATAAAATTTCGAAATAGTGATGTGAAGGGATGTGAAGGGATATGCAAACCTGAACTAGAAACCGTGCTCTGATACCAAATGATGTGAACCCCGTCAAGAATAACGAGACCTAACAACGAAAGGGAACCCAAGATCGTTCTATGAACAGATTCGAATGGAAGACCTCAACCCGTTGTTTATGACAAACAAGAACCTCGGTATAAGGAAGATGCCACAAACGGTGGTGGAATCTCCGTTTGATAAGTCGAGATGAATGCCACGGGAAATCTGATAAGTTCGAGTAGTTCTTCAAAGAACCAAAGAGAATAAACCTCATAAGTTTTATGAATAATCAATGTCTGTCTTTTTCTTTACAACCACATGCTTAAATAGGCTTTACAAAAGACTAGCAAGCTCTTTATCCCTACGCAACCTCTTGCGGTCCAAGCAATTATTTGGGCAACAAACCCATTATGGAAAACTTAGAAATATCAAATCAAAATATACTTAAACATCTAACTTGAATAAGGCATGAAATCGTTCAAAATATGGTACTCTTCATATTTCCATGCCGGTTCACCATCAGTTATCTTTGTGGTCCAACATATTTCCATGTCAGTCCACCATCAATTTATTCCGCATCAATTTGGTTTAGATTTCCTGCGAAAGATTGTTTTCTTGCCAATTCTTAGCCTTGACCGGATCCTTCTAGAACTTGAATCAAGGTGACAATTCTTTGTTGCCCACGTGGATCATGCTCAATGGGCCTCCACGAATTTGCTTGAGCCCATAACTCTTGGATGAGTCCGTTGAGCACATCCTTGAACTTCTTTGCTTGTGCTCTCGTAACCGGCCCAATTGGTACTTGAACGAGATCCTTCGAAGCGGTGCCTTGATCTCCATCAAGCAGGCTCTCTTCAGTATTCTGGCAGGGTAATTTTTGTGTCTTTTATACTTGTCTATCACCTCCATGTTCTCATAATTCTGACTTGCTCTATGACTAGTTTCTCAGACAGAAATACTTGCGTGTGCTACTATCCTTGTGGAGCCCTAACTTTGCAGATTTCTCTCTCTTCAGAAGTTTTCTTAGCAATTTTTCAGTACTTGTTTTTGATAAACTGTTGAACTTATATTACTCTGTTTCCCGGGTCCTTCTGAGACAGTTAGGGGGAGTAATTTTTATGACAGTTGGTTTTTATTACTCTGTTTTACCCTGTCTCTTTGCAAAAAAAAAAAAAGGGGGAGTACTTTTTATTTCTGGATCGGGAATGTATTTCCAAACAGGTTAAGTGATTTTTGTCCCAGAATGGCCAAAGGGGGAGTTTGTTAGTATTTTGTCCTCATTCTGTGTTTGGACAAAATCACTTGTGTGTAACGATGCTCCACAAGGATTCTACTATTCAGAAATGCTTCAGAGTCAAAAGATTTTCAGTTCCTTGTCAGCCGTCCGAACGATCGAGCCATCCTGTCTGGATGACCATCTGTCACTGTTCCATCCGTCCAGACGACGTGGCATACCGTCCGGACTCCAGACAGACCAAGCATCATCTGTCCGGACGACGTGTCTCTCCGTCCAGACCCTCAACTGTGTCGAGAAGGTTCTATCCAGCTTGCATCCGTCCAGACGTTTCAGCAGCACGTCCGGATGCCTCTTAGTACTCGATCAGTTTCAGATTTCTTTCCAAGTTTCAAGAAAGGGAAGATCGATCAAAAGTACGGACGATGTGGTATCCCTTCCGGACGCGCGTCTCCTAAAGGCAAGAATCGCAATTCAAATATCACCGTCCGGACGTCTGACAGTTGTGGTCCGAACGCGCGTTCATCAAATAAGGAAATTGCCGATTCGACTTCAACCGTCCGGACAACTGCCTATCATGGTCCGGACGCTCGCATTGCAGATATGGAAATTGCGTGTTGAAGAATAGCCGTTCGGACGCTCATCTCCCATGGTCCGGAATCACGAAGCCTTATAAGGAAATTACTTGCAGCGGATGTGCGACCTTCCGGACGATGTGCCATCCCGTCCGGATGAGGCTCTTAAACATGAAAGATTTCCTCGCAAAATTTTTGGAAAATCTTGTCGCACAGTTATTCGTCCGGACGGTCCATGTCCAACGTCCGGACGGCGCCCAGGTATATTTTGCCTGACGCTCATTTGAGGCCCCTGGGCATTGATAACTGCAAGAATTCGGTATTGAACTCCACAATTGCTCAGAGACGTGATATTTTCTCTAAAGCCCTATCAAGTTTGCTGTTGCTGGGCTACAACTGAAGTCTATCTTAGAGGTCGGCTTTAAGATAAAGGATTCCATTGAAGACCCCTTCAGGTAGGAGAACCTGGTTGGGAAACGTTCGTGTTGGGTTAGACGTCAGAGATCAAGATACGACCTCTGTATCGGGTATATGTGAGTGTTACTGTCTTGTATCTAGCTATGTCTTTTGAATAGTGGAATTCCTGGGTTTGGCTGCCCCGGAGTGGTTTTTCACTTAATTGAGTTTCCACTTCGTCAACAAAAATCTGTGTCATTTATTTTTCGCTTTGCTTTAATTTTTGTTGACACATAACACACACTTTATAGGCTGAGGTACAGAATGGGCGACTGCTGTAATATGTACAGACGCCGTCCGGACAGACAACTGTGTGACAAGATTTTCCGAAAATTTCGCTGAAAATCTTTCCTGTTTAAGAGCCACGTCCGGATGGTGAGACACTGACGTCCGGACGGTCGCACGTCTGCTGCAAGTAATTTCCATAAAAGGCTTAGCTCGTCCGGACCAAGGGGGATGAACGTTCGGACGGCAATTCTTCAACACACAATTTCCATATCTGCTATGCGTGCGTCCGGACAATGAGAGGCAGACGTCCGGACGGTTGAAGTCGAATCGGCAATTTCCTTAACTGATGAGCGCGCGTCCGTACCAATGCTAACTGACGTCCGGACGGTGACATTTGAATTGCGATTCTTGCCTTATTTTTGATTGCGTCCGGATGGGAAACCACATCGTCCGGACGGTTGAAGTAGATCTTCCCATATACTGAACTTGGAAAGAATCTGAAGCTGATTGATCACTGATGGACGTCCGGACGGGCTGCTGAGAGGTCCGGACGGATGCAAGCTGGAACAGAAACTTCTCGACACAGTGTAGGGTCTGGACGGAAAAGATACGTCGTCCGGACGGATGATGCTGGTCTGTCTGGCGTCCGGTCGTGATGAACATGTCGTCCGGACGGGATGACATGTCGTCCGAACGGCTGACAGGGAATCTGAAATCTTCTATCTTTTTCGCAGTCCAGAGTCTTCTGAAAATGCTCTGGCAAGTGGAATCCCTTTTTACAGCATCTTTACACATAAGTGATTTTGTCCAAACACAGAATGAGGCGAAAATACTAACAAACAGGGTTCGATCAGCTTGTCCCCTTGTAAATCCCTTAGCCAGGAGAAAAGTGGTGAGACGCTCATACCTTGCCCGAGGAGCCTGCTTAAGCCCATATAAAGCCTTTTTCAGCTTGTACATATGATGGGATGATGAGGATCTTGAAAACCCTTCGGCTGTTCTACATAAACTTCTTCTTGAAGAACACCGTTCAGAAATGCATTCTTTCAATCCATCTGATACAGCTTGAAACCAAGATAGCAAGCAATGAAGAGAAGAATTCGGATGGATTCTAACCTGGCAACTGGGGCAAAAGTTTCATCAAAGTCTACTCCCTCTATCTGAGTATATCCCTGGGAAACAAGACGGGCTTTATTCCGAACCACAATACAATGCTCATCTGTTTTATTCTTAAAAATCCACTTGGTGCCAATAATATTCTGTTCTGGAGGACGGGGAACCAAGGTCCAAACATCATTTCTGGTGAATTGATGGAGCTCATCATGCATGGCAGACACCTAGCGTTCATCTGTAGGGCTTCATCAACTTTCTTGGGATCTGTTTGAGCAAGGTAGCAGATGTAGGAGACTTGATTAGCTACTTCACTTAGCCTACGCCATTCATCTATGGTCCCAAGAAGCTGCTCAGGAGGATGATTGTGCTTCACCCATGATCGCTTAGGAGGATTAGCAGGAGTATCCGCATCTTTGGAAGTAATGGGAGCGGTATCCAAAGTCGTGGGAGAAGAGGGAGATTCATCTGGAGACACATTTGGAGAAGCCTTAATAATATCAGTTGAAGCTGCTGACGAATCAACTGATTCAATCTGATTTTCCTCCCTACTGTTTGGTCTCTCAACTTCTTCATCATCAACGACAACATTTATGGATTCCATCACAGTCTCTGTTCTTTTATTGAAGACCCTGTAAGCACGACTGTTTGTGGAATACCCCAACAATATACCTTCATCACTCTTGGAATCAAACTTCCCAAGATTCTCCAAGTCACGAAGGATATAGCATTTACTTCCAAAAGTCCTAAAGTACTTTACTGTGGGCTTTTTACCTCGCCAAATTTCATAGGGAGTCTTGTTTGTTTCAGGCCTCAGGTAGACCCTGTTGATAATATGACATGCAGTGTTCACTGCTTCTCCCCACAACTGTTGAGCAAGATTCTTTGAGTGGATGATCACACGAGCCATCTCTTGAATTACCCTGCTCTTTCTTTCTACAACTCCATTCTGCTGAGGAGTGATAGGAGAAGAAAATTCCTTCTTGATTCCATATGAGAGACAAAATTCTTCGAACTTTAAATTTTTTTGAATTCTCTTCCATGATCACTGCGGATTCTCATAATCTGGCAATTTTGCTCAACCTGAATCTTCTTGAATAAATGCCGAGCTGCATCAAAAGCATCAGATTTTTTCCGATGAGGAATAGCCTATGTATATCGAGAGAAATCATCCACAATTACCAGTATATACCTTTTCCCACCTAGACTAGCAGTTCTAGTGGGACCCATGAGATCCATGTGCAGTAATTCTAAATTTCTGGAAGTTTGAATACCTGAGGTCTTCTTATGGACTGCTCGAGTCTGTTTCCCTAGTTGGCACAACCACAGATTCCTTTTCCAGTCTTCTCCATTTTGGGCAGATCTTTAACAATCTCTTTGCCTGCAATCTTTAACATATCGGAGAAATTCAGATGCCCTAACCTTTGGTGCCACAATTCACTATCATCTATGGTTGCCTTGTTGTAGAAAATCTGAGGATCTGTAGTAAGACCAGGAAGACCATAGCAATTGTTAGCAGTTCTTTCTCCCCACATAAGCCATTTGCCACTGCTGTCAAATATATTACATTCCTTCTTGGAGAATTGCACCACCAAATCATTGTCACAAAATTGGTTGATGCTAAGGAGATTTGCCTTGAGCCCCTCTACATACAAAGCTTCCTGAGATGTTCCGAAACCTGGAATGTCAATGATTCCTTTTCCAATGACTTTGGATTGGCTCCCATCTCCATAGGTGATCCGTCCACCCTCGCCCATCTAAACTTCTTTCAGTAAAGTCTTGTCACCTATCATGTGTTTAGAACAGCCATTATACAAATACCACAAACAAGTATCAAGAATTTTCAGTGCAGTATGAGAAACTAAACACAGATTATCTTCCTTCTTGACCCAGACTTGTTTGGAAGCTTTCTTATGATTATTTACCAGGTAAGATCTTTGCTCATTAGGGGTGAGGTATGCTAACTTCTCACTAATGAGCTTAACTTGATCACTTAACTTGTTAACTTGTTCTTCAAAACCTGGTTCATCTTTTCTAGGGACAAGAGTTTTGTTCCAAGGTTTTTGAGACCTAATCTGGAAACAATTCGGGCGAATATGAACAGTAACACCACAGTGGTGACATGTAGGTATAAACAGATTTCCCCTTTACCCCCATAGATAGATTGAGTATGATTATGAGACAAGCTAGGCTTAATGAACATGGTTCTATGAACAGACATATCATGAGAAATAGAAGCAACTTTATCCACACTCAAATTAGACATGATAGAAGTCAAAAACAAATAACACTCAAGAAATTAATCTTCTCAGAGTGTACCAAGCTCTGATACCAATTGAAAAATAGAAATTGACTTCTAAAATAAAGCAAGTGTGTGTGTGCACAATGTGTTAACAAAATAATGCGGAAAATAAATAACACAAGATTTTTGTTAACGAAGTGGAAACTTAAGATGAGAAAAACCACTCAGGGGCAGCCAAACCCAGGATATCTACTATTCAGAAGACAAGACTAGTTACAAGATAGTAGCACTCACATACCCCTGATGCAGTGGTCGTACCTTGCACTCTAACGTGTAGCTCTCTAAGCACTAGTGGAATTCAGTACCGAATTCTTACAATTCTCAAGCACAGGGGCCTCTATTTATAGGCTAAGAACTCAAATGAGCGTCTGGCTTGATAAAGCTGGGTGCCGTCCGGACGGTGGTCATAAGCCGTCCTGACGGACAACTGTGCGACCGAAATTCTGAGAATTTCGCTGAAAATCTTTCTTGTTTGATAGCCGCGTCCGGACCGTATTGCCCTGTCGTCCGGACGGTCGCAAGTCCGCTGCAAGTAATTTCCTTATAAAGGCTTCGCGCGTCCGGACCAGGAGGATGGCCGTCCGGACAGGTGATCTGCTACACGCAATTTCCATATCTGTCATACGCGCATCCGGACCATGGTAGACTGGCGTCCGGACGGTTGAGTTTGAATTGCGAACTTGCCTTAAGGAGTAGCGCCTCAGAACAGGAATCCACGTCGTCCGGACGGTTGCAGCAATCTTCCCATATTTGATTTTGGAAAGAAAATCTGAAGCTTGGTCGAACACTGAGAGTCGTCCGGACGGGCTGCTGAAACGTCCGGACGGATGCAAGCTGGAGCAATTCAAAGCTTCTCGACACAGAGAAAGGTCCGGACGGGAATCCACGTCGTCCGGACGGATGATGCTTTAGTCTGATGTGCGTCCGGACGGTTTGACACGTCGTCCTAACGGTTGATGCATTGGACTGCTGGGCGTCCGGACGGTATGACAAGTTGTTTGGACGGCTGGCAGGGAACCGAATTTTCTGACTTGCAAACTGTGCAGAATCTTCTGGAAACACTTCTGAATAGCGAAATCTCTGATAAAAAACATCTTTACAAAGAAGTGATTTTGTCCAACAGAATGTGGCCAATTACAAACGAACACGATGATATATTAAAATACTATGTATACATGGATAGGTGGATTAGTTACTAAGTCATCCCATTACTATTTGACTTAGAGTCTATTTAGGTATTTCCATAATATCACTATTTTATATTTGTTGACATAAGGTTATTTAGGCTATCTATCATTTTACGGCATTGATTTTTTAACCTTATATTTAATACCTAATCCTTTCTTAAACTCTTATTAATTACTTGGTCTCCAAAAATAACCCCACCAAGGAAGCTCGCAACTTGGAATCCCATAACTCCAATAACATTCCATAAAGATCCATCATCCCTCCTTTACATAAATTTGCCATTAAAAGTAAATCATCAAGCTTAAAACTCTCAAAATACAAAACTAACAAAAATCAACATCAAAGGCCCAATAAACTAACCACAAGCATCAATCACAATAACAAATCGACTCAAAGATCCTAAGAGAATCAATAACCCAATTGGAATCTCAACCAGAAACTTAACCATTCATAGCCTAGCAAAACAAGCAATGCCATCACCATTCCAATCCCCAATTCAGCCCATCAAAATATTCCAAATCCAGATTTGAATCCCATCAATACTCATTAATCTTTCTTCCCATAACCTCATATTAATAATCATCCTCAAATAACACTTAGAAAACCATTAAACCATTAATATTCCATATTCAACACTTAAAAGGAATACAACTAAAAATCAACTCTAATTTCGGATTTCATCAAGAAATCCATAATCTCTACCAACATCATCAACCAAATTCCTTCCAAAACCGAACCCACTCCAACCAACCATTCAACAATCTATAAAAGAACATTAACCACAAACTAACATAACCAAAAACCACAAATATCATATGGTCATTCTCCTAAAATCAAACTCCGATATCATTAAAACTGAGAATCCACATAACACTACACCGATGAATCCATCACCTGCATTAGTCTTATTCCTTGACATTTAATCATAAGTTATCAAAATTGAGAATCAAAATCCATAAAATCTCTAGAATTTTATCTTAAGCAAAAACCTAAACAAAACCCATAAGGTCCAATACCCAATTTCGGATTCAACCCAAACACAACAAATCCAACCAACAAAGGACCCATTCAATCCAACCTCAGAAAATCTTCAATAAAAATTACCAATTAGAGCCCCAAAAACAGAGTAAATCCTAGATTTTCGTCTAAGACAAATCCACCATTTCCAAATCAATGAGACCCAAATCATATCTCCAAATCAACAAAAATGAAATATATAATTTCAACCCAAAGAACCCACTCGGTTCTGCCTAGAAAAGTCCTCCAAAATTTCCACACAAAAATTAATCCAATCAACCTAAAACCATTCGACCTTCCTCAACCAAAACCCATTCTGATTCAACCACAGAATAGCAAAATAACCAACCAAAAAATCATACCCATATGATGTTCTACCGAAAATCAAGAAATATTCAAGCAAAAATCAAAGAAGAGGAACAGATGTGTCTCACTGGAATAGGGCCAAAGTTCATGGCCCAGCTGCTGCCACCACGCCCAGACGGTGGCCTAACCTCCGAACTGCAAAATCACACCACCATCAGCCGGACCATCCACACCACAACTGTAATCTTTCTCTCTCATTGGTTTGTCTCTCACACGAACTCTCTCTCAATCTCAGCAGGTTTCTCTCTCGGTAGCACATAGGGTGCGTGGCGGTGTGATGAGGACGAAGGGAAGGAGAGGAAAGGGAAAGGTCTGGGTCTCACATGCCGTGAAGAAGAAGGAAGAGGGAAAGGAAAAGAAAGAGAGGGGAAGAGAGGTCCGAATTCGGGAAGAGAAGAGGAAGGAGGAATAAGGGAAAGAAAGAAGGGGGCGTGTGTGGGTCAATGAAGAGAAGGGATAGAAAGAAAAGAAGAAAAGAAAAGAAAAGAAGAAAAAGAGATATGGGAGGGACACGTGTTTGGTGGAGAAACAAGGGGAGAGGAAAATGAAATCTTCTCCCAACCAAACACGTGGCTATAGGGAATTTCTTTTATTTTTAAAGCTCCCAGCTTTTATAAATTATAGCAAGACGCACTAATTTAAAAATTCTATCTGTTGATAATTAATATTTGACCCCACATATTTTTAAACCACACTTTTATTAATGTAATTAATTGTTTATTCAGCTAGGACCCACTATAATAATTATTACTCTTACAATTATTTTATCTTATGCTTACTTTATTTTAAAAACACAATTATTATTACCTAGGATATAATTATAAACCCCATTTATTTAATAAATGTAATTTATTAAATTTTCAAATTCCCTATTTAATTTCTTTGTCTTTACAAAATGAACTGAGATATCAGGCAAAAACATATGCAATATTTGAAAAGCAATCAAAAGAAAAAAATATAAAATTTCGCATCTTCTCCCCTATTTTTTTTTTGTTGAAAAATAAGACAGAAAAACAACAAGGACGTGCTTATGGAAAAGGAAATAACATCTAGTCCCAGCATGTAAGGTAAAATCAAACTTGTCCTCAGGGAGAGAGGTTTAGAAATACCAAGATAGAAAAGCAGTCACCTGACGTGCTTTTAACTGCATCCCCAAAAAAATATCTGCAGAAGTTTCTCAAGATAACAAGAGAAAATATGGGGGATAAAAAAATCATTCCTCAAACAGAATGCAAGGCATGAATAAGCTATGACATGATAAACTATGCAATGCAAACATACCTGACATCCACTAGGATTTAGGAACCAAAATTCTAGGCATGGTGAGACTGCACCTCTACTAGGTGAGTCCACTCCCCCTCAAGGGGTGAATGGTCTCATCATTCTTGACCCATACCTGTTTGACCCATGGCGGTGGTTTGTGGGTCTTGTCCGTGTTGTCAATTCTTCTTAGCATATCTTGCATTAGTGATGGAGATCAAGGCACCGCTTCGAAGGATCTCGTTCAAGTACCAATTGGGCCGGTTACGAGAGCACGAGCAAAGAAGTTCAAGGATGTGCTCAACGGACTCATCCAAGAGTTATGGGCTCAAGCAAATTCGTGGAGGCCCATTGAGCATGATCCACGTGGGCAACAAAGAGTTGTCACCTTGATTCAAGTTCTAGAAGGATCCGGTCAAGGCTAAGAATTGGCAAGAAAACAATCTCAGGAAATCTAAACCAAATTGATGCGGAATAAATTGATGGTGGACTAACATGGAAATATGTTGGACCACAAAGATAATTGATGGTGAACCGGCATGGAAATATGAAGAGTACCATATTTAGAATGATTTCATGCCTTATTCAAGTTAGATGTTTAAGTATATTTTGATTTGATATTTCTAAGTTTTCCATAATGGGTTTGTTGCCCAAATAATTGCTTGGACCGCAAGAGATTGCGTAGGGATAAAGAGCTTGCTAGTCTTTTGTAAAGCCTATTTAAGCATGTGGTTGTAAAGAAAAAGACAGACATTTGATTATTCATAAAACTTGTAAGGTTTATTCTCTTTGGTTCTTTGAAGAACTACTCGAACTTATCGGGATTTCCCGTGGCGTTCATCTCGACTTATCAAACGGAGTTTTCACCACCGTTTGTGGCGTCTTCCTTATACCGAGGTTCTTGTTTATCATAAACAACGGGTCGAGGTCTTCTATTCGAATATGTTCATAGAACGATCTTGGTTTCCCTTTCGTTGTTGGGTCTCGTTATTCTTGACGGGGTTCACATCATTTGATATCAGAGCACGGTTTCTAGTTCAGGTTTGCATATCCCTTCACATCACTATTTCGAAATTTTATTTCGTTATTCATAAAAGCTAGTTGCTGATCATCAAAAAAAAAAAAAAAAAATCGTGTGTCAAAATTCAGATTTGTGATTTTCGCGAATCTTTGCTTTAATTTTTCAGATCTGAAATTTTCAGATTTGAATTCTATTCTTAATTGATTACGCGAATCTTTGCTTTAATTTTTCAGATTTGAAATTTTCATATTTGAATTCCATTCTTAATTGATTATGCGGATCTTTGCTTTAATTTTCAGATCAATAATTTCAAGATTTGGATTTTCTTTCCATATCTGCAACTTCCATCTTTGAATTACATGTCGTTATCAGTTGTCCATTTGTCTATTTCCATGTCCTTGTTGAAATCTGATCAATAATTTCAAGATTTGGATTTTTCTTTCCATATCTACAATTTCCAGATTTGATTTACATGTCGCTTTCAATTGTCCTTTGTATAGTTCCATGTCCTTGTTGAAATCTGATCAATCGTTTTTGGCAATTACGATTATTATTGCTGCTTGTGACTTGAAAAAAAAAAAAAAAAGTTCCGGACACAAAAAAAAAAAAAAATCCGGACAAAGAAAAAAAAAAGTCCAAAAAAAAATAAAAAAAATTCACTATTCTGTGCTTCCAAAATTCCAAACTGTCATATTCCTTCTATTTCTAATCTGAAAATTTTCATATTCCTTGTGTTCAAATCTGAAATTCCTTGAGTAGTTCTGGGTGAATTGTTGCTGGAAATTTTGAGTTGTTTGTTTAGTTTCAAAAGAACTAAGAGAGAATTATCGAGTGGAAAAAGGCAAGAGTGGTGAGAACATAGAGGGTAAAAGCCATATTATTTTGAGTGAAACACGAGTGGAGAGTGATCCACCTTCTTGAGTGTAAACACGTAAGGGAGTGATTCATGAGGTTCTTTTTTTTCTTTCTAACCCTATTTTGGAGCAATCATGTCTCACGATAGTGGTAAGACATTGCCGAAGGTGATACAAAATTGGCTGATCCGAAAGTGTTTATGGAGGCCATGATGAGTGAGATGAGGCGTGTGATGAAGATGGAGATGGAGCAGGTTCACGAACGGATATATCAGATGGAGAATAGACGTGAGGAGCAACCACAAAACGGTCGTAATTTTCGTAGAAGGGAAAGAGTTCCACCGAGGGAGGAGGATGAAGAGCGTTATGGGTCTGGTTTTGATGAAGAAGAAGATCGGGGTTCCATTGTTAACAATAGGAGACCTGGAGGAAGATTTAGAGAAGCTAGGAATCGTGAAGATAACAACTTGGGTGGTATTAAGATGAAGATTCCGTCCTTTCAAGGTAGATCTGATCCTGAGGCATATCTTGAGTGGGAGAAGAAGATGGAATTCGTGTTTGATTGCCACAACTACTCCGAGACAAAGAAGGTAAAATTAGCCGTGATTGAATTTTCTGAATATGCTATTACTTGGTGGGATCAACTTGTGATAAACAGGAGGCGGAATAGAGAACGCCCAATAGACACATGGGAGGAGATGAAAGTAGTGATGAGAAAGCGGTTCGTTCCAAGTTACTACTACCGAGAGTTGTACAAAAGGCTACAAGGTCTTAGACAAGGGAGTCGAAGGATCTCGTTCAAGTACCAATTGGGCCGGTTACGAGAGCACGAGCAAAGAAGTTCAAGGATGTGCTCAACGGACTCATCCAAGAGTTATGGGCTCAAGCAAATTCGTGGAGGCCCATTGAGCATGATCCACGTGGGCGACAAAGAGTTGTCACCTTGATTCAAGTTCTAGAAGGATCCGGTCAAGGCTAAGAATTGGCAAGAAAACAATCGCAGGAAATCTAAACCAAATTGATGCGGAATAAATTGATGGTGGACTAACATAGAAATATGTTGGACCACAAAGATAATTGATGGTGAACCGGCATGGAAATATGAAGAGTACCATATTTAGAATGATTTCATGCCTTATTCAAGTTAGATGTTTAAGTATATTTTGATTTGATATTTCTAAGTTTTCCATAATGGGTTTGTTGCCCAAATAATTGCCTGGACCGCAAGAGATTGCGTAGGGATAAAGAGCTTGCTAGTCTTTTGTAAAGCCTATTTAAGCATGTGGTTGTAAAGAAAAAGACAGACATTTGATTATTCATAAAACTTGTAAGGTTTATTCTCTTTGGTTATTTGAAGAACTACTCGAACTTATCGAGATTTCCCGTGGCGTTCATCTCGACTTATCAAACGGAGTTTTCACCACCGTTTGTGGCGTCTTCCTTATACCGAGGTTCTTGTTTGTCATAAACAACGGGTCGAGGTCTTCCATTCGAATCTGTTCATAGAACGATCTTAGGTTCCCTTTCGTTGTTGGGTCTCGTTATTCTTGACGGGGTTCACATCAATTAGGCTCAGCAACCCTTCATAGCCGTGGTTGCTAATGGGCTTCTGGGTCTTTCTCTTGTAGTGCCTTGATTTGTTCTTCTTTGATTTACCACTCTGATTTGCAGGAACAACTGCTGTTGATGCCGTGGAGCCTGATATGCCGTCGGAGGTAGAGTGCCTGATGTAGCACTTGCTTGCAGCTCCCTCTGAACCTTCGACTTTTGAGCCTGGATCGGATGTGACTGGTGATGCCGCAGTGATGACAATTGGGCAGGCTTCTCTTGTTCGAATGCTGTTTGACTTTCTCTGCACAAATATGGTTTGCATTCTTACAAACAATATTGCTCTAACCTTTTATATGTCTCTTATGTGAAGAGACATATTTTGATGAGGAAGAATCTTCAACTTCATTTTTCCTTAGAGCATCCTGCTTAATCCAAGGCCTGTGGGATCTCAACAAATAACAATTTGGCCTAATATGACCAATCTTCCCACAATTATGACATTTAGTGTTAGTTTGTGATAAACATTGAATGTTTACATTCAAAGCCCCTTAATTTGCATATGTTAAACCCTAAAATGTGTTGTTAAATAATGTTTTATTGTGTTTAGTGTTTCAACTCTTTTTTAGGTCCTAATTGGAAACAAGAGCAAAAATCAGCAAAATTAGGCCTAACATGGACATGACCCGCAAACCATCTCCACGGGTTAAGCAAGTATGGGTCAAGAATGATGAGACCATTCACCCCTTGAGGGGGAGTTGACTCACCTAGTAAAGGTGAAGTCTCACTATGCCTAGGATTTTGGTTCCTAAATCCTAGTGCATATCAGGTATGTTTGCATTGCACGTCTAGCGGCTGCTTTTCTGTTTTACCTTACATGCTGAGACTAGATGTCATTTCCTTTTCCATAAGAATGTCTTTGTTGTTTTCCTGTGTATTGGTTTTCAACAAAAATATATATATATATATATATATATATATATATATATATATTGGGGGAGAAGATGCGGAACTTTATTTTTTTTCTTTTGATAGCTTTTCAGATATTGCATGTGTTTTTTGCCTGATATCTCAGTTAATTGTGCACTGATTAAATATGCTTATATATGACTGAGAGTTTATGCATGATATCTGCTAAGTTTTCCTGTGGCATCTTAATGACAGATAGTTACTTTCCTTATGTGATAAAAATGTGCGCTATCCAAGGCTCCCTTAATATCACTATCCTCTCTGACTTCTTGCTTCTAGAAATTCTAATGACAAAGATGTCTTTGATTAAGATGGTCAAATGACCACATGCTAGTTGACCCTAGAGCCTAAAAATTCTGGCACTCTCTAGGTTGCAGCATCATTGGAATCAAGCAGTAATTCTTCAGTTTTATGTACTATATGCTTACATTCACTACTTCTGTGTTGAAATAAGCCTTGTCCTTCATGGTGCAATTAAAATTTTACCTTGTCCTTCATGGTACAAGTAAAACAATTAGGTGTTGCATCTTAGGTGGAGTGTATCAGATGAGGGTGGCAAGGCCCTAGTAAGATAAGGTTTGAATTTTGGCTGATCTTTCATTGATTTTCTCTTTTGTTTGGAAAATCTGGTTGCTTTTTGTTATATCAGTGAATTTCATACCTTATTGAGAAAGTCTTCACACACACACGCATTGCATGAGTTGAGTAATCTATTTAAAATTTCTATCTGCAAGGAAATTTTTGTGCTTATTGAATACTTAACTCTCATTTATATCTTTGCATATTTTTGCAATGTTATTTGACTGTTTTATCAGTTGATTATACATGCGTGTTTTGAAGCTAACTTTTGGAAACAAATTTTTTTCTACTAATTTTCCTCAAGTTTCAGATTTTTAGTGTGAAGTGTTCAGGCGGACCTATTCTTACGTCCAGACGAAAGTTGTCTTGCCATATGCTAACCTAGCAGTTACCATCCGGACGGTTAAGTGACACGTCCGGACGGGATCTTTACAGGTTTAAGACTTGCGTCTCTTTCTCTGCCATACATACATCTTTGCATTTTTATTGATTTATCATGGCATGTTGTGTATTTTTCTCGTGGATTTCTCTCGAGATTTGGGCATTCTTCGCACATCTCTTCTCATCCCATGATCTTCATTGTGTCCTCTGTTATTCTTTTAAGCTTTTGTGCTTTTAGAATATTGGAATATTTGCTGGGATATTTTCTTGAGATAGTGTGCATAAAAATTCTTTTGTCTGTGTGTTAGGTTGATATTAAAATATCTGGGTCATTTGGATTGCAATATTTGCTTTTGTAATAATACTTGGGCATCCAATTGACAGCTGTCATAATACCACTTTCTTTTTGGAACTAACAGGATCTAATATTTCTTTGTGGTGTTATTTTTGGAAATATTTCTGCTTAAATCTTTTCAGAAATATGTCTTCCAGTAGCTCCCAGCACAATATCTGACAGATGGATCCTTTTGAAATCTAACCGTTGTTGAAGTCGGATGTTCAAATTCCTAAGGTCTCAAGATTAAGATGAGCTTATTCCCCTAGCTTATGTAGAGCTTTCCGTAGCATTCCCTCGGATCTTTATCAGTTAGAGGTTAAGTGGTGAATCTCTTCATTTATCTTGCAGACCAGTTGCCTAGAGGATATCAATCTACGGATAACCAGTTTTAGGCTTTGCAAAATCAAGAGATTGAAGATTTTTCAGTCCATGGTTCCCGGCTTCCTAAGCTAGAAGCCGAAGTAGTACAAATCCAGCCTTTTTTCGAATTTCTCTCCATTACTTGATTTGAGTGGATCAGCAGGATTTTATACTTGACGATTTCTGTTCCTCTCTTTTGGGCCACTTGCATACTTTTCTTTATTTTCCTATTGTTTTGGATTTTAGAAAGTTTTTGTCTGTGGATATTATTACTCTGTTTACCCTTGTCCTTCTGAGACACTTAGGGGGAGTAATTTTTGTGTGGTCTTTCTTCTTACTCTGTTTTACCCTTTGTCCTTTTGTGACAAAAAAGGGGGAGTAGTTTTTGATTTGGACCGGGATTGAATTTTTAATTGGTAAATTCAATTGGTCAAGTGATTTTTGTCCCAGAATGGCCAAAGGGGGAGTTTGTTAGTTTTTGTGTTGGCTGCATTCTGTTGGACAAAATCACTTCTATGTAATGTTGATGCTTTTCACAGGAATGCTATTTCTTTCAGAGTCTACACTTCAATTATGAGCTTCAAGAAGACTCTGTGCAGAATTCAAATCAGTCAGTTCAGTTCCCTTGCATCCGTCCGGATGACGTGGTATTCCGTCCGGACACTCATCAGTCAGCAACATCCTTCTGGACGACGAGAACTTTTCGTCTGGACGCCTATCAATGTCTAGAAGCTTCGAACAGTTCAAGTTTGCATCCGTCCGGACGTAATGGCAAATCGTCTGGACGCTCTTCAGAGTTCGAGAAGTTCACAGTGTTCTAGTGAATCCGTCCGGACGACGTGGATATACCGTCCGGACGCCATTCAGTGTTTGACAAGCATTAGGGTGTCTGCCTCAAGACACAGTTATGGGAAGACGGCTGAAACCGTCCGGATGATGTGTGATCCCGTCCGGAAGATGTCCTCCATAAGGCAAGTCGTGCATACAAAGTTCAACCATCCGGACGTCAGTCTTCATGGTTCGGACGATCAAGCATCATAAATGGAAATTGCGTACACCAATTCAACCGTCCAGACATCAGCCTTCAGGGTTCGGACGCTCAAAGCCTTATTATGGTAATTACGTGCAGTCGAAGTGCAACCATCCGGACACTAGGGCAACACCGTCCGGACGTGGGCTTGTTATGGAAGCTTTCAATGCTACTTTGGAAAGGCGGTTGCAGTTGATCGTCCAGACGCTCGGTCAAGCCGTCCGGACACCCTCCGGTATTTTGAACATAACTTTTTTACTCAAATATCGGATAGGGACGAAATCAGCATCGTTCGAAAGCTAACAAAAAATGCTGTAAATTGATGGTCCGGACGGCCATTAGAATTGTCCGAACAGTCCCCGTCCGGATAGAAACATCAAGCGTCCGGACGGCCCAGCAGAATTTTCCAGAATTGCTTTCCGGACACGAAAACAGTTGCCCGTCCGGATGGCCAAGGCTACCGTCCGGATGCGCATGCCAGAGACTCCATTTTTTACTCGAATTAGGGCTTCTAAAGCTTATAAATAAAGAGTTCTAGGCATGTATTCGACACATAATTCGGTTGTGAATTCCTTACAGCTTAGAGAGGGTGTTTAGGGAGATATTAAAGATCTGCTAGCTCTCTTGCTTTTGCCAGTGTGTGATTTGATCAGCTGTGAAGTCTATATTAGGGGTTGGCCCTAAGATAAAGGAATTCATTGAAGACCCCTTCAGGTAGGAGACCTGGTTGGGAGGCGTTTGTGTTAGGTTACACGTTAGAGTTCAAGATACGACCACTGCATCAGGGTTATGTGAGTGCTACTATTTTGTAACTAGCTTTGTTTTCTGAATAGTGGATATCTTGGGTTTGGCTGCCTAGGAGTGGTTTTTCTCTTAATTAAGTTTTCACTTCGTCAACAAAATATTTGTCTCCTTTAATTCCGCATTTAATATTTTGTTGCACACTATTCACATACACTTGTATAAATTAGAAGTCTCTTTATTTTTCAGACTGGATGGGTCAACAGATGAAGTCCTTCCAACAACCACCCACAGGAAGGCAGGCTTAGATCAGAAAGAAGGAAGACCACCCCATGAGGGGGAATAGACTCACCTAGTTGGTGAAGGTACTCAAGCATAGGATTTGGTTCCCAAACCTAAGGCATCAGGTTAGATTGCTTGATTTTTACTTGATATATTCTTGTGCTTACTATGCAATCTGGGAACCATTTTTTTTGCCCCCTATTTCGCTTGAGAGAATATTGCAGGTTCCATTTGGGGAAGACAGAAAAAGTAGATCGAGCAACTGTTTTTCTGTATTAGCAACATCGAGCTTACATAGGTTTGATCATGCCTTGCATGTTATATGATGTCATTTCCATATAACATTTTGTTTAATAAAATAAAATAAAATTGGGGAGAAATTGCATGAAATTTTTCTTTTTCTTGGCATGTTAGATATTGCTTGTGTTTTTACCTGATATCTCAATTCTTTATGCATTAATTTACTTTGCTTAGATATGATTGAGAGTTTATGAGTATATTTGCCAAGTTTTTTTTCCTATATATGCAAAAGTTGGATAGCTTCTTTCCTCATGCGAAGAGAATGTACACTATCCAAGACTCCCCTAAAGGTACATCTTTCCTTCTCTGACTTTTTGCGTCTGGAAATTCTGAATAAGAGAAGAGGTTTTTGATAAGATGGCCAAATTGACCAAAATGATAGTTGAACCTAGAACCTAAAAATTATGGCATTTGCTCTAGGTTGCAGCATCAAAAGAATCAAGCAGTTACTCTTATGAATTCTGTGCTATGTATGTATATTCACTGCTTATGTGCTGAATTTACAATATGCCTTCTCCTTCATGGTGCAAGTAAAATTTTACATTGTCCTTCATGGTACAAGTAAAACAATTGGGTGCCGCATCTTAGGAGGAGTGTATCAAATGAGGGTGGCTAGACCCTTGTAATTTATATGGTTTTACTTTTGACTAATCTTTCACTGATTTTCTCTCTTGTCTAGAAAATCTGGTTGCTTTTTGTCATATTAGTGAAAGTCATACCTTTTGGGAAAAGCCTTCACACACACACGCATTGCATGAGTTGAGTAATTTGTTCAAATTTTCTATCTACAAGAAAATCTTTGTGCTGATTGAACTCTGACCTCTCTTTTACATCTCTGAACAGTTTTGAGATGCTATCTGATTGTTTTATCAGTTGATTATACATGCGTGTTCTGAAGTTGACTTCAGGAAAAATATTTTCTGCAAATTTTCCTCAGTTTTTGTCTTTTCAGTGTGAAGCGTCCAGACGGTCTCTCTTTGCGTCCGAACGGGAGTGGCTCTGACGGCTGGTTGGTAATGTTACAAGTCCATACGCGCGCGGCTCCAACGGCCGGACGGTAAGGTTACACGTCCACAAGAGCCTAAAGATTTGGAGACATTACTTATTTCAAGAAACAGTCAAAATCTACACCGACCACAAGAGTGTCAAGTATATCTTCACGCAAAGGAATTGAATATGAGGCAACGAAGGTGGCTGGAGTTAATCAAAGATTACGATTGCCATATCATGTACCACTCTGGGAAGGCGAACGTTGTAGCAGATGCATTAAGCAGGAAGGCGTGCAGTAAAGTTTTGAATTCCATCACCACCCCAGATCAACTCGCTCAACATGTGGAAATGATCCAGTTGAACGTCGTAAGCAAACAGGCAGCTTTGGCGACTCTGTTATACATCCACTAACTTCTGATAGAATCAAATTAGCCCAAGAAAATGATCTTGAATTGCAAGGATTGATGGAGAAGGCTAATCGCAGCGACGCTTCTGGATTTCATTTCACCAACGACTGTTTACTGAAATGGGAGATGCCAGGATTGTCATACCTAACGATGTGGAGCTGAGAAGAGATATTCTAGATGAAGCTCACAAAATGCAATATACGATTCATCCGAGAAGCACTAAGATGTACCAAGATTTGTAGAAGAAATTCTGGTGGCATGGCATGAAGCGAAACATTGCTGAATATCGTGGCTCAATGTCATGTTTGTTAGCAAGTGAAAGCTGAACATCAAAGACCTGCCTGCAGGACCTTTTCAACCTTTAAGTGTTCCTGAGTGGAAGTGGGATCAAGTTGCCATGGACTTTGTGGTAGGTTTTCCAAAAGTACCCCGTGGCCAAGATTCCATTTAGGTTGTGATTGACAGGCTTACCAAAAGTGCTCATTTCATTCCATTCCACATCACAGACTCTGTGCCCAAGCTAGCTTAGATGTACATTAGAGACATTGTCAGGTTACATAGAGTGCCTGTCTCTATTGTATCTGACACAAATTCCCAGTTTACTTCTAGATTCTGAAAATGCTTACAAGACGCATTAGGAACTAAGCTGAACATTAGCAGTGCCTATCATCCTCAAACCGACGGACAATCCGAAAGAACCATTCAGATTTTGGAGGACATGTTGAGGTTATGCGTGCTTGACTTTAAAGGTAAGTGGATTAAATTTTTACCATTAGTCAAATTTACCTACACCAATAGTTTTCAGGCGACTATTGGATTGGCACAATATGAAGCGTTGTATGGACGAAAATGTAGATCCCTACTATATTGGGATGAAGTGGGTGAAAAATACCTCATTGGGCCGGAAATGATACAAGACATGAAAGACAAGATCTCTATTATTCGAAGAAGGATGTTGACAGCCCAAAGCCGGCAAAAGAGCTACGCAGACAAACACTGCCATCAATTGGAATTCAATCTGGGTGACCTTGTGTATCTAAAGGTCTCGCCAATGAAAGGAGTAGTGCGGTTTGGCAAGAAAGGGAAACTGAGTCCAAGATTTGTAGGACCCTTTGAAGTTAAAGAAGTGGTTGGCCCTGTGGCATACAAAGTGGAGCTACCGCCAGCTTTATTTGAAATTCATAACGTCTTTCATGTTTCAACCTTCAGAAAGCATGTTCATGACCCACGCCATATCGTAGATTTTGAACCTCTTCAAGTACAAGACGATCTCAAGTGTGAAGAATTTTGCCAGTTCAAATTCTTGATCGCCAAGAGCAACGATTAAGGACCAAAACTATTCCTTTAGTTAAAGTCCTTTGGCAAAATCATGATGTTGAGGAAGCGTCTTGGGAACTTGAACATGAAATAAGGAACAAATATCCACATTTGTTTTGAGGTTTGAAAACTCTTTGCAGTATTTGATTGAAATACTTGCTATGTTTTTCAATGTCATACATTTGTGTTATATATTTGTTAGTCTTGGTTTTCAGGCATGGACCCTCAAGGGAATCCTATGCCACCCGGTTTTCCATTAGTACCTCCTGCACCGATTGATGTTCCTAAGGATCCACCGGCACCTGCAAATATTCCTTTGGAGCAGCCTGCTGCCCTAGACCTGTTAATGTTAGGACCCATTCCTTTGGGCGTGTTCAACCCTATAGGAGAGTTCATGTTATTACAACAGACTTAATATGATCGATCGATTGACTTTATGGTTGATCGAGCGACTCTGAGTCGAAGTCAATCAAGCGACTGAATAGTCGATCGAGCGACTTAATTATCCAGTACAGTGCAGTTTATGTGTAAGCTGCAATTGGCGATTTTCTACCTTTGATCCATGAACCCATTTCGTGTTATTGACCTCAGAGGATTGGAAATTCGTCTAGTTTGTCTAGTTAGTCTAGTTAGCTCACTTTAGTTCAAAACCAACTTGATTTTTATTGATATAATATAATCATTACCTAAAGATGTGGAATAGTAACCTAAGGGATTTGGGCTACGATTCTGAGTGATTGGTTGGGTCATCTAGCCATTGAAGTATCTTTTTGCTGGCTTGATCTCAGCCATTCAAGGTTATTATATGTAGCATGCATGGGTCATCAAGTTATCACTAAAAATCATCAAACTCTCTCCCTACCTCTCTCACTTAAGCTCTCTGCTCCCTCCCTGTTTAGTGCCGGATATCTAAGGAGAAAAACTCTCTTATTTCTCACATAAAGCCAGTACTTAGAAACCTGAATTGAAGCCTAGAATCACCCTTCATTTTCCAGCAAATGCATTAGAAACCAAAACAGAATCCTCCCCTGTTTGGATCCAAAAACCAACGAACACAACTCACTTCCAGGAAGTTTATCTTGGACAGCAACTCTTCCTTCCGCCTTTGATTCGTTTTATCCAAAAGTTGGTGAGTAATACCATCCATTAACCCCTAGAAATCAGTATCTACTTACCCTTGATTCATGATTCTGCACTTCCTCTTCCTTGAGATATTATTGCTAAACGTATATAACTATTAAAGTGACATTCTCTTATTCTCTTCTGTTGAAAACAAAGAAGCCTTCCTTTGAGGACAGAGTTTGTTTAACAGAAAACTAAAGAGTATATAATGGCTTAAGAACACTTATATATGTGTATATTGAAGGATGAAATCGGTTGGGAAGAGATTAGAGTAAAAATGAAATGTTGCTGCTTACTGTCGTCAAAATTATATTGTTGTCAAGAAGGAATTCTACGATGAATATAATGATTGCCGTGAGCATAACTGATGTGCATGAAAGGTGCATGTGATATATACACAAAATCACTTCATTGTAATGATGCTTTTTAACAGGGATTCCGCTATTCAGAAGTGTTTTCAGAAGATTCTGCACAGTTTGCAAGTTAGAAAATTTGGTTACCTGCCAGCCATCCGGAAGACGTGTCATACCGTCCGGCCGCCCAGCTGTCCAATGTATCAGTCGTCCGGACGCACATCAAACTAAAGCATCATCCGTCCTGACGATGTGGATTCCCATCCGAAACTTCCTCTGTGTTGAGAAGCTTCGAACTGCTCCAGCTTGCATCCATTCGGACGATTCAGCAGCCCGTCCGGACGATCCTCAGTATTCGATCAAGCTTCAAGTTTTCTTGCCAAACACAGATATGGGAAGATTGCTGCAATCGTCCGGACTGATATGAACTCAACCAACAATTGTGATGAAACCCGATAACAATGATGGTTTGAAACCCCAAGATCGTGTAGACAAGAATTGTTGAGGCTTGACCCGTCACCTAACTAGATGAGAAACCAAGACTACGAAGGATTGAAACGCCACACCAAGAATCTGAATCTCTTCAAGAATCAAGGTGATAAGTTTGGTTGTTTGAACGCCACAAGATTAACTTGATAAGCTCAAAAAGTTCTTTCAAGAACAAAGAGGAACACAAGACCTCACAATAATAATAATTTTCTGAAAACCAATCTCTATCTTTACAAAATTCGTAATGCCCATCTATATACTTGGAGCAACCCTCCAAGAATAGGAAAAGTCTTAACTATAGCTTTAAAAGCAACACAAGTACCAACATAAACAAGTCCCCACATTTTTAGGTCTCTTTGGACTTCTATAGGCAGCCAAAATAACTAAATGACTAAATTCATAACCAGTCAAGACCAAGTTCATTCCCCTATTTAATATCCTTGAAACTCAACAAGTTTACACCCTTTAATGGTCAAACCATGCTGGTCACGTTTTTGCATGCTAATTATCCTCTTCAATTGCTTTGATGACATGGACTAAGCCTTGATTATTATTTGAGCCCATCTTGGTCTTTTTAGAATCAGCCCAATTCTCTTGGATTAGCCCATTTAGTGCTTCCTTGAAACGTTTGGCTCTAAGTCTTGTAATTGGACCACTAGGAAGTGACAAAGGGTCTTGCGCAACTTCAGCTCCATTCCCATGTGTATGATCAGCATATCTAGCTCCTTGGTTTCCATCATTCTCCCCCTCTTGAGAAGGATTTGTCCACAAATCATTACCTACATCAAATGGAGACAAATCAGCAACATTAAAGCTTGCACTAACACCATACTCACTCGGTAAGTCAAGCTTGTAGGCATTATCATTGATGCGCTCCACTACTTGGAATGGTCCATCACCCCGAGGTAGGAGTTTTGAACGCCGTTTCTCTGGAAAACGTTCCTTCCTTAAGTGCAACCAAACCCAATCTCCTGGTTCAAATACTACCTTCTTGCGTCCCTTGTTGGCTTGATGGACATATTGTTGAGTCCTCCTTTCAATGTTCAGCCGTGCCTTTTCATGAATCATCTTTACAAATTCTGCCTTCTTTTTGCCATCTAAGTTCACACGTTCACTCAAAGGTAAAGGAGTTAAATCCAAAGGTGACAATGGGTTAAAGCCATAAACAATTTCAAATGGTGAAAACTTAGTTGCAGAATGTATGCATCTATTGTAAGCAAATTCAACATGTGGCAAACAATCTTCCCATGTTTTCAAGTTCTTTTTAATGATAGTACGCAACAAAGAAGACAAAGTTCTATTTACTACTTCAGTTTGACCATCCGTTTGTGGATGACAAGCAGTAGAAAACAACAATTTGGTTCCCAACTTTCCCCACAAAGTCTTCCAAAAGTAACTCAAATACTTTGCATCCCTATCAGAAACAATGGTCCTCGGCATGCCATGTAACTTAACAATTTCTTTGAAGAACAAATCAGCTATATGTGATGCATCATCAGTTTTATGACAAGCAATGAAGTGTGCCATCTTGGAAAATCTATCTACCACCACAAAAACTGAATCTCTCTCCCTCTTAGTCCTAGGTAAACCTAAAACAAAATCCATAGAAATATCAGTCCAAGATTCACTAGGTCAATGCAAAGGGGTGTACAAACCATGGGGTTTCAACTTAGACTTAGCTTGTTTACACGTGATACACTTCTCACAGATGCTTTCCACATCACGTTTCATATGAGGCCAAAAAAAATGATCATGTAAAATTCTTAAATTCTTAGCTACACCAAAATGACCCATCAAACCACCACCATGAGCTTCTCTCACAAGCAATTCACGCAAAGAACACATAGGCACACAGTTTATTTTCCCGAAACAAAAATCCATCTTGCCTATGAAACTTATCAAACGCCACTTTTTCACATGCATTGAACACATCACCAAAATCAGAATCTTGTGCATACAAATCCTTAATATATTCAAAGCCAAGCAATTTTGTATCTAAAATGGAAAGTAAAGCATACCTTCGGGACAATGCATCAGCCACCACATTTTCCTTACCTTGCTTGTATCTGATCACATAAGGAAATGTTTCAATGAATTCCACCCACTTGGCATGGCGTTTGTTCAAGCTTTGCTGTCATTTCAAATGCTTCAAAGATTCATGATCTGTGTGAACCACAAATTCCTTTGGCCATAGATAGTACTGCCAATTTTCCCAAAGACATTTCCTTATCATAAGTGGAGTAATTTAGGGCTGCCCCACTCAACTTTTCACTGAAATAAGCAACTGGATGACCACCTTGCATCAAAACAGCTCCAATACCTATTCCTGAAGCATCACACTCAATTTCAAAAGTTTTAGCAAAGTTAGGTAAAACAAGCAAAGGTGCATTAGTTAACTTTTCTTTGATCAGATTAAATGCATTTTCTTGTTCTTTTCCCCACTTAAACGTCACATTTTTCTTGATGACTTCAGTAAGAGGGGCGGCTAAGCTACTAAAATCACACACAAACCGTCTATAGAAGCTAGCTAAGCCGTGGAAACTCCTCACTTGGCTGATTGTTGTAGGCGTTGGCCACTCTTGGATTGCCTTCACATTTTCCTCGTCCACCCCAAAAGGTGCACTTCTTGAGGTTAGCAAACAACTTTTCTTTCCTCAAAATTTCCAAAACAGATTTTAAATGCATCACATGTTCTTCCAAGTTTTTGCTATAAATTTGGATATCATCAAAATACACAACTACAAATATGCCAATAAATGCACGCAAAACATGGTTCATCAAACGCATAAATGTGCTTGGCGCATTAGTTAAGCCGAAAGGCATCACTAACCATTCATACAAACCATATTTAGTTTTAAAAGCAGTTTTCCATTCATCACCTTCCTTCATCCTAATTTGATGATATCCACTCTTAAGATCAATTTTTGTAAAGACACAAGAACCATGCAATTCATCCAGCATATCATCTAACCTAGGAATAGGATGACGATACTTTACCGTTATGTTGTTGATGGCCCGACAGTCAACACACATTCTCCATGTTCCATCCTTCTTAGGAACTAATAGCACCGGGACCGCACAAGGACTCATGCTTTCACGCACATACCCCTTCTCCAATAATTCACCTACTTGCCTCTGAAGTTCCTTGGTCTCCTCGGGATTGCTCCTATAAGCAGGTCGGTTAGGAATTGATGCACCGGGTATGAAATCAATTTGATGTTCAATCCCTCGGATTGGAGGTAAGCCACTAGGTACCTCTTCGGGAAAGACATCTTCAAACTTCTGCAAAAGAGAAACAATATTGCTCGGCAAAGCACCGACGAGATCATTAGTACATAAAAGAGCCTCCTTGTACATGAGTACAATAAGGGGCTGGTGTGAAAATAATGCTCTCTTGATCTCACTTTTTTTTGCAATGTAATTGAATTTTTCCTCTCTTGCTCTCACTATGGCCAAAATCCTCTCTCTTTCTTTTTCACTCTGATCAATGTTTTTCTCTCTTTTTTTTTTTTTCAACTCTTTTTTTCCACTTTCGACCTTCCTTTCTTTTTCTTTTTTCTTTTCATTTGATCTTTGTAACTTTAGTTGGTCCTCCATGACCTGTTTTGGAGTTAATGGCACAAGAGTAATGGATTGCCTTTTAAGAGTGAAAGAATACCTATTTGTTGATGGAAACCAAGGAGCTGGACATGCTAATCATACACATGGGAATGGAGCTGAAGTTGCGCAAGACCCTTTGTCACTTCCTAGTGGCCCAATTACAAGACTTAGAGCCAAACGTTTCAAGGAAGCACTAAATGGGCTAATCCAAGAGAATTGGGCTGATTCTAAAAATACCAAGATGGGCTCAAATAATAATCAAGGCTTAGTCCATGTCATCAAAGCAATTGAAGAGGATAATTAGCATGCAAAAACGTGACCAGCATGGTTTGACCATTAAAGAGTGAACTTGTTGAGTTTCAAGGATATTAAATAGGGGAATGAACTTGGTCTTGGCTGGTTATGAATTTAGTCATTTAGTTATTTTGGCTGCCTCTAGAAGTCCAAAGAGACCTAAAAATGTGGGGACTTGTTTATGTTGGCACTTGTGTTGCTTTTAAAGCAATAGTTAAGACTTTTCCTATTCTTGGAGGGTTGTTCCAAGTATATAGATGGGCATTACGAATTTTGTAAGATATAGATTTTTGTTTTCAGAAAATTATTATTGTGAGGTCTTGTGTTCCTCTTTGTTCCTAAAAGAACTTCTTGAGCTTATCAAGTTAATCTTGTGGCGTTCAAACAACCAAACTTATCACCTTGATTCTTGAAGAGATTCAGATTCTTGGTGTGGCGTTTCAATCCTTCGTATTCTTGGTTTCTCATCTAGTTAGGTGACGGGTCAAGCCTCGACAATTCTTGTCTACACGATCTTGGGGTTTCAAACCATCATTGCTATCGGGTTTCATCACATTTGTTGGTGGAGTTCATATCATGCGTTACTCTCCGATCATACTGCTATGGTCTTTCCAACAATAAATGGCATGCATGCATAGAACCACATCACAAAGCACCTCATCCTCATATTTGCCAATGGATAATGCCACCAACACTTGCCTTGTCACCTTGATTTCGCCACATTCATTCAGCCACTGAAGCCGATAAGGGTGAGGATGTTTCAAGGTGGTTAAGGCCAATTTCTCCACCAAAAGTGCTGGCTACGTTTGTGCAACTCCCACCATCGATAATGACGCTGCAAACTTTGTTATTTACAAAGCACCGAGTATGAAACAAGTTTTCCCTTTGGTTACTTTCTTCCTCCTTAACTTGCACATTGAGAGCTCACCTTGCTACCAATAAATCTCCAACCACAGCATTTTGCTCATCATCGGCATCCTCCAAAGGTGACATGTCATCATCATCTACTTCTTCCTCATTCTCCGACTCAAGCTCTCCTTGGGCGTTTATCACCATCACCCTTTTGTTTACACACTGGCTGGCTATGTGTCCCCGCCCCTGACATTTAAAACACTTAATATCACGTGTTTTAGAAATAGAAGCCTCGGTGTTACCTGAAGTAGTGGTGGTTGTTGGTTTGGCATTCTTAGAGGGTTCAAATTTTTGCTTATTTTGAAGCTGCTCGTCCCTTTTTGGAGCTGTCTTCCATGGGCTGGTGGTAGCCATAGGTTGTCCCCTCCTAGCCAATCCCTTCCGTTTGAATTGTTCCTCCACTTTTATGGCTTGATGCACCATATCCGTTAACTCAACGTAGTGCTGCAACTCGACTATATATGCAATCTCACGATTTAAACCGTGCAAAAACCTAGCCATGGTGGCTTCTCGTTCCTCTTCTACATTATCCCGGATCATAGCTACCTCCATCTCCTTGTAATACTCATCCACACTCTTGGAACCTTGAGTTAACCTCTGCAACTTTTGATACAATCCCCTATAATAATGGTTGGGTACAAAACGCCTCATAAGCATTTTCATCTCCTCCCAAGTGTCCACGGGTGGCTCTCTATTTCTCCTCCTATTAATCAGTAATTGATCCCACCAAACTATGGCATAATCTATGAATTCAATTGCAGCCAACTTAACCTTCTTTATCTCCGAGTAGTTGTGACAATCAAACACCATCTCCATTTTAGTTTCCCACTCCAAATAAGCTTCAGGATCATTTTTACCTTGAAAAGACGGGATTTTAATCTTTATGTTTCCTAAATCATTATCCCTCCTAGGCCTACCCATCCTAGCTTCTCTATTCCATACCCACGCTCAAACCTGCCTCGGTTCAAATATGGCTCATCAAATTCCTCCAACTCCGCCTCTTCCTCAACATTCCGCCACGGAACACGCCCACCTTGTTGCCTATTGGGATTGTCTTGTTGCTGTCCCCCTAGGAGTTTCTGCTTCTACCCTGTCCAACCTCTCGTGAATAGGTTCTAATTCAGCCCTCAACATACGCCTCATCCCCCCTAACAACGCTTGCATTTGGAGGTTCGAAGCTGCGGGTTGTCGAAATTCTTCGGTTCTGTCTTCTTCTTGATTATTGGACATGTTTAGAATCTGCAAAACAAGGTTAGAATCCTCACAAGCACTCCCTCACTTGTTTCACTCAAGAATTAATACACTTACACTCGTGTTTTCACTCTAAACGGCTTTTACCCTCTTTTGGTCTCACACCCTGACATGGGTATGTCCAGCCTGACTTGGGTATGCCCAGCAAGAGTCATGTAAACTCTTGTCAAGTAAGCAAGGCCGAAACCCGAAAATGAAAGAAGATTCGGATGCAGCAGTCTACTACTGGGTTTAGGCCCATCATAATAGGACCAAACGATGTCCTTTTTGAGAGTTTCTTAGGTCCAAATTGAAGTTCCAGACGTTATCTTTCCAGTCCAAGAAGTTTCAGTCTATTTGGAGAAACAAGAAAAAAGATACGATCGTTTTGAAATTAGTCGTTGGGTCCACTCGAAAAATCCGGGATGTTGTTTTCTTACTTTTGAACCATCCCTTGTCTCCTTGCCTGTTTTGAATGTTGTCCCCTGTCTATCTCCTGCATTTCCTGACCTGTTTGCCATGTCTTTTTATTGTGTAAGAATTGCAGCATGGTTGTCTTGTTTGTCCTATGCTTGGAGGGTTGTTCCAAGCTCTTTTAATACTTGTGGTTGTAAGCTGAAGGGGACGTTTTTTGGAGTGTGAAAATCAGTTTGGTTTGTGACAAGAGTGAATCCTCATTCTTGTAAATTCTGTATCTCTTGGGTGTTAACCTTTTGAGTGGTGAACTTCCTATAGTTCTGTATCCCCTGATTTAATCCTTGGGGTGGTGATAATCTATATCCCCTTGGTGAATCTCTTGGGTGGTGAACTCCTATCCTTAATTTCTTGTTCATTTCTTGAGTTTCCTGTTCCTCCATTTCAGTCCGGTATCAAATTGGTATCAGAGCTTTGGTTTCTCAAGAGTGATCTCTAGTGCCTTGATCTCCATAGTTCTTGTTATTATGGCTGTTCGTGGTCGTCGTGGTCAAGCTAATCCGGTAGCAGCTGCAGAAGCACCGCCACAAGGAGACCCGCGAGATATCGAAATGGAGGCCTTGAGGAGACAAGTACAGCAGCTCCAACAACGCCTAGAGCGTTACGAAGCTTCTGAACATGGTGCCTTTCATCATGGATCGGATGTTGAAGTTTCTAGCAATGATGGAGACGAAGTTAATCCTTTTCACCATGCTCGTAGTCACGCCTCAAGTGACAGCACTCCACCTCACCCACGTAACCTAAGAAATCATGTTTTCCGAAGGGATTGTGACGTCAAGGTGGACATTCCAGAATTTGAAGGAAGAATGCAACCCGATGAATTCATTGATTGGCTCAACACCGTAGAGCGAATCTTTGATTACAAAGATGTTCTAGATCACAACAAAGTGAAGCTTGTTGCCATCAAGCTACGAAAACATGCTTCTATTTGGTGGGAACACCTTAAGAGGCAGCGAGAACGTGAGAGAAAGAGTCGCATTGTAACTTGGGTGAAGATGAGGAAGGCTCTTAAGAAGAAGTATTTGCCAGATCATTATAGGCAAGATGCTTTTCTTAAATTCCACAACTTTCGACAAAATGATCTCTCCGTGGAAGAATACACAGCAGAGTTCGATCATTCTATGATGCGTTGTGACATCGTAGAGCCCGAAGAACAAATGGTTGCCCGCTATCTTGGAGGGTTACGTCTTGAGATCAGTAATATTGTACAACTGCAACCCTACTGGACTTACAATGATGTTTTCAAGCTAGCACTCAAGGTGGAGAAACAATTGAATGAGGGGCGTAGGAGCACCTATCGGCCTTTCAATCGTGATGGAAGCACAAACCGGGGGAGTAGTTCTACTTCTAAGGCCAGTCCACCAACCAAGACAGCAGCTATCAAACCACCTGCTAAGAATGAAGCCCCATCAGGTTCTAATCGTTTCAATACTTCTAATTCAAGTAGAAAATGCTTTAAATGTCATGGTTTTGGACATATTGCTTCTGATTGTCCAAATCGCAAGATAATCTCCCTTGTTGAGGAAGAATTGGAAGATAATGCGGAGGAGCAAGTTGAGGAAGAATCTGAGGAGGAGTTGACGTATGCAGATCAAGGAGAGTCTCTTGTCATTCGTAGACTCTTAAGATCAACTTATGCAGAAGATGATTGGCTTCGGAACAACATTTTTCACACCAAATGCACTTCCAATGGCAAGGTGTGTGATGTTCTCATTGATGGGGGAAGTTGTGAGAATGTGGTGTCTACAACCATGGTGGAGAAGCTGAATCTGAAAACCGAAGCTCATTCCCATCCTTACAAACTTCAATGGCTTCGAAAGGGCAATGATATCCAGGTAACTAAGAAATGCTTAGTTCAATTCTCCATTGGAAAAAATTATCAAGATGAAGTTATGTGTGATGTTGTTCCTATGGATGCTTGTCACATACTACTTGGTAGGCCCTGGCAGTATGATAGAAAAACTGTCCATAATGGTCTCAAAAACACCTATTCTTTTGTAAAAGATGGAGTTAAAGTGATTTTGGCCCTATTAAAAATGGTAATTACTCCTAAACCATCTAAAGGGGAGGGTTGTAACTTACTATCTGTAGGTGAAGTTGAGAAAACCTTAACTGAATGTGGGAAGGGGTATGTTCTTATTGTAGTTGAAAAGAAAGACCCCATTGAAATTCCACTTATGATACAACCACTTCTTGAGGAATTCCCTGATGTTATTCCCGAAGAACTTCCACCGGGCCTCCCACCTATGAGGGGTATACAACACCATATTGATCTTATTCCAGGTTCTGTCTTACCTAACAAATCAGCCTATAGGATGAATCCAAGGGAGCACGAAGAGTTGCAAAGGCAAGTTGATGAGCTGATCTCCAAAGGCCTTGTGCGAGAAAGCATGAGTCCTTGCGCCGTTCCCGCACTTCTCGTACCAAAGAAGGATGGCTCATGGCGTATGTGTATCGATAGCAGGGCTGTCAACAAAATCACCATCCGCTACCGTTTTCCCATTCCACGATTGGATGATCTCCTAGATCAGCTTCATGGGGCCACAATCTTCTCAAACATCGATCTTCGCAGTGGATATCATCAAATTCGCATGAGAGATGGCGATGAATGGAAGACAGCGTTCAAAACGAGAGATGGTCTTTATGAATGGATGGTTATGCCATTCGGACTATCTAATGCTCCAAGTACTTTTATGCGCCTTATGAATCATATTTTCAAACCATTTATGGGTCAATTTGTTGTTGTTTACTTTGATGACATCTTAGTTTACAGCAAGTCTCAAGAATAACATATGGATCATCTTCGTCAAGTTTTACAAACTCTGCGAGAGCAAAAGCTGTATGTCAACTTGAAGAAGTGTCATTTCTGCACCAATAGCCTTTTGTTCTTAGGCTATGTTGTTTGCAAAGAAGGAATCATGATGGATCCAAGAAAGATAGAGGCAATCACCAGCTGGCCTACTCCCAAGTCCCTCCATGATATAAGAAGCTTTCATGGACTTGCATCATTCTATCGACGGTTCATCAGAGGATTCAGCACCGTCATTGCACCTATCACGGAATGCCTTAAGGGATGAACATTCAAGTGGACGGAGGAAGCCCAGAAGAGCTTTGAAATTCTCAAACAGAAGGTAATGGGGGCCCCGATCCTTACACTTCCAGATTTCTCCAAGGTGTTCGAAATTGATTGCGATGCCTCTAATTTGGGGATTGGTGGTGTTCTTAGTCAAGAAGGTAAGCCCATTGCCTTTTTTAGTGAAAAGCTCAATGAATCTCGGAAGAAGTATTCAACCTATGACAAAGAATTCTATGCTCTTGTTCGAACCTTGGAGCATTGGAGTCATTATCTACTCCATAAAGAGTTTATACTTCATTTGATCATGAAGCTTTAAAGTATTTGAGCAGCCAGCAAAAACTCAGCAAGCGACATGCAAAGTGGAGTGAATTCTTGCAAGCTTATTCATTCTCCATCAAGCACAAGTCAGGTAAACTCAATCAAGTTGCTGACGCCCTAAGTCGAAGACACTCTTTACTTAACACTATGCAAGTGCAGGTTTTGGGTTTTGAAGTTGTCAAAGAACTTTACAAGGATGATCCTGATTTTGGCAATGTATGGAAGGAATGTTCTAATGGTCCTAACAACCATTTCTTGTTACAAGATGGTTTTCTTTTCAAAGACAATCACTTGTGCATTCCTCAATGTTCGCTGAGGGAACCATTATCAAAGAAACCCATGGAGGAAGCCTTGCTGGTCATTTTGGAAGGGATAAAACTTTAACTCTTGTGCAGGAACATTTCGTTTGGCCCAAAATGGTGCAAGATGTTGTGCGACACGTGAAGCAATGCCAAATTTGCCACCGCTCAAAAAGTCGTAAACAAAACACTGGGCTATACATTCCATTACCTGTTCCTAATGCCCCATGGGAGGATGTTAGTATTGATTTTGTTGTAGGTTTACCAAGAACCCAAAGGAACAAAGACTCCATTATGGTGGTGGTTGATCGATTCTCAAAGATGGCTCATTTTGTTCCTTGCAACAAAACTCTTGATGCATCTCATGTTGCTGACCTGTACTTCAGAGAAATAGTCAAGCTTCATGGCATTCCTAAGACGATCACCTCTGATCGTGATTCCAAATTCGTCGGGCATTTTTGGCGTACTCTTTGGCGAAGGCTTGGTACTATCCTTCAATTCAGCTCTGCTTATCATCCCCAGACAGATGGCCAAACTGAAGTTGTTAATCGGAGTTTGGGGAATCTCTTGAGAAGCTTTGTAGGGAAGAACATCCGTCAATGGGATCTCCTCCTAGCTCAAGCTGAATTTGCTTATAATAGGTCTACAAGCCAAACCACTGGTTGTAGCCCATTTGAGGCTGTCTATGGTCTTAAACCCATTAGCCCTCTTGATTTGGCTCCACTTCCTACTAATACTCAATTTAGTGGAGATGTTGATGAACGAACGAAGGAGATCAAGAAATTACATGAACAGATTCGAGCTCATATTGAGAAGCAAAATGAGAAGTACCACAAGCAAGCAAATAAACATAGGAAGCCTGCAGCTTTCCAGGAAGGAGATCTGGTGTGGATTCATCTTCGAAAGGAGCATTTTCCCATGAAGCGTCGATCTAAACTTATGCCTCGAGCTGATGGTCCATTTAGGGTACTTCAACGCATTGGAGAAAATGCTTACAAGATTGAACTCCCTGGAGATTTTGGAGTATCTGCAACCTTCAATGTGGGTGACTTATCTCCATATGAAGAAAATGAAGAAATCGTGGACTTGAGGGCAAGTCCTCATCAATGGGGGAACCTGACATGGGTATGTCTAGCCTGACTTGAGTATGCCCAGCAAGAGCCTTGTAAACTCTTGTCAAGTAAGCAAGGCCGAAACCCCAAAATGAAAGAAGATTCGGATGCAGCAGTCTACTACTTTTGAACCATCCCTTGTCTCCTTGCCTGTTTTGGATGTTGTCCCCTGTTTATCTCCTGCATTTCCTGACCTGTTTGCCATGTCTTTTTTTTGTGTAAGAATTGCAGCATGGTTGTCTTGTTTGTCCTATGCTTGGAGGGTTGTTCCAAGCTCTTTTAATACTTGTGGTTGTAAGCTGAAGGGGACGTTTTTTGGAGTGTGAAAATCAGTTTGGTTTGTGACAAGAGTGAATCCTCATTCTTGTAAATTCTGTATCTCTTGGGTGTTAACCTTTGAGTGGTGAACTTCCTATAGTTCTATATCCCCTGATTTAATCCTTGGGGTGGTGATAATCTATATCCCCTTGGTGAATCTCTTGGGTGGTGAACTCCTATCCTTAATTTCTTGTTCATTTCTTGAGTTTCCTGTTCCTCCATTTCAATCCGGTATCACACACTCTTGCCTTTTTCCACTCTTTTGTGTCTTCTTAGTTCTTAATCGAACTTCAAGAAACTAATTCAAAATAATCCAGCAGCAATTGAGAAATAACCAAAACTCATCAAAAAGGTTAAGAATTTGAATAAGGTGAGAACAAGATTGAAAGGAAGAAATTTTCTTACTGGAATCGAGTACTTTTTCTTTTCTTTTCTTTTTTCGTTTTTTTTTTTTTTATACAGTAGGGAACAGGAAATAATAATAAAAATTATAATAATTGGACCACTAGGAAGTGACAAAGGGTCTTGCGCAACTTCAGCTCCATTCCCATGTGTATGATCAGCATATCCAGCTCCTTGGTTTCCATCACGGACGACGTGGATTCCCGTTCGGATCCATAAGGCAAGTATCGCAATTCTAATCCAGACGTCCGGATGCCACTCATCATGGTCCGGACACGCGTGCATCAAATATGGAAATTGCTTGCATCAGATAAGCCGTCTTAACGACCGTTGCCCCGGTCCGGACGCGGCTATCAAATAGGAAAGATCTTTAGTAAAATTTTCACAATTTCGGTCGCACAATTGTCCGTTTGGACGGCCTATGACCACCGTCCGGACGGCGCCCAGTTTTATCATGCCAGACGCTCATTTGAACTGTTAGCTCATAAATAGAGGTCCCTAGGCATGAGAACAGCAAGAATTAGGTATTGAATTTCATTAATGCTTAGAGAGCTGTATTGTGAGTTTATTGAGTTAAGTTGATCTCTCTGAAGTCGTTGCTATGTGTGTTGTTGCTACGCTTATCTTGAAGTCTATCTTAGGGGTTGGCCCTAAGATAAAGGATTCCATTGAAGAACCCTTCAGGTAGGAGACCTGATTGGGAGGCGTTCAGGTAGGCGACCCATAGTCTTGTCTTCTGAATAGTGGATATCCTGGGTTTGGCTGCCCCGGAGTGGTTTTTCTCATCTTGAGTTTTCACTTCGTTAACAATAATTCTTGTGTTATTTATTTTCCGCTTTGTTATTTTTGTTAACACTTTGTGCACTCACTTGCTTTATATTTGAAGTCAATTTCCATTTTTCAATTGGTATCAGAGCTTGGTACATTCTGAGAAGATTAAATTCTTGAGTGTTATTATTTTTTATTTCTATCATGTTTGATTTGAGTATGGATAAAGTTGCTTCCATTTCTCATGTTATGTCTATTCATAGAACTATGTTCATTAAACCTAGCATGTCTCATAATCATACTCAAGATAAAGGGGCAAGTCATTCTATACCTACATGTCACGATTGCAGTGTAAATGGTCATAGTCGCCCCAATTGCTTCCATATTCGTTCTCAAAAACGTTTTGAATAAATCTCATGCTCCTAGAAAAGATGAACCAGGTTTTGAAGAACAAGTAAAGAAGTTAAGTGATCAAGTTAAACTCATTAGTGAGAAGTTAGCTTACCTCTCCCCTAATGAACAAAGATATGTCTTGATAAATAAAAGGAAAGCTTCCAAACAACTCTGGGTCAAAACGGAAGACAATCTGTGTTTAGTTTCTCATACTGCCCTGAAAATTCTTGATATTGTTTGTGGTATTTGGATAGTGGCTGTTCTAAACACATGATAGGTGACAAGACTCTATTGAAAGAAAATCATATGGGCAAAGGAGGAAGGATCACCTATGGAGATGGGAGCCAATCCAAAGTTATTGGAAAATGAATCATCGACATTCCAGGTCTCGGAACATCTCAAGAAGCTTTATATGTGGAGGGGATCAAGGCAAATCTTGTCAGCATCAACCAATTTTGTGACAATGATTTGGTGGTGCAATTCTCCAAGAAGGAATGTAATATATTTGAGAGCAGTGGCAAATGACTTATGGGGGGAGAAAAAGAACTGTTGACAATTGCTATGGCCTTCTTGGTCTCACAACAGATCCTCAAATTTTCTGCAACAAGGCAACCATAGATGACAGTGAATTGTGGCATTAAAGGCTGGGGCATCTGAATTTCACCGATATGTTGAAGATTGTGGGCAAAGACATTGCTAAAGATCTGCCCAAAATGGAGAAGACCGGGAAAGGAATCTGTGGTTCTTACCCACTGGGGAAACAGACTCGAGCAGCTCATAAGAAGACCTCAGGTATTCAAACTTCCAGATTTCTTGAACTACTGCATATGGATCTCAGGGGTCCCACTAGAACTGCTAGCCTAGGTGGGAAAAGGTATATACTGGTAATTGTGGATGATTTCTCTTCGGGAAAAATTTGATGCTTTTGATGCAACTCAACATTTATTCAAGAAGATTCAGGTTGAGCAAAATTGCCAGATTATGAGAATCCGCAGTGATCATGGAATAGAATTCAACAATTCCAAGTTTGAAGAATTCTGTCTTTCGTATGGACTCAAGCAGGAATTCTCTTCTCCTATCACTCCTCAGCAGAATGGAGTTGTAGAACGGAAGAACAGTGTAATTCAGGAGATGGCTCATGTGATGATCCACTCAAAGAATCTCGCTCAACACTTTTGGGGGGAAGCAGTTAACACTGCATGTCATATTATCAACAGAGTCTACCTAAGGCCTGAAATAAACAAGACTCCCTATGAGATTTGGCGAGGGAAAAAGCCCACAGTGAAGTACTTCAGAACTTTTGGAAGTAAATGCTATATCCTTCGTGACAGAGAGAATCTTGGGAAATTTGATCCCAAGAGCGACGAAGGTATATTTTTGGGATATTCCTCAAACAGTCGTGCTTATAGGGTTTTCAATAAAAGAACAGAGACTGTGATGGAATCCATAAATGTTGTTATTGATGATGAAGAAGTTGAGAGACCAAGTAGCGGGGAGGAAAATCAACTCGATTCAGTTGATCCGTCAGTAACTTAAACTGACAATAATATCAAGGCTTCTCCAAGTGTGTCTCTGAATGAACCTCCTTCCCCTCCAACAGCTTCGGATACAATTTCCAGTGCTTCCGAAGATGAAGATACTCCTGCAAATCCTCTCAAGCGGTCATGGGTGAAGCTCAATCATCCTCCTAAGCAACTTCTTGGGACCGTTGGGAGTAGACTTTGATGAAACCTTTGCCCCGGTTGCCAAGTTAGAATCAATCAGAATTCTTCTCTCCATTGCTTGCCATCTTGGGTTCAAGTTGTATCAGATGGATGTAAAGAGTACATTTCCGAACGGTGTTCTTCAAGAAGAGGTTTATGTAGAACAGCCGAAATGATTCCAAGATCCTCATCACCCCTATCATGTGTACAAGTTGAAAAAGGCTCTATATGGGCTTAAGCAAGCTCCTCAGGCATGGTATGAGCATCTCACAACCTATCTCCTGACTAAAGGATTTACATGGGGAGAAGCTGATCGAACCTTTTTTATCAGAAATCAAGGTATTCTCAAACTCATTGCTCAAATCTATGTTGATGACATTATTTTTGGAGCTACTTTAAACTCTCTTGCCCTCGAGTTTTCTAAAGAGATGAAGCAAGAATTTGAGATGAGCATGATTGGTGAGCTGAACTATTTTCTGGGTCTTCAAGTCAAGCAAACTGCTGAAGGCATCTTCATCTCCCAATCCAAGTATGCCAAGGATCTGGTGAAGCATTTTGGTCTGGATGGGAAGAGTCGTGTCTGAACTCCCATGAGCACTAGTGTCAAGATTTGTAGTGATCTTGCAGGGAAACCAGTTGATCCATCTCTTTACAGGAGTATGATAGAGAGTCTCCTATGTCTTACAGCCAGCCGACCAGACATTGCCTTCAGTGTGGGAGTTTGTGCTCGCTTTCAGGCAAATCCTAAGGAATCTCACCTCACTGCAGTCAAGCGTATCATCAGGTATTTAAATGATATTGTTCTATATGGCATATGGTATTCCAGAGAAACAAATCTTGTTGTTGTAGGATACTCTAATACAGACTGGGCTGGAAATGCTGATGATAGAAGGAGCACCTCAGGAGGATGTTTCTATGTGGGAAACAATCGTGTAGCTTGGATGAGCAAGAAACAAGCCTCTATATCTCTCTCCACTGTTGAGGTAGAATATATTGCTGCGGGAAGTTGCTGTACCCAATTACTGTGGATGAAGACACTGCTAGGTGACTACGGCTTCTCTCAAGATACAATGATTATCAACTGTGATAATACTAGTGCTATCAACATCTCCAAGAATCCCGTTCAGCACTCCGGACCGAGCACATCGACATCAGACATCACTTCTTACGTGATCTTGTGGAATCCGAGGTAGTATCTCTCTCTTTCATCCCCACTAAAAACCAATTGGCTGACATTCTTACCAAACCTCTAGATGGTAGCAGGTTTGAGTCCCTTCTGAAAGCCATTGGTGTTTGTGCCATGTCCTAGACATGCTTTTCCATGCTAGGATGAGATTTTTGTCTTGTCCTCTGATAGCATGATGTTTTTTTTGTAATAAAAAAAAAATTTGTTTTGGGAGTTTTGTTGCAGGATGGTTCCTTCAAAGGTATCTCAGCTATCTCATGTATTTTTTTCTGGGTTATTAGTTCATTGTGCATTGGTGAATTATTTTTACATATGGTTGAGAACATAAGTCTAACATATGCAAAGTTTTCCTGCTCACTTGTTATGATTGATAGCTGCTTCTCTCATGAGATGACTTCATGCACTATCCAAGGCTCCCCGAAGGTGTGTATTTTCTTCTCTGATTTTTTGCTTCTGAGTACTCTATACAAGAGAAAGGTTTTTGACAAGATGGTCAAATTGACCAAGATGCTAGTTGAACCTAAAACCTAGAAACTCTGGCACTCTCTAGGTTGCAGCATCAAAAGAATCAAGCAGTAAATCTTGTGCTTTATACACTTTAAATTGTATATTCACTGCTTATGTTTGCTATATGCCTTGCCCTTCATGTGCAAGTAATTACCTTGTCCTTCATGGTACAAGTAAAGCAATTGGGTGCTGCATCTTAGGGGGAGTGTATCAGATGAGGGTGGCTAGGCCCTATTAATTTATAAGGTTTGACTTTTGACTAACATTTCACTGATTTTCTCTCTTGTCTAAAAAATCCGGATGCTGTGTATCATCTCAGTGAAAGTCATACCTTTGAAAAAGACTTCACACACCCACACATTGCATGAATTGAGAAAGCTACTTTCTTTATTATGTTTGCAGGGGAATCTTTGCCTATCTTATCCTTGTATATTGACTATATGTTTACATAATTCTGACGTGCTCTTGGACCAATTTCTCAGACTGGGATACATGCGTGTGCTACTATACTTGTGAAGGTCCTAACCATGCTGCTCTTCTTTCCACAGTTCAGCTTGATGTTTTCTTCTTTAGTCATTTTTGTTTTAAACTCTTGGACTTTATTACTCTATTTACCCTGGTCCTTCTGAGACCTTTAGGGGGAGTAATTTTATTGTGATTGATTTCTATTACTCTGTTTTACCCTTTGTCCCTTTGTGACAAAAAAGGGAGTAATTTTTATTTTTAGACCAGGATTTTTTTTTAACCGGTCAAGTGATTTTTGTCCAGAATGGCCAAATGGGGAGTTTGTTAGTTTGTAATTGGCCGCATTCTGTTAGACAAAATCAATTCATCGTAATAATGCTTTTTAATAGGGATTTCACTATTCAGAAGTATTTTTAGAAGATTTGGCACAGTTTTCAAGTCAAAAAATTTGGTTCCCTGCCAGCCGTCCAGACGACGTGTCATACCGTTTGGACGCCCAGCTGTCCAATGCATCAGCCGTCCGGACGACGTGTCAAACCGTCTGATTCAGAAGCCCGTCCGTACGATCCTCAGTGTTCGAACAAGCTTCAGGATTTCTTGCCAAACACAGATATGGGAAGATTGCTGCAATCGTCCAGACGACGTTGATTCCCATCCGGATGCGCTCATCCAAAAGGCTAGTATCACAATTTAAATCCAGATGTCCGGACGCTAGTCATCAAGGTCCGGATGCACGTGCATCAGATATAGAAATTGCTTGCATCAGATTAGCCGTCCGGACGACGATTTCCCCGGTCCGGACGCGCGAAGCCTTTATATGGAAATTACTTGCAGCAGACATGCGACCGCCAGGACGACAGGACATCACCGTCCGGACGCGGCTCTCAAATAGTTATCTTCAGCGAAATTTTCAGAATTTCGGTAGCACAGTTGTCTGCCCGGACGGCCTATGACCACCGTCCGGACAGCGCCCAGTTTTATCAAGCCAGATGCTCATTTGAACTATTAGCCTATAAATAGAGGTCCCTAGACTTGAGAACAGCAAGAATTCGGTATTGAATTCCACTAGTGCTTAGAGCTATATTGTGAGTTTATTGAGCTAAGTTGATCTCTTTGAAGTCGTTGCTGTGAGTATTACTACTTTGTATCTAGTCTTGTCTTCTAAATAGTGGATATCCTGCGTTTGGCTACCCCGAAGTGGTTTTTCTCATCTTGAGTTTCCACTTCGTTAACAAAAATTCTTATGTTATTTATTTTCCGCATTGTTATTTTTGTTAACACTTTGTGCACACACTTGCTTTATATTAGAAGTCAATTTCCAATTTTCACTATCATTATAGGAGATAGAGTCTTATCGGTAAATTTAGCAGTGTTTCAAATGTTAGGTTTTGATATCATTTTCAGAATGGACTGGTTGTCGAAATACTATGCAAACATTGACTGTAGAAAGCAAGAAGTTATTTTCCGCTCACCGAGTGAGGAGGAATTCAAAGTTTGTGGATCTCGATACGAGCCACTCCACCTCTTCTTTCTGCAATTCAAGCGAGACGGAGCATTAGATGTGGTGCGCAAGCATTTCTAGCTTATATCAAGGCTTTGCCAGAGGGAGTACGTAAGCTGGAAGATATACCGGTAGTGCGCGATTATCCAGATGTTTTTGCCGAGGTCACAACTGGATTGCCGCCTGATCGGGAGATCGAGTTCACTATTGTTAGTTTTTATGTTGGCTGCATTCTGTTGACAAAATCACTTCTATGTAATGTTGCTGCTTTCACAGGGATGCTGCTTTATCCAGAGTCTACTCTTCAGCTATGTTCTTCAAGAAAATTCTGTGAAGTTTTCAAGGATTTATTTCAGTTCCCTGTCAGCCGTCCAGACGACGTGGTATTCCGTCCTGACGCTCATCAGTCAGCAACATCCGTTCGGACGACGAGATCTTTCTGTTCGGACGCCCATCAGAGTTCGAGAAGATCCAGTGTTCCAGTGCATCCGTCCGGACGACGTGGCTATACCGTCCGGACGTCATTCAGTGTTTGACAAGCATTAGGGTTTCTGCCTCAAGACACAGTTATGGGAAGACGGCTACTACCGTCCGGACGATGTGTGATCTCGTCCGGACGATGTCCTCTATAAGGCAAGAACGTGCATACCAAGTTCAACCGTCCGGACGTCAGCCTTTATGGTTCGGACGATCAAGCTTCATATATGGAAATTGCGTGCACCAGTTCAACCATCCGAACGTTAGCCTTCAAGTCCGGACGCTCCAAGCCTTATTATAGTAATTTTGTGTAGCCGAAGTGTAACCGTTCGGACATTAGGGCAACACTGTCCAGACGCGGCCTTGTTATGGAAGCTTTCAGCACTATCTTGGAGAGGTGGTTGCAGTTGACCGTCCGGACACCTTCCGGTGTTTTGTTCATAACTTTTTACTAAAATATCGGATTGGGACAAAATCGGCGTCGTTTGAAAGCTTAGAAAAAATGTTGTAATTTGAGTGTCCGGACGGAAAGATTTTCCCATCCGGACGGCCCTGTAGAAAATTCCAGAATTACTTTTTCGGACAAGAAAAACTTGGCCCGTCCGGACGGCCCTAGCTCCCATCCGGACGCGCGTGTTTCAGACTCCGTTTTGGATGCGTTTTTGGGTTTCCTAAGCCTATAAATAAAAGGCTTGAGGCATGCTTTCAACATAGAATTCGGTGGTGAATTCTCTACAGCTTAGAGACGTGATATTTCCTCTAAAGCCTTGCCAAGTGTGTGATTTGATCAACTGTGAAGTCTATCTTAGGGGTTGGCCCTAAGGTAAAGGATTCCATTGAAGACCCCTTCAGGTAGGAGACCTGGTTGGGAAGCATTCGTGTTGGGTTACACATTAGAGAGCAAGGTACGACCACTGCATCAGGGGTATGTGAGTGTTACTACTTTGTATCTAGCTTTGTCTTCTGAATAGTGGATATCCTGAGTTTGGCTGCCCCAGAGTGGTTTTTCTCTTAATTGCGTTTCCACTTCGTCAACAAAATATTTGTCGCCTTCAAATTCCGCATTTAATATTTTGTTACACACTATTCACACACACTGTTAAATTTAAAAGTCCATTTATTTTTCAATTGGTATCAGAGCAGGTACACTTGTTTAAGATTTATTTCCTGAGTGTGATCCTCATCTCTTGTGACTTCTATTTTTTTTATTACACCTTTTATCATGAATTCTTCTCAGTTTTCTAATGAAGATTCTGATATTAAGCTCTTTAAGGTTTTTAATAAATTGAAGAATGCTCAACATTCTAAAGAGCTTAAAAAGGTGAAGCAAGAAAAAGAGTCTTTGATTGTTCAGTTATCTGAATCTCATGCTTTGATTGACTCTTTGAGATCTGGTAATACCATGTTGTTTGACATTATTGATACACTTGAGAATAAATTAAAAGAATCTGAAGATCTCCTGAAAAAATTCTCAAGTGATAATTTGAAAAGCATGCTGTGTATTCTGAATACTTCTACTTCACATGCTTCTGATTCTGAATTAGACTCTGTTGGTATTAAGCATGTGATAGTAGATGCAACTTGTACTAAAAATTTTGCTTAGATAAATGTGTGATGCCTAACTCCAAGGATTCAGGAACACAAGTAAGTTTGTTCCTATTTGTCATAATTGTGGGAAAATTGGTCATATTAGACAAATTGTGTTGTGTTAAAATCTCACAGACCTTGGAAGAAGCAGGAGGACTCCAAAAAGGGCGTTATTGAGAAAACCTCTTCAGATAAATATGTCTCGCCCCATAGGAGGCATATATCTCAAAGAGGTAAGGATTTTGTTGTTTGTGAAAATGCTAATCTTAAATTTGCAGAGCCCTTCAAGAAGCATTTCAGCAAACAAAGTCAGCCTACCTGCTATCATTGTGGTGTCTCTGGACACATCAGGCCACACTGTCCTCAAATCTGACATCAGCAGCCTCGGATCAGGAAAACAGAGCAAAAGACAGGTAAGTCTAGCTCTAAACCTTCTAAGCCTCATCATGTTTTTCGGCAACAACGGCATTATCCTCAAAGGGATTCTCCCTCATGCTATCACTATGGTAAGTATGGCCACATCAAAGCCGAATGCTTCAAAGTGAAGCCTCACAAGCCCAAGAAGAATCAGACCAATGAAGGGCTTGTCAACAAGATGAAGAATGTCCTAGTCAGACTGATCAATTGGGACATAGCTCATACCCCTGCCTCACAGGTAAAGAAGGTATGGGTAAGGAAGGATGAGACAATTCACCCCTTAAGGGGAGTGGGCTCACCTAGTAGGTGAGGTCTCCCATGCCTAGGATTTTGGTTCCTAAATCCTAGTGCATGTTAGGTATGTTTGCATTGCATTGTTTATCTTGTCATATCGTACTCATGCCTTGCATTCTGTTTGAGGAACCGTTTATTTTATTCCCATATTTTCTCTTGTTGTCTTGAGAAACATCTGCAGATATTTTCTTTTGGGGATGACAGTTGAAGCACGTCGGGCAGCTGCTTTTCTGTCTTGGTATTTCTTAAACCTCTCTCCATGAGGACAGGTTTGGTTTACTTTACATGCTGGGATTAGATGTCATTTCCTTTTCCATAAGCATGTCTTTGTTGTTTTTCTGTTTTTTGTTTTTCAACAAAAAAAATAATAAATAAATTTGGGGAGAAGATGCGGAACTTTATTTCTTTCTTTTGATAGCTTTTCAGATTTTGCATGTGTTTTTGCCTGATATCTCAGTTCACTGTGCATTGATTAAATATGCTTATATATGATTGAGAGTTTATGCATGATATCTGCTAAGTTTTCCTATTGCATCTTAATGATAGATAGTTACTTTCCTCATGCAATGAAAATGTGCACTATCTAAGACTCCCCTAAGGTACATCTTTTCTTTCTCTAACTTTTTGCTTCTAAAAATTCTAGATAAGAGAAGCGGTCTTTGATTAAGATGGTCAAATTGACCACATGCTAGTTGAACCTAGAGCCTAAAATTCTGGCACTCTCTAGGATTGCAGCACCATAAGAATCAAGCAGTAAATCATATGCATTATGCGCTTTTAAATTGTATTCACTGCTTATGTGCTGTGTTTGCTATATGCCTTGCCCTCTACGTGTAAGTAAAAATTTTACTTTGTCTTTCATGGTACAAGTAAAACAATTAGGTGCTGCATCTTAGGGGGAGTGTATCAGATGAGGGTGGCTAGGTCCTAGTAAGATAAGGTTTGACTTTTGGCTGATTTTTCATTGATTTTCTCTCTTGTTTGGAAAATCTGGTTGCTTTTTGTCATATCAGTGAATTTCATACCTTATTGAGAAAGTTTTCACACACACACACGCATTGCATGAGTTGAGCAATCTATTTAAAATTTCTATCTGCAGGGAAATTTGTGCTTATTGAATACTTAACTCTCATTTATATCTTTGCATATTTCTGCAATGCTATTTGACTGTTTTATCAGTTGATTATACACGCGTGTTCTGAAGCTAACTTTTGAGAAAAATATTTTTCTGCAAATTTTTCTCCAGTTTCAGATTTTCAGTGTGAAGCGCGGAGATGGACCTACTCTTACATCCAGACGAGCGCAATCTCGCCATATGCTGATCTAGCAGTTGTCATCCGGATGGTTAAGTGACACATCCGGACAGGATCTCTACAGGTTTAAGACTAGTGTCTTTTTTTTTGCCATACACACATCTATGCACTTTTTGATTTATCATGGCATGTTTTGTGTTTTTCTCGAGGGTTTCTCCCGAGATTTTGGCATTTGTTGCACATCTCCTATCATCCCATGATCTTCATTGTATCTTCCGTTATTTTTTTTAAGTCTTTGTGCTTTTAGAATATTGGAATATTTGTTGGGATATTTTCTTGAGATAGTGTGCATGAAAATCCTTCTATGTCTATGTGTTGGGCTGATCATGATATATTTATGCCTTATGAGTAGCTGCATTGCTTATATTTTTCTTTGGCATCCATTTGACAGCCGTCTTAAATAGCACAATATTTTTGGAACTAACAGGATCTAATGGTATTTTTGGAGATATTTCTGATTGGTTTTTACTCAGGAATACGACATCCAGCGGCTCCCAGCACAATGATTGTGATGGAGATCAACGCACCGCTTTGAAGGATCTCGTTCAAGTACCAATTGGGCCGGTTACGAGAGCACGAGCAAAGAAGTTCAAGGATGTGCTCAACGGACTCATCCAAGAGTTATGGGCTCAAGCAAATTCGTGGAGGCCCAATGAGCATGATCCACGTGGGCAACAAAGAATTGTCACCTTGATTCAAGTTCTAGAAGGATCCGGTCAAGGCTAAGAATTGGCAAGAAAACAATCGCAGGAAATCTAAACCAAATTGATGCGGAATAAATTGATGGTGGACTGACATGGAAATATGTTGGACCACAAAGATAATTGATGGTGAACCGGCATGGAAATATAAAGAGTACTATATTTAGAACGATTTCATGCCTTATTCAAGTTAGATGTTTAAGTATATTTTGATTTGATATTTCTAAGTTTTCCATAATAGGTTTGTTGCCCAAATAATTGCTTGGACCGCAAGAGATTGCGTAGGGATAAAGAGCTTGCTAGTCTTTTGTAAAGCCTATTTAAGCATGTGGTTGTAAAGAAAAAGACAGACATTAATTATTCATAAAACTTATGAGGTTTATTCTCTTTGGTTCTTGAAGAACTACTCGAACTTATCGGGATTTCCCGTGGCGTTCATCTCGACTTATCAAACAGAGTTTCCACCACTGTTTGTGGCGTCTTCCTTATACCGAGGTTCTTGTTTGTCATAAACAACGGGTCGAGGTCTTCCATTCGAATCTGTTCATAGAACGATCTTGGGTTTCTTTTCGTTGTTGGGTCTCGTTATTCTTGACGAGGTTCACATCATTTGGTATCAAAGCACGGTTTCTAGTTCAGGTTTGCATATCCCTTCACATCACTATTTCGAAATTTTATTTCGTTATTCTTAAAAGCTAGTTGCTGATCATCAAAAAAAAAAAAAAAATCGTGTGTCAAAATTCAGATTTGTGATTTTCGCAAATCTTTGCTTTAATTTTTCAGATCTGAAATTTTCAGATTTGAATTCCATTCTTAATTGATTATGCGAATCTTTGCTTTAATTTTTCAGATTTGAAATTTTCAGATTTGAATTCCATTCTTAATTGATTACGCGAATCTTTGCTTTAATTTTCAGATCAATAATTTCAAGATTTGGATTTTCTTTCCATATCTGCAACTTCCATCTTTGAATTACATGTCGTTATCAATTGTCCTTTTGTCTATTTCCATGTCCTTGTTGAAATCTGATCAATAATTTCAAGATTTGGATTTTTCTTTCCATATCTACAATTTCCAGATTTGATTTACACGTAGCTTTCAATTGTCCTTTGTATAGTTCCATGTCCTTATTGAAATCTGATCAATCGTTTTTGGCAATTACAATTATTATTCTGTGCTTCCAAAAATCCCAAACTGTCATATTCCTTCTATTTCTAATCTGAAAATTTCCATATTCCTTGTGTTCAAATCTGAAATTCCTTCTACTTCTGGGTGAATTGTCGCTGGAAATTTTGAGTTGTTTGTTTAGTTTCAAAAGAACTAAGAGAGAATTATCAAGTGGAAAAAGGCAAGAGTGGTGAGAACATAAGAGGGTAAAAACCATATTATTTTGAGTGAAACACAAGTGGAGAGTGATCCACCTTCTTGAGTGTAAACACGTAAGGGAGTGATTCGCGAGGTTTTTTTTTCTTTCTAACCTTTGTTTTGCAGCAATCATGTCTCACAATAGTGGTAAGAGTATTGCCGAAGATGATGCAAAATTGGCTGATCCAAAAATGTTTATGGAGGCCATGATGAGTGAGATGAGGCGTGTGATGAAGATGGAGATGGAGCAGGTTCACGAACGGATAGATAAGATGGAGAATAGACGTGAGGAGCAACCACAAAACGGTCGTAATTTTCGTAGAAGGGAAAGAGTTCCACCGAGGGAGGAGGATGAAGAGCGTTATGGGTCTGGTTTTGATGAAGAAGAAGATCGGGGTTCCATTGTTAACAATAGGAGACCTGGAGGAAGATTTAGAGAAGCTAGGAATCGTGAAATTAAAAACTTGGGTGGTATTAAGATGAAGATTCCGTCCTTTCAAGGTAGATCTGATCCTGAGGCATATCTTGAGTGGGAGAAGAAGATGGAGTTCGTGTTTGATTGCCACAACTACTCCGAGACAAAGAAGGTAAAATTAGCCGTGATTGAATTTTCTGAATATGCTATTACTTGGTGGGATCAACTTGTGATAAACAGGAGGCGGAATAGAGAACGCCCAATAGACACATGGGAGGAGATGAAAGTAGTGATGAGAAAGCGGTTCGTTCCAAGTTACTACTACCGAGAGTTGTACAAAAGGCTACAAGGTCTTAGACAAGGGAGTCGAAGCGTAGAGGACTACTACAAGGAGATGGAGATTGCTGTGATCTGTGCTAATGTAGAGGAGGATCGGGAGGCTACAATGGCTAGATTTTTACTTGGCTTAAATCGGGAGATCCATGATAAGGTAGAGATGCAGCATTATGTGGAATTGGAAGATATGGTGCATATGGCTATCAAAGTGGAACAACAACTCAAGAGAGGGAGTGGGACACGTGCAGGCCATAATTCTAGTTCTAGCTCTTGGAAATCGAGTCATGCCAAGCCGCTGGACAAGTCACAAACGCCCAAACCCGAGCCCAAGTCCGCGGCCACCAGCCACGTTCCTCAAGGTAAAACCGAAGCCTCAACCTCTAGGAATCGTGATATTAAATGTTTTAGATGTCAAGGCAGGGGCCACATAGCAAGTCAATGTCCAAACAAGCAAGCCATGGTGTTGCAAGCCAATGGAGAAATTGTGACTGATAATGAAGATTCCGACACCGACAACATGCTGCCATTAGAGGATGTTTCCGATGAGGAGTATTTAGCCCCTGACGCATTGACATTGGTGGCGGGGAGAGCATTGAGCTTGCAAGCAAAAGAAGTTGATGAAGTACAGCGGGAGAACATCTTTCACACTAGGTGCTACGTTAAAGACAAGGTATGTAGTGTGATTATTGATGGTGGTAGTTGTACTAATGTTGCAAGCACAATTATGGTGGAAAAATTGGGATTGCCCATGATAAAACATCCTAGACCGTACAAGTTGCAATGGCTAAATGATAGTGGTGAGATAAGGGTGAACAAGCAAGTGTTAGTTGCATTTCGAATCGGTAAATATGAAGATGAAGTGTTGTGTGATGTAGTACCGATGCAGGCGGGACACTTATTGCTAGGGCGTCCATGGCAGTTCGATAGGCAAGTGAAGCATGATGGCTTTACGAACAAGTACTCTTTTGTACTTAATCAACGATCAATCACTCTTGTACCATTGACACCGCAGCAAGTATACGAGGATCAAGTGAGATTACAAAAGGAGAGTGATCAAAAGAAAGAGAGTGAGCAAAACAAAGAGAGGCCGAGAAAAATGAGAGAGAAAAAGAAAATCAAAGTTCGGCCCTTGAGAGAAAACAAAAGAATTTCTATGCAAAAGTGAGTGAGATCAAGCGGGCAATGTTTTCAAAACAGTCGATGATTGTACTTTTGTACAAAGAGGCACTTTTAAACACTAACGAACTTATCCTTGCTTAGCCTAGTTCTATTGTTTCTCTTTTGCAGGAGTACGAGGATGTCTTCCCCGAGGAAATACCACATGGGTTACCTCCAATCCGAGGAATTGAACATCAAATTGATTTTGTTCCCGGTGCAACCATCCCAAACCGACCAGCTTATAGGAGCAATCCTGGGGAGACAAAAGGAGCTTCAACGGTAGGTAAGTGAATTGTTGGAGAAAGGGCACGTGAGGGAGAGCATGAGCCCATGTGCGGTTCCGGTCTTACTTGTACCTAAGAAGGATGGGACGTGGAGAATGTGCGTTGATTGTCGAGCCATCAACAACATAACGGTAAAGTATCATCATCCTATCCCACGCTTAGATGATATGTTAGATGAGCTGCATGGTTCTTGCATATTTTCTAAGATTGATTTAAAAAGTGGCTATCATCAAATTAGGATGAAAGAAGGAGATGAATGGAAAACAGCCTTTAAAACAAAATATGGTTTGTATGAATGGTTAGTTATGCCTTTTGGTTTGACTAATGCTCCGAGCACCTTTATGAGACTTATGAACCATGTTTTGCGTGCATTTATTGGCAGATTTGTTGTTGTCTATTTTGATGATATACTCATTTATAGCAAGAACATAGACGATCATGTAGTACATTTGAAATCCGTTTTAGATGTGCTAAGGAAAGAAAAGTTGTTTGCTAATTTAAAGAAGTGCACTTTTTACACCGATAAGCTTGAATTTTTGGGATTTGTTGTTAGTGCACAAGGTATACAGGTTGATGAGGAGAAGGTACGAGCAATCCAAGATTGGCCGAGCCCCACAAGTGTAGGTAATGTTCGTAGTTTTCATGGACTTGCTAGTTTCTACTGGCGGTTCGTGAAGGACTTCATTAGCTTAGCCGCACCGCTTACCGAAGTGATCAAGAAGAACATTGGATTTTGGTGGGGAGAAGAACAAGAGAAAGCATTTCAATTAATCAAAGAGAAGCTGACTAACGCACCTTTGTTGTCTTTACCTAACTTTTCTAAAACGTTTGAAATTGAATGTGATGCTTCAGGTATTGGTATAGGTGCTGTTCTTATGCAAGAAGGACGACCAATTGCTTACTTCAGCGAGAAACTCAGCGGGGCAGCCTTAAACTACCCAACTTATGACGAGTTGTATGCATTGGTTCGGGCTTTAGAGACGTGGCAGCACTATCTATGGCCTAAGGAGTTCGTGATTCACACCGATCATGAGTCCTTGAAACACTTGAAGGGCCAACACAAGCTAAACAAAAGGCATGCGCGATGGGTGGAGTTCATAGAGACGTTTCCATACGTCATTCGATACAAGCAAGGTAAGGAGAATGTAGTCGCCGATGCACTTTCTCGCAGGTATGCCTTACTCTCCACACTTGATGCAAAATTGCTTGGTTTTGAACACATTAAAGAATTATATGCTGAAGACCACGAATTTTGTGAGGAATATCGAGCTTGTGAGAAAATCGCCTCTGGTAAGTTCTTTAGGCTTGATGGATTCCTATTTCGAGAAAATAAGCTATGCGTGCCTAATTGTTCAATGAGGGAGTTATTAGTGCAGGAATCACATGGTGGGGGATTAATGGGACATTTTGGAGTTGCAAAGACTTTAGCTATTTTCCAGGAGCACTTCTATTGGCCTCACATGAAACGAGATGTCGAACGGATTTGTGGTAGATGTGTCACATGTAGGCAAGCTAAATCCAAAGTGCAGCCCAACGGTTTGTATACTCCTTTACCAATTCCTAGTGAGCCTTGAATTGATATTTCAATGGATTTTGTGTTAGGATTGCCTTGGGCTAAACGTGGAAGAGATTCAATTTTTGTGGTCGTGGATAGATTTTCTAAAATGGCACATTTTATTCCATGTCACAAAACGGATGACGCTTTGCATGTTGCTGATTTGTTCTTTAGAGAGATTGTGAGATTACATGGCATGCCTAGGACAATTGTTTCCGATAGATATGCTAAGTTCTTGAGCTATTTTTGGAAGATTTTGTGGTGTAAGCTAGGCACCAAGCTATTGTTTTCCACTACTTGTCATCCACGAACTGATGGTCAAACTGAAGTAGTAAATAGGACTTTGTCTACTCTATTGAGGGCAATCATTAGAAAGAACATCAAAACATAGGAAGAATGTTTACCACATGTTGAGTTTGCATATAATAGAGCTGTTCATTCTGCTACCAAATTTTCGCCATTTGAAATTGTGTATGGGTTTAATCCTTTAACTCCATTGGATTTATCTCCTTTACCTTTGACGGAGCACGTTAATTTAGATGGCAAAAAGAAAGCTGACTTTGTGAAGCAAATTCATGAGAAAGCAAGACTCAACATTGAGCGAAGAACGGAACAATATGCCACACAAGCCAACAAGGGATGTCGGAACCTGGTTTTGAACCCGGAGATTGGGTTTGGCTGCATATGAGAAAAGAAAGATTCCCGGCAAAAAGACGTTCCAAATTGCTCCCAAGAGGAGATGGCCCTTTCCAAGTCCTCAAGCGTATCAATGACAACGCTTACAAGCTAGATTTACCTGGTGAGTACAATGTAAGTACCACTTTTAATGTTACTGATTTGAGTCCTTTTGATGTAGGTGATGATTTGAGGGCAAATCCTTTTCAAGAGGAGGGGAATGATGGAGATCAAGGCACCGCTTCGAAGGATCTCGTTCAAGTACCAATCGGGCCGATTACGAGAGCACGAGCAAAGAAGTTCAAGGATGTGCTCAATGGACTCATCCAAGAGTTATGGGCTCAAGCAAATTCGTGGAGGCCCATTGAGCATGATCCATGTGGGCAACAAAGAATTGTCACTTGATTCAAGTTCTAGAAGGATCCGGTCAAGGCTAAGAATTGGCAAGAAAACAATCGCAGGAAATCTAAACCAAATTGATGCGGAATAAATTGATGGTGGACTGACATGGAAATATGTTGGACCACAAAGATAATTGATGGTGAACCGGCATGGAAATATAAAGAGTACCATATTTAGAACGATTTCATGCCTTATTCAAGTTAGATGTTTAAGTATATTTTGATTTGATATTTCTAAGTTTTCCATAATAGGTTTGTTGCCCAAATAATTGCTTGGACCGCAAGAGATTGCGTAGGGATAAAAAGCTTGCTAGTCTTTTGTAAAGCCTATTTAAGCATGTGGTTGTAAAGAAAAAGACAGACATTGATTATTCATAAAACTTGTGAGGTTTAATCTCTTTCGTTCTTGAAGAACTACTCGAACTTATCGGGATTTCCCGTGGCGTTCATCTCGACTTATCAAACGGAGTTTCCACCACCGTTTGTGGCGTCTTCCTTATACCGAGGTTCTTGTTTGTCATAAACAACGGGTCGAGGTCTTCCATTCGAATCTGTTCATAGAACGATCTTGGGTTCCCTTTCGTTGTTGGGTCTCGTTATTCTGGACGAGGTTCACATTAGGGTTTCTGCCTCAAGACACAGTTATGGGAAGACGGCTGCTACCGTCCGGACGATGTGTGATCCCGTCCGGACAATGTCCTCTATAAGGCAAGAACGTGCATACCAAGTTCAACCGTCCGGACGTCAGCCTTCATGGTCCGGACGATCAAGCTTCATATATGGAAATTGCACCAGTTCAACCGTCCGGACGTTAGCCCTAAGGTCCGGACGCTCCAAGCCTTATTATGGTAATTTCGTGCAGCCGAAGTGTAACCATCCGGACGCTAGGGCAACACCGTCCGGACGCGGCCTTGTTATGGAAGCTTTCAACGCTATCTTTGAGAGGCGGTTGCAGTTGACCGTCCGGACACTCGGCCAAGCCGTCCGGACACCTTCCGGTATTTTGGTCATAACGTTTTACTCAAATATCGGATTTGGACAAAATCGGCATCGTTGGAAAGCTTAGAAAAAATACTATAATTTGAGTGTCTAGACGGCCACCATAATTTCCGGACTGCCTCCGTCCGGAAGGTCGATCTGATGCACGCAATTTCCATATTTGATACACTCGCGTTCGGACCATGATGACCGGCGTCCGGACGACTGGATTTGAATTGTGATACTTGCCTTATCGATGAGTGTGTCTGGACGGGAATCCACGTCGTCCGGACGGTTGAAGAAATCTTCCCATATCTGTGTTTTGGAAAGAAATCCTGAAGCTTTGGCCGAACACTGAGGGTCGTCCGGACGAGCTGCTAAATCGTCCGAACGAGTTCGAAGCTGCCAGATGGGGAATCCATGTCGTTCTGATGGATGATGCTTTAGTCTGATATGCATCCAGACGGTATGACACGTCGTCTGGATGGCTGGTGCTTTGGACAGCTGGGCGTCCGGACGGTATGACACGTCGTTCGGACGGCTGGTAGGGAACCGAATTTTCTGACTTGCAAACTGTGCAGAATCTTCTGGAAACACTTCTGAATAGCGGAATCCCTGTTAAAGAGCATCATTACAAAGAAGTGATTTTGTCGAACAGAATGTGGCCAAATTTAAACTAACAAACTCCCCCTTTGGCCATTCTAGGACAAAAATCACTTGACCGGTTAAAAATACAATCCCGATCCAAATAAAAATTACTCGCCTTTTGTCGCAAAGGGACAAAGGGTAAAACGGAGTAATAAAAACCAAACGAATAAAAATTACTCCCCCTATAGGTGATGGAAATCAAGGCACCGCTTTGAAGTATCTCGTTCAAGTACCAATTGGGCCGGTTACGAGAGCACGAGCAAAGAAGTTTAAGGATGTGCTCAACGGACTCATCCAAGAGTTATGGGCTCAAGCAAATTTGTGGAGGCCCATTGAGCATGATCCACATGGCCAACAAAGAATTGTCACCTTGATTCAAGTTCTAGAAGAATCCGGTCAAGGCCAAGAATTGGCAAGAAAACAATCGCAGAAAATCTAAACCAAATTGATGCGGAATAATTGATGGTGGGCTATATGGAAATACGTTGGACCACAAAGACAATTGATGGTGAACCGGCATGGAAATATGAAGAGTACCATATTTAGAATGATTTCATGCCTTATTTAAGTTAGATATTTAAGTATATTTTGATTTGTTCACTTTTTAGATTAGGACTTATTTTCTTTCCTTGCTTGGAATTGAGTTGTTTTATTTATTAGGATTAGAACTACTTTCTCCGCAAGTAATTTTCTTATTTAAATAGGTGTACCTACCATGTAATGGGGGAGACATATTGATGATTCATAAAAACTTGTGAGGTTTTATTCTCTTTGGTTCTTTGAAGAACTACTCGAACTTATCGGGATTTCCCGTGCGTTCATCTCGACTTATCAAACCGAATTTCCACCACCGTTTGTGGCGTCTTCCTTATACCGAGGTTCTTGTTTGTCATAAACAACGGGTCGAGGTTTTTCCATTCGAATCTGTCCTTAGAACGGTCTTGGGTTCCCTTTCGTTGTTGGGTCTCGTTATTCTTGACGGGGTTCACATCAATAGATCTCAGAAGGACCAGGGTAAACAGAGTAATATAATCCAGGAGTTTAACAAGAGTAGCAAAATATAAAACAACTGTCTCAAAAACAAATAAGACAACTTCAAAACACAAAAAAACTCAAGCATCCTCGGCCATCAGCGCATCATCCTCATCGTCACTGCTGGGAGGATGATGGAACTTGAGGCACTCCCGAAGGTCCAGTTGGTCCTGCTCTACCCAGGGGTTAATGGAGTGAACCTCCTACTGCAAGGTAGAGATGAATTGCTGCATGGATGTCATCGAGAGCTGCATGGAGCTCATGCCCCCTGAATAGAGGCCAATGCCTCCATGATTTGAGAATAGCTGACTTCCAGCTGGGATGGCGGGACAGTCTGAGAAGAGGACGCTACACTCGATATGCCTATAGTAATAGGAGGAGGCGGGGGCACATCATTGTCATCTGGATCATCTCTCCGCAGCTGAGCATTTGACTTCATCAGCGTCTGCTTGCTGAGTGGATCCGGGATCTTTATCTTCGGATCGCCAGCAATGCTAAGGCCTGATTGTAGTATAATTTGTGTGAGTAGGCAGCTGAATGGAAGACCAGTATTGCTCTCGTCACGGGCCTCCAGTATAATGCCCAAAATATGCTTGCACAGGAAGAAGGGCAAGTGAAGATGAATGGCATAGACGAACTGGGCCCTCTTCAAAATCAGGTCATTGCGCTGACAACTAGCCATAGGTTATGCTGAACAATCTTGGCCAACATACGATGAAGGGCGGATAAGGCACCGATCCTGATAGTGGTGGCACGCTCCTCTCCCAGTGGAACTGCGTGAAAAAACTATCGGAGATCTTCCATAGAAGGAGGAAGTACCACCTCATTGTAAGGGCTCGCAAATATCTAGAGAACAGGAACTCCAATGAACTGACTGATGATCTGGTGATCAACAGTGATAGTATGCCCTCAAACAGTGAACTGAAGCACCAACCCTCGATCATCATCCTGTACCACTTCAAGGTTGGCATAGAAGAGTCGGACCAGCCTGGTGTAAACAACACAAGCGCAGCTGTGAAAATATCCCCAATGATATGTCTGGATAGTGTCATGGATTAGTTCCAGAGGAGCCACCATAATGTCAGAACGGACCACATCCCTCTCAGCAATAACAGGTCGGTCCACGATCTTAGCTCTGAGAGCTGCTCTATCTCCCTTTGTCCTCTGGTGAACTCTGCGCTGTGGACGGCAGTAAAAGGGACTTTTCCAAAAATAGAGACAGAAAATATCACAATGCAGTCGACAATAATACCAAACCAAATAATCCTAACACAACAGATATTACAAATAGGCATTGGATAATCTCAACAACATTCCTAAATTAATCAAGATCTAATAGTTTAAAAAAAACTGAACAGAAAAAAAAAGCTAGTAAAATAATTGGAATGAGAGAGTAATGCACAAAAAGACAAGAAAAGGCAAGATAATGCCAAAAACTCACAAGAAATCACTCACTAGAAGCCAAAAGAGAGATTTTTTGGTGGGGTAAGGTGACAATGCGGTGGCCAGGGGATTTATAGAGCCTGTGGGGTCCCCGTCCTGATGACTCATTAACACCATCCGGACGTCTGATCTACACCCGTCCGAACGCAAAGAGAGGCCGTCCGGGCGCTCCACACTGAAAATCCAGAAAACTAAGGAAACATTTGCAGAAATTAATTTTCCTAAGGTCAGCTGCAGAACACACATGTATAATCAACTGATAGCACAATCAAATAGCATCTCAAAACTAAGCAGAGATATAAGAGAGAGTTCAGATTTCAATCAGCACAAAAATTTTCTTGTAGACAGAAAATTTAAATAGACAACTCAACTCATGCAATGTGTGTGTTTGTGAAGACTTTTCCCACAAGGTATGACTTTCACTGAAATGACAAAATGCAACCAATTTTCTAGACAAGAGAGAAAATCAGTGAAGATTAGTCAAAAGTCAAACCTTATAACTTACTAGGACATAGCCACCCTCATCTGATACACTCCCCTAAGATTAGTGAAGATTAGTCAATTGTTTTACTTGTAACATGAAGGACAACGTAAATATTTTACTTGCACCATGAAGGACAAGGTAATTAGGCGCATAATAGATCGATATGAACATCATGAGCTGTCCCGTAATAAAATTAGTTGTTGCTGATACTTTCTTCTCGATTCCTTCTTCTATAATCCGAGATCGGAGAAGGAAGAGATAAGAGGGCCCTATGGAAAATGTGGTCAGAAATCCATAATAGAGTTCGACCACAACGACCGAATTGATTATCTTCATGCATAAGGATACTAGATTACCTAGTATAAAATATTTAAAAATCATCACAAACCACCCTTTTTCTTTTCTATTGCAATTTCTGGATTATTATATGATGATTTTTTCACTTTCCATATATATAGAAATAGAAACAGATTGATATGAACTCCACCAACAAATGTGATGAAACCCGATAGCAATGATGGTTTGAAACCCCAAGATCGTGTAGACAAGAATTGTCGAGGCTTGACCCGTCACCTAACTAGATGAGAAACCAAGAATACGAAGGATTGAAACGCCACACCAAGAATCTGAATCTCTTCAAGAATCAAGGTGATAAGTTTGGTTGTTTGAACGCCACAAGATTAACTTGATAAGCTCAAGAAGTTCTTTTAGGAACAAAGAGGAACACAAGACCTCACAATAATAATTTTCTGAAAACAAAAATCTATATCTTACAAAATTCGTAATGCCCATCTATATACTTGGAACAACCCTCCAAGAATAGGAAAAGTCTTAACTATTGCTTTAAAAGCAACACAAGTGCCAACATAAACAAGTCCCCACATTTTTAGGTCTCTTTGGACTTCTAGAGGCAGCCAAAATAACTAAATGACTAAATTCATAACCAGCCAAGACCAAGTTCATTCCCCTATTTAATATCCTTGAAACTCAACAAGTTCACACTCTTTAATGGTCAAACCATGCTGGTCACGTTTTTGCATGCTAATTATCCTCTTCAATTGCTTTGATGACATGGACTAAGCCTTGATTATTATTTGAGCCCATCTTGGTATTTTTGGAATCAGCCCAATTCTCTTGGATTAGCCCATTTAGTGCTTCCTTGAAACGTTTGGCTCTAAGTCTTGTAATTGGGCCACTAGGAAGTGACAAAGGGTCTTGCGCAACTTCAGCTCCATTCCCATGTGTATGATTAGCATGTCCAACTCCTTGGTTTCCATCACAGATAGACTAGAAACGACATCTCTTATCTCAATGACACCACAGGGATATTAAATGAATGGAATTGGGACATGGATGGAATATAATGAAATAGAGCCGCTTTGAGGTTCCCTATGAAATGAGGAATGGAACGGAGCCACTACGAAGAAGTTCCTGGAGTTACAAAGGTAATATAATACAGAATTCATATATAATACAGAATTCATGATGGTAACTGCTTGATTCTTTTGATGATGCAACCTAGAGAAAGTGCCAAAAATTTTAGGTTCTAGGTTCAACTAGCATTTGGTCAATTTGGCCATCTTATCAAAAACCTCTTCTCTTATCCAGAATCTCTAGAAACAAAAAGTCAGAGAAGGAAAGATGTACCTTTTGGGGAGTCTTGGATAGTGTACATTTTCATTGCATGAGAAAGGAAGCTATCCAACTTTTGCATGTACAGGAAAAACATATATTAAAAAAAAAAAAAAAAAAAAAAAAAAAACATTTTGTATGCCAAGGAAAAAATTCCCTGTAATTTCTACCCCATTTTTTTTTTTTTTTTTTAAAAAAAAAATGCAATATGGAAATAACATCATATGCATGGCAAGATCAAACTTGTGAAAGCTCGATGATGCCAATACAGAAAAACAGTTGCCCGACCTGCTTTTTCTGTCTTCCCCAATAAGTACCTGCAATGCTCACTCACATACCCCTGATGCAGTGGTCTTACCTTGCTCTCAAACGTGTAACCCGACACGAACGCCTCCCAACCAGGTCTCCTACTTGAAGGGGTCTTCAATGGAATCCTTTACCTTAGGGCCAACCCCTAAGATAGAGTTCAGATTAAGCGCAACAATAGCACACACAGCAACGGCTTCAGAGAGATCAACTCAGCTCAATAATCTCACAATATAGCTCTCTAAGCACTAATGGAATTCAATACTGAATTCTTGCAGTTCTAAAGCCTTCAATACTGAATTCTTGCAGTTCTAAAGCCTAAGAGCCTCTATTTATAGGCTGACAGTTCAAATGAGCATCTGGCTTGATAAAACTGGGCGCCGTCCAGAGGGTGGTCATAGGCCGTCAGGACAGACAACTGTACGACTGAAATTCTAAAACTTTCGCTGAAAATCTTTCCTGTTTGAGAGCTGCGTCCGAACAGTGTTGCCCTATCGTCCAGACGGTCGCATGTTCGCTGCAGGTAATTTCCATATAGAGGCTTCGCTAGTCTGGACCAGGAGGATGGTCGTCCGGACGGTTGATCTGATGCACGTAATTTCCATATTTGATACACGTGCATCCAGACCATGATGACTGGCGTCCGGACGTCTGGATTTTAATTGCAATACTTGCTTTATGGATGAGCTCATCCAGACGGGAATCCACGTCGTCTGGATGGTAGCAGCAATCTTCCCATATCTGTGTTTTGGAAAGAAATCCTGAAGCTTTGGTTGAACGCTGAGGGTCGTCCGGAGAGTTACTGAATCGTCCGGACAGATGCAAGCTTGAGCAGTTCGAAGCTTCTTAACACAGAGGAGGGTCCAGAAGGGAATCCATGTCGTCCGAATGGATGATGATTTAGTTTTATGTGCGTCAGGATGGTATGTCACGTCGTCCGGACGGCTGGTGCTTTGGACAGCTGGGCGTCCAAACTGTATGACACGTCGTCCGGACGGCTGGCAGGGAACCGAATTTTCTAACTTGCAAACTATGCAGAATCTTCTAGAAACACTTCTGAATAGCGGAATCCCCGTCAAAGAGCATTATTACAAAGAAGTGATTTTGTCCAACAGAATGTGGCCAATTACAAACTAACACACAAGTACCTTGATCAGTTCATAGTGGTGTTTATAGACGACATCTTGGTTTATTCCGCCACTCACGAAGATCACGAAGAGCATCTGAAGACAGTCCTAAGCATCTTGAGAGAAAAGAAGCTTTTTGCCAAACTCAAGAAGTGCAAGTTCTGGCTAAAGGAAGTTTCATTCTTAGGTCACGTAATCTCAGAGGATGGAGTAGCGGTTGACCCAAGAAAGATTGAAGCAGTGACGAATTGGGAGCGACCATCGAATGTAAACGAGATTTGGAGTTTCCTAGGACTTGTCGGATACTATCGAAGATTTGTTGAAGTTTTATCCAAGCTTTCAGGCCCTTTAACTGCTTTGACAAAGAAGAATGCTCGTTTCATCTGGAGTGACGTATGTGAAGAATTTTTCAAGAGCTGAAGCAAAGGCTAGTATCTGCACCTGTCCTGACCCTACCCAAACAATAAGAGAAATTCGATATCTATAGTGATGCATCTCTCCTGGGACTAGGTTGCGTGCTTATGCAGCCAGGCAAGGTGATTGCTTACGCGTCAAGACAACTGAAGGACCACGAGAAGAACTACCCCACGCATGATTTAGAGCTTGCAGCAATCGTCTATGCTCTGAAGATTTGGAGACATTACTTATTTCAAGAAATAGTCAAAATCTACACCAACCACAAGATCCTCAATTATATCTTCACGCAGAAGGAATTGAATATGAGGCAACGAAGGTGGGTGGAGTTAATCAAAGATTACGATTGCCATATCATGTACCACTTTGGGGAGGCAAACGTTGTACCAGATGCATTAAGCAGGAAGGCGTGCAATAAAGTTTTGAGTTCCATCACCACCCCAGATCAACTCGCTCAACAGAAATGATCCAGTTGAATGTCGTAAGCAAACAGACAACTTTGGCGACTCTGGTTATACATCCACTAACTTCTGATAGAATCAAATTAGCCCAGGAAAATGATCTTGAATTGCAAGGATTGATGGAGAAGGCTAATCGCAGCAACGCTTCTGGATTTCATTTCACCAACGACAGTTTACTGAGAATGGGAGATGTCAGGATTGTCATATGTTTGTTTTTGTGTTGGCTACATTCTGTTGGACAAAATCCCTTCTATGTAATGTTGCTGCTTTCACAAGGATGCTGCTTTATCCAGAGTCTACTCTTCAGCTCTGTTCTTCAAGAAGATTCTGTGAAGTTTTCAAGGAAGTTTATTTCGGTTCCCTGTCAGCAGTCCTGACGACGTGGTCTCCCGTCCGAACGCCTCCCGTCCGGACGCTCTCATCAGTCAACAACATCCGTCCGGACGACGAGAACTTTCCGTCCGGACGCCCATCAGTGTCTAGAAGATTCGAACAGTTCAAGGTTGCATACATCCGGACGTAATGGCAAATCGTCCGGACGCTCTTCAGAGTTCGAGAAGATATCCCAATGTTCCAGCGCATCCATCCAGACAACGTGGTTATACCGTCCGGACGCCATTCAGTGTTTGACAAGTATTAGGGTTTCTGCCTCAAGACAAAGTTATGGGAAGACGGCCGCTACCGTCCGGACGATGTCTGATCCCGTCCAGACGATGTTCTCTATGGAAAATGATAAATGTACATCACATGTACAACAAGAGTACAACACCCCTCTCACATGGGGTGGACCCTACACACTGTGGGGCCCATCCCATGTGAGAGGGGTGTTGTACACTTGTTGTACATGTGATGTACGGGAATCACCTCTCGTTCTCTATAAGGCAAGACGTGCATACAAAGTTCAACCGTCCGGAAGTTAGTCTTCATGGTCTGGATGATCGAGCTTCATATATGGAAATTGCGTGCACCAGTTCAACCGTCTGGACGTCAGCCTTCAGGGTCCGGACGCTCCAAAGCCTTATTATGGTAATTATGTGCAGTCGAAGTGCAACCGTCTGGACGCTAGGGAACACCGTCCGGTGTGGCCTTGTTATGGAAGCTTTCAGTGCTACTTTGGAAAGGCGGTTGCAGTTGACCGTCCGGACGCTCGGTCAAGCCGTCCGGACACCCTCCGGTATTTTAGACATAACTGTTTACTCAAATATCGGATTGGGACAAAATTAGCGTCGTTAGAAAGCTAACGAAATTTTCTGTAAATTGAGTGTCTGTCCGGACGGAAAGATTTGCCCGTCCAGACGGCCCCGCAGTAAATTCCAGAATTACTTTCCGGACAAGAAAAACTTGGCCCGTCCGGACGGCCCTAGCTCCCGTTCGGATGCGCGTGCCTCAGACTCCATTTTTTACTCAATTTTGGGTTTCCAAAGACTATAAATAAGAGGCTTGAGGCCTGCTTTCAACATAGAATTCGGTGGTGAATTCTCTACAGCTTAGAGAGGGTGTTTAGGGAGATATTGAAGATCTGCTAGCTCTCTAGCTCTTACCAAGTGTGTGATTTGATCAGCTGTGAAGTCTATCTTAGAGGTTGGCCCTAAAGTAAAGGATTCCATTGAAGACCCCTTCAGGTAGGTGACCTGGTTGAGAAGCGTTCGTGTTGGGTTAAACGTTAGAGAGCAAGGTACGACCACTGCATCGGGTATATGTGAGTGTTACTATCTTGTATCGAGCTTTGTCTTCTGAATAGTGGATATCCTGGGTTTGGCTACCCCTGAGTGGTTTCTCTCTTAATTGAGTTTTCACTTCGTCAACAAAATATTTGTCTCCTTTAAATTCCACATTTAATATTTTGTTGCACATTGTTCACACACACTTGTATAAATTAGAAGTCCATTTATTTTTCATCATACCTAACGATGTGGAGCTGAGAAGAGATATTCTAGATGAAGCTCACAAAACGCGATATACGGTTCATCCTGGAAGCACTAAGATGTACCAAGATTTAAAGAAGAATTTCTGGTGGCATGGCATGAAGCGAGACATTGCTGAATACGTGGCTCAATGTCATGTTTGTCAGCAAGTGAAAGTTGAATATCAAAGACCTGCAGAACCTCTTCAACCTTTAATTGTTCCTGAGTGGAAGTGGGATCAGGTTGCCATGGACTTTGGGGTAGGTTTGCCAAAAGCACCCGGTGGCCAAGATTCCATTTGGGTTGTGATTGACAGGCTTACAAAAAATGCTCATTTCATTCCATTCCACATCACCGACATTGTGCCCAAGCTAGCTGAGATGTACATTAGAGACATTATCAGGTTACATGGAGTGCCTGTCTCTATTGTATCTGACAGAGATTCCCGTTTTACTTCCAGATTTGGAAATGCTTACAAGATGCATTGGGAACTAAGCTGAACATTACCACTGCCTATCATCCTTAAACCGACGGACAATCGGAAAGAACCATTCGGATTTTGGAGGACATGTTGAGGTTATGCGTGCTCGACTTTAAAGGTAAGTGGATTAAATACTTACCTTTAGTCGAATTTCCCTACAACAATAGTTTTCAGGCGACTATTGGAATGGCACCATATGAGGCACTATATGGACGGAAATGTAAATCCCCACTATATTGGGATGAAGTGGTGAAAAATACCTCATTAGGCCAGAAATGATACAAGACATGAAAGACAAGATCTCTATTATTCGAAGAAGGATGTTGACAGCACAAAGCCGGCAAAAAAACTACGTAGACAAACGCCACTGTCAATTGGAATTCAATGTGGGTGACCTTGTGTATCTAAAGGTCTCGCCAATGAAAGGAGTAGTGCGGTTTGGCAAGAAAGGGAAACTGAGTCCAAGATTTGTAGGACCCTTTGAAGTTAAAGAAGTGGTTGGCCCTGTGGCATACAAAGTGGAGCTACCGCCAGCTTTATCTGAAATTCATAACGTCTTTCATGTTTCGACCTTGAGAAAGCATGTTCATGACCCACACCATATCGTAGATTTTGAACCTCTTCAAGTACAAGACGATCTCAAGTATGAAGAATTGCCAGTTCAAATTCTTGATCGCAAAGAGCAACGATTAAGGACCAAAACTATTCCTTTAGTTAAAGTCCTTTGACGAAATCATGATGCTGAGGAAGCGTCTTGGGAACTTGAACATGAAATAAGGAACAAATATCCACATTTGTTTTGAGGTTTGAAAACTCTTTGCAGTATTTGATTGAATTGCTATGTTTTTGAATGTCATACATTTGTGTTATATATTTGTTAGTCTTGGTTTACAGGCATGGACCCTCAAGGGAATCCTATGCCACTTGGTTTTCCATTACTACCTCTGCACTAATTGATGTTCCTGAGGATCCATCGGTACCTGCTGATATTCCTTTGGAGTAGCCTACTGCCCCAGACCTGTTTATGTTAGGAGAGTTCATGTCATTACAACAGACTTATTTTAATAACCAGGCTCTTAATGAAGTGATACTTCTTAATAGGATGGTCCAGATACATCATGATATGGGATGGGATATTCCGATGGAAAACTTTGACCCTGAAGATGAAGACCAGCCAGAGGCAGAAGCTCTTATTGACCAAGCAGAGGACATTCATAAGGCAGCACCCATGGATATCTTCATCGATGATGGGATATAATAAGCTCTTATTATTTCTTGATTGTTATTAGATTGCATCATGATTACTAGGATTGCAAATTTCGAGGAAAAATTTTTGTAAGAAGGGTGGGATGTAATACTCGGGAAAATACTACGCTTAGGACGATAATGCATAAGTAAAAAATATATGTGCGATATGCATGCAGAAGTATAAGGCCTAATTATTATTATTGCTAGCTTAAATAGAATTGTATTTATATATGTATATATATATAAGTAGAGAAATCGGATTAGTAAAGAAAATTACTAACCAAAGTCGATCGAGAGACTTTGGAAGCAAAGTCAATCGATCGGATATTAGATCAATCAAGCGACTTAAAGTTTGCGGGTAAATAGGATCGATCAAGCGATTTTGGGTCGAAGTCAATTGAGCGACTGAATAGTCGATCAAACGACTTAATTATCCAGTGCTGTGCAGTTTATGTGTAAGCTGCAATTGGCAATTTTCTACCTTTGATCCATGAACCCATTTCGTGTTACTGACCTCAGAGGATTGGAAATTTGTCTAGTTAGCTCACTTTAGTTCAAAACGAACTAGATTTTTATTGATATTATATAATCTTTACCTAAAGATGTGGAATAGTAACTTAGGGGATTTGGGCTACGATTTTGGGTGATTGGTTGGCTTAAATCTAGCCATTGAAGTATCTTTTTGCTGGCTTGATCTCAGCCATTCAAGGTTATTATATATAGCACGCATGGGTCATCAACTTATCACTAAAAATCATCAAACTCTCTCCCTACCTCTCTCACGTAAGCTCTCTGCTCCCTCCCTGTTTAGTGCAGAAATTCTAAAGAGAAAAACTCTCTTATTTCTCACATAAAGCCAGCACTTAGAAACCTGAATTGAAGCCTAGAATCACCCTTCATTTTCCAGCAAATGCATTAGAAACCAAAACAGAATCCTCCCCTGTTTGGATCCAAAAACCAGCAAACACAACTCACTTCCAGGAAGTTTATCTTGGACAGCAACTCTTCCTTCCTCTGATTCGTTTTGTCCAAAAGTTGGTGAGTAATCCCTTCCATTAACCCCAGAAATCAGTATCTACTTACCCTTGATTCATGATTTTACACTTCCCCTTCCTTGAGATATTATTGCTAAACGTATATAAGTATATAAGTGACATTCTCTTATTCTCTTCTTGTTGAAAACAGAGAAGCCTTCCTTTGAGGACAGAGTTTGTTCAACAGAAAACTAGTGAGTATATAATGGCTGAAGAACACTTATATATATGTATATTGAAGGATGAAATCGGTTGCGAAGAGATTAGAGTAAAAATGAAATGTTGTCAAGAAGGAATTCTACTATGAATATGATGATTGCCGTGAGCATAACTGATGTGCATGAAAGGTTGAAAGGTAACTTTGCATGTGATACTGGAATTTTATGTATGAAGTGAGTGTGTGCTTAAATTAAGTGTGTGTGTGTGTGTGTGTGTGTGTGTGTGTGTGTGTGTATCCATGACATGGAAGAAGAGAAAGAAGTAAATTTGTGTGTTTTAAGTGTAAATTAAGTAAGAAATGAGCTAGTTGAAAGAAAAGGGTGTTTATAAATGAGGGTATGTATGTGTATATGCGTATTCTTGTTTTAAACTTAAAGGTACACTATGTGCTATAAGTAAATATATATATATATATATGTTCAAGCAAGTGTTTTCTTTAAGGAAATATATTTTTGGAAGAAAGAATAATTCTAGTAGCACTATTATAGTATTAATGTAGATATATGGTGTAAAATAAAACTAAATCGAAATAAAATGAGCATAAGGTTATATTTCTTATATCTAAATCTGTAGCCGTTGTAATGGAGGAATAACCTCTAATAAATAGGTAAAGCAGTGGTAATGCCTTTCGCTAATCTAATATTATCACATGATTACAATTATGCAGCTTTTGAACGTAACCTTTGGAGCAGAATTAGTAAGTATCTCTATACTTACTGAGGACGAAGCTGGTTGATTTTTCCTATAATATTATGTTTACTGCTTTATTTACTTGTTTGCGAATGTGATTTGCATATTTTATTATTTTTAATAATCTGTCTTGATGGAGATCAAGGCACCGCTTCGAAGGATCTCGTTCAAGTACCAATTGGGCCGGTTACGAGAGCACGAGCAAAGAAGTTCAAGGATGTGCTCAATGGACTCATCCAAGAGTTATGGGCTCAAGCAAATTCGGGGAGGCCCATTGAGCATGATCCACGTGGGCAACAAAGAATTGTCACCTTGATTCAAGTTCTAGAAGGATCCGGTCAAGGCTAAGAACTGCTGAGATTGTTCGTTAATTTAGAAGGATCGGATTGCATGACTTATTTTCTTTACCTACCTAAGATCTTTATTTATTTTCTTTCCTTGCTAGGAATTGATTTGGACTTTATTTTCTTTCCTTGCTAGGAATTGATTTGTTTACTTATTAGGATTAGAACTACTTTCTCCGCAAGTAATTTTCTTGTATAAATAGGTGTACCTACCATGTAATCGAGGAGACATTGATGATTCATAAAACTTGTGAGGTTTTATTCTCTTTGGTTCTTTGAAGAACTACTCGAACTTATCGGGATTTTCCATGGCGTTCATCTCGACTTATCAAACGGAATTTCCACCACCGTTTGTGGCGTCTTCCTTATACCGAGGTTCTTGTTTGTCATAAACAACGGGTCGAGGTTTTTCCATTCGAATCTGTCCTTAGAACGGTCTTGGGTTCCCTTTCGTTGTTGGGTCTCGTTATTCTTGACGGGGTTCACATCATTTGGTATCAGAGCTCAGTTTCTAGTTCAGGTTTGCATATCCCTTCACATCACTATTTTGAAATTTTATTTCATTATTCTTAAAAGCCAGTTGCTAATCATCAAAAAAAAAAAAAAAATCGTGTCAAAATTCAGATTTGTGATTTTCGCGAATCTTTGCTTTAATTTTTCAGATTTGAAATTTTCAGATTTGAATTCCATTCTTAATTGATTACGCGAATCTTTGCTTTAATTTTCAGATCAATAATTTCAAGATTTGGATTTTCTTTCCATATCTGCAACTTCCATCTTTGAATTACATGTCGTTATCAATTGTCCTTTTGTCTATTTCCATGTCCTTGTTGAAATCTGATCAATAATTTCAAGATTTGGATTTTTCTTTCCATATCTACAATTTCCAAATTTGATTTACACGTCGCTTTCAATTGTCCTTTGTATAGTTTCATGTGCTTGTTGAAATCTGATCAATCGTTTTTGGCAATTACAATTATTATTGCTGCTTGTGACTAGAAAAAAAAAAAAAAATCATTATTCTGTGCTTCCAAAATTCCAAACTGTCATATTCCTTCTATTTCTAATCTGAAAATTTCCATATTCCTTGTGTTCAAATCTGAAATTCCTTGAGTAGTTCTCGGTGAATTGTTGCTGGAAATTTTGAGTTGTTTGTTTAGTTTCAAAAGAACTAAGAGAGAATTATCGAGTGGAAAAAGGCAAGAGTGGTGAGAACATCAGAGGGTAAAAGCCATATTATTTTGAGTAAAACACGACTGGAGAGTGATCCACCTTTTTGAGTGTAAACACGTAAGGGAGTGATTCGTGAGGATCTTTTTTTCTTTCCAACCTTTGTTTTGCAGCAATCATGTCTCACGATAGTGGTAAGAGCATTGTCGAAGGTGATACAAAATTGGCCGATCCGAAAATGTTTATGGAGGCCATGATGAGTGAGATGAGGCGAGTGATGAAGATGGAGATGGAGCAGGTTCACGAACGGATAGATCAGATGGAGAATAGACTTGAGGAGCAACCACAAAACGGTCGTAATTTTCGTAGAAGGGAAAGAGTTCCACCGAGGGAGGCGGATGAAGAGCATTATGGGTCTGGTTTTGATGAAGAAGAAGATCGGGGTTCCATTGTTAACAATAGGAGACCTGGAGGAAGATTTAGAGAAGCTAGGAATCGTGAAGATAACAACTTGGGTGGTATTAAGATGAAGATTCCATCCTTTCAAGGTAGATCTGATCCTGAGGCATATCTTGAATGGGAGAAGAAGATGGAGTTCGTGTTTGATTGTCACAACTACTCCGAGACAAAGAAGGTAAAATTAGCTGTGATTGAATTTTCTGAATATGCTATTACTTGGTGGGATCAGCTTGTGATAAACAGGAGGCGGAATAGAGAACGCCCAATAGACACATGGGAGGAGATGAAAGTAGTGATGAGAAAACGGTTCGTTCCAAGTTACTACTACCGAGAGTTGTACAAAAGGCTACAAGGTCTTAGACAAGGGAGTCGAAGCGTAGAGGATTACTACAAGGAGATGGAGATTGCTATGATCCGCGCTAATGTAGAGGAAGATTGGATGGCTACAATGGCTAGATTTTTAATTGGCTTAAACCGGGAGATCCATGATAAGGTAGAGATGCAGCATTATGTGGAATTGGAAGATATGGTGCATATGGCTATCAAAGTAAAACAACAACTCAATAGAGGGAGTGGGACACGTGCAGGCCATAACTCTAGTTCTACCTCTTGGAAATTGAGTCAAGCCAAGCCACTGGACAAGTCACAAACGCCCAAACCCGAGCCCAAGTCCGTGACCACCAGCCACGTTCCTCAAGGTAAAACCGAAGCCTCTACCTCTAGGAATCGTGATATTAAGTGTTTTAGATGTCAAGGCAGGGGCCACATAGCAAGTCAATGTCCAAACAAGCAAGCCATGGTGTTGCAAGCCAATGGAGAAATTGTGACCGATAATGAAGATTCCGACACCGACAACATCCCGCCATTGGAGGATGTTTCCGATGAGGAGTATTTAGCCCCTGACGCATTGACATTGGTGGCGAGAAGAGCATTGAGCTTGCAAGCAAAAGGAGTTGATGAAGTACAGCGGGAGAACATCTTTCACACAAGGTGCTACGTTAAAGACAAGGTATGTAGTGTGATTATTGATGGTGGTAGTTGTACTAATGTTGCAAGCACAATTATGGTGGAAAAATTGGGATTGCTCATGATAAAACATCCTAGACCGTACAAGTTGCAATGGCTAAACGATAGTGGTGAGATAATGGTGAACAAGCAAGTGTTAGTTGCATTTCGAATCGGTAAATATGAAGATGAAGTGTTGTGTGATGTAGTACCGATGCAGGCGGGACACTTATTGCTAGGGCGTCCATGGCAATTCGATAGGCAAGTGAAGCATGATGGCTTTACGAACAAGTACTCTTTTGTACTTAATCAACGATCAATCACTCTTGTACCATTGACACCGCAGCAAGTATACGAGGATCAAGTGAGATTACAAAAGGAGGGATCAAAAGAAAGAGAGTGAGCAAAAGAAAAAGAGTGAAAAACAGAGAGAGGCCGAGAAAAATGAGAGAGAGAAAGAAAATCAAAGTTCGGCCCTTGAGAGAAAATCAGAGAGAAAACAAAAGAATTTTTATGCAAAAGTGAGTGAGATCAAGCGGGCAATGTTTTCAAAACAGCGGATGATTGTACTTTTGTACAAAGAGGCACTTTTAAACAATAACGAGCTTGACCTTGCTTTGCCTAGTTCTATTGTTTCTCTTTTGCAGGAGTACGAGGATGTCTTCCCCGAGGAAACACCACATGGGTTACCTCCAATCCGAGGGATTGAACATCAAATTGATTTAGTTCCCGGTGCAACCATCCCAAACCAACCAGCTTATAGGAGCAATCCCGAGGAGACAAAGGAGCTTCAACGGCAGGTAAGTGAATTGTTGGAGAAAGGGCACGTGAGGGAGAGCATGAGCCCATGTGCGGTTCCGGTCTTACTTGTACCTAAGAAGGATGGGACGTGGAGAATATGCGTTGATTGCCGAGCCATCAACAACATAACGGTAAAGTATCGTCATCCTATCCCACGCTTAGATGATATGTTAGATGAGCTGCATGGTTCTTGCATATTTTCTAAGATTGATTTAAAAAGTGGTTTGGCTAATGCTCCGAGCACCTTTATGAGACTTATGAACCATGTTTTGCGTGCATTTATAGGCAGATTTGTTGTTGTCTATTTTGATGATATACTCATTTATAGCAAAAACATAGACGATCATGTAGTACATTTGAAATCCGTTTTAGATGTGCTAAGGAAAGAAAAGTTGTTTGCTAATTTAAAGAAGTGCACTTTTTCCACCGATAACCTTGTATTTTTGGGATTTGTTGTTAGTGCACAAGGTATACAGATTGATGAAGAGAAGGTACGTGCAATCCAAGATTGGCCGAGCCCCACAAGTGTTGGTAATGTTCGTAGTTTTCATGGACTTGCTAGTTTCTACCGGCGATTCGTGAGAAACTTCAGTAGCCTAGCCGCACCGCTTACCGAAGTGATCAAGAAGAACGTTGGATTTCGGTGGGGAGAAGAACAAGAGAAAGCATTTCAATTAATCAAAGAGAAGCTGACTAACGCACCTTTGTTGTCTTTACCTAACTTTTCGAAAACGTTTGAAATTGAATGTGATGCTTCAGGTATTGGTATAGGTGCCGTTCTTATGCAAGAAGGACGAACAATTGCTTACTTCAGCGAGAAACTCAGCGGGGCAGCCTTAAACTACCCAACTTATGATAAGGAGTTTATGCATTGGTTCGGGCTTTAGAGACGTGGCAACACTATCTATGGCCTAAGGAGTTCGTGATTCACACCGATCATGAGTCCTTGAAACACTTGAAGGGCCAAACACAAGCTAAACAAAAGACATGCACGATGGGTGGAGTTCATAGACACGTTTCCATACGTCATTCGGCACAAGCAAGGTAAGGAGAATGTAGTCGCCGATGCACTTTCTCGCAGGTATGCCTTACTCTCCACACTTTATGCAAAATTGCTTGGTTTTGAACACATTAAAGAATTATATGCTGAAGACCACGAATTTTGTGAGGAATATGCGTGCCTAATTGTTCTATGAGGGAGTTATTAGTGCAGGAATCACATGGTGGGGGATTAATGGGACATTTTGGAGTTGCAAAGACTTTGGCTATTTTGCAGGAACACTTCTATTGGCCTCACATGAAACGAGATGTCGAACGGATTTGTGGTAGATGTGTCACATGTAGGCAAGCTAAATCCAAAGTGCAGCCCAACGGTTTGTATACTCCTTTACCAATTCCTAGTGAGCCTTGAATTGATATTTCAATGGATTTTGTGTTAGGATTGCCTAGGACTAAACATGGAAGAGATTCAGTTTTTGTGGTCGTGGATAGATTTTCTAAAATGGCACATTTTATTCCATGTCACAAAACGGATGATGCTTCGCATGTTGCTGATTTGTTCTTTAGAGAGATTGTGAGATTACATGGCATGCCTAGGACAATTGTTTCGGATAGAGATGCTAAGTTGAGCTATTTTTGGAAGACTTGTGGTGTAAGCTAGGTACTAAGCTATTGTTTTCCACTACTTGTCATCCACAAACTGATGGTCAAACTGAAGTAGTAAATAGGACTTTGTCTACTCTATTAAGGGCAATCATTAGAAAGAACATCAAAACATGGGAAGAATGTTTACCACATGAGTTTGCATATAATAGAGCTGTTCATTCTGCTACCAAATTTTCGCCATTTGAAATTGTGTATGGGTTTAATCCTTTAACTCCATTGGATTTGTCTCATTTACCTTTGACGGAGCACATTAATTTAGATGGCAAAAAGAAAGCTGACTTTGTGAAGCAGATTCATGAGAAAGCAAGACTCAACATTGAGCGAAGAACGGAACAATATGCCACACAAACCAACAAGGGACGTCGCAACCTGGTTTTTGAACCCGGAGATTGGGTTTGGCTGCATATGAGAAAAGAAAGATTCCTGGTGAAAAGACGTTCCAAATTGCTCCCAAGAGGAGATGGCCCTTTTCAAGTCCTCGAGCGTATCAATGACAACGCTTACAAGCTAGATTTACCTGGTGAGTACAATGTAAGTACCACTTTTAATGTTACTGATTTGAGTCCTTTTGATGTAGGTGATGATTTGAGGGCAAATCCTTTTCAAGAGGAGGGGAATGATGGAGATCAAGGCACCGCTTCGAAGGATCTCGTTCAAGTACCAATTGGGCCGGTTACGAGAGCACGAGCAAAGAAGTTCAAGGATGTGCTCAACGGACTCATCCAAGAGTTATGGGCTCAAGCAAATTCGGGGAGGCCCATTGAGCATGATCCACGTGGGCAACAAAGAATTGTCACCTTGATTCAAGTTCTAGAAGGATCCGGTCAAGGCTAAGAACTGCTGAGATTGTTCGTTAATTTAGAAGGATCGGATTGCATGACTTATTTTTTTTACCTACCTAAGATCTTTATTTATTTTCTTTCCTTGCTAGGAATTGATTTGGACTTTATTTTCTTTCCTTGCTAGGAATTGATTTGTTTACTTATTAGGATTAGAACTACTTTCTCCGCAAGTAATTTTCTTGTATAAATAGGTGTACCTACCATGTAATCGAGGAGACATTGATGATTCATAAAACTTGTGAGGTTTTATTCTCTTTGGTTCTTTGAAGAACTACTCGAACTTATCGGGATTTCCTGTGGCGTTCATCTCGACTTATCAAACGGAATTTCCACCACCGTTTGTGGCATCTTCCTTATACCAAGGTTCTTGTTTGTCATAAACAACGGGTCGAGGTTTTTCCATTCGAATCTGTCCTTAGAACGGTCTTGGGTTCCCTTTCGTTGTTGGGTCTGTTATTCTTGACGGGGTTCACATCATGTCTAATAACAAGGTGTTGGATCAAGATCCACAGTTGGTACGTGAGGCTTCACTTGAGTTCCAAGGTTCTCAGTGAATGAGAAAGTACCCGAAAAGAGAATAATAAATACAAAAACTGGTGTACCAAGGTCACCAAGGAAACCAAGGTTTCCAGGAGCCAAGGCTCCCAAAGATTATAATTAAAAGTTAAAGTGAGGAAGCCAAGGCTTCAAATAAAACGCTAACCGTGCCAAGGCCAACAGTGGAGTGGAAAAAGGGCAATACCTAAAACTTTGTACTTAAAACCGTCATTGCTTTTTGATTATGTTCATATTCAATTTATGTCTATGATTCGCGACCATAGATTATATATTGCGTATACATGTGATTATATAGCCATTGCATTATGTTGCATTTATTAAATAAACCAGCATTCATATTATTATGGGAAACAGTGGACTCACTTTAGTATTTTATGTTGTTGTTTTCTCCCTGTATTGTGTGATAATTCAGGTTATGAAGAAGAAGAATATCAGGATTATCCAGACTCTTAGATGGTTCCTGATACTGGTTTTTAAGGCTAGACTGCCTTCTTTTTGGGAACTACGATGTTGTAGTTCATTAACCTAGCTTAAGACAATATTTATAATTCTGCAGTTATGTAGTTATTAAACCTTAAATATTTTGACTGGTATGACTATTTATGCCCTGTGAGGCATGACTACTACTGCTTGTATAATTATACTGACTGACTTATTATATCTATTTTGAGGTATTTCAGTAGAAGCCCTGAAGTGTCATTTAATTCCCAAGTCTGTATTATATCTATATACAATCCGTTGCCAATATTTAACTCTGATACGTCAGTAATGTCATGTGAAAATTCAAAAAATTTCACTTACGCTTTTTGTAAAAGAGGGGCGTTACATCATATCATCAGCCAGATCATTGGGTTACCCGTGCTTCAACAGTCAGCCAACCCGTACAATGAGGTGGTCTTGCCTCCGTCTCTGAATGATCTCCGAGAGTTCTTTCAGGCTGTGCCTCAGGGTGAGAAGTGTGCCACCTCCATTTGGATTGGTTCCCTATTTTCCTCACATCGCATGCTTGCCAAGATTGTCCAGCAGAATCTCTGGTCCGTTGTGAGGCGCGGTCATTTGATTTTGAAGAGGGCCCAGTTCGTTTATGCCATCAGTCTTCGCTTGCCCTTCTGCCTGTGCAAGCATATTATGAGTGTTATGTTGGAGGCTCATGATAAGAGCAATACCGGTCTCCCGTATGGTTGCCTACTAGCTCAGATTATCCTACAGTTAGGCGTCGGCGTCACTGGAGAACCAAAAATGAAGATTCAAGACCCCATAAGCAAGCAGACGCTGATGAAGTCTAATGCCCAGTTGAGGCATGATGATTTGGATGATGCTCCACATCCCCCTCCCATCCATGTAGGAGTTCCTGACATGGCATCCTCTTCACAGACTGCTCCTCCACAGTAGGATGTCAGCTATGCTCAGATTTTGGAGGCATTAGCTGCACTTCAGAGCGGCATGCGCACCATGCAGCTGAGACTCTCTCTTCTTTACAGAAGGAGGTTCATTCGATCAACCTCCAAGTGGAGCAGAGCCAGCTGGACATCCAAGAGTGTCTCAGACATCATCACCCATCCAGCAGTGATGATGAGGACGATGAGCCGATGGCAGATGTATCCTAATTTTTCTCTTGTTGTTTTTTTATGTATTTTGAGACATTTTGGGTATCTTTTTGATATTCTTGTAAAATTCTTGGATGTTATTACTCTGTTTTCCCTAATCCTTCTGAGACCTTTAGGGGGAGTAATTTTTGGTGTGTTGGTGTGTTTGATTTCTATTACTCTGTTTTACCCTTTGTCCCTTTGTTGAAAATAATTTATTGACTTCTTAAACAAACCAAGTGTGTGTTTGTGTGCAAACAAATATCTTAGATGCGGAATTGAAATGAGACAAGATATTTGTTACGAAGTGGAAACTCTATGAAGAGAAAAAAACCACTCCAGGGTAGCCAAACCCAAGAAATCCACTATCCAAAGACAAAGCTAGTTACAAGACACTCGTACTCACATAACCCTATGTAGTAGTCATTCCTTTAACTCTGATGTGTAGCCCAACACGAACGCTTTCCAACCAGACCTTCCACCTGAAGGGGTTTTTGATGGATTCATTTACCCTAGGGCCAACCCCTAAGATAGACTTCACACAAACAATGAGCACACACCGGCAACGGCTTGAGAGCTAGCAGATCTTCCATTCTCCCTAAACACCCTCTCAAAGCACTATGAAATTCACCACCGAATTCTGTACAAAACACAGACCTAGAGCCCCCTATTTATAGGCTTCAAGAGACCTTGAAAACTGATGAAAATCGGACTCTGTCTGTCGACCGTCCGGACATGAAGTTTGCCCCGTCCGGACAGGTTTCTGCGATATCCTTCAGAAATAGCACATATCTTATCCTTATCAGGTGTGCATACGGACGGCTTGACCGAGCGTCTCGACGGTCTTCACTGAAATCCTTTCCAAGTTCGAACAGAATTCTAGAGTTATCTGAATTATGTATATCGTCCGGATGTGTTACCAAGTCGTCCGTACGGCTTGCAGATAATGAACATCGTCCGAACATGATGCCGAGTCGTCCAGACGGAATACTGAAACTTCCCAATCAGTGTCGATTTTCTGAGAATAGACTTCTTGTAGAATACTGATTGATCGAGAGTCCAGACGGTGTGGCTCTAATGTCCAGACGTCATCAATGTTTATCTGTAGGACACTGAGGGGCATCCGGACGCCTTCAAAGGCCCGTTTGGACGGTTGCACAGGAACCGGTTCAATTGACTTGATTTTTCCACAGGACTCTTCATGGATGACTTCTAGAAGCTTGTGAATAGTAGATGTCTGAATATATGAAGATTCCAATTTGAAAACCGACTATCTGTTAAAATGCAACCATTACAAATACTAACAAACTCCCCATTTGGCCATTCTGGGACAAACACTTGACCGGTTTGGAAATACATTTCCGGTCTAAAAACTAACATTTACTCCCCCTTTTTGTCTCAAAGGGACAAAGGGTAAACATAGTATAGTAAGACCACAGTATTAAAATACTCCCCCTTGATATCTCAACAGAACAAGGGTAGACAGAGTACATAAAATCCACAGACAAAAACGTTCTAAAATCCAAAACAATAGGAAATTAGAGAAGAGTCTGCAAGTGGCCCAAAAGAGAGGAACAAAAATCCTCCAAGTACCAAATCCTGTTGATCCACTGAAATCAAGTAACGGAGAGAAAACCATATAAAAAGCTGGATTTGAACTACTTCGACTTCTAGCTCCTGAAGCTGGGAAACCATAAATTGAAAAGTTTCAATCACTTGAGTCTTTTTGCCCGAAACTGATCATCTGCAAAAAGAAATCCTCTAGACAAGTGGTATGCAAGATGATAAAGAAGATTCACCCCTGAATCTCTAGCTGGTGCAGATCTAGAGGAAAAGGTTACGGAAGACTCTGTATGAGTAGGGGGAATGAGCTCATCTAAAATTTGAGATCTCTGGAACATATGATTTCAATACTGGTCTGATTTCCAAAGAGCCCTCTGTCTGACACTATGCTGGAAGCTGCTGGACAACATATTCCTGAAAATATTTAAACAGAAATCTATCCAAAAATAACACCACAAGGAAATATTTGTTAGCTTGTAATTGGCTTCATTCTGGTTGGACAAAATCACATGTTTGTAAAGGTGTTTTTTAACAGGGATTCCACTATTCATAAGTGTTTCAGAAAATCTGCACTGTGTACAAGTCAAAAGAATCGGTTACCTGTCAGCCATCCGGACGACCGTGCCATCCCGGCCGGACGCCCATCTGTCCACTGTTCCATCCATCTGGACGACGTGCCATACCGTCCGGACACCTGACAGACCAAGCATCATCCGTCCGGACGACGTGTATTTCTGTCCAGACCCTTCACTTTATCGAGAAGCTTCTGTTCCAGCTTGCATCCGTCCGGACGACTCAGCCGCCCGTCCGGACGCCTCAGCAGCCCGTCCGGACGCCCTTCAATATTCAATCAAGCATCTGATTCTTTCCAAAATTATATATAGGAAGACTGCTGCAACCGTTTGGACGACGTGGATTTCCGTCTGGATGGGCTTCTCCTTAAGGCAAGAATCGCAATTCAAATTCAACCGTTCGGACGTCTGTCAGCATGGTCCGGACGCGCGTTCAACGGATATGGAAATTGTGGATTCGACTTCAACCGTCCGAACGCCTGCCTTTCATGGTCCGGACTCGCGCACAGTAAATATGGAAATTGCATGTTGAAAATTAACCGTCCGGACGGCCATCCCCCATGGTTCGGACGCACGAAGCCTTATATGGAAATTACTTGCAGCGGACGTGCGACCGTCCAGACGACAGTGTCTCACCTTCCGGACACGGCTCTCAAACAAGAAAGATTTTCAGCGAAAATCTCGGAAATTCTGGTCGCACAGTTGTCCCTCTGGACGGCCCATGTCCACCGTCTGGACGGCGCCCATATATTTTACAACAGTCGCTCATTTGAACCTCAGCCTATAAATAGAGGCCCCGGGGCATTGAGAACTGTAAGAATTCGGTATTGAATTCTATCAGAGCTTGGAGAGTTATTTGTAAGATTATTGGGGCTGATTTGTCTCTCAAGCCATTGCAAGTGTGCTGTTGCTGTGCTACAACTGAAGTCTATCTTAGGGGTCGGCCCTAAGGTAAAGGATTCCATTGAAGACCTCTTCAGGTAGGAGACCTGGTTGAGAAGCGTTCGTGTTGGGTTACATGTTAGAGAGCAAGGTACGACCACTGCATCAGGAGTATGTGAGTGTTACTGCTTTGTATCTAGCTTTGTCTTTTGAATAGTGGATATCCTGGGATTGGCTGCCCCGAAGTGGTTTTTTTCATCTTGAGTTTCCACTTCGTTAACAAAAATCCTTGTGTCATTTATTTTCCGCATTGTTATTTTTGTTGACACTTTGTGCACACACTTGCTATTTTTTTTTTTAAGTCAATTTTCTGTTTTTCAATTGGTATCAGAGCTTGGTACACTCTCAGAAGATTAATTTCTTGAGTGTTATTTTTTTTTTTTACTTCTATTTATTATAATGTCTCAAACTCTTAATTTTGTTCCTGCCTTTGATGGTAGGAACTATGGCTATTGGAAGACACGTATGCGTTTCTTTCTAAAATCTATTGACTGTTGGAGTATTGTAAAAACTAGTTGGACCAAACCAGAGGATGCAGCACTCGAACTAGTCCCTCAGAAAAACGCACGTCTTTCATATGATAAAGGCCATGCTCTGTGCCAAGCACTTTCTCCATCAGAATTCGCAAAAATTTCAAATTGCGAATCAGCCAAAGAAGCATTGCAAATTTTGGAAACAACATATGAAGGCACGAAACTTGTAAAATATGTCAAACTTCAAATGTTGATTTCAAAATTTGAAGAAATTAAGATGTTGGAAGATGAGACGTTTGGAGAGTTTTACTCCAAGATGAGTGACCTAAAAAACTCCATGGTGAGTCTTGGGAAGCCTATCTCGGATGTAAAACTCATCCGAAAGATTCTAAGATCTTTGCATGAGCGTTTCAGGATCAAGGTAACCACCATTGAAGAAAGCAAACATCTAGAAGAGATGAAGATTGAAGAGTTGGTGGGATCTCTTCAAACGTATCAGCTGTCTCTGCCCCCAGTCAAGAAGTTGAAGACCATTGCCCTGAAAGCTTCCAAGAAGAAGGTAGAACTTCAGAAGACCATTGCCCTGAAAGCTTCATCTGAAGATGACTCTGAGGAGGAAGAAAAAGTTGTGGCTATGTTAGCCAAGAACTTCAGAAGACTGATGAAAGATGATCGGTTCAAGAAGAAGTTTTCTGAAAAAGTAAAGAAACCTCTCAGAGAAGCTGAACCTGAGGAAGAAGAGAAGAAAGATCCCAGAGGACCCTGATGTTTTGATTGCTCAGGCTTTGGGCATATCCGGGCCGATTGCGGGAACCTTAAGAAGGGCAAAGGGAAGGAATACAATGTGACTCTCAATGATGAGTCAGAAGAAGAAGCTCCAGAGTCTAAGAAATTTCTGGCCTTTGTAGCCTCACATGCTGAAGAAGAAGACTCTTAATAGTCGGAGTGAAAATTGAAATTTGACTTCTAAAATAAATAGCAAGTGTGTGCACAAAGTGTCAACAAAAATAACTATGCGGAAAATAAATGACACAAGGATTTTTGTTAACAAAGTGGAAACTCGATTAAGAGAAAAACCACTCTGGGGCAGCCAAACCCAGGATATCCACTATTCAGAAGACAAAGCTAGATACAAGATAGTAACACTCACATATACCCGATGCAATGGTCGTACCTTGCTCTCTAACGTATAACCCAACCAGAACGCCTCCCAACCAGGTCTCCTACCTGAAGGGGTCTTCAATGGAATCCTTTACCTTAGGGTCAACCCCTAAGATAGACTTCAGTTGTAGCGCAGCAACAGCACATTTGCAATGGCTTCAGAGGAAACTTAATCAGCTCAACAATCTCTCAAAATAACTTCTCTGAGCACTTGTGAAATTCAATACCGAATTCTTGCAGTTCTCAATGCCCAGGGGCCTTTATATAGGCTGAGGTACAGAATGGGCGACTGCAGTGATATATGCTGGTGTCATCCAGACGGTGGACATGGGCTGTACGGACGGACAACTGTGTGACAGATTTTTCCGAAAATTTTGCTGAGAAATCTTTTAGATATGCGTTCGCTGCAAGTCCGCTGCAAATCTTTAAAGATATGAGTCTGGACGGTGAGACACTGTCGTCCGGACAGTCGCACTGCAAGTAATTTCTATATAAGACTTTAGTGCGTCCGGACCATGGGGGATGAGCGTCCGGACGGTTGAGAGGCGTTCGGACGAGATGCTGAAACGTTCAGACGGTTGAAGCAATCTTCCCTTAAATTGAACTTGGGAAGAATCTGAAGCTGATCGATCACTGAGAGGCGTTCGGAAGGGCTGCTGAAACTTCCGGACGGATGCAAGATGGAACAGTAGCTTCTCGAAACAGTAAAGGTCCGGACATGAATGCACGTCGTCCGAACGGATGGAACAGTGGTCAAATGAATGTCCGGACGGGATGACACGTCGTCTAGACGGCTGACAGGGAACCGAAATCTTCTAACTTGTAAGCAGTGCAGAATCTTCTGATATCACTCTGAATAGTGGAATCCCTGATAAAAGCATTTATACATACAAGTGATTTTGTCAATCATGTTAGTTTTATTGGCCTCATTCTGTGTATGGACAAAAACACTTTTATGTAAAAGATGTTGTGAACAGGGATACCACTATACAGAGTGATGTCAAAAGATTCTGCCTGCAAGTCAGAAGAATTCAAGTTCCCTGTCATCCGTCTGGATGATCGAGCCATCCCGTCCGGACGCCCATCTGTCAACCGTTCCAGCCGTTCGGACGACGTGCCATACCGTCCGAACCCTATACTGTATCGAGAAGCTTCTGTACAAGCTTGCATACGTCCGGACGTCTCAGCAGCCCGTCCGGACGACCTTCAGTGATCGACCAGCTTCAGATTCTTTCCAAGTTCAGAATAAGGGAAGATCGATACATCCGTCCGGACGATGTTGGTGTCCCGTCCGGACGCGCGTCTCCATAAGGCAAGAATCGCAATTCAAATATCACGGTCCGGACGTCAGTCAGTCTTGGTCCGGACGCGTGAGCAACTAATATGGAAAATGCCGATTCGACTTCAACCGTTCGGACGAGCGCATAACTGATATGGAAATTGCGTGTTGAAGTTTAGCTGTCCGGACGTTCATCCCCCTTGGTCTGGACGCGCGAAGCCTTATATGGAAATTACTTGCAGCGGACATGCGACCGTCCGGACGCGACTCTTAAACAGGAAAGATTTTCAGCAAAATTTTCAAAAAATCATGTCGCACAGTTCTCCGTCCGGACGGCTCAGGTTCACTGTCCGGACGGCGTCCGTACATATTACAGCAGTCGTCCATTCTGCACCTCAGCCTATAAATAGAGGCCCATGGGCATTGAGAACTGCAAGAATTCGGTATTGAATTCCACAAGAGCTCAGAGAAGTTCAAGATCCCTCTGAAGCCTTCACAAGTGTGCTGCGCTACATCTGAAGTCTATCTTAGTTGTTGGCCCTAAGGTAAATGATTTCATTGAAGACCCCTGATGTGAACCCCGTCAAGAATAACGAGACCCAACAACGAAAGGGAACCCAAGACCGTTCTAAGGACAGATTCGAATGGAAAAACCTCGACCCGTTGTTTATGACAAACAAGAACCTCGGTATAAGGAAGACGCCACAAACGGTGGTGGAAATTCCGTTTGATAAGTCGAGATGAACGCCACGGGAAATCCCGATAAGTTCGAGTAGTTCTTCAAAGAACCAAAGAGAATAAAACCTCACAAGTTTTATGAATCATCAATGTCTCCCCGATTACATGGTAGGTACACCTATATAAACAAGAAAATTACTTGCGGAGAAAGTAGTTCTAATCCTAATAAGTAAACAAATCAATTCCTAGCAAGGAAAGAAAATAAAGTCCAAATCAATTCCTAGCAAGGAAAGAAAATAAATAAAGATCTTAGGTAGGTAAAGAAAATAAGTCATGCAATCCGATCCTTCTAAATTAACGAACAATCTCAGTAGTTCTTAGCCTTGACCGGATCCTTCTAGAACTTGAATCAAGGTGACAATTCTTTGTTGCCCACGTGGATCATGCTCAATGGGCCTCCCCGAATTTGCTTGAGCCCATAACTCTTGGATGAGTCCGTTGAGCACATCCTTGAACTTCTTTGCTCGTGCTCTCGTAACCGGCCCAATTGGTACTTGAACGAGATCCTTCGAAGCGGTGCCTTGATCTCCATCATTCCCCTCCTCTTGAAAAGGATTTGCCCTCAAATCATCACCTACATCAAAAGGACTCAAATCAGTAACATTAAAAGTGGTACTTACATTGTACTCACCAGGTAAATCTAGCTTGTAAGCGTTGTCATTGATACGCTCGAGGACTTGAAAAGGGCCATCTCCTCTTGGGAGCAATTTGGAACGTCTTTTCACCGGGAATCTTTCTTTTCTCATATGTAGCCAAACCCAATCTCCGGGTTCAAAAACTAGGTTGCGACGTCCCTTGTTGGCTTGTGTGGCATATTGTTCCGTTCTTCGCTCAATGTTGAGTCTTGCTTTCTCATGAATCTGCTTCACAAAGTCAGCTTTCTTTTTGCCATCTAAATTAATGTGCTCCGTCAAAGGTAAAGGAGACAAATCCAATGGAGTTAAAGGATTAAACCCATACACAATTTCAAATGGCAAAAATTTGGTAGTAGAATGAACAGCTCTATTATATGCAAACTCAACATGTGGTAAACATTCTTCCCATGTTTTGATGTTCTTTCTAATGATTGCCCTTAATAGAGTAGACAAAGTCCTATTTACTACTTCAGTTTGACCATCAGTTTGTGGATGACAAGTAGTGGAAAACAATAGCTTAGTACCGAGCTTACACCACAAAGTCTTCCAAAAATAGCTCAAGAACTTAGCATCTCTATCCGAAACAATTGTCCTAGGCATGCCATGTAATCTCACAATCTCTCTAAAGAACAAATCAGCAACATGCGAAGCATCATCCGTTTTGTGACATGGAATAAAATGTGCCATTTTAGAAAATCTATCCACGACCACAAAAACTGAATCTCTTCCATGTTTAGTCCTAGGCAATCCTAACACAAAATCCATTGAAATATCAATCCAAGGCTCACTAGGAATTGGTAAAGGAGTATACAAACCGTTGGGCTGCACTTTGGATTTAGCTTGCCTACATGTGATACATCTACCACAAATCCATTCGACATCTCGTTTCATGTGAGGCCAATAGAAGTGTTCCTGCAAAATAGCCAAGGTCTTTGCAACTCCAAAATGTCCCATTAATCCCCCACCATGTGATTCCTGCACTAATAACTCCCTCATAGAACAATTAGGCACGCATAGCTTATTTTCTCGAAATAGGAATCCATCAAGTCTAAAGAACTTACCAGAGGTGATTTTCTCACAAGCTCGATATTCCTCACAAAATTCGTGGTCTTCAGCATATAATTCTTTAATGTGTTCAAAACCAAGCAATTTTGCATCAAGTGTGGAGAGTAAGGCATACCTGCGAGAAAGTGCATCAGCGACTACATTCTCCTTACCTTGCTTGTACCGAATGACGTATGGAAACGTCTCTATGAACTCCACCCATCGCGCATGTCTTTTGTTTAGCTTGTGTTGGCCCTTCAAGTGTTTCAAGGACTCATGATCGGTGTGAATCACGAACTCCTTAGGCCATAGATAGTGTTGCCACTTCTCTAAAGCCCGAACCAATGCATACAACTCCTTATCATAAGTTGGGTAGTTTAAGGCTGCCCCGCTGAGTTTCTCGCTGAAGTAAGCAATTGGTCGTCCTTCTTGCATAAGGACGGCACCTATACCAATACCTGAAGCATCACATTCAATTTCAAACGTTTTCGAAAAGTTAGGTAAAGACAACAAAGGTGCGTTAGTCAGCTTCTCTTTGATTAATTGAAATGCTTTCTCTTGTTCTTCTCCCCACCGATGTCAGATCGGACCACATTGCACTCAACAATGATTCTGCGATCCATGATTTTGGTTTGGAATGCGCTCCTATCTTCCTAAGTCCTCTGGTGGACCCTGCGCTGGGAACTAATTGCAAACATGATTCTGCACAAAGAAACCAGCAAGATTTTGCCAAAAATAGTCCAAAAAGATTCTTGTTAGGTCATAAAAATGGGGCAGAGTAACGGCAGTACAAAGAACTATTAAGAAAAGACAAAAATTATCACATTTATAGTCCCACAAAGTATCACCACAAATAATCCCAACATGCATCTCATAATCTCAAAAAAAAAAAATCAACATTCTAACAGTTAAAATAAACTAAAGAGAAAAGGACTAGAAGAATACCTGGATTTTGAGATTAATGCACAAAAAGACAAAGAGGGATGAGATAAGGCCAAAAGCACTCAAGAAATAACTCACTAAAAGCCAAGAAGTGAGATTGTGGTGGGGTAGAGTGGATAGGTGGCGACCAGGGTATATATAGCCTCTGTGGGGTCCCCGTCCGGACAGTGTATTAATGTCGTCCGGACGCGCGCTGCCTCGAAAATGAGCAGACTGGTCACGCGCATCCGGACGATATATCCTTACCGTCCGGCTGTTGGTTGCCACGCGCGTCCAGACGTAACCTGATCCCTGTCCGGACGACTAATCTCCGCCCCTCCGAACTCCAGAAGAAAAATATCGTCCGAAAAACGAAAATCCACCCGTCCAGACGACTAAGCTTCACACTGAAAAATAGAAAAACTGAGGAAAATTTACAAAAATCAATTTTTCTCAAGTCAGTTTCAGAACATGCATGTATAATCCACTGATAACACAATCAGAAAGCATCTCAAAACTAAGCAGAGATATAAAAAAGAGTTGAGATTTTAATCAGCACAAATATTTTCCTGAACATAAAAAATTTAAATAGATAACTCAACTCATGCAATGCGTGTGTGTGAAGACTTAACCCGCAAGGTATGACTATCATAGATATGACAAAGAGCAACTAGATTTCCTAGACAAGAGAGAAAATCAATGCAAGATTAGTCAAAAGTCAAACCTCATAGTTTACTAGGGCCTAGCCACCCTCATCTGATACACTCCCTCTGAGATGCAGCACCTAATTGTTTTACTTGTACCATGAAGGACAAAGTAAATGTTTTACTTGCACGTAGAGGGCAAGGCATAAATCAAATTCAGCACATAAGCAGTGAATAATTAAAGTACATAATTCATTTGATTTACTGCTTGATTCTTATGATGCTGCAATCTAGAGGGAATGCCAGAGTTTTTAGGTTCTAGGTTCAACTAGCATGTGGTCAATTTGACTATCTAATCAAAGACCTCTTCTCTTATCCAAAATTTCTAGAAACACAAAGTTAGATAAGGAAAGATGTACCTTTTAGGGGAGTCGTGGATAATGCACATTTTTCATCGTATGAGAAAAGAACCTATCCTACTTTTGCATATACAGGAAAACACTTGGCAAATTATAGTTAGAGACTCTCAATTATATCTAAGCAAAGTAAATTAATACTCAAATATTTGAGATATCAGGAGAAAATACATGCAATTATCTGTTATGCCAAGAGAAAAAAAAAATCCTGATGATGCCATTACAGAAAAACAGTCGCTCAACCTGCTTTTTCTGTCTTCCCCAATAAATACCTGCAAAGGTCTCCAATCAAAATATAGGGGGCAAAACAAAGTACCACTACTTCCTAGATTGCATATAAAATATAATAGAAAGATGAGCAATTGAACCTGATGCCATAGGATTAGGAACCAAATCCTAGGCATGAGCACCTGATCCTACTAGGTGCGTCTGTTCCTCCTCATGGGGTGACGGTCCTTCTTAACCCAAACCTGCCTTTCTGAGGATGGTTGCTGGCAGGACATCATCCACTCCATCATGCACTGCATCCAGGTAGGTGGCTTACTGTGGTATTGATCTTCTTCCACCTTCTAGGGCCTTCTAAACTGCTTGAGTTTGTTCGTGGAGTTGCCATTGTGATTGGCTGGTACAAATCGCTGCCGAGGCCACTGGTGTTGAGATGCCTGGTATAGTGGTGCATGAGACCAATGAGCTTGATATCTTGGTGCTTGATAATAGGGAGCCTGATACCATGGAGTCTGAAACTGAGCCGCAGGTCTAATGCCATAATTTGCCTGTCGGGGCACTTCTTTCCTGGCCTTGGCTTTCTAAGCCTTGAGAAGGGAGCACTGAGGACGTCCATGCCCACTTAGACCACAATGATGGCATATGGGAGGTCTTCTGATGGAATGAGGCTTCTGAGTGCCTGTAACATCATCATTGACCTTGTCCTTCCCGTTATCTTCAACAGTGGGAGGAGGCTCTGGGACTGCAGGTTTTACAAATACAGTCTTTGAAGTAGGGGGAGCATCAGAAGAGGGAGCTTCATACCCGAGACCGGTCTTGTCAGAAGGACTCTTCTGGACTGACAGCATACGAGTCAACTTCTCTCATCAGTGACTCTATCTAACCGGAGCTGCGTCTCAAGTAGCTTTTCCTCGAGCTCTTGTATTCTGAGCAGCAATGAACTCTTCTCAATTTGCAGACTGTTCAGATCATAGAGGTGCTGTTTACGACCTTCCCTCAGCTTTTCATACTCTATATAGAGTGTCTTGTAGGCCTCCTTGAGCTCTTCCCCATTATCACTATGCTCCGAATAATAAGAGTCTTCTTCTTCAACATGTGGGGCTACAAAGGCCAGAAATTTCTCAGACTCTGGAGCTTCTTCTACTGACTCATCACTGAGAGTCACATTGTATGCCTTCCCCTTGCCCTTCTTAAGATTCCCGCAATCCGCCCGGATATGCCCAAAGCCTCAACATTCAAAACATCGGGGTCCTCTGAGATCTTTCTTCTCTTCTTCCTCAGGTTTAGCTTCTCTGAGAGGATTCTTTACTTTTTCAAAAAACTTCTTCTTGAACCGATCATCTTTCATCAGTCTTATGAAATTTTTGGCTAACATAGCCATAGCTTTTTCTTCATCCTCAGAGTCATCTTCAGATGAGGCTTCTACCTTCTTCTTGGAAGCCTTTAGGGCAATGGTCTTCAACTTCTTGACCGGGGGCAGAGACAGCTCATATGTTTGAAGAGATCCCACAAGCTCTTCAATCTTCATCTCTTCAAGATATTTGCTTTCCTCAATGGTTGTTACTTTGATCCTAGAACGCTCAGGCAAAGATCTTAGAATCTTTCAGATGAGTTTTACATCCGAGATAGGTTTCCCTAGACTCACCATGGAGTTTCTTAGGTCACTCATCTTGGAGTAAAACTCTCCAAATGTCTCATCCTCCAACATCTTAATTTCTTAAAATTTTGAAATCAACATTTGAAGTTTGGTAGATTTTACAAGTTTAGTGCCTTTATATGTTGTTTCCAAAATTTGCCATGCTTCTTTGACTAATTCGCAATTTGAAATTTTTGCGAATTCCGATGGAGAAAGTTCTTGGCACAGAGCATGGAGGGCTTTATCATTTGAAAGACGAGCATTCTTCTAAGGGACTAGTTCGAGTGTTGCATCCTCTGGTTTAGTCCAACCAGTTTCAACAATACTTCAACAGTCAATAGATTTCAGAAAGAAAAGTATACGTGCCTTCCAATAGCCATAGTTCGTACCATCAAAGGCAGGAACATAATTAAGAGTTTGAGACATTTCAACAGAAAAAAAGTCAAAATAATAACACTCAAGTAATAAATCTTCTCAGTGTACCAAGCTCTGATACCAATTGAAATTTGAAATTTGACTTCTAAAACAAATAGCAAGTGTGTGCACAAAGTGTCAACAAAAATAACTATGCAGAAAATAAATGACACAAGGATTTTTGTTAACGAAGTGGAAACTCGATTAAGAGAAAAAACCACTCTGGGGCAGCCAAACCCAGAATATCCACTATTCAGAAGACAAAGCTAGATACAAGATAGTAACACTCACATATACCCGATGCAGTGGTCGTACCCTAACGTGTAACCCAACATGAACGCCTCCCAACCTGGTCTCCTACCTGAAGGGGTCTTCAATGGAATCCTTTACCTTAGGGTCAACCCCTAAGATAGACTTCAGTTGTAGCGCAGCAACAACACACTTGCAATGGCTTCAGAGGAAACTTAATCAGCTCAACAATCTCTCAAAATAACTTCTCTGAGCACTTGTGGAATTCAATACCGAATTCTCGCAGTTCTCAATGCCCAGTGGCCTCTATTTATAGGCTGAGGTACAGAATGGGAGACTGCAGTGATATATGCGGGTGCCATCCGGACAGTGGACATGGACCGTCCGGACGGACAACTGTACGACATATTTTTTCAAAAATTTTGCTAAGAAATCTTTCCTGTTTAAGATCTGTGTCCGGATGCTGAGACATTGTCGTCCGGACGGTCGCACGTCCGCTGCGAGTAATTTCCATATAAGGCTTTCGCGAGTCTGGACCATGGGGGATGAGCCTCCGGATGGCTAATCTTCAACACGCAATTTCCATATCTGCTATGCGCGAGTCCGGACCATGATAGGCAGTCGTCCAGAAGGTTGAAGTCGAATCGACAATTTCCTTAACTGATGAACGCCCGTCCTGACCATGGCTGACTGTCGTCCGGACGGTGATATTTGAATTGCAATTCTTGCCTTATGTATGAGCGCGTCCGGACGGGAATCCACGTTGTCCGGACGGTTGAAGCAATCATCCCTTAAATTGAGAACTTGGAAAGAATCTGAAGCTGATCGATCACTGAGAGGCGTCCGAACGAGCTGCGGAAATGTCTTGACGGATGTAAGCTGGAACAGTAGCTTCTCAAAACAGTAAAGGTCTGGACGGGAATGCATGTCGTCCAGACAGATGATGCTTGATCTGTCGGGCCGTTCGGACGGTGTGACACGTGATATGAACTCCACCAACAATTGTGATGAAACCCGATAACAATGATGGTTTGAAACCCCAAGATCGTGTAGACAAGAATTGTTGAGGCTTGACCCGTCACCTAACTAGATGAGAAACCAAGACTACGAAGGATTGAAACGCCACACCAAGAATCTGAATCTCTTCAAGAAACAAGGTGATAAGTTTGGTTGTTTGAACGCCACAAGATTAACTTGATAAGCTCAAAAAGTTCTTTCAAGAACAAAGAGGAACACAAGACCTCACAATAATAATAATTTTCTGAAAACCAATCTATGTCTTACAAAATTCGTAATGCCCATCTATATACTTGGAACAACCCTCCAAGAATAGGAAAAGTCTTAACTATAGCTTTAAAAGCAACACAAGTGCCAACATAAACAAGTCCCCACATTTTTAGGTCTCTTTGGACTTCTAGAGGCAGCCAAAATAACTAAATGACTAAATTCATAACCAGCCAAGACCAAGTTCATTCCCCTATTTAATATCCTTGAAACTCAACAAGTTCACACTCTTTAATGGTCAAACCATGCTGGTCACGTTTTTGCATGCTAATTATCCTCTTCAATTGCTTTGACGACATGGACTAAGCCTTGATTATTATTTGAGCCCATCTTGGTCTTTTTAGAATCAGCCCAATTCTCTTGGATTAGCCCATTTAGTGCTTCCTTGAAACGTTTGGCTCTAAGTCTTGTAATTGGGCCACTAGGAAGTGACAAAGGGTCTTGTGCAACTTCAGTTCCATTCCCATGTGTATAATCAGCATGTCCAGCTCCTTGGTTTCCATCATTCTCCCCCTCTTGAGAAGGATTTGTCCTCAAATCATCACCTACATCAAATGGAGACAAATCAGCAACATTAAAGCTTGCACTAACACCATACTCACTCGGTAAGTCAAGTTTGTAGGCATTATCATTGATGCGCTCCACTACTTGGAATGGTCCGTCACCCCGAGGTAGGAGTTTTTAACGCCGTTTCTCTGGAAAACGTTCCTTCCTTAAGTGTAACCAAACCCAATCTCCTGGTTCAAATACTACCTTCTTGCGTCCCTTGTTGGCTTGATGGACATATTGTTGAGTCCTCCTTTCAATGTTCAGCCGTGCCTTTTCAAGAATCATCTTTACAAATTCTGCCTTCTTTTTGCCATCTAAGTTCACACGTTCACTCAAAGGTAAAGGAGTTAAATCCAAAGGTGACAATGGGTTAAAGCCATAAACAATTTCAAATGGTGAAAACTTAGTTGCAGAATGTATACTTCTATTGTAAGCAAATTCAACATGTGGCAAACAATCTTCCCATGTTTTCAAATTCTTTTTAATGATAGCACGCAACAAAGAAGACAAAGTTCTATTTACTACTTCAGTTTGACCATCCGTTTGTGGATGACAAGCAGTAGAAAACAACAATTTGGTTCCCAACTTTCCCCACAAAGTCTTCCAAAAGTAACTCAAAAACTTTGCATCCCTATCAGAAACAATGGTCCTAGGCATGCCATGTAACTTAACAATTTCTTTGAAGAACAAATCAGCTATATGTGAAGCATCATCAGTTTTATGACAAGCAATGAAGTGTGCCATCTTGGAAAATCTATCTACCACCACAAAAACTGAATCTCTCCCCCTCTTAGTCCTAGGTAAACCTAAAACAAAATCCATAGAAATATCAGTCCAAGGTTCACTAGGTATTGGCAAAGGGGTGTACAAACCATGGGGTTTCAACTTAGACTTAGCATGTTTACACGTGATACACTTCTCACAGATTCTTTCCACATCACGTTTCATATGAGGCCAAAAAAATGATCATGCAAAATTCTTAAAGTCTTAGCTACACCAAAATGACCCATCAAACCACCACCATGAGCTTCTCTCACAAGCAATTCACGCAAAGAACACATAGGCACACACAGTTTATTTTCCCGAAACAAAAATCCATCTTGCCTATAAAACTTATCAAACGCCACTTTTTCACATGCATTGAACACATCACCAAAATCAGAATCTTGTGCATACAAATCCTTAATATATTCAAAGCCAAGCAATTTTGTATCTAAAATGGAAAGTAAAGCATACCTTTGGGACAATGCATCAGCCACCACATTTTCCTTACCTTGCTTGTATCTGATCACATAAGGAAATGTTTCAATGAATTCCACCCACTTGGCATGGCGTTTGTTTAACCTTTGCTGTCCTTTCAAATGCTTCAAAGATTCATGATCTGTGTGAATCACAAATTCCTTTGGCCATAGATAGTGCTGCCAATTTTCCAAAGCCCTTACCAAGGCATACATTTCCTTATCATAAGTGGGGTAATTTAGGGCTGCCCCACTCAACTTTTCACTAAAATAAGCAACTGGATGACCACCTTGCATCAAAACAGCTCCAATACCTATTCCTGAAGCATCACACTCAATTTCAAAAGTTTTAGCAAAGTTAGGTAAAACAAGCAAAGGTGCATTAGTTAACTTTTCTTTGATCAAATTAAATGCATTTTCTTGTTCTTTTCCCCACTTAAACGGCACATTTTTCTTGATGACTTCAGTAAGAGGGGCGGCTAAGCTACTAAAATCACGCACAAACCGTCTATAGAAGCTAGCTAAGCCGTGGAAACTCCTCACTTGGCTGATTGTTGTAGGCTTTGGCCACTCTTGGATTGCCTTCACCTTTTCCTCGTCCACCCCAATTCCTCTCTTACTAACAACAAAACCAAGAAACACAAGCTTATCCGTGCAAAAGGTACACTTCTTGAGGTTAGCAAACAACTTTTCTTTCCTCAGAATTTCCAAAACATATTTTAAATGCATCACATGTTCTTCCAAGTTTTTGCTATAAATTAGGATATCATCAAAATACACAACTACAAATCTGCCAATAAATGCACGCAAAACATGGTTCATCAAACGCATAAATGTGCTCGGCGCATTAGTTAAGCCGAAAGGCATCACTAACCATTCATACAAACCATATTTAGTTTTAAAAGCAGTTTTCCATTCATCACCTTCCTTCATCCTAATTTGATGATATCCACTCTTAAGATCAATTTTTGTAAAGACACAAGAACCATGCAATTCATCCAGCATATCATCTAACCTAGGAATAGGATGACGATACTTTACCGTTCTGTTGTTGATGGCCCGGCAGTCAACACACATTCTCCATGTTCCATCCTTCTTAGGAACTAATAGCACCGGGACCGCACAAGGACTCATGCTTTCACGCACATACCCCTTCTCCAATAATTCACCTACTTGCCTCTGAAGTTCCTTGGTCTCCTCGGGGATTGCTCCTATAAGCAGGTCGGTTAGGAATTGATGCACCGGGTATGAAATCAATTTGATGTTCAATCCCTCGGATTGGAGGTAAGCCACTAGGTACCTCTTTGGGAAAGACATCTTCAAACTTCTGCAAAAGAGAAACAATATTGCTCGGCAAAGCACCGACGAGATCATTAGTACATAAAAGAGCCTCCTTGTACATGAGTACAATAAGGGGCTGGTGTGAAAATAATGCTCTCTTGATCTCACTTTTTTTTGCAATGTAATTGAATTTTTCCTCTCTTGCTCTTACTATGGCCGAAATCCTTTCTCTTTCTTTTTCACTCTGATCAATGTTTTTCTCTCTTTCTTTTTTTTTCAACTCTTTTTTTTCCACTTTCGGCCTTCCTTTCTTTTTCTTTTTTCTTTTCATTTGATTTTTGTAACTTTAGTTGGTCCTCCATGACCTGTTTTGGAGTTAATGGCACAAGAGTAATGGGTTGCCTTTTAAGAGTGAAAGAATACCTATTTGTGAATCCATCATGCGTAACCCTCCGATCATACTGCCATGGTCTTCCCAACAATAAATAGCATGCATGCATAGGAACCACATCACAAAGCACCTCATCCTCATATTTGCCAATGGATAATGTCACCAACACTTGCCTTGTCACTTTGATTTCGCCACATTCATTCAGCCACTGAAGCCGGTAAGGTTGAGGATGTTTCAAGGTGGTTAAGGCCAATTTCTCCACCAAATAAGTGCTGGCTACGTTTGTGCAACTCCCACCATCAATAATGACGCTGCAAACTTTGTTATTTACAAAGCACCGAGTATGAAACAAGTTTTCCCTTTGGTTACTTTCTTCCTCCTTAACTTGCACATTAAGAACTCGCCTTGCTACCAATAAATCTCCAACCACAGCATTTTGCTCATCATCGGCATCCTCCAAAGGTGGCATGTCATCATCATCTACTTCTTCCTCATTCTCCGACGAAAGCTCTCCTTGGGCGTTTATCACCATCACCCTTTTGTTTACACACTGGCTGGCTATGTGTCCCCGCCCCTGACATTTAAAACACTTAATATCACGTGTTTTAGAAATAGAAGCCTTGGTGTTACCTGAAGTAGTGGTGGTTGTTGGTTTGGCATTCTTAGAGGGTTCAAATTTTTGCTTATTTTGAAGCTGCTCGTCCCTTTTTGGAGCTGTCTTCCATGGGCTGGTGGTAGCCATAGGTTGTCCCCTCCTAGCCAATCCCTTCCGTTTGAATTGTTCCTCCACTTTTATGGCTTGATGCACCATATCCGTTAACTCAACATAGTGCTGCAACTCGACTATATCTGCAATCTCACGATTTAAACCGTGCAAAAACCTAGCCATGGTGGCTTCTCGGTCCTCTTCTACATTAGCCCGGATCATAGCTACCTCCATCTCCTTGTAATACTCATCCACACTCTTGGAACCTTGAGTTAACCTCTGCAACTTTTGATACAATCCCCTATAATAATGGTTGGGTACAAAACGCCTCCTCATAAGCATTTTCATCTCCTCCCAAGTGTCCACGGGTGGCTCCCTATTTCTCCTCCTATTAATCAGTAATTGATCCCACCAAACAATGGCATAATCTGTGAATTCAATTGCAGCCAACTTAACCTTCTTTATCTCGAGTAGTTGTGACAATCAAACACCATCTCCATTTTAGTTTCCCACTCCAAATAAGCTTCAGGATCATTTTTACCTTGAAAAGACGGGATTTTAATCTTTATGTTTCCTAAATCATTATCCCTCCTAGGCCTACCCATCCTAGCTTCTCTATTCCCATACCCACGCTCAAACCTGCCTCGGTTCAAATATGGCTCATCAAATTCCTCCAACTCCGCCTCTTCCTCAACATTCCGCCACGGAACACGCCTACCTTGTTGCCTATTGGGATTGTCTTGTTGCTGTCCAACCTCTCGTGAATAGTTTCTAATTCATCCCTCAACATACGCCTCATCTCCCCTAACAACGCTTGCATTTGGAGGTTCGAAGCTGCGGGTTGTCGAAATTCTTCGGTTCTGTCTTCTTCTTGATTATTGGACATGTTTAGAATCTGCAAAACAAGGTTAGAATCCTCACAAGCACTCCCTCACATGTTTCACTCAAGAATTAATACACTTACACTCGTGTTTTCACTCTAAACGGCTTTTACCCTCTTTTGGTCTCACACACTCTTGCCTTTTTCCACTCTTTTGTGTCTTCTTAGTTCTTAATCGAACTTCAAGAAACTAATTCAAAATAATCCAGCAGCAATTGAGAAATAAACAAAACTCATCAAAAAGGTCAAGAACTTGAATAATGTGAGAAACAAGATAGAAAGGAAGAAATTTTCTTACTCAGAAAGGTCAAAATAAGGTGAGAAACAAGATTGAAAGGAAGAAATTTTCTTACTGGAATCGAGTACTTTTTCTTTTCTTTTCTTTTCTTTTCTTTTCTTTTTTTCGTTTTTTTTTTTTTTTTTTTTTTGCTCCTTTTTTTTTTTTTTTCACAGCAGGGAACAGGAAATTAAAAAAAAAAAAAACAATAATAAAAGATAGTCAAACTTGCCTTAGAACCAAGGCTCTGATACCAAAATGATATGAACTCCACCAACAATTGTGATGAAACCCGATAACAATGATGGTTTGAAACCCCAAGATCGTGTAGACAAGAATTGTTGAGGCTTGACCCGTCACCTAACTAATGAGAAACCAAGACTACGAAGGATGGAAACGCCACACCAAGAATCTGAATCTCTTCAAGAAACAAGGTGATAAGTTTGGTTGTTTGAACGCCACAAGATTAACTTGATAAGCTCAAAAAGTTCTTTCAAGAACAAAGAGGAACACAAGACCTCACAATAATAATAATTTTCTGAAAACCAATCTATGTCTTACAAAATTCGTAATGCCCATCTATATACTTGGAACAACCCTCCAAGAATAGGAAAAGTCTTAACTATAGCTTTAAAAGCAACACAAGTGCCAACATAAACAAGTCCCCACATTTTTAGGTCTCTTTGGACTTCTAGAGGCAGCCAAAATAACTAAATGACTAAATTCATAACCAGCCAAGACCAAGTTCATTCCCCTATTTAATATCCTTGAAACTCAACAAGTTCACACTCTTTAATGGTCAAACCATGCTGGTCACGTTTTTGCATGCTAATTATCCTCTTCAATTGCTTTGATGACATGGACTAAGCCTTGATTTTTATTTGAGCCCATCTTGGTCTTTTTAGAATCAGCCCAATTCTCTTGGATTAGCCCATTTAGTTCTTCCTTGAAACGTTTGGCTCTAAGTCTTGTAATTGGGCCACTAGGAAGTGACAAAGGGTCTTGTGCAACTTCAGCTCCATTCCCATGTGTATGATCAGCATGTCCAGCTCCTTGGTTTCCATCAACACGTCGTCCGGACGGATGGAACAATGGACAGATGGGCGTCCGGACGAGATGACGCGTCGTCCGGACAGCTGACAGGGAACCGAAATCTTCTAACTTGTAAGCAGTGCAGAATCTTCTGACACCACTCTGAATAGTGGAATCCCTGATAAAAGCATCTATACATACAAGTGATTTTGTCAACCAGAATGTAGCCATTCAAAACCTAAGACAAAGCATAGTGATAATGGGGAAGAGCTCAAGGAGGCTTACAAGACACTCTACATAGAGTATGAGAAGCTGAGGGAAGGTTGTTAGCAGCACCTCTATGATCTGAACAGTTTGCAGACTGAGAAGAATTCTTTGCTACTCAGAATACAAGAGCTCGAGGAGAAGCTACTAGAGAAGCTGACTCGAATGCTGTCTATCCAAAAGAGCCCAACTGACAAGACCGGTCTTGGGCATGTAGCTTCCTCTTTTGATGCTCCTTCTACTTCAAAGACTGTATTTGTGAAACCTACAGTCCCAGAGCCTCCTCCCACTATTGAAGATAAAGGGAAGGACAAGGTCAATGATGACGTCCCAGGCACTCAGAAGCCTCATTCCATTAGAAGACCTCCCATATGCCATCACTGCGGTCTTAGTGGGCATGTTCGACCTCAGTGCTTCCTCCTCAAAGCTCAGAAAGCCAAGGCAAAGAAAGAAGTGCCCCGACAGACTAATCATGGCACTAGACATGCAGCCTAGTTTCAGACTCCATGGTATCAAGCGTCATACCATGAAGCTCCTTGGTCTCATGCACCACGATACCAGGCATCTCAGCATCAGTGGCCTCAGCCACGATTTGTACCTGCCAATCACAGTGGCAACTACAAGAACAAATCCAACCAATTTAGGAGGTCTCAGAAGGTGAAAGAAGAACAGTACCACAGTGAGCCACCTATCTGGATGCAGAGCATGATGGAGTGGATGATGTAGTCTTGCCAGCAACCACCTACAGGAAGGTAGGCTTGGGTCAAGAAGAACAATCATCCCATGAGGGGGAACAGACGCACCTAGCAGGTTCAGGTGTTCATACCTAGGATTTGGTTCCTAATTCTACGGCATCAGGTTTGATTGCTTTTCTTATTTACTATACTTCATGCAATCTAGGAACCATTTGTGTTTTTGCCCCCTATTTCTCTTGAGAGAATTTTCCAGGTACTTGTTGGGGAAGACAGAAAAAGCTGGTCGAGCGACTGTTTTTCTGTATTGGCATCATCAAGTTTGATCATGCCTTGCATATGATGTTTTTCCATATTGCATTCTTTTTAATAATATAAAAAAAAAAATTTGGGGAGAATTTGCAGGATATTTTTCTCTTGGCATATTAGATAATTGCATGTGTTTTCTCCTGATATCTCAATTCTTTTGGTATTAATTTACTTTGCTTAGATATATTTGAGAGTTTCTGACTATAATTTGCCAAGTGTTTTCCTGTATATGCTAAAATAGGATAGCTTCTTTTCTCATGCGATGAAAAATGTGCACTATCCACGACTCCCCTAAAGGTACATCTTTCCTTCTCTGACTTTGTGTTTCTAGAATTTTTGGATAAGAGAAGAGGTATTTGATAAGAAGGCCAAATTGACCACACGCTAGTTGAACCTAGAACCTAAAAACTCTGGCATTCTCTCTAGGTTGCAGCACCATAAGAATCAAGCAGTCAATCATATGAATTCGGTGCTTTAATCGTATGTTCACTACTTATGTGCTGATTTTGCTATATGCCTTACCCTCTACGTGCAAGTAAAACATTTACTTTGTCCTTCATGGTACAAGTAAAACATTTAGGTGCTGCATCTTAGGGGAGTGTATCAGATGAGGGTGACTAGGCCCTAGTAAGTTATAAGGTTTGACTTTTGACTTATCTTCTTTGATTTTGTCTCTTGTCTAGAAAATCTTGTTGCTAAATCAGGTCAATGAAAGTCATACCTTGTGGGTTAAGTCTTCACACACACACGTATTGGATGGGTTGAGTTGCCTATTTAAAATTTTCTATGTCCAGGAAAATATTTGTGCTGATTGTACTCTCATCTCTCTTTTATATCTCTGCCTAGTCTTGAGATGCTCTCTGAATGTGTTATCAGTAGATTATACATGTGTGTTCTGAAACTTACTTGAGAAAAATTGATTTTGTAAAATTTTCCTTAGTTTTCTGATATTTTAGTAGGAGCGTCCAGATGGTCCCTCTTGGCGTCCGGACGGGGATGGAGTTGAGTCGTCCGGACGGGATCTATTTACGTCCGGACGCGTGCGGCACCCAACGGCCGGACGATCAGGATAGACGTCCGAACGCGCGTGACCAGTCTGCTCATTTTTTAGGCAGCTCGCATCCGGACGGCCTTAATACACCGTCCGGATGGGGACCCCACAAAGGCTATATACACCCCTGGTCGTTATTTCTCCTCCCTACCCCACCACAATCTCACTTTTTGGCTTTTAGTGAGTTATTTCTTGAGTGCTTTTGGCTTTATCTCATCCCTCTTTGTCTTTTTGTGCATTAATCTCACAATCCAGGTATTCTTCTAGTCCTTATCTCTTCAGTTTATTTTAACTGTTAGAATGTTTATTTCTTTAGGAATGTCTTTGAAATTATGAGATGCATATATTTGCCATGTTGGGATTATTTGTGGTGATACTTTTTGGAACTATAAATGTGATCATTTCTGTCTATTTTTTTAAGTAGTCCTTTGAACTGCCGTTACTCTGCCCAATTTTTATGACCTAACAAGAATCTTTTTGGACTATTTTTGGCAAAATCTTGTTGGTTTCTTTGTGCAGAATCATGTCTGCAGGCAGTCCACAGCGCAGGGTCCACCAAAGGACTGTGGAAGATTGGGCTGCACTTCAAGCCAAAACTATGGATCGCACAGTCATAGCCGAACGGAATGTGATCCACTCTAACATCATGGTGCTACCTCTGGATAGCATCCACGACATTATCCAGACGTACCATTGGGGATATCTTCACACCTGTGCCTGTGTGGTGTACACTAGGCTAGTCAAGCTCTTTTATGCCAACCTAGAGGTGGTGCAGGACTATGATCACGGGATGGTGCTTCAGTCCATCGTTGATGGCCATATCATCACTGTTGATCCCCAGATCATCAGTCGCTTCATTGGAGTTCCTGTCCGCGAGATATTTGGCAGCCCGTACAATGAGGTTGTTCTCCCTCCTTCCATGGATGATCTCCGGGAGTTTTTCCGAGCTAATCCACAAGGTGAGGAGCGCGCCACCACCATCAGGATCGGCACTTTATACCCCTCCCACTGTATGTTGGCCAAGATCGTCCGTATGTCAGGCGCAGTGACCTTATTTTGAAGAAGGCCCAGTTCGTTTATGCCATTCACTCCGCTTGCCTTTCTGCCTGTGCAAGCATATTTTGGGCGTGATTTTGGAGGCCCGTGATGAGGGCGATACCGGTCTCCCTTTTGGCTGCCTACTCACTCAGATCATTCTTCAGTCGGGGATCAATGTTACTGGAGAACCGAAGATGAAGATTTAGCAGCCCATTAGCAAGCAGACTTTGATGAAGTCCAATGCTCAGCTGCGGAGAGATGACTCCGATGATGAGGTGCCCATACCTGCTGCCATGCCTGTTGGTTTTCCAGACATGGCTTCCTCCTCCCAGACCGTCCCGCCATCTGAGCCGGAGGTCAACTATTCTCAGATCATGGAGGCTCTGGCTGCCATTCAGGGGGGGATGAGCTCTATGCAGATATCTATGTCCTCCATGCAGCAGTCCATCACCACTATGTAGTTGGAGGTACACTCCATTAACAAGCGAGCGGAGCAGAACCAGCTAGACCTCCGAGAGTGTCTCAAGTTCCATCATCCGGACAGTAGTGATGATGAGGATGCTGCTCCTAGGACTGCTCCTATGGTTGAGGATGTTTGAGCTGTTTTTATTTATCTTTGTTGTAGTTTTTATTTTGAAACATTTGGCTCATATTTTGTTACTTTGGCTTAAATTTTTGGACTAATATTACTCTGTTTCCCGGGTCCTTCTAAGACCGTTAGTGGGGGTAATTTTTATTTGCAATGGGTTTTTGTTACTCCGCTTTACCCTTTGTCCCTTTGTGACAAAAAGGGGGAGTAATTTTTATTTTTGGACCGGGAATGTGTTTTCAAACCGGTCAAGTGATTTTTGTCCCAAAATGGCCAAATGGGGAGTTTGTTAGGTTGTAATTGGCTTCATTCTGGTTGGACAAAATCACTTGTTTGTAAAGGTGCTTTTTAACAGGGATTCCACTATTCAGAAGTGTTTCAGAAAATCTGAACTGTGTACAAGTCAGAGTATCTAAATCCACAGACAAAAAAATTCTTAAATCCAAAACAATTGGAAACTAGAGAAGAGTCTGCAAGTGGCCCAAAAGAGAGGAACAAAAATCCTCCAAGTACCAAATCCTGCTGATCCACTGAAATCACGTAACGGAGAGAAAACCGTATAAAAAGCTGGATTTGAAACACTTCGACTTCTAGCTCCTGAAGCCTAGAAACATGGACTAAAAAATTTTAGTCACTTGAGTCTTCTAGCCCGAAACTGATCATCCACAGAATGAAATCCTCTAAACAAGTGGTCTGCAAGACGATAAAGAAGATTTACCACTGAATTTCTAATTGGTGCAGATCTAGAGGAAGAAGTTACGGAAGACTCTGTATGAGCGGGGGGAATGAGCTCATCTAAAATTTGAGATCTCTGGAACATATGATTTCAACATTGGTCTGTTTTCCAAAGAGCCCTCTGTTTGACACTATGTTGGAAGCCGCTGAACAACATATTCCTGAAAATATTTAAACAGAAATCTATCCAAAAATAACACCACAAGGAAATATTAGATCCTGTTAATTTAAAAAATAATGTGGTATTATGATGGCTATCAATTAGATGCATAAAGAAATACAAAAGTAAATATAGCAATCCAAAAGACATAGATTAGTAATATCCATCCAGCATAAAGACAGAAAAATATTCATGCATAATCTCTCAAATCATAATCAATTAAAGATTCCAATATTCTAAAAAGAACCAAAGCTTAATAGAATAAGGAAAGTCAAAGAAAATACTTGGGAATGAGAAAAGATGTGCAGAGAATACCGAAATCTTGAGATCAGTCCGAGAGAAAACACACACAACACGACATGATAGAATAGGCAAAAAGTAGTGTGTTTGGCAGAGAAAGCAAAAAGCTCGCGTCCGGACGTGGTACAAACTCGCCCGGACGGCATACTGTCAGATAAGAGATCGATAGAGTCGAGCGCGTCCGGACGCAAGAACATGTTCGTCCGGATGCTTCACACTATAAGCTGAAAATCATAGGGAAATATGCAGAAAAATTTTCCTAACTTTAGCTTCAGAACACGCATGTATAAATAACTGATAAAACAGTCAAATAGCATTTCAAAAATATACCAAGATATAATTGAGAGTTAAGAGTCAATAAGCACAAAATTTTTCCTGCAGATAGAAATTTTTCAATAGTAAACTTAACTCATGCAATGCGTATGTGTGAAAGCTTTCTCAATAAGGTATGAAGTTCACTGATATGACTCAAAACAACTGGATTTTCTAAATAAGAGAGAAAATCAATGTTAGATCAGTCAAAAGTCAAACCTTATTTTACTAGGGTCTAGCCACCCTCATCTGATACACTCTCCCTAAGCTGCAGCACTTTCTTTTACGTCGTCCTTTAGTGACCGTCTATTTCCGCAATGATTTGGTCACTGACTGTTTCTATAGGGACAAGTTCAAGAACAGATTTATAGCACAAAAGTAGTGGATCTTTTTATTTATCCATATTTATTCAGTTTTGAATGCTTTTTATCACTTGGTGCTGCAACCTAGAAAAAATGCTGAATTTATGGGTTCTAGGTTCAACTAGCGAGTTGGTCAATTTGACCATCTTAGCAAAAAAATCTCTTTCAATAGAATTTCCAGAAGCTAAAAGTCAGAGTGAAAAAAAAAATGTACCTTAGGGGAGCTTTGGATAGTGCACAATTTTTCATCATATGAAAAAATCTAGCATTAAGATGCACATGAAAACTTAGCAGATATCAGACATGAACTCTCAATCATATATAAGCATATTCAATTAATGCACAATGAACTGAGATATCAGGCAAAAACACATACAATATCTGAAAAGCTATAAAAAAATAAAATTCTGCATCTTCTCCCCCAATTTTTTATTAAAAAAAAAAACATGCTTCACAATAAAGAGGACAATATAGACCAAGCATGTAAGGTAAAAACAAACCTGACTTCAGGGAAAGAGGTTTGATAGTACCATGATAGAAAAGCAGCCGCTCGACGTGCTTTTACTATCATCCCTATTTAATACGTACAGAATTTCCTCAAGACAAACAAGAGGGAATATAGGGATAGAAAAGGTGGTTCCACAACAACATGCAAAGCATTCATGAGATAAGATTATATAAAGATGCAATGCAAACATACCTGACATGTACTAGGATTTAGGAACCAAAATCCTAGGCACGGAAGACCTCACCTACTAGGTGAGTCCACTTCCCCTCAAGGGGTGAATAGTCTCATCCTTCCTTACCCATACATTCTCTATCTGTGAGGCAGGGGTGTGAGCCATGTCCAAATTGATCAGTCTGATTAGGACACTCTTCATCATGTTGACAAGCCATTCATTGGTCTGATTCTTCGTTCTGAAGCATTCGGCTTTGGTGTGGCCATACTTACCACATTGACGGCAAGAGGGAGAACCCCTTTGAGGATAATGTCGTTGTTGCAGAAAAGCATGATGAGGCTTGGAAGGTTTAGAGCTAGAATTACCTGTCTTTTGCTCTGTTTTCCTGATCCAGGGCGGTTGATGTCAGACCTGAGGACAGTGTGGCCTGATGTGTCCAAATACACCATAATGAAAGCAGGTAGGCTGACTTTGTTTGCTGAAATGTGATGAGTGCCAAATATTGTGTATTTGGACCCCTTGATTTACATTAGTTAGACCTTTAGCCTTGTTATTTTCTGATGCTTTGGTTAGTTTTTGTGTTTTTATGTTTTGTAGGTCAATAAGTGAGGAATGGTAAAATTCATGTGGAATTGCTTGGAAAATTCGGAAGTTCTGAAGAACTCGATCGATCGAATTTTGCCCGAAGTCGATCAATCGAATAAAAGTCGATCGATCAAAATTTCCCAGAACGTACTTTTGCAGAAGTGCGCCAGAACACCCAATCAGGAGCTTCTCCATGACAAAAAGCAGTTCTCCCTCTTATTTTCGCAGCAGAACACGCTGGTTTCGTGACCTTGGTTGTCTCTAGCAAGAGAGGAACCCTAGAGGGGGTTAGATGAGTCATTTTACATGGGTTTCTAGCCCTAATTTCCTTCTATAAAAACCATAGCCATACCTCCTTGTTGAGGGAGTTCAGAGAACAGTAGCTAGGTTTAATTTCGTTCATTTCATAGTATATTTCAGTAGCTTTTGTTCTTAGACACTTTCTCTTTGTAAAGCTTTTCTTTTATTTCCATGTTTGTTCTTCATTTTCTTGTGGTGTTCTAGTCATAGAAGGCTAGTAACCTCAACTAAGGTTGATGATGAAACCTTTCCATTGATGACACTCATACTCTTGTTATACTACTTGCACATTTGATGATATATCATATTTGTTGTTCAAGTTCCATTCATTTAAATGCTTTATCTTTTGCAATGAATGTGATTGTTGGTAGATATAGGACATTTAATGTGTTTTAACCGATGGATACATTGTTTTATCGGTTTGAATGATGATATCCATTGTGATTTGTTCACTAAATGGATACATTGGATGATTTGATTTCAAATGGGTACTCTTTGTGATTTATCTTTGATTTGGATTCATTTAATGGTTCTAGAGTATGTGGTTGAGAAACTTGAATAACTCCATAAGCTTAATGTTCTTTGGGTGTTCAAGTGGGAACCAAGAGTGTGAGTTGTTGGATTTGGTTTGGTAGATTCCTTAGCCTTAGTTCCTTTTAATTTCCATATTTCATTTCATCTCTTTTATTTAGTCTTTTACTCTTGAATCAATCCTCAAACCTTTGGAACTAGGTTAAAATGAAGTTGATTAAACAAGACACCAATATTTGACCATTTCCCTATGGATTCGACCTTGCACTTGCACACACTATATTGCAAACGATTTGTGCTCTTGCACTCACTCATTAAAACACACATCAAGTTTTTGGCGCCGTTGTCGAAGAAATCGATTCAAAAATTGGTTTTTGTTTGATTGATTTTGTTTTTCTACTAGTTAGATAGATTTTTGTTTCATTTTTTTAGTTGTTTAGGTTCTGTTCTGTATTCTAAAGTTATTTCTTTGTTTCTCCCGGATCTGTTCTACAGCTTCTGCAACTTACTGGGTGCCCTGAAGAATCGATCAATCGAAAATAAATTCGATCGATCGAGTTTTGATCGATCGAGTTAGCATCTGCCTAATAATATAAAGTCGATCGATCGAAAATATATTCGATCGATCGAAATAGACTTCGATCGAACGAACTTCCTGCACAGCAGCAGCTCGGAACAAGATAAGTATCTCTGTTCCAGTATTTCTTTTAGTTCATTTTGTTCATTTTGTTCATAATTTGTTTCTAGTATTTTACTGTTTGTTTAATTTTCTTTTAGTTCATTATAATTTAGTTCAAATTCTGTGTAGTTTGTATTTCATATTACCCTAAATTTATTTTATTTTGTTCTAACAAAAAAAAATAAGAGTTTCTGTTCTGTTTTTATTCCTGTTTCTGTTCTTGCACAATTTCAAAGATTCGATCGATCTACTACAATTTCGATCGATCGATTTTATATTCGATCGATCGACCTCAACTCAGAAGGCAGCTCCTGGATAAGATCAGTAGCATAAATTTTTACCAAAAAATTCTTTCTGGTCCCAATTTGTAAGTATTCTTATTTTTACTTTTGCTGCTATCTTTGTGTAAATTGTATGCATTTTTGTTAGTCTTTACCTTTTTATCTTTGTTGTGTTATTTTTCTTTTGATTTTAAAAAAAAAAAAAAAAAAAAAAACTTTTTTTCTTTTGCTAGTGTGGGTCTACTTAGCTATCTAAGGGCAATGACAAGGTGAATTCTGGCAAGGAAAGGTCTTGGGATTTAAGTGTGTCCAATGTGACCCCCCTCACCTACCTGGGAACTAGCCTAGATTGTACTTTTGAGAACTTTGTTGCCCATTAGCAAATTCTTTTTTTATTTTTTGTCTTTTGGTTAAACATTTGTGTATGCTTGGTGTATGCTTGGTAGAAGATCTTTGAACCTAGACTTGACATCTTTAGATCCCGAAATTGAAAGAACATGCATAAAGGAGAAGCCTTAAAAATTCTGTTGAGATGGGAGATAACATGCATGCGGATGAGAATGAGAGGAATCGGGGAGAAAACGTTGATCATACTAGGACACTTGGGGATTTGTTTGCACCCGTTGCAACAAATTCTCCTTCATGTATAGTGTTACCCCCAACCAATGAGACTCACTTTGACCTGAAGCCTCATGTCATCCAACTCCTACCTGCATTCCATGGCTTGGACCTCGAAATTCCTTATAGCCATGTGAAGAAATTCAAAGACATCTGTGCCATCTTCAAATTTTAAAATTTTTCTGAAGAATCTGTGCATCTTAGGCTATTTCTTTTCTCACTCCATGATAGAGCCAAGGCATGGTTGGATTCAAACATGCCTGGTTCCATCACTTCTTGGGAGAACTTGCTAAACAAGTTCTACAACAAATTCTTCCCCATGTCCAAAGTCAATGAGTGTATGAAGGAGATAAGCTCATTTACTCAAGAAGAAGATGAGAAATTTTCTGAGAGTTGTGAGAGATTTCAAGATATGCTGATTAAGTGCCCTCCACATGGATACGAGAAGTGGAGACTCGTGCAATTTTTCTATCAAGGATTAACTCAATCCAACCGTAGCATGATCGAGTCGATGAACGGAGGCGCATTTCTGAGTTTGACGGGAGAGGAGGCATATAGGACCTTGGATTAGTTATCCGACAATTCCCAACAGTGAGATTTTTCAAGCTGTCGAGACAAAGCTGCTCGCATTCAGAAGAAGGGAGGCATCTACGAGGTTAAAAATGAAGATAGATGCCCTTACCAAAAAGGTCGAAGCCCTAATTGTTAGCAAATTCATGAATGCTGCCAATCCATTCCATGTTGACTCCTGTTCCATCTGTGCTAGTCCCATGCATTTAGCACAGACTTGCCCATCATTGCCGGCTTTTGTCGAGTCACCAATGGAGCAAGTGAACGCTTTCAACGATTATCGGAAACAATCCAGTGGACCTTTCTCTGAATCATACAATCCAGGGTAGCGGAACCACCCTAACTTTTCTTGGAAGCAGAAACCAGCCTATGACTCAAGGGGGAGTTCCTCACCAATCCCATACTCAATACCCCCCTGGATTTCATCAGCCGGTTCACCATCAAAACAGTCCATCCCAGCCAGCACCATCATACCAAGCCCCTACTCAAGCCCCTGCCTCTTCTTCACAATCTTCTTTGGAAGACACTCTTAAGGCTTTCATCCAGCTTACAGGCCAATCCATCAATGACGTGAAGAATGCTACCATGGTGAACACTCAAGCTATAGCCAAGATGGAGACCCAGATCGGGCAAATTGCTAGTCACCTGGGGGAGAGAGAGAAGGGAAAGCTCCCTAGACAGCCTGTGCCAAATCCAAAGTTCCAGTTCCATGAGGGAAGTTCATCAAATGCAATGCATGGGCTGGAGCATGTGCAAGCCGTTGTCACACTGAGGTCAGGGAAACAAGTAGACAACCAAGTGGTTCACCCTGAGGAGAACCCTGCTGCACAAGAAGGACAAGGAAGTAGGAGTGTAGAGAAGAGAGATGCCGAGCCATCTACATTAGCTCCGACCATAGAGACTCCTCCTAGGTCGTTCATACTTAAGGCGCCATTCCCTCGCGCCAAAGAAGGGAGGAAAGTTCGAGGACAATCTGAAGGTGTTTAAACAAGTGCAGATCAACATCCCGTTCTTGGATGCCATCCAGCAAGTGCCGTCTTACGCTAAATTCTTGAAGGATTTGGTAACTGTAAAATGGAAAACCAATGTCCCAAAAAGAGTTTGCTTGACCGAGCAAGTCAGCTCAATCCTCCAGTGTAGGCTGCCTATCAAGTATAAGGACCCCGGATGTCCTACTATTTCCTGCACAATAGGCATCAGCCACATTGAGAGGGCACTGATAGACCTTGGAGCCAGTGTCAATCTCCTACCCTATTCAGTTTACCTGCAATTGGGGTTAGGAGAATTGAAGCCCACCTCCATGACACTGCAGTTGGCTGACCGGTCAGTTAAGATACCACGGGGAATAGTAGAGGATGTTTTGATTAAGGTGGACAAATTTTATTTCCCCGTAGATTTTATAGTGCTTTACTGAGCCGGTACAGAACGTTGGAGTTCAAATACCGGTGATCTTTGGGTGACCATTCTTAGCTACGGCTAATGCCCTGATCAACTGTAGGACGGGGGTAATGAAGATCTCCTTCGGCAATATGACAGTGGAGCTGAACATCTTTGACATCAGCAAGAGGCCGAGGGAATGCGATGAGATTGGAAGTGCCTGCTTGATTGAGGAGATCATAGAGGAAGAATCAAGCACCAAAGACCCCCCTGGAGGCATGCTTTGCTCAGTTCGGAGAGGATCTTGACTTGGATGCGTTACTTGAGCAAGCAAATGCCGTTTTAGAATTTGCTCCTCTGGAAAGCAAGGAAGAAGAGGAGGCAACAGTACCTGAGCCTCCTAAGAAGGACTTAAGCCCTTACCGGAAAATGTTAAGTATAAGTTCCTCTGTCCAGCCGACACTCTGCCGGTGATCATAGTTTCGGATCTTCATGTTGCTCAGGAGGAGAAGTTACTAGACGTTTTGAGAGAGCACAAAGAAGCTATAGGCTGGACCATAGAAGATATTAAGGGAATCATCCCTTTGGTGGTTATGCACAAGATACATCTGGAGGAAGACACCAAACCATCGAGGGAGCCATAGAGAAGGCTCAACCCGACCATGCAGGAAGTCGTCAGAGGAGAAGTAATCAAGTTATTGGATGCAGGAGTCATCTACCAAATCTCTGACAGCAAATGGGTGAGCCCCATTCATGTCGTGCCCAAGCGAGCTGGAGTAACGGTTGTGCAGAACAAGGAAGGCGAGTTGGTCCCAACTCGAGTATAGTCTAGATGGAGAGTCTGCATCGACTACCGCAAGCTGAACACCGCCACCAAGAAAGATCACTTTCCTCTTCCGTTCATTGATCAAATGGTGGAGAGGTTGGCCGGGCACGAGTATTACTATTTTTTGGATGGTTATTCTGGATATAACCAGGTCCCTATGGACCCTGAAGACCAAGAGAAGACGACCTTCACTTGTCCGTTCGGGACGTTCGCCTACCGACGCATGCCCTTTGGGCTATGCAATGCACCCGCTACTTTTCAACAGTGCATGATCAGCATTTTTTCTGACATGGTGGAGTGTTTTCTGGAGGTATTTATGGACGACTTCTCAATCTTCGGTTCATCTTTTGAGGAGTGTTTGCATCACCTCACGTTAGTCTTAGTGAGGGGCAAAGAAAAGAACCTGGTGCTCAATTGGGAGAAATGCCATTTTATGGTACAACAAGGAATTGTGCTCGGGCACGTCATCTCTCGTCGGGGGATAGAGGTAGACAAGGCGAAGGTAGACCTGATATCCAACATTCCGCCCCCACAGACGGTGAAAGAAATTCGCTCTTTTCTGGGCCATGCAGGATTTTATCGACGATTCATCCAGGACTTCAGCAAGATCTCCCGGCCCTTGTGCAAACTGTTGGTGAAGGAGGCCCCTTTCATTTTTGACGAGGACTGCAAGAAGGCATTTGGGGCCTTGAAGGCAATTCTGACGTCGACACCCATCATTCGGCCCCCGAACTGGGATACACCTTTCGAGATCATGTGTGACGCGTCCGATTACGCTGTTGGAGTAGTGTTGGGGTAGCGCATTGACAAACTTCTCCACGTCATTTATTATGCAAGTCGAACTCTGAACGACGCCCAACTGAATTATTCGACCACTGAGAAGGAGTTGCTGGCAGTCGTATTTGCTCTGGATAAGTTTCAAACCTACCTACTAGGATCGAAAGTCATCATCTACTCGGATCACGCGGCATTGAAGTATTTTTTCTCCAAAAAGGATGCTAAATCTCGCCTCATCCGGTGGATTTTGCTCTTACAAGAGTTCGACATTGAGATTCGGGACAAGAAGGGTTCCGAAAACGTGGTGGCTGATCATCTCTCGAGGATTACCGTGGACTTCACGGAAGAAGCCGTCCCCATTTCTGAGACCTTCCCCGATGAACAGTTGATGCATATTGCTCATGCTCACTCACCATGGTTTGCTGACATAGTGAACTATCTTGTCACCGGTCAAATGCCTTTACATTTGGGGCGGCAAGATAAGTCCAAATTCATGTCCGTGGTGAAGAATTTTTTCTGGGACGATCCTTACTTGTTCAAGTATTGTCCCGATTAGATCATTAGGAGATGCATTCCCGAGCCTGACCAATCCAGTGTCATCTCCTTCTGTCATGATCATGCCCGTGGAGGCCACTTCAGTGCAAAGAAGACCTCTGCAAAGATTTTTCAGTGCGGATTTTACTGGCCTACCATCTTTCAAGACGCTTGATGTGTGTTTTAATGAGTACTCGCAAGCGCACGAATCTTTTTCAATATAGTGTGTGCAAGTGCGAGGTCGAATCCATTGGGAAATGGTCAAATATTGGGGTCTTGTTTAATCAACTTCATTTTAACCTAGTTCCAAAGGTTTGAGGGTTGATTCAAGAGTAAAAGACTAAACAAAAGAGATGAAATGAAATATGCAAATTAAAAGGAACTAAGGCTAAGGAATCCACCAAACCAAATCCAACAACTCACACTCTTGGTTCCCACTTGAAACCCAAAGAACATCAAGCTTAGGGTGTTATTCAAGTTTCTCAACCACATACTCTAGAACCATTAAATGAATCCAACTCAAAGATAAATCACAAAGAGTACCAATTTGAAATCAAATCATCCAATGTATCCATTCAATGAACAAATCACAATGGATATCATCATTCAAATCGATAAAACAATGTATCCATCGGTTGAAACACATTAAATGTCCTATATCTACCAACAACCACATTCATTGCAAAAGATAAAGCATTTAAATCAATGGGACTTGAATAACAAATATGATATATCATCAAATGTGCAAGTATTATAACAAGAGTGTGAGTGTCATCAATGGAAAGGTTTCATCCCCTTAGTTGAGGTTACTAGCCTTCCATGACTAAGAACACCACAAGGAAATGAATAACAAACATGGAAATAAAAGGAAAGCTTTACAAAAAGAAAGTGTCTAAGAACAAAAGCTACTGAAATATACTATGAAATGAACGAAATTAAACCTAGCTACTGTTCTTTAAACTCTCTCAACAAGGAGGCATGACTATGGCTTTTATAGAAGGAAATTAGGGCTAGAAACTCATGTAAAATAACTCCTCTAACCCCCTCTAGGGTTCCTCTCTTGCTAGAGACAACCAAAGTCATGCAACCAGCGTGTTCTGCTGCGAAAATCAGAGGGATAACTGCTTTTTGTCATGGAGAAGCTCCTGATTGGGTGTTCTGGCGCGCTTCTGCAAAAGTAAGTTCTGGGAAATTTCGATCAATCGACTTTTATTCGATCGATCGACTTTGGGCTCGATCGATCGATTTTAAGTTCGATCGATCGAGTTCTTCAGAACTTCTGAATTTTCCAAGCAATTCCACATGAATTTTGCCATTCCTCACTTATTGACCTACAAAACATAAAAACACAAAAACTATCCAAAGCATCAGAAAATAACAAGGCTAAAGGTCTAACTTATGTCAATCAAGAGGTCCAAATACACAATATTTGGCACTCATCAAATACCCCCAAACTTACATTTTGCTAGTCCCTTAGCAAAAACAAAATGGAAAACAAAATCAAAGCATGAAACATAAGTCCTCTTTCGTGGGAGAAACGATTGCATTTAGCATATGCAACAAGCCTTTTAAACCCCTAGGACTCCCTAGTGGACGAGTGAAGTCTCGTGAGGGTTTGTCAGAAATGATACCCACAAACATTGAAGTACTGAATTATCAATTGAGCAAAAATCATCATTCAAACACATGGTTCACACATCATGAGTATATTTAGCAAAATGAATATCATATTATCATGTTATCAAAGATCGATCAACTCATAGATGGAAAATTGAGACAACACATGTTCAAAAGTGTAAGGTGTGAATAACATAGAGTCATGGGGTTTCGATTTTCCTCAAAGCACATATATCCAAAATTTGTAGGACTTCCATCAAATAACCAAGGCTTATCTTACATTTATTATTATTTATTTATTATTTTTGTGTTGGCTGTGCAATGCTTGACTCCATTAAGCTTTCTAATTGACCCATGTAACGAGTGTTGGGCTAGTGACTCCCAAACCATATGGTTTTAGGGCACTAGATGTAAAACATCCCTAAAGGCTTAATTACTCAAGTCAAAAAGGCTACGAAGTCAAACTAGCCAAACAAACATCCAAGTTGAAATTCTCATCTTTTTACGCGAACACCCGATGCTTAATGAGGCAAGGGGCCCGGTTACTCAATGAGAAGTCAAATTGGTGATATTATTCTAAGCAGAAGTCAAGTTGCGCACACTGCAAGAGAAGCGCTCCCCCAAACTTGAAAGGCAGACACTATCCTGAAAATCACAACTAAAACATAAAAAATAAAATCAAATGATAAGGAAAAATGATGAGGGTTGCCTCCCACAAGCGCTAAGTTTTCAGTCTTCAGCCAGACTTTCCATCCTGACGACAATCACTCCGAGTAACTCGGATCCTCTAAAAGGGTCGTCTCAACCTCCGAGCTCTGTAACTCCAGAAATGGCTTCAGTCGTTGCCTGTTCACCTTGAACGTGCTGCCAATTTTTTGGATCCTTAATCTCAATAGCCCCAAAAGAAAACACTGATCGAACTATGAAAGGGCCTGTCCATCGAGATCGGAGCTTCCCTGGAAACAGATGCAGACGTGAATTGTAAAGAAGGACTTTCTGACCGGGCTCAAATAATCGCCTCAATATGTTTTGGTCGTGAACCTTCTTCATCCGTGCTTTGTACATCCTAGCACAATCATAAGCATCGTTCCTCAGCTCTTCCAATTCATTGAGTTGGAGCTTCCTCTGTGAGCCAGCCTTTGTGAGATCGAAATTCAGCTGCTTAATGGCCCAGTAGGCTCTGTGCTCCAACTCCATAGGCAGGTGGCATGCTTTCCCGTACACGATACGGTAAGGTGACATGCCAATCGGTGTCTTGAAAGCTGTCCGGTACGCCCATAACGCATCGTTCAACCGAAGAGACTAATTTTTCTTAACGGGTTCACCGTCTTCTCTAAAATCCTCTTGGTCTCTCTGTTTGAAACCTTCACTTGTCCACTCGTCTGAGGGTGATAGGGAGTGGCAACCTTGTGCGTGATGCAATATTTCTTCATCAGCTGCTCGAAGACCCGGTTGTAGAAATGCTTTCCACCATCACTAATAATTGCTCGAGGAGTACCAAAACGAGCAAATATAATGTCTTTTAAAAACTGAACCACAACTCTGTGGTCATTGGTCTTGCAAGCAACCGCCTCCACCCATTTGGACACGTAGTCCACTGCAACCAGAATGTACAGATAACAGAAGCAGAGTAAGAAAGGTCCCATGAAATCGATGCCCCACACATCAAAGATCTCGACAATAAGAATGGGATTGAGGGGCATCATATTTCGGCGTGAAATACTTCCTTGCTTCTGACAGCGCTCGCATGAAATACAATAAGTGTGAGCATCTTGAAAGATGGTAGGCCAGTAAAAACAGCACTGCAATATCTTTCCAGAGGTCTTCTTTGCACTGAAGTGGCCACCACAGGCATGATCATGATAGAAGGAGATGACACTGGATTGGTCAGGCTCAGGAATGCATCTCCTAATGATCTGATCGGGACAATACTTGAACAAGGATCGTCCCAGAAAAAATTCTTCACCATGGACATGAATTTAGAGTTATCTTGCCGCCCCCAATGCAAAGGCATTTGACCGGTGACAAGATAGTTCACTATATCAGCAAACCATGGTGAGTGAGCATGAGCAATATGCATCAACTGCTCATCGGGGAAGGTCTCAAAAATGGGGACGGCTTCTTCCGTGAAGTCCACGGTGATCCTCGAGAGATGATCAGCCACCACGTTTTCGGAACCCTTCTTGTCCCAAATCTCAATGTCGAACTCTTGTAAGAGCAAAATCCACCGGATGAGGCGAGATTTAGCATCCTTTTTGGAGAAAAGATACTTCAATGCCGCGTGATCCGAGTAGATGATGACTTTTGATCCTAGCAGGTAGGATCGAAACTTATCCAGAGCAAATACGACTGCCAGCAACTCCTTCTCAGTGGTTGAATAATTCAGCTGGGCATCGTTCAGATTTCGACTTGCATAATAAATGACGTGGGGAAGTTTGTCAATGCTCTTCCCCAACACACAGCTTCAACGGCGTAATCGGACGCGTCGTACATGATCTCGAAAGGTATACCCCAGCTCGGGGGCTGAATGATGGGTGTAGACGTCAGAATTGCCTTCAAGGCCCCAAATGCCTTCTTGCAGTCCTCGTCAAAAATGAAAGGGGCCTCCTTAACCAACAGTTTGCACAAGGGCCGGGCGATTTTGCTGAAGTCCTGGATGAATCGCCGACAAAATCCTGCATGGCCCAGAAAAGAGCGAACCTCTTTCACCGTTCGTGGGGGCGGGAGGTTGGATATCAGATCTACCTTCGCCTTGTCTACCTCTATCCCCTGACGAGAGATGACGTGCCCAAGCACAATTCCTTGCTGTACCATAAAATGGCACTTCTCCCAATTGAGCACCAGGTTCTTCTCTTTACACCTCACCAAGACTAACGTGAGGTGTTGCAAACACTCCTCAAAAGATGACCCAAAAACCGAGAAGTCGTCCATAAATACCTCCAGGAAACGTTCCACCATGTCAGAAAAAATGCTGATCATGCACCACTGAAAAGTAGCGGGTGCATTGCATAAGCCAAAGGGCATGCGTCGGTAGGCGAACGTCCCGAACGGACAAGTGAAGGTCTTCTTCTCTTGGTCTTTAGGGTCCACAGGGACTTGGTTATATCCAGAATAACCATCCAAAAAACAGTAATACTCGTGCCCGGCCAAACGCTCCACCATTTGATCAATGAACGGAAGAGGAAAGTGATCTTTCCTGGTGGCGGTGTTCAGCTTGCGGTAGTCGATGCAAACTCTCCATCCAGACAGTACTCGAGTTGGGACCAACTCGCCTTCCTTGTTCTGCACGACCGTTACTCCAGCTCGCTTGGGCACGACATGAATGGGGCTCACCCATTTGCTGTCAGAGATTGGGTAGATGATTCCTGCATCTAATAACTTGATTACTTCTCCTCTGACGACTTCCTGCATGGTCGAGTTGAGCCTTCTCTGTGGCTCCCTCGATGGTTTGGTGTCTTCCTCCAGATGTATCTTGTGCATAACCACCGAGGGGTTGATTCCCTTAATATCTTCTATGGTCCAGCCTATAGCTTCTTTGTGCTTTCTCAAAACGTCTAGCAACTTCTCCTCCTGAGCAACATGAAGATCTGAAGCTATGATCACCGGCAGAGTGTCGGCTGGTCCTAGGAACTTATACTTAAGATTTTTCGGTAGGGGCTTAAGTTCCTTCTTCTGAGGCTCAGGTTCTGTTGCCTCCTCTTCTTACTTGAGCAAGCAAACTCTAAAATGGCATTTGCTTGCTCAAGTAACGCATCCAAGTCCAGATCCTCTTCAAACTGAGCAAAGCATGCCTCTAGGGGGTCTTTGGTGCTTGATTCTTCCTTTATGATTTCCTCAATCAAGCAGGCACTTCCAATTTCATCGCACTCCCTCAGCCTTTTGCTGATGTCAAAGATGTTCAGCTCCACTGTCATATTGCCAAAGGAGATCTTCATTACCCCCATCCTACAGTTGATCAGGGCGTTAGCCGTAGCTAAGAATGGTCGCCCGAGGTTCACCGGTATTTGAACTCCAACGTTCTGTACCGACTCAGTATCTGGCACTATAAAATCCACGGGGAAATAAAACTTGTCCACCTTAATCAAAACATCCTCCATTATTCCCCATGGTATCTTAACTGACCAGTCAGCCAATTGTAGTGTCATGGAGGTGGGCTTCAATTCTCCTAACCCCAATTGCAGGTAAACTGAATAAGGTAGGAGATTGACACTAGCTCCAAGGTCTAGCAGTGCCTTCTCAATGTGGCTGATGCCTATTGTATAGGAAATAGTAGGACATCCGGGGTCCTTATACTTGATAGGCAGCCTACATTGGAGGATTGAGCTGACTTGCTCGGTCAAGCAAACTCTTTTCGGGACATTGGTTTTCCGTTTTACAGTTACCAAATCCTTCCAGAATTTAGCGTAAGACGGCACTTGCTGGATGGCATCCAAGAACGGGATGTTGATCTGCACTTGTTTGAACACCTCCAGAATGTCCTCGAACTTTCCTCCCTTCTTTGGCGCGAGAAATCTATCAGGGAATGGCGCCTTAAGTATGAACGACCTAGGAGGAGTCTCTATGGTCGGAGCTAATGTAGATGGCTCGGCATCTCTCTTCTCTACGCTCCTACTTCCTTGTCCTTCTTGTGCAGCAGGGTTCTCCTCAGGGTGAACCACTTGGTTGTCTATTTGTTTCCCTGACCTCAGTGTGACAACGGCTTGCACATGCTCCAACCCATGTACTGCATTGGATGAACTTCCCTCATGGAACTGCAACTTTGGATTTGGCACAGGCTGACTAGGGAGCTTTCCCTTCTCTCTCTCCCCCAGGTGACTAGCGATTTGCCCGATCTGGGTCTCCATCTTGGCAATAGCTTGAGTGTTCACCATGGTAGCATTCTTCACGTCAATGATGGATTGGCCTGTGAGCTGGATGAAAGCCTTAAGAGTGTCTTCCAAAGAAGACTGTGAAGAAAAGGTAGGGGCTTGGTATGATGGTGCTGGCTGGGATGGACGGTTTTGATGGTGAACTGGCTGATGAAATCTATGGGGGTATTGAGTATGAGATTGGTGAGGAACTCCCCCTTGAGTCATAGGCTGGTTCTGCTTCCAAGAAAAGTTAGGGTGGTTCCGCCACCCTGGATTCTATGATTCGGAGAAAGGTCCATTGGCTTGCTTCCTATAGTCGTTGAAAGCGTTCACTTGCTCCATTGGTGACTTGACAAAAGCCGGCAATGATGGGCCAGTCTGTGCTAAGTGCATGGGACTAGCACAGATGGAACAGCAGTCAACATGGAATGGATTGGCAGCATTCATGGATTTGCTAACAACTAGGGCTTCGACCTTTTTGGTGAGGGCATCTATCTTCAATTTTAATTCTATATCCTCCTTAACCTCGTAGATGCCTCCCTTCTTCTGAATGCGGTTGGGAATCCCACTGTTGGGCTTTGTCGGATAACTGATCTAAGGTCCTATACGCCTCCTCTCCCGTCAAACTTAGAAATGTGCCTCCGTTCATCGACTCGATCATGCTACGGTTGGATTGAGTTAATCCTTGACAGAAAAATTGCACGAGTCTCCACTTCTCGTATCCATGTGGAGGGCACTTAATCAGCATATCTTGAAATCTCTCCCAACTCTCAGAAAATTTCTCATCTTCTTCTTGAGTAAATGAGTTTATCTCCTTCCTACACTCATTGACTTTGGACATGGGGAAGAATTTGTTGTAGAACTTGTTTAGCAAGTTCTCCCAAGAAGTGATAAAACCAGGCATGTTTGAATCCAATCATGCCTTGGCTCTATCATGGAGTGAGAAAGGAAAAAGCCTAAGATGCATAGACTCTTCAGAAAAATTTTGAAATTTGAAGGTGGCACAGATGTCTTTGAATTTCTTCACATGGCTATAAGGATTTTCGAGGTCCAAGCCATGGAATGCGGGTAGGAGTTGGATGACATGAGGCTTCAGGTCGAAGTGAGTGGCATTGGTTGGGGGTAACACTATACATGAAGGGGAATTTGTTGCAACGGGTGCAAACAAATCCCTAAGTGTCCTAGTATGATCAACGTTTTCTCCCCGATTCCTCTCATTCTCATCCGCATGAGTGTTATCTCCCATCTCAACAGAATTTATAAACCTTCTCCTAAGAGTTCTTTCAATTTCGGGATCTAAAGATGTCAAGTCTAGGTTCAAAGATCTTCTACCATGCATACACCAAGCATACACAAATGTTTAACCAAAAGACAAAAAAAAAAAGAAAAAAAAAAAAAGAATTTGCTAATGGGGAACAAAGTTCTCCAAAGTACAATCTAGGCTAGTTCTCAGGTAGGTGAGGGGGGTCACATTGGACACACTTAAATCCCAAGACCTTTCCTTGCCAGAATTCACCTTGTTAGTGCCTTTAGATAGCTAAGTAGACCCATACTAGCAAAAAAATGTTTTTTTTTTTTAAATTAAAAGAAAAATAACACAACTAAGATAAAAAGGTAAAGACTAACAAAAATGCATACACAAAGATAATAGGAAAAGTAAAACTAAGAATACTTACAAATTGGGACCAAAAAGAATTTTTGGTGAAAATTTATGCTACTGATCTTATCCAGGAGCTGCCTTTTGAGTTGAGGTAGATTGATCGAATATAAAGTCGATCGATCGAAACTCAATCGATCGAAATTGTAGTCAATCGATCGAATTTTTGAAATGATGCAGGAACAGAAACAGGAACATAAACAGAACATAAACTCTCTTCTTCTTTTTTTATCTTTTGTTAGAACAAAATAAAACAAATTGAAGGTAATATGAAACACAAACTACACAGAATTTGAACTAAATTATAATGAACTAAAAGAAAATTAAACAAACAGCAAAATACTATTAAACAGAAACAAATTATGAAAAAAATGAACAAAATGGACTAAAAAAAAGTATTGGAACAGAGATACTCACCTAGTTCCGAGCTGCCGCTGTGCAGAAAGTTCGTTTGATCGAAGTCTATTTCGATCGATCGAATATATTTTTGATCGATCGACTTTATATTAGGCAGATGCTAACTCGATCGATCGAAACTCGATTGATCGAATTTATTTTCGATCGATCGATTCTTCAGGGCACCCAGTAAGTTGCAGAAGCTGCAGAACAGATCCGGGAAAAACAAAGAAAATACTTAGAATGCAGAACATAAGCTAAACAACAGAAAAATGAAACAAAAATCTATCTAACTAGTAGAAAAACAAAATCAATCAAACAAAAACCAATTTTTTAACCGATTTCCCCGGCAACGGCGCCAAAAACTTGATGTGTGTTTTAATGAGTACTCGCAAGCGCACGAATCATTTGCAATATAGTGTATGCAAGTGCGAGGTCGAATCCACGGGGAAATGGTCAAATATTGGTGTCTTGTTTAATCAACCTCATTTTAACCTAGTTCCAAAGGTTTGAGGATTGATTCAAGAACAAAAAGACTAAATAAACAAGATGAAATGAAATATGCAAATTAAAAGGAACTAAGGCTAAGGAATCTACCAAACCAAATCCAACAACTCACACTTCTTGGTTTCTGCTTGAACACCCAAAGAACATTAAGCTTAGGGTGTCATTCAAGTTTCTCAACCACATACTCTAGAACCATTAAATGAATCCAACTCAAAGATAAATCACAAAGAGTACCCATTTGAAATCAAATCATCCAATGTATCCAATCAATGAACAAATCACAATGAATATCATCATTCAAACCGATAAAACAATGTATTCATCGGTTGAAACACATTAAATGTCCTATATCTACCAACAACCACATTCATTGCAAAAGATAAAGCATTGAAATGAATGGAACTTGAACAACAAATATGATATATCATCAAATGTGCAAGTAGTATAACAAGAGTGTGAGTGTCATCAATGGAAAGGTTTCATCCTCAACCTTAGTTGAGGTTACTAGCCTTCCATGACTAAGAACACCACAAGAAAATGAAGAACAACCATGGAAATAAAAGGAAAGCTTTACAAAAAGAAAGTGTCTAAGAACAAAAGCTACTGAAATATACTATGAAATGAACGAAATTAAACCTAGCTACTGTTCTCTAAACTCTCTCAACAAGGAGGTATGGCTATGGCTTTTATAGAAGGAAATTAGGGCTAGAAACCCATGTAAAATGACTCCTCTAACCTCCTCTAGGGTTCCTCTCTTGCTAGAGACGACCAAGGTCACAAAACCAGCGTGTTCTGCTGCAAAAATTAGAGGGAGAACTGCTTTTTGTCATGGAGAAGCTCCTGATTGGGTGTTCTGGCGCGCTTCTGCAAAAGTAAGTTCTGGAAAATTTCGATCGATCGACTTTTATTCGATCAATCGACTTTAAGTTCGATTGATTGAGTTCTTCAGAACTTCCGAATTTTCCAAGCAATTCCTCATGAATTTTGCCATTCCTCACTTATTGACCTACAAAACATAAAAACACAAAAACTAACCAAAGCATCATAAAATAACAAGGCTAAAGGTCTAACTAATGTAAATCAAGGGGTCCAATTACACAATATTTGGCACTCATCAACCACATTGCGAAGTGGAAGAAGGGTCGACAATCATGTGCAAGAAAAGGAGGATGAGCAATCAGCCACCTCACATAATCTGCAGAAGGAAAAGGGTAAGCAAAAAAGAACTGAGGCTTCTTCTTCATTTGCTCCCACTCTTGAGATGCCATATGAGCCCCGGGCCCCATTCCCAGAATGTCTCAAGGTGCCTTCTCACTTTGGGAAACAAGGAGAGAAAATACAAGATATAATGGAGGTTTTCAAACAGGTAAAAATCAACCTCCCACTCCCTGATGCCATCAAGCAAGTGCCTGCATATGTCAAATTCCTCAAAGATCTGTGTACTCAAAAGCAACGAACAAGGGCCAACACTCCGAATAAGGTGTTTCTCATTGAGCAGGTCAGTTCTATCCTTCAGCATAGTCTTCCCTCAAAGTTCAAGGACCCTAGTGCTCCCACCATCTCCTGTATTATTGAAGACCACAAGATTGATAAAGCCCTCATTGATTTGGGGGCTGGAGTGACTCTATTGCCGTACTCGGTTTGGGGGAATTAAAGCCCACACCAATTATCTTGCAATTAGCTGATCAATCCATAAAGAAACCGCGGGGAATCATTGAGGATGTTATTATCCAAGTCGACAATTTCTATTTCTCTGTGAACTTCATTGTTCTTGATACTGAACCGGTGGCTAATCCCACAAAGATGATCCCTGTAATCCTCGGTCTCCCTTTCTTAACTACGGCTAATGCGAACATAAACTGTAGGACTGGAATGATGAAGATCAGGTTTGGGAATCTGAAGGTAAAATTGAGCATATTCTATACCTTCCAGCAACCACCAGATAAAGTTGAGTGCTTCTTTCTAGATTCTATAGAGAACTTGGTTGCAGAGCCCCCTCTTGCATTCTTACTATAGATCCCTTCGCGACTGGTATGACGCACATCAAGGTTGATAATTGTGATACAGGGCAATCCATAGGCCAAGCAAATTACTGGCTTCTCACTACTGCCAAACTCGACGTTCCTCCATTGGCCATATCCAGAACGTCTCGATTACTGCTTCCAGGTAACATTCTTTCTCGGTGGTCCAAGAAGGTACATAACAGAGTTACCAAGGGCAATGATTGCAGCCCTACATAAAGGGCATTAAACAAAATGGAGATGGTGTTTGCATCTACTTGACGGATCCCAGGATTTTTTCTTATCCTTCCTCGTTTTTGATTTCTTTATGGATCTGGTTTGTCTTGCTAAAGACGTTAAACTTAGTGCTAATGGGAGGCAATCCACTTTACTAACACTTCTCCTGTTGATTTTCTTGATGCTTATTATACAACTAGAGTAGTGCTTTGTTTTTTAGGATAGGCATTTTTTCGTTGAAGTTTTGGGGAGTACAACCAGCCCCAATTTTTTTCCTTCCATCTGGTATTGTATCTCTATCTATACATTGGGGACAATGTATCTTTTAAGTTTGGGGGTGGAAAAAACATTTTGTTGTCCTGTTATAGATATTGTGACTGCCTGATCATGTTATTTCTAAGAATTTGGTTGAACTTTAATTCTGATTTGTATTTCATTGGTGAGCTTAACATGATGAACACATGATCACTTGACTAGGGAATTAAGAAGTTTTGTTATTTTCTTTGGCAGCATGAGATATTACTTGTTTCAATTTGATTCTCACAGGCACGTAGTCTGTGGGGTATGAAATTTGAAATCAGTTATGTCTGTTATCAAAATCTTGGATTTAGCTGGGTAACTTATTGGAGGAATAATCTTGGCATAAAAAAAAAGAAGAAAAAAAAGAATAATATTGATCACTTTGAGCTGAGTAACTGGACCTCTTACCTCATTAAGCATTGAGTGTTCGCGTCAAAAAGTGAAAGTTTTCTTTAATTGATAAAATGGCTAAGTTTAGCTTCGTAGCCTTTTTAACTCTAGTTAGTAAGTCTTTAGGGTGTTTTACATCTAGTGCCCTAAAATCATCTGGTTTGGGAGTCATTGACCTAACACTCGTTACATGGGTCAACTAGAAAACTTAAAGGAGCTAAGCATTGCACAACCTATATATATATATATATATATAAATTAAAAAAAAAAATAATAAAGAATAGAAAAAAAAAAAAAAAAAAAAACCAAATATGCATTGGTTGTTTTTTCTAATGAGGAGTCCAACGAATTTTGAATATTGAACCATTCATGATAGAGATTAGTTTTGAAACCTCATGACTATGTGTTAAGTTCACTTTACATTAATTGAATATTATGATATCTCATAATGTCTTGTTAGTAGCTTAATTTTTAATTTCCTGAAATTGTGAAGATGGAGTTTATTTTGTTAAGATTGCTAATAAATGAGAGTCATTGTTTTTGTGACACTTCAATCTTATAGATAACATGATTTTGTATAATGTTTGTGGGTATCAATTCTGGCAAACCCTTACGAGACTTCACTCGTCCACTAGGGAGTCCTAAGGGTTTAAAAGGCTTATTGCATACGCTAAATGCAATTGTACATCCCACGATAGAAGGATTTATCTTGTTGTTTTTCAGTTTTATTTCTTATTTTGTATTGCTAAGGGACTAGCAATATGTAAGTTTAGGGGTGTGATAAGCGTTGAATGTTGCATATTCAAACCTCTTAACTTGCATATGTTAATTCCTTAACATTGTTATTTGTTTGATTTTGTGTTATTTTATTGTTTTCAGGTTTTAAATAAAGATGCAATTAATTTAATTGATTTTGAGCTTAAAGCACACTTTGAGAAGACTTAGAAGATATGTTTAAGCTTAACCTATCATAATAGAAGACCTATATGATGTGGTTAAGTTTAATCAAATCAAGTAAAGGATTAAATCGGAATTTCTCTACTAAAAGTCAAAATCGGATTGGATTCATATTTGGATTTTGCACATGTATCAGTATTTTGATTATAACTTTTGGCTTAGATATCGGATTGCAATGAAATTGATAGCGTTGGAAATATAATAAAAAATTCAACAAATATGTCAGAAATAGCTTTTCCCTAATTCAGACGTTTACTATGCCAAAATCGGCCCTAAATAAAATACCGCAATTCTGAACGAATTTGAAATCATTTTCCTACTTGGATTGAAGTTTCAATCTCTTATTTGTACAAGAAGACTCAAGAGACGATTTTTATGGAATTTCAAGAGCTTCTACGCCTCTCCTAATCTCTATAAATAGGCCTCTAAACATTGAAGAAAGACACACTGCTATTTAGAGCAAATTCAAAGAAAAACTTCTTGAAGGCTTGAAGAGTTGAAGAGAAGTAATCATGGCAGGAGGCCATTGCAACAACTTCATGAGCGGCTAAAAATCTTTGTCGGGTATTGATGTAGCCCTATCCAAGCACAATGGTTTGATTCTATTTTAATTTAGAGAATTTTAGTTTATATATGTTGGTTGTATAATTATGAGAATTGCTACAATTTGATATTGTTCTTTTTCTTTTAATGCAATTGTTCTTCAATTCATAATCAATATTAGTAGAATTCTTCTCTTATCTTAGAAAGTTTTTAACCTTTATTAAACTCAAATCATTCTTATTTTCTGTGATTATGAGAATAATGATTATACAACGGGTTTAATTGACATATGATCAAAAGGATTAGATAGGCCATGCCTAGGGAAGACGAATCGTACTACACCCTAGTTTAGTGTAAGTTAGGTAGATGATTTGTACCAACCGAAGATGGGCTATACTTTTTCATTGATTGTATGTATCTTATTAAAGACGTAGCTAATCCATGCCTAGTAAGACGGGTCGTACCGCATCTTATTGATTAAGTGGACGGTCCATGCCAACAGAAGATGGATTATACTTATTCTTTAATATGATAACTTCTTGTTTATTTATAGCATGCATAGAATGAATTTTTCTAATTAAATATGATTAATCATTGATGTGCGGATAGCGGTAAAGTCAATACTCTACTTTTTCTCTCTTATATTTCAATTATCTTTTACGTTTATTTTATGAACTTTAGTTAATTACAAATTTAACAATATTTTCTTTAATTATTTTTAATCTTCACAAACTTGATAGCAATACCCCTTGTGCCCTTGAGGTTCGACACCCGCCCTATAACCTTATCCTACATGGATTTGTCCTATTGCGAGTGGTTATTTATTATTGATATATTTTGATAAACAAAAGACCACATCAAAAGCCTTTTCCATATCTAATTTCACAACCATTAAACCTCCATTACCTTTTTTCGATCTGCTTCATTGAATGAAACAACGTAACTCATGGGCCAGAATGATATTATCATTAATGGAATGACAGTTTTTAAGAAAGGCCGATTGAGTTGGGGAAACAATTTTGTGTAAAATAGGTTTAAATCTATTAGACAAGATTTTGAAGATAATCTTGTAATTAAAATTAGTAAGCCTAATGGGTCGAAATTGATGCACAATCGAAGAATTAGCCACCTAAGGAATATTGCATGAGAGCAATGTTGTTTAATCACATATAACCACCCCTAAAAAATGATTGAACTGAAGAAATAACACTAATCGTAACAATAGGCCGGCCAATAGGACTTATTATAGAAAAGCCCTGTCATGCCATCCATCCGGATCAGGTGCTTTGTTCAGAAATAGCTACAAAAATTTCAGACTCATCAGGAATGAGACATTTTCCTCAAAGCAAGGATTAAAGAAAATTACCAATATTATCTCTACCACAAGAATTTTGCATTGACCCATATGTCCTCATCAAAGCAACTATTTGAAGATCCGACGACTGAGTCGATCGATCTCGAAAGGCCAAAGGTGTGGAGGATGGTCCCATATATATTAGTGCATGCTCTTGTCCGTTTTCATAACCTGTCTTATTCTTCCTTCTTTATCTCTTTACATTCCCAACTCCTCTCTCTCCATCTCTCTCGATCTCTCTCTAATATGGAACCTCAGTGCCTGAGACTCCTTATCTTCGGCCTTGGATTCTCTCTCATGACATTGCTTCAAAATCCAGTGCATGCTTCAACTGATCCCTGCGATTTTCCGGCAATCTTCAACTTTGGTGATTCGAATTCCGACACCGGAGGTTTATCAGCAGCATTTGGACAAGCCTCTTCCCCTCATGGAGAGTCCTACTTCCACGGCCCAGCCGGCCGGTATTGTGATGGCCGTCTCCTCATTGATTTCATGGGTACTTTCTTTCTTTTACTCTTTTAATTTAATTAATATGGCCGGACTCACCTTTTTTGCACTCACATTTAAAGCTAATCCTCAAAACTTTTTCATATCTATTTTTGTATTTAGGTAGATTATTTCCTTTGATCGAGCACCAACCAATTAACAACGTACTGACATATAAATGTCTTCAATTAATGCAATTACAGTTTTTCTCTTTCAACTTAATTTTTTGCTTAATATATCTTAATTTTCTCATTAATTCTATGTATCACATACGTATTGAGTTTAGTATATTACTGAAATGAGTCTCTCCAACCGGCATTTTTTCGTTACAAGTTCACTTAGCTTTGATGGATGTGCAACAAAAGAGATAAGATCAAGAAAAGAGTAGTGCTGAAAATAGGGAAGAAAGTGAGAGAGAAATTATTTCTCTTACTAAAAAAGTATAATTAGTTAGCAAATAAGGTCATTTCAGAAATTTTAGAACAACAAAGTTGGTGATCGATGAAAAATTAACCGAATATTCTATTTAATATTAGCACGGAGAATATAGATCGATGTAAAAAATAGTGAAGAAATTAATTAGCACTTTTCATTTAGAATTTGATTTTTGTTTTGGGTACGTACTTCTTGACATGCTTAAAATGAAAAATGGTTAGAGAAAAAGACATCTGCCAAATCATACTCTTAAGGTGATATTGAGCGGGTGAGGAGGGTGAGGTGTGGGTAAATCTTAACGAAAAATAAAAAGAAAAAGAAAAACTGATTAAATAAAGACGACCAAAATTTTGTTTTGTAAGCATTCTCGCTGCGAGCGTTATCTATTCACTATTTTCAGCGGGACATTCACCAACACTCTTCCGCAAATTGAATAAAATATAGGAAAAGTACACATAACCCTCTCAAACTACCATGCATTCCACTTTCAATGTGCCTCTCAAACTACTAATTGTGTCAATGCCCATCTAAACTACCAAAAAATGCCAATGTCCCCCTAATGACAAAAATATCATTAATAAAATTATTAAAAATAAATTAAAAAAAACTAATATTTTTTTTTAAAAAAAATCTAAAATAAAAAAAATATAATTTTTTTTTTTATATAATTTTCAGTTATTTTTATAATTTTTTTTTGTTCTTTTTCGTTTCTTTAATTTTCGATAGTTTTTCTTGAATTTTTTAAATTTTGTTTTACTAAAATTTTTTTATTATTATTTTTTTAGTTTCTTTCAAATTTATAAGGATATTTTTATCTTATTGAAAAAAAAAATTTGGACCATTTTTGTCTTTTTGTTGGTATTAGGGGGGGACATTAACATTAACATAATAGGTATTTTTTTTGGGCATTGACAATTGAATAATAGTTTGAAGAGAATATGTGGACTTTACCATACCTAAGAATATATATATATATATATAGAGAGAGAGAATTGCCACCACGCCCCACCTTAGAGAATAGAGGTATTACACAAATATCATAAGATTTCGTGTTTCCAGAAGGGCGTAATTCTGAATGTCCTTTTTTTTTTTTTTTAATAAGTAAATAAGTTTATTATAAAAAAATAATAATAAATACAATAAACTCCATTCTTTTTTTTTGGGGGGGGAGTGTGGGAGGGAATGGGAATGCAACCAATTAATGTGGATCCTAACTACGGCCCAATTTGTCGCATTATAGGCGTAAAAGTTGACACACTTCATTTTATTTTTTGAGCTTCACAAGAGGAGGATGCTAAGGGTAGAGGAGATACGTGTCTTAAGTAAAGTTGGGCGGTTGAAGACTAGGTGTGATCATAAGGGTGTCTCCTTCCAAGATGAAATGATTGAGTTGAAGGGAGATCGCAAGATTGATGGCAAGGAGCGCTCGAGCTTCACCTAGATTTGGGTCATAAGAGGGGCCGATGAGAGAGACAATTTCGATGATTTTTCTCTAATGGAAGTGTCATATCCAAAACTCATTACATAAGCAGACATGCAGTGCGGAGTCTGGCTACGACCCAATTTATCGTATTGTAGGCGTAAAAATTGACACTTTTGTTGCTTCCTAATAGGAGAATGTTGGAGGTAGAGGAGATACACCGGTCTTGAGTAGTGTTGGGTTGTTAAGGAGCAAGTGTGACTTCCAAGATGAAATGGTTGAGGTGAAGGGAGACTGCAAGATTGGTAGCAAGGCGGGTTATGAGAGCTTTGGTGGAGCCAAGACTAGAAAGGGCTTGAAAAATTTCCAACTCAAAGGGGATGGGATAGAGGGAGTCATTGTCCTCATTAATTGGAGATAGAAAACTCGAAAAGAGTCTTCAAGTAGTCGACAAAATAACCATATATGGCGGGGCAATCAAAGATCCAAGAGCCAGAGGGGGTCCTGAGAAGATCCACCGCATTACGCCTGGCCTCCTCCTAATAAAGGTGGAGGTGTAGAAGAATTTGCCGTTTAGGTCCTTGCAGGTGAGCTAGCTTTCACGAAATTTGTTTTTCCAGATTAGTTTCTCTTTGATGAGAAGCTCATCAAGTATATACTTGCTCGAGATGAAGCTCAAGAGAGAGAGTGTTTTCAATGAAGGGGGCTTTTTGGACAAGGTCAATCTAAAGAAGGTTGGATTCAATCTATATTTGGATGTTTTCAAAATGGTGGGTGTTCCAAGATCTGATCGCTCGTTTGGTGAGATCAAGTCCCCGCTTGAGATGAAGCTTAAGAGAAAAAATAGTTTCAGTGAAGGGGTTTAACTCCCCCAAAATTAAGTAAATGTGTTTACTTAACTTGAAGAGTACGTTCCTAGTGATTCCTCTGATTCAGATCAATTATTGTATCAAATTGAGCAACTCGGATAACGGTCTGATGATCATTATAGCTAGTGATCGATCAATCCATAGTTCTTGTGTATAACCTTTAGCTACAAGTGATCGATCAATCCGTAGTCCTCATATCGCACGTGCGCTTTATTCTTTTGTATTGAGCTATCATGGTTAAGCTTTGTTTTGTAAATCCACTTAATTCAAATGTTCTTTTTGTCTTCGGGAAGATCTATCAACTCTCATCCATTGTTCTTTTCGATCACTTATATCTTTCTGACTTTAATTACCAATACTTCTTACGTACTTTGATGCAACTTTAAAACTGTCTTGTTCCAAAAATGTGAAATTGCTTGTTAAATAGTACTAGATTGGCTAGCAGAAATTACTTCACTGTTATTCTCCTTAATCATTTGACCCTTGACTTTTGGATTAACATAATCTGTTTAAAGCTGTTTAAATTCCAATAAGAAAACAGAAAAGCTAGGAGTGTTAATTGGATATATAACCCCAGAAGCTAGAGTTAATTTATTTTTTTATTTTTTATTTTTTATGAATAAGCTTCATTAATTTTACTGTCACAAATACAAAACACACCAGAATTAACCTGGTACACATACAATGCAACTCAGAAACTCAGCAAACTAAACTCCTCTCTCCTACTTACACTTGTCTAAAAAATAGAGTCTAAGCCCCAAACTAAAATTTTCAGAAACAAACTAGATAGACTACAAAAAACAAAGCAGCGACAAATTGCAGAACTCAGGAGATGAACCACATCCTCAGGAAAGAAAGAACCAGCCCAGCTCATGAGCATAACAGTTTGTTAATTGTTGTATTGCCAAACTTCCAGCAACCCATTACATATATGTGAAGTAAATTTAAAGGATTTGCTGGGCGCAAGCTAGGTTTTCATAAGGATTAATGTTATGAGTGTTAGATTATGTATATGTATATATATATATTGTCCCACATTGGTTATTGTGATGTATATTTCTTTCATTACTAGCCTATATATATTGGCCTCTCATGTACAGCTTACGTGTGATTCAATATATATATAATCATATACATAATCTAACAATGAGAAAAGAAGATAGAATTAATTATGGATGCAAATGATTTTATATTTGCAGCTGAGAGCTTGGGATTACCATATTTGAATGCTTACCTTGATGCTGTTGGATCCAACTTCAGTCATGGGGCAAACTTTGCGACTGCTGGTTCCACCATTAGGCCACAGAATACAACCCTTCATCAAAGTGGATTTAGTCCCTTCTCTTTCAATGTTCAGTGGTATCAATTCCACGACTTCCATCATAGGTCCCAAATTTTCCGCAGCAAAGGTACGTACCTACTACTACTATATATAGCATGTAACTAGTTAATTTTATATATATATATATATACACACACACACACACACACACACACACACGTACATTCATGAGTCATGACCTCTCTCTTTTAATTTGGACGTGCATGTAGAAGGGATTTTCCAGGATTTATTGCCCAAGGCGGAAGATTTCTCTCGTGCTTTATATACGTTTGATATCGGTCAAAACGATTTGACGGCAGGTTACTTCCTTAACATGTCTACCCATGAAGTCGAAGCATATGTTCCTGATGTCTTGGATCAGTTTAAAGCCGTCGTGAAGGTTAACTTGATTAATTTAATTTGCATATATATATATATAGGATATAATATATATGAATTAACTGTTATATGCATGTACTTGTTAATTTGATAGTATATATACGGCGAAGGAGGGAGGTCATTTTGGATACATAATACCGGTCCGGTTGGTTGTTTGCCCTACATCTTGGATCGTTTCAAAATCACGGCTGCACAAGTAGACAAGGCTGGATGTGCAGTTCCGTTCAATGACGTGGCTCAGTATTTCAATCGTAAATTAAAACAAGTGGTGGTCCAACTTCGAAAGGATCTTCCCTTGGCCGCACTCACCTATGTTGATGTTTACTCCCTCAAGTACTCTCTCTATACCCAACCAAGGAAGCATGGTAATTATTAATTAAAATAAAATTCTTTGTATTCGATATATATATATAGTATAATATATATACTTAATTAATGAGATGGATGAAATTAATTTCCAGGATTTGCGGAATCTCTGAGAGCTTGTTGTGGGCATGGTGGGAAGTATAACTACAACATGCATGTGGGATGTGGGGGAAAGAAAACGGTGCATGGTAGACAAGTTGTTGTGGGGAAGCCGTGCCAAGATCCATCTGCTTGGATCAACTGGGATGGTGTCCACTACACTCAGGCAGCTAACAAATGGCTTTTTGATCAAATCGTAGGTGGTTCATTTTCGGATCCACCCGTTCCATTGAAATTCGCTTGCCATACACATCATCAATCCCACTGAAACTGAATATATCATCTTCGATCATGTTTTCCTACAACAACATCTTAATTTGTTTCTTCACTTTCCCTGTTTTCCTCATTTCAAATGGGATCAATTTAAACGTTTCCTTAATTTTCGGTCCAAGTCTCTTTTTTCATCATTTTTTACGACTATTAATTAATATTTATTGTTTCTCGATCGTTATGGTTCGTTTGGGTATTGAATTTTTAGAATTAGAATTGAATTCTAATTCTATTTACAAATATCGAGGTAAAAAATTGTGTTTGGGTGTTGAATTTTGAGATTGAAAAATATTATATTTTAATGGTAAGAAATGATTGGAAGTTTAAAAAATTGTGTATAATGATTGGTATTTTGAAAAGTTGTGTGAAATAATAATTTATTATATATTGATTATTTAATTAAAAATAAATAAATAATTTTTTTTAAAAAAAAATAATTGAAATCAAAATTAAAAATTAAAATAAAAAATAAAAAATGAAGCAAGCCGGTTGGCTGCCACCCCCAGGCAATGGGGGTGGCCGCGCGCCACCCCCAGAGGAGGTCAGGGGTGGCCGCGCGGCCACCCCCAGCGGTCGGGGGAGGCCGCGCGGCCTCCCCCAAGGGTCGGGGTGGCCGCGCAGCCTCCCCCAAGGGTCGGGGGTGCCGCGCGTAGTCGGGGGAGGCCGCGCGGCCTCCCCCAAGGGTAAGGGGTGACCGCGCGGCCTCCCCCAAGAGGGTCAGGGGTGGCTGCCAGCCGGCAGCCACCCCTCTGTTTTTTTTTTAATTTCATTTATTTTTTTTTATTTAAATTATTAATATTTTATTATTTAAATGTGGGACCCACGCGTTTTTTTAATCAACTTTTCCTGTGCGTGGGTCCCACCATTAATCTGAAAGACAGCCTTGAGAATAATAGAATTCGGGTTTTTATTCGGGTTTTTTGCAGGTGTGATGCGGGTTTTCGGATTTTGAACAAATACCCGGGAAGAATAAGTTTTCTTCTCTGTATCCAAACCAACCATTATAACTTTGCTCGCTTCTCTTATATTCAAAAATCGAGCCTCCAATTTCATCATTTAATAATCACTGCCCTTTTGATTCCGTACAACTAGAATTTTGAGTGTTTAGAAAGAAAAAAAAAAGTATATAGGTAAATTATTTTTTGGGATAATTGCACCGTTGGTCCCTGTGGTATGCCATAATTATTTTTCACTCCCTATGGTTTAAAAAGTGCATGGGAGGTCCTTGTGGTATACAATAATTACAAATCGATCATTAACGTCAAATTCTGTTAAAATTTTTAACAGATTCTGTCAAATGCCACGTCAGCGCCACGTGTCGCCATCATATTGGCGACACGTGGCGCTGACATGGACATCTTAATAAAATAATATAAATTTATTAAAAAATAAATAAATAAACTTTTTTTTTTAAAAAAAAAAAAGAAAAAATTGGGCAAGGTGGCTAGGCCACCCCTAGATCTACTAGGGGTGGCCCGATGGCCACCCCCGGCCACTGGGGTGGCGGCGCTCCACCCCAGGCGGCCTCTGAGGTGGCGCGCGGCCTCTGGGGGTGGGGGTGGCTGCCACTCCCTTGCCCCATTTTTTTTTCTTTTTTTTTTTTAAAAAAAATAAGTATTTTTATTTATTTTTTAATAAATTTATATTATTTTATTAAGATGTGCATGTCAGCGCCACGTGTCGCCAATAAGATGGCGCTGACGTGACATTTGACGGAATCTGTTAAAAATTTAAACAGAATTTGACGTCAGGAATCAATTTGTAATTATTACATACCACAAGGACCTTCCATGCACTTTTTAAATCATAGGGAATGAAAAATAATTATGGCATACCACAGGGACCACAGTACAATTATTCCTTATTTTTTTCCTGGCCCCGTTCAAACTACTGCACGGCCGGTATTCTATGGCATATGGGATTTGTCTCACGGCCATCGCTTACCATATATAATTGTAACATCTCCTACACCAGGCGTAGAATAGGCTTTAGCTAAACCCAATGTGATGAGCTTAGAATATGCTGGCCCATTTAGTTGGGTCTATGGTAGTTTAGAAAATGGATAAAACAAAAAACCCTGTAAACCCATACTTAAAATTTTTCTTTTCTTTTGAATTTTTTTTCCGAAATATATTATCTCAAGATTTAATCCAGCACTTAAAATCCTTCAAATCACTCATCAAAAAAATTCGCTACGAGAGAATTTATCAAAAAGCTTGAGTTTGAAAATTCAAACCCTAAAATCTCTCTCATCTACCCTAAGATTGCAAAAATCCATCCATTCAATTAACACGCCACCATTATCACCCTTGATATGGTCTTGAGTCTATCAATAATAAAATAACTACTCGCAATAGCGTTACAGGGTTTATGTGAGGATGTCGAAACTTAATGATTGTTGGATTGATTGTTAAATTATTGAAATTAACTCTAATTTAATTCAGAAAACATTTTTTATTTTTGATTTGTAATTGGAACTAAATAAAAATGTAAAAGTAAAAATAAGATAGTATGAAGAAGTTATAGGGGATTAATTTCACCTCTAACCTCATCATAATGGTAAATTGCATTTAACGTGAGAATTTCATGTGCATGAATATTATTGTAACGCCCACCCCCCCCCCCCTATTTATAAAAATGTGTAAGTGAATAATTTCAATTAACTACGTGACATTACTACATTAAAGATGATAAATCTCACGGTGGAATATATTTTTCGACTTAGGAATTGACACAATAATACTTTGAGCTGACTGAATTACCTCTAGGTATTTATTAAAAATCATTTAATTTCTTTATACTAATTACATCGAAATATGTGTCGCAAAGACACAAAAGCATATACAATGAAATCTACACATTTTAGGTACAGACGAATTTTAACACCAATGAATACAATTAATTATAACCAGCTACACAAATGTTAGCTTTAAATCTTTACTGCTAGCAAATAATCTCTTCCATCGTCTTCTGAACCTGCACCAACAAATATGTGATTGCGGATACTTCTACAATCTCATATTGTATTTGTGTGAGTCAGCTGACTTAGTAATGTGATATTTACAAATTTATTTATTTAAAGAAAATACACAATGTATAAAATAGCTTTATGTCTATATGTATATATAATTCATGTTCTGGTCATGAATTGAATGTATATATAGTTTTATATGCAAGTCTATTATTATCATCTTTCACAACTCTCATGAAGAAGTCTACGGTCCGAATTAACGTGTTGTAGGCACCTAAGGTCCCCTCACTTAAAGTTTATTTATCTGTTCGTGGAAGCCTAAGGTCTCAGCTGATCGAAAGCCCAAGGTTTCAATCGCTTATTATTGTTTGTCATGGGAGCCTAAAGTGCTACTGGCAGTCATCTCGCCCCCTGCTGCATACCAGCTTTGTTATTAATCAGTTTAATTAAAAAAATAAAATATGCAAATTCTACATTCGCAAACAATATAAATAAATCCATAAACATGACATTATTAAGATCAGCGTCACTCTCAATAAGTATTTTAGAAATACTTACAGCCATTTTGTGCAGTTCTCAGTTCGTCATCTGCAATATATACATTTACGTACATTGAATATTAATATCACTTATGAACCTAATTGTATTCACATAGATACAATTATATTTTTACTTTGGAAAATCATTTATATTTTTCTTATTATTAGTTTTATTGGCTACATTCTGTTGACAAAATCACTACCATGTTAGTGTACTACTGAAACAAGGATGCCGTATTTATCCAGAGTTTTCTAGAATATTCAGAGTTTAATTCTCAACAATGGAAAGACCTTAATATGACAAGTGTCAGTATTACAAGCATCAAGAAGGCAATTTTTGGACTCCAGGAAGATTCTGCACAGTTTACAACTCAACAAAAGTCGGATCCCCAGTTGACCGTCTGGACGGTCTAGTGAAGCGTCCGGACTATCCTCGTGCTCGAGAAGATTTTGAATAGCTCAGCAGACATGTTGGTGAAGACAACAAGCAATTGTCCAGACGCTAGGGCAACACTGTCCGGATGCTATTTAGTGTTCGAGAAGATTCTGACCAGCTCAACACACGCTTGGTGAAGACAGCTGGCAATCGTCCAGACGCTAGGGCAACACCGTCCGGACGATGAGACTGAAGCTTAATAAGGAAACGCTTGAAGCGTGATGAGAATGCAAAATGTCATATTTTTCTCCCTTAATATTTAGTCTTTTATACTTATTTGGTGCCTAAATATACTCGTTATTCTTTTATTTTAATTTAGGATGCAGATGGAGGCATTAAATGCAAAACAAAGTTAATTGGGCGATTTTGGACAGTTTCGACATCGCCTCACGCTTTTGAGAATGCAAAATGTCATATTTTTCTCCCTTAATATTTAGTCTTTTATACTTATTTGGTGCCTAAATATACTCGTTATTATTTTATTTTAATTTAGGATGCAGATGGAGGCATTAAATGCAAAACAAAGTTAATTGGGCGATTTTGGACAGTTTCAACATCGCCTCGTAATCTGGGCATAACTCTCTCATCTAAGCTCCGATTGAGGTGATTCAAGATGATATGGAACACCAAGAAAAAGATATACAATTTTTAAGTTTTGAGTTTTGAGAGATACTGAATGCATCAAGGTAGAAATCGGGCTTGAAGTTGCAGTACCTACATTTAGGGCTGAGCATGGGGCGGGGGGGCGGGGGGGGCGGGGATGCCCATTTTTTGGCACCGCCCCGCACCCCTGCGGGTTGCGAAAATTGCACCCGCAAACCGCACAAAATGGGGAGAACCCGTGCAGTGCGGGGTGATGCGGGGCGGGGGGTGCAGGTTATGCGGGGATATGCGGGTTTAATACCTAGATCTAGAAAAATGATAAACCAAACCAAAGCTAGATTTTCTCAGGAACCAAACAAGAAATCAGATTCAAACAATACCGAATTCAAACAAAATCATATTCAAACAGGAAAATCACAAACAAATCACAACAACCAGACTCAAACAAATCACGAAAAAGGGATGAGAGGCCACTGACCTCAGGATCGGCGACTCGGCGAGGCCTCTTGAAGCGAACGTCGACAATCTTCCCACCGTTCCCGGTCTCGCCAACCTTGACGTTCCCACTGTTCATGACGTTCCCACAGAACTGGTGACTCGGCAAGGCCTATCGACTTCCATATTTCCATTGGAGCAGACGCAGCACAACGGAAATCGTGAAGAAGAAGAAGAAGAAGAAGAAGAGGGGAAGGGTGCGGCGCTAGGGATTAGGAAGAAAAGAAAAGAAAAATGGGAAAAGGGGGGGGGGGGGGGGGGCGCGGCTCTGCTAGGGTTAGTACTTAGTAGGGTATATTTTTTTATTTTATTTTTTTTAACTGTGCGGGGCGGGGCGGGTCCCCGGGGTTTTTTTAAACCCCAACCCGCAACCCGCCCCGCCCCGCACGGGTATATCAATTTTTGACCCGCACCCGCAAAAAATCACCTAAAACCCGAGATTTTAGGGGCGGGTTGGGGCGGGGGATGCGGGTATTTGATCAGCCCTACCTACATTGTTGACGTTCTGGAACGTTCCTTAGCATGAAAATCTAATACGCGGTTTATTTGCGGAAGTTTTCAGATCTAGTGCATGAAAGTCTAGCTGAAAATACCACATTCCTAGTTATATTAGGACTTTATTTTATTTTTAATATTTTCCTTAATTAGTCAGATTTGGATATTGTTATTTTAGGATTAGATTTAGAATATTTTTAAGAGATTTTGCAAGCTTCTAATATGGGGGATGAACGTGTATAAAGGGGGGGAATCATCAAACTAGAAAAAATCAACATCTTCCCTCTTCTCTAGCTTCTCCTTTGAGTTTTAATCATGGCCCTACACGGCTAAACTTTCATAATTAGTCGAAGGAAACGGAAGTCTCGGAATCAATAAAACTGTGAGATCTAATTTGTTTTTATCATTCAATTTATGCTTTGAGTATCAGATGTTCTTTTGTGCCTATTTTTATGATTATCTCATTTAATTACTAGTAGGCCTACTAGTTTATTATTCGTTGCAATCTACTGCTGCGTTAGATATCAAGTCCATAATTGTTTGATCTCTCTAATTTGTGAAGCAACTAAGATTTAATGATTTGCTGCGTCAGAAATTATTAGCTTCATCGATCTCTCTAATTCTTAAGGCTGCTACTAGATTAAACCTTTAGCGCTTGTCTTGAGTTGTTTAGTAGTTAGGGTTAATTAGATCGCTTGTCTTCTAATTAACTGGGACTAAGGAGAGATAGAAAAATAGTTCCAACAGTGAATATTCAAAACATGAATTGATATATACTTGCATCGATGATCAGTTGTAAAATTCCGATGGTGGATGTTGACTTAGACCAATGTTTGTTCTTTTAATTTATACTTTAATTTGAATTGTTCCTTAGTTGTTCTTCTTAAAATTGTTTTCGTTATACTGAAACTCCCCATCCTTGTTTACGTAGCATAAAACTAGGCTAAATACTCTCTGTGGGATCGACCCTTACTTGCACTACTACATGTATTTTTAGAAGTAAAGGTTTTATTTTTGATTGCTTGCGACAGCACACCAAATTTTGGCGCCGTTGCCGGGGAGGTTTTTAGTTGATTTTTGTGCTTCTTGTGATCCTTATTTCATTCTTGAAATTTTTGTTTAAAAAAAAAAAAAAAAAATCGTTAGTTTTCAATAGTTATTTTTATTTATTTTCATTACTCCAGACTTTTCCTGATTTGTTTTTCATGGTTTATTAGAGTTTCCTTGATTGTTTATGATTGTAACTCGATCTTCTAATCAAGGTGATTTTCTGTACGATCCAGAAATATAGAGAACTTTGTGCAGGTTAAGGAGGGAAGCTCGGAGAAATTCTGAAGAGAACGATCTAGCTCTTGACTTCCTATTTGCTAGCGATTCTGATTTAGAAGAGGAGGAAATCATGACTGGAAATCGAACTTTGAAAGAGCTTGCCGCCCCTGATTTGAATCAACAACCTTTATGCATAACATTCCCTACTTTAGATGCTACTACTACATTTGAATTAAAATCTGGACTAATACATCTCTTGCCCACTTTTCATGGCCTTACAGGTGAAGATCCTCACAAGCATTTAAAGGAGCTTCATGTAGTATGCACGAGTATAAAACCCACAGGGGTGACTGAAGAGCAAATTAAATTAAGAGCCTTTTCGTTTTCTTTGAAGGATTCGGCTAAGGATTGACTCTATTATCTACCCTCCAGGAGTATTACCACATGGAATGAGATGAAGAGGTTGTTTTTGGAGAAATATTTCCAAGCTTCAAGGGCATCCAACATTCGAAGAGAAATTGTGGTGTAAGGCAGCACAACGGAGAGTCCCTATACGAATACTGTGAACGTTTTAAGAAATTATGTGCAAGCTACCCCCAACATCAAATTAGTGAGCAGCTACTCAACCAGTATTTCTATGAGGGCCTTCTACCCTCTGATAGGAGCATGATTGATGCTGCTAATGGAGGAGCTTTGGTGGATAAAACTCCCGAGGCCACGAGAAACTTGATTGCAAATATGGTGGCCAATTCTCAACAATTTGGCACTGGGCTTGACCTTCCATCTAAGCATGTCAATGAGGTAAATATTTCCTCCCTTGAACAACAAATTGCAAGTCTAACTTCTCTTGTTCGTCAAATGGCTGTAGGTAATACGCAAACGGCGAATGCTTGTGGGATTTGTTCGGTAGTAGGGCATCCAACCAATATGTGCCCAACTCTTCACGAGGAGCCCGATGAGCAAGTGAATGTGTGCAGGTGGTTTTCCTGGACAACCGCAAAGGAAGTATGATCCCTATTCAAACACGTATAATCTGGGATGGAAGGATCACCACAATCTTAGCTATGGGAATCCACAAGTAAACCAGCCTGCGACTCAAAATCGCCCAAGTTACCAGCAATATAAGCAACCATACCCCCTTGACAACAACCGGCCCAAACTTTTAATTCTGGTATGTCTTTAAAGGATATTGTTAAGTCTCTTGCCACTCATACTTTGCAATTTCAACAGGAGACGATGGCCAGTATTCAAATTTTGGACAATCAGATGGGCCAGATGGCAACGATGCCAAAATTTGGTGTGCTGTCACAGGCAACCAAAAATAAAACCTTTACTTCTAAAAATATATGTAGTAGTGCAGGTAAAGGTCGATCCCACGAAGAGTATTTAGCTTAGTTTTATGCTACGTGAACAAGGATAGGGGGTTTGAGTATAACAAAAACAATTTTAAGAAGAACAACTAAAGAACAATTCAAATTAAAGTATAAATCAAAAGAACAAACATTGGTCTAAGTCAACGTTATGAAAGTCGGTTGCTGCTTACCATCTGGACGCCCTTAGTCTCGGTCCGGACACCGCCCAGAGAACTCCGAATTAGTGTTGTATTAGGTTTTCAAAAGCCTATAAATAGGAATTCGATACTGAATTCCATTGTACTAAGAGAAGGTGTTTAAGCAAAGATTGTGATATGTGCTAGCTCTCTTAGGGTAGTTCATGTGTGATTTGATCAGCCCGTGAAGTCTAGCTTAGGAAGGAGCCCTAAGCTAAAAGATTTCATTGAAGACCTCTTCAGGTAGGAGACCTAGTTGGGAGGCGTTCACGTTGGGTTACGTGTCAGAGTTCAAGGTACGACCATTGCATCAAGGGTATGTGAGTGCTACTGCTTTGTAACTAGCTTTGTCTTCTAAATAATAGATATCCTGGGTTTGGCTGCCCCAGAGTGGTTTTTCTCTTAATTGAGTTTCCACTTCGTTAACAAAATATATGTCTTCTTTAAATTCTACATTTAGATATTTTGTTACAAATTGATCACACACACACGGTAAATTAAGAGTCTATTATTTTTCAATTGGAATCAGAGCGAGTACACTCGTGTTTGGATTAATTTCCTGAGTGTGATCCATATTTTTGTTGACTCTTTTTATCATGAATTCTTTTCAACTATCTAAAGAAAATTTTGATAATGAGCTCTTTTTAGGATTTTCTTAAATTGAGTAAAAATTCTAAAAATTCCAATAAAGAGCTCAAAAAGGTTAAGCAAGAAAAAGAGTCTTTAATCATTAAATTCTCTAAATCACATGCTTTGATTGACTCTTTGAAATCTGAGAATATCATGATGTTGAACACTATTGACATACTTGAAAATAAATTAAAAGAATCTAAAGATCTCTTGAAAAAATTATGTAGTGATAATTTAAAAAGCCCGCTTTATATTCATACAGATAATTATAACAAGCTTGGTATAATTGTTGATAATTTAGGTGCTTCTACTACACATGCTTCTGATTTTGAATTAAATTCTCTTTTTACTAAGCATGTGATAGTAGATCTAGCTTGTTTAGATAATTCTGAAAATTCTTGTTTAAATGACTATGTGAAGCCTAAGTCAAAGGAATTAGGAATACAAGGTAAGTTTTTTTCCTACTTGTCATCACTGTGGGATTATTGGTCACATTAGACCAAACTGTTATTTGTTAAAATCCCAAAAACTTTGGAATAAGCAGGATGCTCCCAAAAAGGGCAGTGGTGAGAAACCCTCTTCAGATAAATATGGCACTCTCCATAGGAAACATATATCTCAAAGAGATAAGGACTTTATTATTTGTAAGAATGTTAACCTTAATTCTTATAAATATAACCTGTCAAAAAGCATTCAAACAAAAGAAGCATGCCCACCTGTCATCACTGCAGCATCATCGGTCACATCCAACCCAAATGTCCACAGCTCCAGAGTCAAAAGTTGAAGGTTCAGAAGAAGCTGCCAACAAAAGCTATATTAGGCACTCTACCTCCAAAGGTACATCAGGCTCCATGGCAACAGCAGAAGCTTGTTCCTGCCAATCAGAATGGCAAACCAAAGAAGTGCAAATCAAGGCACTTCAAGAGAAAGTCGTAGAAACCCAATAGCAACCATGGCTATGAGGGGTTGCTGAGCCTGATGCAAGGTATGCTTAGGAGAATGGACAACATAGACAAGATGGACAAGACCCACAAACCACCTCCACGGGTCAAGCAAGTATGGGTCAGGAATGATGAGACCATTCACCCCTTAAGGGAGAATGGACTCACCTAGTAAAGGTGAAGTCACACCATGCCTAGGATTTTGGTTCCTAAATCCTAGTATATGTCAGGTATGTTTGCCTTGCATTGTTTATCATGTAATATCTTATTCGTGCCTTGCATTCTATTTAAGGAACCATATATTTTCTATCCTCATAAATTCTCTTGTTTGCCTTGAGAAAAATTTATGCAAGTCTTTAATGGGGATGACAGAAAAAGCACGTCACGCGGCTGCTTTTATGTCTTGGTAATTCAAAACCTCTCTCCCTGAGGTCATGTTTGCTCTCACCTTACATGCTAAGACTAAATATTATTTTTTTTCTCCATAAGTATGTTTTTGTTGTTTTTCTGTGTTATTTTTTTTTCAACATTAGAAAAAAAAAAGGGGGGGGGGGGGGGGGGGAGGGGGGCGGGGGGAGAAGATGCATAAGTTTTTTTTTCTTTTCTTTTGATAGCTTTTAAGATATTGTATGTATTTTTGTCTGATATCTCAGTTCATTGTGCATTGATTGAATATGCTTATATATAATTGAAAGTTTATGTCTGATATCTACTAAGTTTTTCTGTTGCATCTTAATGCTAGATAGTTACTTTTTCATGTGATGAAAAAATTGTGCACTATCCGCTCCCCTAAGTTACATTTTTTTATTCTCTGATTTTTAGCTTCAAAAAATTCTGATGAGAGATATTTTTTTTGCTAAGATTGTCAAATTGACCAACTCGCTAGTTAAACCTAGAACCTATAAATTCTGACATTCTCTCTAGGTTGTAGCACAAGCAATAAATAAAGCATTAAAAAAATATAAAAAAATATGGATTCAAAAGATCCACTGCTGAATGTGCTTAAAAATGTTTTTGAACTTGCCCTTATAGAAACAATCAGTGACCAATTCATTGCGGAAAACATAGTAACTTTTCTCAGTGAGTAGAATACTCATAATGGCAGTGTGGATGTTGGGCTCAACTAGGTTCTTTAGACAACAATTTGCAATGCACAATCTAAAATCAATACATTGCACAACACTATATCAATTTGAACTCTAAACACCTCAAATAGCACTTGAATCACTCAAGGGCTACACCCATGGAATACCCATAGAATTTCTAAGGATAGAATCAATTACCCAATCATAATAAACACTAACCCATAAGATAATCTTAGGGTTATGCACTCAAAATTACAATTTAAACAAAAACCCACAAAGTTAGAGTTTTGGGAAACTTACCAAAATTCACACAAATGCCAACCAATACTTGCAGAATGTTTAGAAAGCTCCAAAACACTTAAAATCTAAAGAATAATTAAGATTAAACTCCAAGATTTCAATATTTAACCCAAAATTTTGAAAGACAAGAGTTTAGAAATTTACCTCAAACCAATCGATCAAAACGTAGATCTCTTCGTGTAGATCACACTTTTGAAGCAAGATTTGAGGTATAAGGCTTAAATTTTCGTGGGTAGAAGGTTTTATATCAAAACCCTAAGATAAACCATGAAGAAGGTGAAGAAAAATCAGAAGAAATGAGCTAAAAAGACTCATTTCCCCACTTAAATCGCATGCCATTCGGACGGAGTAAGTGGTTGTCCAAATGCACGCATTATGAGCCGTAGAATTTTAGTCTCTGTGGCTGCCGTTCGAAAGGGTGTTGTGGCCATCCGGATGCCTACTCTAGGGAGTAAATGTTTGCTCTGTGTGGCTCCTGTTCAGAGCCCGTATGGACGTAGCTTCCAGAAACTCCATTTCTAGACAATCTGAGTATTCTCTATGTGTTTTCTTGACGTTTTACTAATTCTAATCAATTTCTTAGTCTAATTTGCATCTTAAGCATACAAATAATGTCTCAAACATTACATTATTAAATTTTCTTAATTATTTTTTATTTAGTTTATTATTTTGCATGTTAAAAACCCTAAAAATTCAGAATTAGGTTAAAATAGAATTAGTTTTTAAATAAAAATTAATTTTTACAACACAATTTCCTATGAATTCGACCTCGCACTTGCACACGCGCGCACACTATATTGCATACGATTCGTGCATTTGCGAGTACTTTAAAACTCACAACACGATACTTTCGATAATTTTTGTGAGTTTATGATGTGTTTGTAAATAGTGTTGAAAGAATATATCATTGAATGATGCAAGAACATGAAAGTATGGCACAAATAATTTATTGCATGAAACAAGATGGATAAACATGAATTGAAATGAATTATAAACATTATCAAGTAATATCGCAAATTCAATTTTAGTATTCAATGGGTTTCCATCGGCGATTAAAACTTGAGATAATTATTCTCCTTTGGAGCATTTAGAGTTCGAAAGTCTATTAGGTTAACTCTATGCATGATTGTAGTGGTACATCGACGATTAAAACTTGAGATAATTATGCTCCTTTTGAGCATTTAGTGTTCGAAAGTGTATTGCGTTAACTCTAAATGTATGATTGCAGTGGTACATTGAAAGGCTTTCGTAGGGGATCTTACACAAGCTAAGTTAAGCGTATTTGGTATGTAAATTGCATACTGAGGATGATACTATGTTTTAACGCTTTAGAGGTCTTAAATGCTTTCAAGAAAATGCAATGGATGTTTTAAATAGAACCGACGATATGTTGTGTTGATATGTGTTTTATGTGATACTTTCGACGATTTCTGTGAGTTTATGATGTGCTTGTAAATAGTGTCGAAAGAATATATCGTTGAATGATGCAAGAACATGAAATGGCACAAAGATTTTATTGCACGAAACAAGATGGATAAACATGAAATGAAACGAATTATGAACCCTATCAGGTAATATCGTAAAATGAATTTTAGAATTCAATGGGTTGCGATGGGCGATTAAAACTTGAGATAATAATGCTCCTTTTGAGAATTTTGAATTCGAAAGTGTATTGCGTTAAGTCTAAATGCGTGATTGTAGTGGTACGTTGCAAGGCTTTTGTAGGGGATCCTGCACAAGCTAAGTTAAGCAGATTTTGTAAGTAAATTGCATAGTGAGACTATGTTAAACTTTTTAGGTTTTAAATGCTTTCAAAGAACATGCAATAGATGTTTAAATCTAGTTGATGATATGTTGTGTTGATATGTGTTTTATGTGATACTTTCTACGATTTCTGTGAGTTTATGTTGTGTTCATAAGTACTGTCGAAATAATATATCGTTGAATGATGCAAGAACACGAAAGTATGGCACAAATATTTTATTGCTTGAAACAAGTTGCATAAACATGAAATGAAATTAAAAGAAAAAAGAAAAGAAGGAAAAGGCCATGGTGTATGTTATCATATCCAGCTTACATGCTGTAGAAATAAGTATAGCATATCTACTGTTAATAAATGGATGGTTTAGATTATATTTGGTATTTTTAAACCAAACGATGTCGTCTAGAGCTAGGAAGATGTGTTGTGCAATTGACTCCGTTTGTTTTAGAAGTTTATGACATTTCTACCTACGAAGCTTAGTGAACAACCCACCATGTTTGAGTAATAAATAATGACTTCTAAATTACCAAGTGTGTGTTCGTGTGCAACAAAATATCTTAAAATGCGAAAAATAAAAGAGACAAGATATTTGTTGACGAAGTAAAAATTATGTGAAGAGAAAAACCACTCCAGGGCAGCCAAGATATTTGTTGCGAAAAATTAAGTGAAAAGAGACAAGATATTTGTTGTGAAAAATAAAAGAGACAAGATATTTGTTGATGACATGAAAATTATGTGAAGAGAAAAACTACTCTAGGGCAGCCAAACCCAAGAAATCCACTATCCAAAGACAAAGCAAATTACAAAGCACTCGTACTCACAAAACCTATTGCAGTACGAGTGCTTTGTAACACAAAGCCCATCGTGAACGCTTCCCAACCAAGTCTCCTACTTGAAAGGGTCTTTGATAGAATCATTTACCTTAAGGCCGAACCCTAAGATAGACTTCACACGAACAAAGAGCACACACCGACAACGGCAAAGAACTAGCGGATCCTCAATTCTCCATAAACACCCTCTCTAAGCACTATGGAATTCTATACCGAATTCTTACAAATAACAAGCTTAGAGCCATCTATTTATAAGCTTCAGAAAACCTAATTCTAGACAAATTCGGACTCTGGCTGTGGAGCGTCCGGACGGAAGTTAGCCTCGTCCGAACAGTCTTCTGCGACCGCCTTTCTAGAATAGCGCCATTCTTCCCATAATAGAACCACATCCGGACGGCTTAGCCGAGCGTTCGGACGGTCTTCATTGTCACTCCTATTCGTGTTTGTAAAGGAAACCCGAAATATTTCAGATTCCTGGGTAGCGTCCGGATGTGTTGCCACGTCGTCTGGATGTCTTGCAGAAACTTCCCAAATAGTGTTGACTGAAATCCAACTCCGTGTATAAATTGGAGAAGCTTGACCTAGCGTCTGGACGGTGTTGCTCTGATGTCCGAACGTCTTCAACGCTGAAGCTTCTAGACACTTAGGGGCGTTCGGATGCCTTCAAAGGCTTGTCCGGACGGTTGCACAGGAACCGGTTGATCTGACTTGGAAAAAACATGGAGTCTTCATGGACATCTTCTAGAACTTTGTGACTAGTCACATGGCTTGAAACAAACACTGTCCATATAACTTGAAAACTTTGAATTTAAACCGATAAGCCTGTTTAAAATACAACCATTACATAACGTGTTTTTGTCATCCAGAATGTTGCCAATATAAAATACTAACAAACTCCTCATTTGGCCATTCTTAGACAAATAACACTTGACCGGTTTGAAAAAACATTCCCAGTCCAAAAACAAAAAATACTCCCCCTTTTTGTCTCAAAAGGACAAAGAGTAAACAGAGTATAAGAGAAAAACTACAATTACTAAAATTCAAAACAATAAAAATAATCATCAAAAGCTCAAATCAACATAAGAGGAAACCAAAACCTCAAGATATCACATCTCCTAAATTTGAGCTACTTCAGTTTCTTGCTCCTGAAGCCAGGAAACATAGACTGAAAATCTTCAGTCACTTGAGTCTTCTAGCTCGAAACCGATCTTCCGCAGAATGAAATCCTCTAAACAACTGGTCTACAAGATGATAAAGAAGATTCACTATTGAATCTCTAGCTGGTGTAGATCTGGAGGAAGAGGTTACAGAAGACTCTGTATAAGGGGGGGGGGGGGAAGGAGCTCATCTAAATTCTGAGATCTCTGGAACATATGATTTCAACACTGGTCTCTTTTCCAAATAGCCCTCTATCTGACACTATGCTGGAAGCCGCTAGACAACATATTCGTGAAAATATTTAAACATAAATCTATCAAAAAATAACACCACAAGGAAATATTAGATCCTATTATTTCAAAAAGAATGTGGTATTATGACGGCTATCAATTGGATGCACAAAAAAAATACAAAAGTAGATATAGCAATCCAAAGGAACAAATGTAGCAATATCCATCCAACATAATGACAGAAAAAGATGCATTATCTCAAATCAACATCCCAAACAATGATTATTCCAATATTCTATACAGGACCAAAGCTTAAAAGAATAAGAGAAGTCAAAGAAAATACCTGGGAATGAGAAGAGATGTGCAGGGGAATGCCAAAATCTCAGGATAAAACCACAAGAAAAGCACAACATGAAAAAAAAAAAAAAAAAAATGAACAATGCAATGTTGTGCTAAAGGCAAGAAGTAAAAAGAACGCGAATATTTACCCAGGAAAGATCCCGTCCGGACGAAACTCTATTTTGTTCGGACGCTTGATGTAAGAACAACATTCTATAAAAAATGTGGACGTTCGGACATAGCACAACATCGTCTGGACGTGAAAGCCATATGCGTCTGGACACAGAAGAAGGGTTGTCTGGGCGTTTCACACAGGAAAGCTGAAATTAGAGGAAAATTTGCAGAAAAATATGTTCCCTAACATTAGCTTCAGAACACGCATGTATAAATAACTGATAAAGCAGTTCAATAGTATTTCAAAAATATACCAAGATATAATTGAGAGTTAAGAGTCAATAAGCACAAAAATTTTCTTGCAGATAGAAATTTTTCAATAGTAAACTTAACTCATACTATGCGTGTGTGTGTGTGTGTGTGAATGCTTTTTAAATAAGGTATGATCTTCGCTGATATGATTTAAAGCAACTGAATTTTCTAAATAAGAGAGAAACTCATAGTTAGATCAGTCAAAAGTCAAACCTTATCTTACTAAGGCCTAGTCACCCTCATTTGATACTATCCCCCTAAGAAGTAGCACTATTTTTCTTTTTACTTGCACCATGGAGGAAAAGATAAATAGCTAAGTCAGCATAGAAGCAGTAAATTTATTCATATATCAATAAGCACAGAATTATAACTACTTGTATCACTTAGTGTTGCAATCTAGAGAGAAAGCCATAACTTATGGAGTTTAGGTTCAACTAGCAAGTTGGTCAATTTGACCATCTTAGCGAACAAAAATCTCTCTTAAAAAAATTTCAAAATAGAAAATCAAAGATAAAAAGTGTACCTTAAGGGAGCCTTAGATAGTGCACATTTTTTATCCCATGAGAAAAACAACTATTTAGTATGGATGCAACAGGGAACCTTTGCGGATATCAAGTATAAACTCTCAGTTATATAAAGGCAAAAATAATTAATGTATCAAGAACTGAGACATCAATTAAACATATATAAGATATCTAAGAAGCTATATAAGGGAACAATAAAAATCTGCATCATTTTCCTTCTTCTTTTTGTTGAAAAATAAAAGACAAAAACAACAAAGACATGCTTAAAAGGAAAATAACGTATGTCTAGACAAAGCATGTAGGTAAGAACAAACCTGACCTCAGAGAGAGAGGTTTGACTATACCAAGACAGAAAAGTAGTGACATGCTTTCTCTGTCATTCAAAAAATGTACCAGCAGAAATTTCTCAAAGCAACTAAGAGAAAATCTAGGGATAGAAAAGGTTCCTCAAACAGAATGCAAGGAAAAAAATAGGATATGTAAGATATGATAGTCAATGTAATGCAAACTTGCCTGGTATGCACTAGGATTTAGGAACCAAAATCCTAGGCATTGTGAGACTGCACCTATACTAGGTGAGTCCACTCCCCCTCAAGGTAATAGTCTCATCCTTTCTGACTCATACTTGGTGTACTCATGGTAGATGTGATCGAGTATTGCTCATACTGGTGTACCCGTGGTAGAAATTTCTCAAAGCAACCAAGAGAAAATCTAGGGATAGAAAATGTGGTTCCTCAAACAGAATGTAAGGTAAAAATAGGATATATAAGATATGACAATCAATGCAATGCAAACTTACCTGGTATGCACTAGGATTTAGGAACCAAAATCCTAGGCATAGTGAGACTGCACCTATACTAGTTGAGTCCACTCCCCCTCAAGGGGTAAATGGTCTCATCCTTTTTGACCTATACCTAGTTTACACGTGGTAGATGTGATCGGGTACTGCTCATACTGTCCATTCTCCTCAGTATACCTTATAACAAGCTTAGCATCCCTTCAAAGGCATGGATGCTATCGGGCTTTTGCAGGTTTTTCTTGTAGTGCCTTAATGTGTTCTTCGGAACGAAACGCTGTTGTCGCTGCTAATGCCGTGGAACCTGATGTCCAGTTGAAGGTAGAGTACATGATGTGGTCTTAGTAAGCAACTTCCTCTGAGCCTTCTTTTTTTAAGGTTGGAGCTGTGGACATTTGGGTCGGATGTGACCAGTGATGCCGCAATGATGACAGGTGGGCAGGCTTCTTTTGTTGGAATGCTACTTGACTTTCTCTGCAGAAATATGGTTAGCATTCTTATAAACAATATTGCTCTTACCTTTTATATGTCTCCTATGCGGAGGGACATATTTTGATGAGGAAGAATCTTCAACTTCACTTTTCCTCAGAGCATCCTGCTTAATCCAAGGCCTGTGGGATTTTAACAAATAATTAGTTGGCCTAATATGACCAAGCTTCCCATAATTATGACACTTAGGAATAAACTTAACCTTGTATTCCTGATTCCTTGGATTTAGGCATCACATGATTAGTTAAGCAAAAATTATCTAAACAAGCCGTATCTTCTATCACATGCTTAATATCAATATAATCTAATTTAGAATCAGAAGCATGTGAAATAGAAGTACTTAAATCATCAACAGTTAAATCAGGCTTGTTAGAAACATCTGAGTGAATACAAAGCATGCTTTTCAAATTATCACTTGAGAATTTTTTCAATTTATTCTCAAGTTCATTAATAGTATTAAGCAATATGGTATTCTCAAATTTCAAAGAGTCAATCAAAACATGTGATTCAGACAATTGTACAATCAAAGACTCTTTTTCTTGCTTCACCTTTTTGAGCTCTTTTGGAGATCCCATTTTATCCAATTAAGCAAAAACTTTAGAAAGCTCAATATCATAATTTTCTTCAGATAACTGAGAGAAATCTATGATAAAAGGTGTAATAAAAAAAAAATCACAAAGAGATAAGAATCACACTCAGGAATTAAATCATTTAAACAGAGTGTACCTGCTCTGATACCAATTGAAAATAAATAATGACTTCTAAATTAACAAGTGTGTGTTTGTGTGCAACAAAATATCTTAAATGCGGAAAATAAAAGAGACAAGACATTTGTTGACGAAGTGAAAACTTTGTGAAGAGAAACCACTCCGGGACAGCCAAACCTAGGAAATCCACTATCCAAAGACAAAGCAAGTTACAAAGCACTCGTACTCACAAAACCTATTGCAGTAGTCATACATTTAACTATAACATGAAGCCCATCGTGAACGCTTTCCAACCAAGTCTCCTACTTGAAAAGGTCTTTGATGGAATCATTTACCTTAGGGCCGACCCCTAAAATAGATTTCACACGAACAAAGAGCACGCACCTGCAACGACTAGAAAGCTAGTGGATCTTCAATTCTCCCTAAACACCCTCTCTAAACACTATGGAATTATTTACTGAATTCTTACAAATAACAAGCCTAGAGCCATTTATTTATAGGCTTCAAAAAACTAAATTCTAGACAAATTTGGACTCTGGCTGTGGAGCGTCCGGACGGAAGTTAGCCTAGTCCGGACGGTCTTCTGCAACTGCCTTTCCAGAATAGCGTGATTCTTCCCATAATATGACCACTTCCAGACGGCTTGGCCGAGCATCCGGACGGTTTTCATTGTCACTCTTATCTGCGTTCGTAAAGGAAACCCGGAATATTCTGGAATGCTGGGTAGCGTCCGGACGTCTTGCAAAAACTTCCCAAATAGTGTCGACTGAAATCCAACTCCGTGTAGAAATTGGAGAAGCTTGACCTAGAGTCCGGACGGTGTTGCTCTGTCGTCTGGACCACAGGAACCAGTTGATCTGACTTGGAAAAAACATGGAGTCTTCATGGACATCTACTAGAACTTTGTGACCAGTCATATGACTTGAAACGAACACTGTCTATATAATTTGAAGACTTTGAATAAAAACCAATAAGCCTGTTTTAAATGCAACCGTTACATAAAGTGTTTTTGTCATCCAGAATGTTGCCAATATAAAATACTAACAATAAATTCAAAGGAAAGTCGACAAATAATTAAAAAAATAAATAAAATAAATAAAAACTATAAATAGCACTCTAATGTAAGAGTGTGTGTAAGTACCCATGTTTGGAGGAAGAGAAAATCATAACGAAAGTGAATGTCTTGGTCAGAGTGATGACTAAGATTTTTGGGAAGTAAGAGACTTGTTTTATTTTACCAGACATTGGGCGGGTTTTTTTTTTTTTTTTGGTGAAAATGAGTAATCAAAGAGTTTTCTTTAAAATCATTTCCCAACAAGATGACAATATAGTCCACAACAATTTTTCTTGCATTTTCTAGCTTTTTCTCACCTAAACTACTTGTGAGAAAAAGCAAACAGATAAAGCCTTTGAAACCAAACTCAAAATTTAAAAATTATAATTTTATTTTATTTTTGGTTGTTCCTTTGTGAATTATGAGAACCCATTTTTGTGGATGAGTGGGAAAGAAACCCATTTGATCATCATTCAAACAAAAGTACTTGGAAAGCAACCATGGCTGCGATAGTCAACAACACCCACTAATAGGTCCCAACCAATGTAAGCAATAGAGCTCACGAAAGAAAAGGAAAACGGTGTAGAACAAAACAAATTGAATTGCGAAATAAACTACTCTTTGGACGGGAGCAAGACCATGGTACAAGACAAAATAATTCTTCCTACCTTCTAATGACCCACACCCACTAAAACTACATGTAACTCCCTATATGTGGCCACCAGTAGAAGCTCAACTTCCTTTTCACTACGCCATAACCCATAACTTGCCATGTCCCATATTCCTTCCTTCACCCATGTTCCTTCCATCTTCTTCGTGATGCAAGTCTTGATCCACAACATCGGGTGAAACCCTGAAACTTTTAGGTTTTGTCTGCGTTTGTGTCGTCTTCTCTGAGTTTCTCTATGCTGATTGCCTTCTTCTCGCACAAGTTCATCATCGATGCATTTCTTGCAGAAAGATGAAAGTTTTCCCCCTCACAGTTCCTGCAGGTGAGCCTAAGACTATATTTGGTTTCTGCTCTCTCTGATTGCAGAGACAAATGTGTTTCGTTCGAGAAGTTTGGTTGCTGATGTTATGAGCCTAAATGGGAGCCATGTGGTTTATTTGTGAAGTAATAATTAGGACGTGTATGTAGTGGGTGTCATGTATTGGGTAGTTAATTGGTCAGTAGTTATGGGTAAAAGCCAATAGTGGGTTAGCGCTCAGTAGTTATGGGTAAGTAGTTATCTTTTATAGTTATTTGGTTTAACAGTTATCATTTTCAGTGTAATGGGTTAGTGGGTAATTAGTTAATTTGGATTGTTTCTTGTATTTAATTCAACTTTGTTATCAGTGATAGGTATCCAAAAAATTATATCAAGAATTTGTATCTCCTAGCGATGAGTTAGAGAGAGTGGAGGTTTTGGCCCCTTGAAGTGCCAATTATTATTTTTCATTGCCTTTTATGATTATGTCAATATAAATTCATTTATCAAATATCCAGGCTCATAACAAGTGATATCAAAGCCGCGTTCCTGCGACAATAAACAGTCAAAATCAAGCATTAGAAGAATTTGGGAAACAATTGAGACAACTTCAAAAAAGTGTGTAAATGCCTGTGAGTAGTCATGCGAAATTAAAGGAGATCACACACCAGATGGAGTGTGGGTTTGAACGTATGGAGCATAGGTTGGACAATCTTTCCAAGTTGCTGGAAACTGTGAGCAATGAACTAGATGGTGTGCTTAAAGAACAAGAACCAGTGCATCAACAAAAAGAAGAAGTTAAAGAGCTAGAGTCAATTTCTGCAACCAAAGGACCTTCAGAGGTCTAGCAAAGAAGATGAACCAGATGACCAATTAGAGAAAAACGAACAATTTGTTCATGTGCACCTTAAAGTTGGATTGTGTCCCTTCGCAAGCATGTCAGCAGTGTCGAAGCTGATGCAATTTTTTGGAGTCTCAAAGCACAAGTGGCGTTGGAAAATTATTTCATTGGGAGACTATGTCCTAAACCTTGAAGGCTTGATTGGATTTAGCTTTCCAGAGGGCATCAATTCGGTGAATTGCGGAATTTCGAAACACAACTGCATTGCTTGGTTGTCAACGTTTCAACAGACATTATATATTTTTCTTTCATGAGGGTGTGGCTTGCACTCGTGGACAGTGGGCTGGAGCTGAAGGTGGAAGGTTATTTATTCTTTTTTGGATTTCTCATTTTTTTTGGGGTTTCTTTAAGTATACGGGGGGCTAAAGGACTCACTATGATGGAAAGAAGATGCTTGATAAATTACTGAAAGGTGAGTTGCAGAACACCAAAGAAGCCATCCACTGGGTCACTGATTGCTTCCTCAAATCCACTACACAACTAGGCACATATATGTCCAAGAGGGCCAGAGCCACCTTACGGGGGTTGGCGAGGTGTCTTTCATGGTGGATGTCATGAACTGCTAACCCATTGACCAGTGATGACGTGATGAATGGAAAGACCTATTGTGTGAGAGTTGGGAAGGACAAACTGGTCTATTTGGTGGCTGTTTTAGGCTCTGGGTCGGATAGATGGTGGATTTTTGAGGTTGAGTGGTTGGGTTCTAAAATAGAGGCATCTTGGACGTCATTGACGGCACGTATCACTGGCGGTTTTGTTGCTCTTGCAACTCCAAGATCAGCCCAAACATAGCTACTTTACACCCAAGAGGAGCAAGCGAAAAGGGAGGAGACCCAAGGCCAAGACTAGGAGGAGTTTCTTTCAGTGGAGCTTCTAGCTTCTTCTACTCAGTCCGTGCTTACAACTCCTCCACTTCATCCTGGGGTGAGTTTACAAACGTCCATATGGGGCTCCTCTATTACGACACATCCCCTCTTTAGGAAGCAACTTAGGGGACACAAGAGGATCATGGAACAACCCTTTTCATGTGTTGGAAACATGATTACCTACTGTTGGGATCCAGATGAGAAAAGTATGGGTCATTGGTATGTCTATGTTACTCTGGAGGATATCCTTGCAGTGCTAAATTAGTATATGGAGAAGGAAGAGATTACAAAAAGGTGTTTGGAGGAGCAAATGAGGGAAGCTACTAAGAAAGTGGGAAAAGCAGAGGAACAACAGATTTTAATGAATGGTGGTTTACACAACATTCAATGGATTGCCAGCTTTGTGCGAGTGTGCACAATTTCTAAAGAGGATAAAAAGGTGTGCTACAAAACATGTCTTTTACTTGCTCATGAATTGTTATTTGCAGAGGGTAACGTGTGCCTTTCTAAGCATGTGTGCCCACTTACAAGTGATATAAAAATTTGAAGTGTAGTGGGTCATGTGCTTCACGTATTGGGCAAAATTAAAGAGTCTCTTAAGCCACCAAAATCAAAGGGGTCAGCTAAGCATCTTACGGGTTGGTCATCAAATGACACTCAAAAGGATATCAACTCACATTTTCTTATTCTTGAGAAAGAAGTTGGCTATTTTGTGTTGGTTTGGGTCGCATTCTTCAGGCCATTCATGCTGATATTTGGCAGATTTGGACTACTAAGGGGCTTAATTGTAAATTTTAATTTTCAGAACTTGTGGGCAAGGTCTTCTGAAGAAGAGGAGTATGTTATGAGCCTAAATGGGAGCCATGTGGTTTATTTGTGAAGTAACAATTAGGACGTGTATGTAGTGGGTGTCATGTAGTAGGTAGTTAATTGATCAGTAGTTATGGGTAAAAGCCAGTAGTGAGTTAGTGCTCAGTAGTAATTGGGTAAATAGTTATCTTTACAATTATTTGGTTTAGGAGTTATCCCTTTCAGTGTAATGGGTTAGTGGGCAGTTAGTTAATTTGGATTGTCTCTTGTATTTAATGTAAAAGTCTATGGGCCTTACTCACCCTCAAAAAACGCATTGAGAGAGGAGGGATATCCATAGCTTATAAAGTCTACAAGACAAGGATCTCTTAGCAATGTGGGAAACTTTAACACGCCCCCTCACGTGTGGCATCTTTGGCCAAACACGTGTTTAACAACGGGAGGGAAAGGCCCATCACTGTCAAAGGAACCTACTCTGATACCATGTAAAAGTTCATGGACCTTACTCACCCTCAAAAGACCCCTTGAGAGAGGAGGGGTATCCATGGCTTATAAAGTCTACAAGACAAAGATCTCTTAGCAATGTGAGACATTTTAACATTTAATTCATCTTTGTTATCAATGAAAGGTATCCAGAAAATTATATCAAGAATTTGTATCTCCTAGCCGTGAGTTAGAGAGAGTGGAGGTTTTGGCGCCTTGAAGTGCCAAATTATTATTTTTTATTGTCTTTTATCATTTTGTCAATAGAAATTATTTTATCAAATATCCAGGCTCATAACAGTTGAGAAAAAGAATAATTTATTCATCCAAAAAAAAAAAAAAGAGAATAGTTTGGTTTGTGTATGAAATGTGCCTTCTGTGGTTTGCACACTGAGAAATGTAAGTCAAATTTGAGTTTTTGTTCGTGATTTAACACCATTTGAAATGTTTGCTAGGTTGGAAAGAAGAGATGACGTCATATGCTAAAAATCAATCTTAATTGTTCATATGTTTAACCGTAGATATGATGTACTTATTTCTACATCATGTAAGCTACATCTATGGTTATTGGAGTGATTCGGTCACCTCGTATTTGGCTAAAGAATAGCCTAGTCACCTTTTGCTTCGGTTTGTTTTTTTTTTTTTTTTTTGGATTTTTGTTTTTTTTTTTTTAAAAAAAGTAATTTTATCTTATTTTATATATTTTTGTATTTTTACTACTTTTTTTTTTTTTTATTTAAGTGACACATGTGACAATATAATTGGTGATGACGTGACACATAATGAATTTTATCATGTTTTTAACAAGAGAGACCTATTAATTTTTTTATTTTTTATTTTGCTTACCCCATGAGCGTTTTGTCACTTTTTAAACCACAGTATGCTATTTATAACAACTCCAAATCATAGGAACAAAAAATGCATTTATCCCTAAATTTTATAAGATATGAAAAATAGTAAAGATGGATGTGGTAAATGTTGATACGGTGAAATCTAAGCCTAGAGATTCTGATTGCATGCATTAGGACCAATGAACCGAGTAATGCTATAAGTTTTTGAGTTCTTTTAAAAATGATATAATTTTTAAAACAAATATTTAATTTATTATTAATTACTATCAAATTTTGATCTAATGACAATTTTAAAAATCATGTCATTTTTAGAATTTAAAAAAAAAAAGAAAAAAAAAAGAAAAAAAGAAAAGAACTTTGTTAAAGAATTACTCCCACTAAATCATTATAATCATACATTGTTTTCTTTTTGGAGAGTGGAGGACGGGCGTGCGTCTTTAAGGTATTCGCGGTATCGCCCAACCCAATCCTCCCCAGGTGCCTTATAGTTGATACTCTTACCCACCACCCGATCGACGAAATTCCCCAACCGATCCTAATGGAATCGAGCATCCTGGAATCGATTGGCATGGAGATCATTGGCGTGATGTCCCCAGTCTCAATCTGCATGCTCCTGGTGGTCCTCATCGTCTACTCTCTCTCTCCCGCCAACCCCTTCTCCCCCTCTTCCTCTTCCTCCGTTCCCATCCGCACCGCTGCCAACCTTGTCTACCTTGAGAGCCCCTCCGACTCCGCGGTCCAAAAGCTCGAAGGAGCTCTCTTAAACGCCTTAGTGTTCGTCATCCTCATCGCCCTCGTCACCTTCCTCCTTGTCGTCCTCTACTATTACAACTTCACCAATTTCTTGAAGAACTATATGCGCTTCTCCGCCTTCTTCGTGCTCGCCACTATGGGCGGCTCCATTTTCCTCTCCATAATTCAGCATTTCTCCATACCCGTCGATTCCATCACTTGCTTCTTGTTGCTTTTCAACTTCACGGTCGTGGGTGTGTTGTCTGTCTTCTCCGGTGGGATACCCATATTCTTGAGGCAGGCGTATATGGTGTCGTTGGGGATAATCGTGGCGGCTTGGTTCACGAAATTACCCGAATGGACCACTTGGGTTTTGCTGGTGGCGTTGGCTGTGTATGATTTGGTGGCGGTCTTGGCCCCTGGAGGGCCACTGAAGCTGTTGGTGGAATTGGCATCGACTCGGGATGAGGAATTGCCGGCGTTGATCTACGAGGCTCGGCCGACCGTGTCGAGGAATACAGAAAATAGGGGGTCTAGTTTGGGGCTCCTGGTTGGTGGGGTTTCAGATTCTGGATCGGTTGAGCTGCAGGAGGTTGAGCGTGCCAATGTGAATCGAAATGAGGGCGAAAATCGCTGTAATTCTGAGTATAGTACTGTTGAGGTTGGTGAGTACGGTAGAGATGAAGGAGAGAGTTCCCCATTGGTGGGTCATTCGCGGGAAAGGCATTCATCGAGCAGTGGATCATCGGAGTATTCGACTGTAGTTGTTTCGTCTGATCAAGCATGGAATGGAGCGTCCGAGATTGTTGTTGATGAGGAGATGTCTCCACTTGTTGAGATGAGGGGATTGGGGAATGATAGAGAACGAACAAGAAGGGATGATGCAGAGGTGATGAGTAGAGGTATTAAACTTGGCCTAGGAGACTTTGTTTTCTATAGCGTTCTTGTGGGTAGAGCTGCAATGTATGATCTTATGACAGTATATGCTTGTTACCTTGCGATTATTTCGGGACTTGGGTGCACTCTTATTTTGTTGTCGGTGTGCCATCGAGCTCTGCCTGCCTTGCCTATTTCGATTGCATTGGGTGTTGTTTTTTACTTCTTGACTCGGTTATTCATGGAACCTTTTGTTGTTGGGACAGCAACAAATTTGATGATGTTTTGATTCTCCATTTTCGAGAGATCAATTAAATGTTAGCGAAAGACTGATGTTTTCATGGGCATGGAATTTGTATACAAGGTGAAAGGTATTACTTCATGAATTCTCCCCTTGGTGATTAGTAATACTCTCATGATCGAATCTCTGAATTGGATAGTGCACAACATAATTATGCAATGGAACTGATATATTCTGGATCCAATCATATTTTCACAATGTTTCTTATGATGGTTGTTTATTTTAACTTGTTTAATAAAATATGTTTCAATCAGGCTATTAAGTTACTAGCCTGCCATAGAGATAGATAGATTCCCAGGTTGCCAGTCTCCTAAATAGGCAAATACCATTATGTATTGCCCAAGTCAGCTAATTTTTTTCATGTTTATGGTTCATATTGCCCTTTCAATATGTGTTACCAGAGATCTTAAGCAGTATCTTGTCTCAGTTTTTTAGTTTGAAAGTTTTCCGTTACCCAAACTTAGATTGTGTGGAGTGGGTTGCATAAACAATAGCAATGTATATGAGTTGATAAGAATTGTTTTTCTTTTCTTTTCTTTTTTTTTGGGGTGGGGGGGGTGGGTGGGGAAGAGAAGGGTGGGGGATTTCTAAGACATTTTCCTACATGCTGAATTCTGGGATGGGGTTCAGACTAACAGAGAGTGGCCATTCCTGCAATATAGCTGGGATAAGCGGGAAGAGATTCCTGCCAAAAAGGTTGCCTTTACTTTGTAAAATTTTTGGGGTACTTTGATGCTTTAGAATCTTGTTCTCTTGTTGTGTTTGCTGGTGATCTTAGCCTTATCTTTTCTTCTGAAACCCCGTCCCTGCTGCCGCCGCAGGCCTTATCTTTATCTTTTCTCTTGTTGTGTGGTCTTATTTTCTTTTGTGATATGAATGGACCATTTCACATTGGTGGGAGCAATGTCTGAAATCCTTGTAGCATTTCCTCTAGGGTGGGATGTATACATGCATCCATGACACCATAAGGGTAGGCCACAGAGAACACTATACTCATTTTATGTTTAAGATATCTGCTATGGTGAAGATGGGTCTCTTATTAGGCTTTGTGGTGGAGTCTAGGAATGTTGGTGCCCTCAACATTTCCCATCTATTGTTTGCGGGCGATACTTTGATTCTTTCTGGGGTAAACTAGATCATCTTCGTAACTTGCGTTGTTTGTTCTTATGCTTTGAAATGGTCTCAGGTTTGAGGACTAATTTGGCTAAATCGAAGTTGGTACTTGTTAGCAATGTCAATAGTGTGGAAGGTCTAGCTAGCAGTTTGGGTTGCAAAGTATCGTCTCTACTTGTGAAATATCTAGGCTCCCGTTAGGAGTTTCGTTTAAAGCCAAATCTATGTGTGATGCTATTATTGAGAAGATAAGAGTGTCGTTTGGTCGGATGGAATATGATGTATTTGTCAAAGGGACCTTGATTGAAACTACTTTATCTAATTTTCCTATTTACTTCATGTCTCTTTTTCCCCTCTCGATTGGTATTGTAAACCGCATAAAAAAGTTGCGGTAGGACTTTTTGTGGGGTGGTATTGGTCAAGGGTTCAAATTTCATTTGGTTAGTTGTTTTAAGGCGTGTTTCCCAATCTCTAGAGGAAGGTTGTGGATCCGTTATTTACTTTTTATTTAATCGAATTCTTTTGGGGAAGTGGCTTTGGCATTATGTTCATGAGAGAGAGGCCTTATAGAGGGTGCCTGTGGATTATAAATATGGCAGCGAGTGGTGTGTGGTTTTCAAATGAGGTTCATGGGTCATTTGGGGTGGGGCCATGGAAGAACATCAGGAAGGAATGGGGAGAGTTTTCAAGTCATACTATATTTGAGGTCAGTGATGGCTCCAAAATTAGATTCTGGCATGATATGTGGTGTGGGGATAAGGCCCTCAAGGCAGCTTTTCCAGACTTGTTCAAATTGGCCCATTGTAAGGGTCTTAAGTGGCAGATTATTTGGAGGTTTCTACTAACTCTCATCAATGGAATGTTAACTTTCTTAGAGTGACCCATGACTGGGAGGTGGATTCCTTTACATTGTTCTTCAATTTGTCGTACTCCTTTAGATTAAGATGGGGTGGCAAAGACAAGCTTTGTTGGGTACCTCTCAGAAAAGGTTGTTTGATATTAAATCTTATTACAATGCCCTTATTCTCCATGTTAGTACTTCTTTCCCTTGAAGGAGTATTTGGAGGAATAAAAATCCCTTGAGAGTAATGTTCTTTGCTTGATCAGTTGCCTTAAGGGAGACACTAAATATGGACAATCTTAATAAGCGGCATGTCCTTATTGTTGATTGGTTTTGTATGTGTAAGAAAAATGGGATGTCAGTGGACTACCTTTTACTCCATTTTGAGATGGCTAGTGCCCTTTGGAATACCATCTTCAGCCTAGTATGGTTGGCTTGGGTCATACGTAGTTGAGTAGTAGACCTCTTCACTTGTTGGAAAAGGCATTTTGATAGGATTAAGAATGCTAATATATGGAATATGATACTGACTTGCCTTATGGGGTGCCTTTGGAAGAAAACAGATGATCGGAATTTTGAAGACTGTGAACAGATAGTGGTGGAATTAAAAGATTTTTCCTTGAAGACTTTTTACCATTGGACAGCTATTTTTGACTAAAATATTTCTAGTTCTCATGTTCTAGATAAACTTTTTTCCTTCTCTAGCTAAGTGTTTCTCTTGTATAATTCACATGTACTTGGATTGTGCCTTTTTTGCCCCTTCTAATGAATTGAGTTTACTTATAAAATAAATTAAAAAAGATTTCACATAATAATGCTATCCTAGCCTTTCATCCTTTTAGTTGTGGCAAGAAGCTCCAGGAAGAGCAAACATTAAAACCAAAATTATTTGAATTTATGATCTTTATTTGATGTGGGGCCTAGATAGAATCCTATGAAGTCTTAGTCTATTTAGTTTTAGTCTTACTTTTTCTGTTTTATGATTATTTTGCGGTAAGGACAAATTTGATTCAGGTTTAATTAACTAGAGTTGGGGGTATCTAATAATCTCAAGATTTGCTGGAATGGGTTGTAAAAGAGGGTCATGAATCTTAGACTCTTAGTTTATGTTTTTGAGTCTTGTTCTATTTTGTTTTGCTAATTTCCTTCTCGGTTTAGTAGTTCTTGGCTGTGATTTTGATCTCTTAATATCTGTGATATAAATCTGTTTTTGGAGTAAAAGTAAAAGTATGAAGTGCAAGATCTGTTGCAATTGCAAAGGATGGTGGAGCTACCTGCCAGAAGATGCAAGAGCTGCGTAGAGATTGTACAAGAGCCTATATTGAGGCACCCAAAGGAGAGCACCTGCCAGTAGTTAATTGTTTGGTGGGAGGATGTTAATCCGTTTCATAATATTCTTGTGATTCATGATCAGCCCAAATGCAGTGGATTAGAAGGAGTACTTGATCTTAATTCGGGAATTAGGATTGAATTTTCAGATTTCCATGGAAAGATGCATTCACATGTTTTTCTTGATTGAGAATCTAGTTCGGAGAGTCCTCATATATATTAATTAAGGGTCACGTTAGGAATTACAAACGCCACAGTCCCTACTAATCCTTAGATCAGTCTTAGTGGCTTGACATGCCATGACTCATGAGCCAAGCTCATCTTTCTCATCTTTTGGAGTAGAGCCGGTTATTGTGCTAAAGCTCTCTCAACGGATCCGGCTTCAGTGCTGTAGTAAAACTGCAGCACAATCTGCTGTAATAAAATTAAAGGCTCAGATTTAATTTAAGTCAAACTGCGTCGTTTTGAGTCTGAAACATATCAAGCAAACGTCTGACACCGTAAGAAAATAAAAATCTCTCACTCAAACTTTCTCTCTCTAATCTGAACCTGATCTCTGACGAAGCTCTCTCGACTCCCGTCCTTCTCTCTCTTGCTTGGTTTCTCTCTTAGGCAAACAAAAACAGGTGGTGCTTGAGGGCTTCTCGATCTCGTAACTTTTTGTTCAAACTTCTTGTTTTTTGAATGTAGTCCAAGCTTCCATATTTGAAAAGTTGTTAAATCCCCTGTTATTTGGTATGATGTTGTCAGGTTAGGGGTGAACTGCTGAAGCAGAGGAATTTACGTGCTAATCTTTGTAGGTTGACCTTGAGATCCTCTGTCTATAATATTTGGAGGAATATAAATGAGCTAAGACATGGATCAGCTTCCAAATCTGAAGAGTGACTCTTGAAAAATATTTTTTGAGAAGTCAGATCCAAAATTTTGGATAAAGGATGATTTCATAGGTATTAAGAAAATATTTATTTGTGCCTATTGCTGAGGAGCTGTTGGTTTAACTCTGTTTCTGTGGTGGTTTTTTTGTTTTGTTTGTAGATAGGTGAGTCTTGAGTTGTTTCAGTTGGCTTTTGTTGTCATGGGTGGTTTCTCTTTTGGAGACTGGTTTGTGGTCTCTGGAAGTTGATTTTGTGTTTCAGCCGTTTATGTGGTAGTGCCTTTTCTTTTCTTACGGCGTCAGCCGTTAGACATTTGCTTGATAAGAAGCTCAGACACAAAACGACACAGTTTGACTTAAATTAAATCTGGACCTTTTAATTAGTTTTAATTACAGCACTGAAGCCGGATCCTCTCTAAACAGCCCTAGGCGCCCTTTGGTTCTCAAGCTCTCCGGGAAGACCATCTTTTTTCTTCCTTTTCGATCTTCTCGTCCATTAATGCCTACTTTGCATGAATTTCAGACCCCGAGCTCACTGTTGTGTGGATTACATCTTTTACTCTCCACTCAACTTCCTACGACGGCTTCAAAAAGTTTAGGTTCAAAAGTTGTTTTTGAATAAAACAGAGTTGAACAAAGCATAGATGGGATTTGGATGAAAGAAATTCTTTGTTGTATCTATGATATTTTTAGAGCAAGGTGTTCTATTTTTATGAAATGAATAAAGAAAAAGCATTAATATAAAAAAATAATTAAAAATTCCAAGGTTGTTTGAAGAAAACACGTAGAGGCAATATAGTAAAAAAGACCGACACATAAACGGTTGTGAGGACATGAGGAGTGTATTTCATATCACAATATTGTATTTCTAGGGATGAATCGCTAAAACCATAGAAAACATGACCAAATTCAAGATTTTTTAATTTTAAATTTTTAAATTTTTTAAGAAAGAACGATGAAGACGGTTTTGTAATGCAGAATAGTGAGATATAGAATTAATTATTGGGTATTGTTCACAAAACCAAATTCAATATATATGAGCAAAAAAGAACTTGGATTACGCACAAAGCACAAAAACAACAAGAATATTTAAGCATAGAGAATTGGAAAGAGTGAACATAAAGAATCTAGAAAAATAACATTTACAAGGGTAAAATAGTTTATACTTTTCATTTGTGAAAACTATTTTCCGCACTCTTCTACACCCCAGAGCGAGCTATTGTGAGTGGACTCATTATGAAGTCTACCTACCGGAACTGGTCTTGGGCTCGGGCAAGTGGGCCTCACATGTGTCCTCTCACAATTACGTGCCCAAAACCTCTAAAGTCCTAATTTTTTCACTCTTCATCTGCAACTTCTTTTCATCATGCCTCCCTCCTCCTAAATTCTTCATATGATATGAAAATAAACAATATATATTTAATGATTTTTCGTACTAGTCAAACGCCGGATAACATTTTCACCATAAAATATTTTACGCCAAAACAAACGAGGCCTTAAAACTAAATTTTGGATATGCTTAAACCTTTCTATTCAATCTTTATATTTCTAAAATAGAACACTAGGAGTTTTGAATGCATAACTGTACCCAATTTGAAGGGTATATGAATATCTCTTGTATAATATTTGAGAAATTCTTTATTTTGCTTTCTTTTTCTTTTTTTCTTTTTTCATTTTTGAAAATGATATACCTATTTTATTACTCAATCAGGAAAATAAAATAGATTGTTCTAACAAAACAATATCACATATACATCTAGAAATTTCTTCCAACAATATCACATATATCGCATCAAACATTAGCCCTTTAATCGGCTGAACCCATATAAGCAAAAAAAAAAAAACACAGCACTAAATCTTCTTTTGGCCATTTCAAAGAAATTCAAATAAATTCAAATAAATTCTTACGACCATAACCCCTTTGTTCTGGATTCCAAAAAGGGTTAAAACCACAAATAATTTAACAAAAGAATCAAAATTCAACAAGCCAATGGTTTTGTAACGTCCGAGACATTACTTAGTGAATAAAGTATAAAATTTGAGTAATTAATCGATTAAAGTTAATTAAGTGTCGAGAAAATGAAAGAAAACGTTTAAAAGTTTTTTTTTTTTTTTACAAAAATAGGTTCCTGATGGCTGCGTTCGGACTACTGCTTGCCCCTGTCCAGACGGCCATGGCAGTAAGGGAGGGTTCAGACTGAGCTCAGGACGTGATTGGGAGGAGGTCGCCTAATGCTCTCGTGTCTGAACGGTTGTTTATACCTGTTTGGACGGTAGTCCCAGAAATCGATTGTCTTGCGACTCAAAAATGAGCTCGTCCAGACCCTAGCATGTTCCGTCCAGAAGACGCTGGATTAAAATGCGAGAATGAGTCTTTTTGGACTCATTTCTGCCGAATCTCTTTCCCTTTACACGATGTTCTCTAAGGTTTTCATAGATCTACAAAAATCCAAGCCTCCAACTTCAAATCTAACCCGGAAACATGATCTACGAAACCCGATTTACATTTCTACCGATTAGGTGGAGGTAAAACGCTAAAGTCATGTTCTTTGAGATTTTGGGTTGGATCTTGAAGTCTTTGAGTTTAAATGATATTCTTTAGGATTCGAATGTTTTGGAGCTTCCAAAATATTCTCCAAGTGTTGGGTAGCATTTTGGTGAAAATTTTATGGTTAGTATTGTTTATTATTAGGTTAGTATTTGTTATTTATGGGTAGTTGATTGGAAACTCTAGAAATCCTATGGGTTATAGCTTTTGGGTAATTTAAGAGCTAAGTGTTGGTTTAATATTAGAAAAATGATAAGTATTGTGCAATGTGTTAATTTACAGTGGCACATTGCAAGGAATTGTCTAGAAAACCTAGTTGTGACGTCCCACATCGTCTGGGAATGAGGATGTGCTTATATGTATAAATGCATCATTTATGACACAACGCGTTTTAAAGCTATGATGGTCATGAACCTATCAGAACTCCGCAGTTAAGCGTATTTCTGCGAGAGCAATTTCAGGATGGGTGACCTCTTGGGAAGTCTGGTTTGGGAAGCCAAAAGCGGACAATATTGTGTCATTAGGGGTGGGTCGTTACACTAGTCGAGTTTCTTATCCACGCAGCCAAGGTGAGTATTCTACTCACTAAGAAAAAGATACTATTTTTAAGTATTTTATAAAATGAAATAAGATGTGTTTTTCTTACCAAACCGACGATATGTTAATGATATATGTTTTGGATGATTTAAGTAGTTTCGAGTATGTTGAAATTATGTCAATGATGTTATTGCAAATTGAAATGTGCGTGAAGTGTGATTTGAATTGTGATTTAAATGTTTGATTGTCTGCTATGGTTGGTATTTAAATTACACAAGTATTGATTGATGAATTAATGTGTTAAACTGTCTATGGTTTATATTGTCAAGCATACAACATAAGCATATGGCATACGAAACTGAACAAAGTAGGGGTTCACGTCCCATGGGTAACGAAGTGGGAGTTCACGTCCCATTGGAAACGATAACTAGTGGGGGCTCACGTCCCACTCTAATCGGCAAGTTGTATTGGGGATTCATGTCCCATGCTATTTGGTCGATTTAAAACAGAGAGCTCATGTCCCACTCTAATCGGCAAGTAGTATGGGGGGTTCACGTCCCATGCTATTTAGTTGATGTAAAAACAGGAGCTCACGTCCCAAAATGAACGGAAACTTGTATGAGCATGCATAGCACTGTCTTTTTGAGTATGATGCTTTCATGATATGATATACAACTGTTTTATGCTAGATGTATTAGTATGCATATGAGTTTTAATGGACAAGAACATATGTATATTTCCATCGACTGGTTGCATGATTTAAAAGCATTAAGCTTCAACGTACACGAATGTTTACATTGCTCAGAATTGGAAATGTCAGTATCTTTGTATAGATAGGTGAATTGCCATTTGTTCTTCAATAGAGACGTGCTTGTATACTAGAGCTCCTCTCGAGTGCATGCATATCGAATTGTTGTATCAAAGTCACTAAGCTTCAATGTACCTAGATACGGCATTAACCACTTTTAGTAATGCTAAGGTCTTTGTATAGTTATACAAGATGCCATTGTTTTACTGTTTTAAAGAACATTGAGCTTCAACGTACTTAGATACTTGTGTTGCCTAAGCCCGGGATACTTGTGCCTCTATGTAGATATGCCTTCAAGCATCAATGTACCGAGATACCAACGTTGCCTAAGCTTGGGAATACTTACGTCTCTGTATAGTAGACAAGATGTCATTATTTCCTTACTTAAGGCCTATGTGTATGCGTGAATCCGTAATGGAGTAACAGTGTGCAGGTAAGTCTGAGCCACTGATCCAGAAAATAATATATTGTAGATGGGTCTATATGTAGAGGCTTCCAAAGTGGAATGTCTGAAACTTCTTTATATGTTCACAGTTGTATGGTATGCTTTAATGTTTTCTTAAAGATCGGTGTTTACTGTATCAGCTACACGTGTTTTCAAAAGATAGATGTTATAAAAAAATAAAAAAATAAAAAAGAGAAAAGAAAAGAAAAAGCAAAGGGGAAGGTGTTATTGTAAACGTAAGACTAAAGAAAAATCGATATTTGCAAAAATTCAGTTATTATTATACTACTGAGGCCTTGATATTATGTACTGAGACAATGAATTCATAATTTCTCATGTACAGATGTGACTAACTCCACAACCGTGCAGATATTGATGCTTTGGTTGTAGGTTCCACGAATGTAGATGATGACCAGTTTGCTTAGCGCATGAATGCTATGATTGGAGCACATTCCGATAGTCATATGTCACAGACTCATGAGTAGTTAGCATTTTTGTAGTTGTTTTGTATGTGGCTCGTGTCTTGTGTGACACTTGTGTATTGTAGAGCCGTCATTTTGTTATGTAATTAGAGTGTTAGTATGTTAAAGCCTTACACATATAAACATATTAATGGCTCTCTTGTTGTAAAATAGTTATGTTCATATAAATGTGTTTTCACTATTGATATGTGTTCCGCTGCACATTGATTATGTTTTTCGCTGCTTAGATATAACTCTGATTATCAGGTATATATTATAAGATGTGTATCATATGTTGGCTAAACGGCATGTAGTTGTGCCATTGTAATGACTCATTTATATTTGAAAAAAAAAAACAAAAAATGGTCTTCACAGGTTTACCCAAAGAAAAATCTCAACCTAAAAACTCTACCCACAACTCCACGAAACAACAATAAAAGTCCATTATGTTGAAACACAACCAACATACTCAACAACTTCCCCCATTCGATAAACCCAAGAGAGAAAAACCATCAAACTTCCTTACCTCCAACTTTTGGACACCCAAAAATCAAAGGGAACCCAAATACAGAACACCCAACAACACGTTTCGCTTTCTCTGATCGAAATCAAGCAGGACAACTCGAGAACCAAACACCATCTCATCACCCAATTTGGCCGAAGCTCAATCCAACCGAAAAGAAAAAACCCAAAAATCTCACAAAGGAGAGACACCCAATCGACCATGGCAAGAATAAGAAATTAAAACCCCAAAATCAAACGAACAACTCAAAACATCATGAAATTTCGCTGAAATTAAGCACTTACCCAGTTGATTCATTTTTGGACACCAAGAAACACACGAGCCAAACGTGCGAGTGGAGTTCGCCGGAGTTGGGCCAAGGTCCGTGGTGGATGGGCATTGCCGGTACGTTCGGTGGGTAAGGTGTGGATGAGGGAAGAGAGAGAGAGAGAGAGAGCAGCGTGGGAAAATTGAGAGGGAAAATGGGGGAAGTGAAAATGAAAATGCTGAAATGAGTCGCGCGTGTATTCGTATCTTTTGTTTTTGATTTTTTTTTGTTTGTTTATTTTTAATTTTTTCCTACCATGGTTAACTTTACGATGCCACCTCATCATTTACGGAAGCTTTCTGGATGGATGAATCCGGCTTGTGTTGTAATGCCCCAGATTTTTTTTTATTATTGTTAATAATATTATTTATTATAATAAATAAAAACTTTTTAAGTAAGTAACTTAATCGATAAGTTGAAAAAAAAAAAAAAACTTGCACGGCAAGTTGTTTACTCTTTTTATTATTTTCTTCTTCTCTTTCTTTTCTCGTCTTCTTCCTTCTTCATTTCTCCTTCTTTGTTCTTTCTTCTTCTTGTCCGGAAACCACACAGAGAGTGAGAGGAGAGAACAGGGAGAGCAGAGATGAGATGAGACAGAGAGAGAGGAAGAGTCAGAGATCGGGAGAGAGTGAAACAGAGGAGAACTTGGAGGGAGACAAACAGAGAGACCGGCGAGAGACCGAACAGAAAGAGGGAGTAAGACAGAGAGGGAAATTGAGAGAGATTGAGAGATTGAGTCCGAGAGAGAGAGAGTGGTGCAGTCGAAGGGAGAGAGAACCGGAGACTCGATTGTGGAGGACCCGAGCTGAACCTGTCAACACCCAAAACCTAGAGCGGATTTTCC